>CM042191.1:12630347-12819932 GCA_023539305.1 Ilex asprella
CCGTAAAACTACCCACCAACCTAAGGCCCGCTCCCCAACCCTCCACAGCCACAGCAACCCCACTGCCACCACCCACCAACATAAGGCCAGCCACACGGTCCACCCAGCCCCATCTCCTTCATCAAACACACACCACCACACAATGGCAGACCACGTGTTTGTTGAAATTCCAGAGACAGTTGGCGGAATTTGGGTTATGGCTTTCTTCAAAGGTGGAGAGGATTTGGGGTGAAATTTTGTTTTAATTTTCTAAACTTGATTTGTTTGAATTATTAGTTGTTATAATCTCCATCTAGGAACATGAATACAAAAAGTCAGTTTACTTGATTTGGGGAATTTGTCTAGCTCTGTTAATCTGCTTCATTTTGGTAATGATGTTCCATAATTCTATCTTTTCTGGTTTCGTTAATTGAGGTTGAATGTATAAGCAATCGATCTTTGTTCAGTTTCAATTTAACAAACAACTAAACTGGTTTCAAATTTTTTGTTCAGTTTATTTCTTTTTGTTTGCTAATTTTTTGTTATGGGGTTTGCTTTGGAGCATTCATTTTTGCATATGAAGTTTGATTTCTTTTCTTTATTTGTTCTTCCTTATTTACTTTTCATTCTTTGTTTGGAGTGTTGTGTGAAAAATTGCATACCTAATTTGCAGATTGAAGGAGCATAACTTAAAGACTCTCAAAATTCTGCCCATTGCTGTAATATTTTGCCTAAGTTGCAAGTATTTACTCTCCCTCATGAACTCTTATAAAATGTTTTGATTAACAATTGTATTGTATGTATAATATAATTGATTGGTGGGGACTGTTTCTGTCTGTCAGCTGTGTGGGAAATTGTGGATATTAGGTGTTTATTTAATGGATTGTGTGAAAGACTATGGAGTTTTGTATACCTGTTATAATTAATTGAGTTTTTAGGAGGGAATTGTTTTTTCATGGAATTTTTTAAGGAATGTTGATACGTGTAACATTCCCTGATTTTTTGAAGGAATGTTGTTTTTTCATGGAATGTTCCCTGATTTTTTAACTGTTGGTGGATTCAGAAGTTGTAATGCATCGCCTATATAATAAGGATGTTCCTTATCTGTAGTTTTTCTCACATGGGTCCATGTCATTTTTTTTGTTTTAGGACATATCTATGAAGCATGGATACGGACACGAGTGTCGTATCTGATATGATATGTATCCGAGGATATGACAAACTTCTAAAATATAGAAAAGGATACGGCAAGGATACTATTACTTAAAATACTATAATATATTTTTATATATATAATAACAACATTAATAATAAATAAAAAATACAATCTCTTTAAAATAAACAATACAAAAATAAAATACAAAACATTATTTACAACCTACCAATATAGCAGTAATAAAATAAAGTACTATAACTAATAATAGTAAACCCGCTTAAGTCTTAAGTCTTAACTCCTCAAATCCAAAAAAAATAAAATCACTCTTTAACTAATATGCCTTGGACCGAATGACCCCAAAAAACCCCTTCCACTCCCAGACCCAACCCTTAATTGATAGACCGAAAAAACAAAACCCCACGACGCTTTGGTTCAGAGAGAGAGGGAGAGAGAGATCACCTGTGTACGTGATCGAAGGTGGTCGAGCAGTGGAGGAGCCATGACCATATGGTGAAAAAGATGAAGAAGAGGATGACATAAACTCGACATGGCTTGATTTTATAGGTTTTGTTTCAATATTTTATTTGTTGTTGGTTTTAACTGATTTGTTCGATTCCATTATGAATTGATTGACTCGGTTACGAGTTTGTTCGAGTCTACCAAGTCAAGGCTGACTTGTGCTAAGTTATTGCCGTGTCCCTCCCGTATCCTTGCCGTATCCCTCCCGTATCCTTGTCGTATCGACTCAAAATTTGCTTTTCTTATTCAGGACACTTTTAGAAGTGTTGGACATGTGTTTGACACTATCAAGTTGACCCCCCGACGAGCATCCGTGCTTCCTAGTGACATATAGATGGGGGGTGAAGAATGAAAGAACCTATGATTCCCTCCATACCAATATATGTAGGTGTAAGAAACGAAACGCAATTGTGTAGTTGAATATGGGGTTACTTTTTTGTCCAATTCTAAACCTGATTGGTGAATAGGTTGAATATATAGTTTTAGCTTTTTTATTATTATTATTTATTAAACTTGATTTAGTGAATAGGTAATAGGTTGAATATATAGTTTCTGCTATTTCGTTATTACTCGTTGAGTTACATTTGATGGACTAGCACTATTGATCTACTTGATTCAAGCTCATAAGAAGTTTATTTGTTGTGGAAATACTCATTAAACCATCCTAGTTGTGTATGTATGTTGAAATTTGTTTGGGGTCCTATTTTTAGAAGAAATTTTGCCCAAGTTGTTTTCAATTTATTGGGTCTAGCAACTGTTTTAGGTCTCCTATTTGGTATGTTTGCAACCTTCCTCTTGCTAATGCTTATTTTTGAAGTTGACAATTTTTTTTTGTTACATAGTGCCTTTGGACACGGGCATTTTCTAGTGCTACTATAAAATGTTAGCTATCCCTCAACTATAAAATATTTTTTTTAAACTTATTCCCAATAAAAAATATCAAATAAAATTTCAGTTTAGACCTAAAATTAAAATCCCAATTTACAAACACACATTAATCCTAGAAAAAAGAATTGCAATATCAACTTAAAAATTATCGCTAGATCGGAAACCCAATTCATCATATACACAGAAACTATCGAAAATCTAACTAACATTTACCAATCATTGACCTTTACAAGGTATTTCAATTTGTTACAAAATATTTGACTTTTATTTAGATTCGGTCAAAATCATGAACTCAATTTACTACTATTCTCAAATCATGAAATTTAAATAAATCTCCATATTTTATTGTGTTCCCAACTAGAACCAAACGAAAGAGATCAACATTTTCTGGTGTACAACCATAAAAAAAAATTCCATTACATTCACATCTACAAATAGAGATAAATAAAACTGAATTTAACCGAGATTTCTTAGATTCGATAATTTCCACATCAGTAAAGCCGCAGCCTGCACCCTTACATGTTTTGCGACAAGTGTGTATGCCTACCTACCTTAAATTCATAACCATATCATAAACCAAGCTAAACTCACCATCACGTTACATTGCCTACCTAAACACAATCATTCATCAACTACGAGAACATAAATGATTTTCATAACCACACATGATTGAATTCTACACTCACATTGCAAACATGGCCAAGAAAAAAAGGCCAATATAAGTTGTTTGAGATGCCAGTTCATTCGCGAGAAATTTAGTAGTGTAAAACTGAGACAAATTTATGGCCAACTAAATGCAGTTAGCACAATCATATGTTACTTTGACACCTGAAGTATACGAATCTATCAATTAGTATAGGAGAATACTTTGTGTGCTAGTGGAAATCCTTCTAAAAGATCATTCATATATATTAGTTTTCTGATTAGCAGCCTTTGGATAGTAGCATCAAATAAAAATCAAAGAATTTATAAGAATCGTGCATATTAAGCATTATCAAGTCGATTCAAAAAAAAAAAAGTCCAAACAATACTAAAGTTTTGTCATTTTATTCAAAAACTAACCACATTACCCAAAAACCAAATTCAAAAAATTTAACCACTTAAAAGCATAGTTATCAAAATGGTAGCATTCGCGATTCGAATTGTACAATTCGGTTTGATGTATGCACAAAATGATTTGTATCTTATATGAGAATCGTTTTTAGAGTTGAATCGTACAATTCGATTCGTATCGCACGAATCACACGATTCAGTCACTTTTTTTTAAAACCCAATTTTTTTGGCAAAATGTCGTTTTGTCTGAGTTGGTTTGGATTTTATTATTTTCATTTCTCCTATCTTCCCACATTTGAAGAATTGTCGTTTCTATTGCTGTATTGGTACGTTGGTTTAGAGTTAGATCCCTTCGGTATGAGTAGTATTCTTTAGCAAGGAGTAACTGACATATTATAATTGAGCCTTAGCTGCGAGGGTTTGTAGAGGAACCCACGCCCTCCTCCTCCTCCTCCTTTTCCTTCTCCTTCTTACATTAGATTTTTCTACCTCCTACAACCATATTTTAGAATAAACTTTGATTTTTTTGCTCTCAATTCTTTCATTGGTAATTTGTTAGGTTCTAATTTTTTATTTCAAAATATTGGCGTGTATGTTTTCTCTCGATCAATTTTCTTAGTTGTTCTTTTTCTATTCATGTTTGTAACCTAATATGTATTGGGTGTTGGTTCTTGAATATCCATGGTTCTTTAATGATTTTTTTTTTCAAATTGTTGAATTTGAAAATAGTTAAGCAAAAAATAAAAATGAAGCAAAATGTTAGTGTCTTTCTATTTAGACGACGTGATTATGTTAATTGATTATTTTTAGAATGTAATAATGTTCAATATTCAATATCTTGCCTATTTAAATATGTAGATATTATTTTTTCTTTTTGTTCAAATTTTGTGTCGAATCTTACGATTCAATATTCTATATCTTGCCTATTTAATGGAGTTTAGATTTGTTATCTACACCATTTTATTAACATACATAAGATTAGAGTTATTTTTCTGTAAGTCTAAAGTCATTAATCGTTTCCAATTATAGAGTCGACCCTAGTTAAAGTGTCCACCCTATGTTAATTTCTGGCTCCGCCACTGGTGTTATAGGTCTTTGGATGGTGTATGGTGGATGAGAGAAAGTCTATAAGACAAAAAATCACAGTTCACTTTTTTCTTGTCTAAAATACCATATATGAAGTTGACAAAAAGAAAACATCATTTTTATAGAGAGAACATTAGTTAGGGGAGAGAATTGTCCCTTGCACTAAGCCCGGAAGCACATTCCATCAACAAAAACCAAGTAGAAGATCAAACTCCAATGAGTCACATAGAGTGAAATTTGAGAAAGAATTAAGCAGTAAGCACCTATTAGTTAAAAAGCACCAACAGAGGAAGCAGTCCAGAATTTCTCGAATGACTCCATGCAAATGTCTACGCAAAAAAAAAAAAACAAAACAAATTATGTACTGTAAAAAAATTCTCACTTTTCTTTTACTTAATTTCTTGTTTCAAGAATTTCACTACAGTTTAGTTAGGAAAGAAATAACAAAAACATTTACTTTCTTGTCCATAGCACTAATGGTTCTTGAACGAAAAATGGTTTGGATAGTATCTAAACCAAAAATAGTGGTATACACCAAGAAACCTTTTCACCCATTAGAGACAAAGACCCAACAAAACAAATCAATCTAAGCCAAAAGGGAATGCTTCATAATCAACTTCTAAGCTAACAATCAAACTAATCTATGAACATCGAAATTGAATTTAAATTAGCTTACAACTGGAGATGCGTGGTGGCTACCATATTTTTCGTCCCAGTCTATCATCTTGTATGATTATTGTATGTCAAGCACCTGATGAAGCATCAAGTAACAATTTGAACATGACAAAGAAAAAGGTAGTTGTTTAACGCAAATAAAAATGCTTACCAAAATGGCATACACTTATATTCTTGCGATAAAGATATAGATAGTATTAGAGCTCCAAAAATCTCCCAAAATGAGCTTCTAGATACTTGTCTTTGTGATCATTAAATTGTATTGTGGAAATAATGAGTCACTATAAAAAATTTAAGAAACTAATGCATCAAGTTTAAGCCATATGACATGGGAATAAAACCAAAGGATAGGAAATCTAATCATACAATTAGCAAAACCTACAATCAAAAAAATTTCAATCAAATCACCATAGAAAGAACCTAAAAGAAAAAAAAACCCACTGCATGTTGCAAAGTGCAGATGGAAATCCATGCCACTTGTTCCTTTTGGTTGTACTACTCAAAGTGAGATCCATATCTAATTTGACTAAAAGTAATGCTTGTCATTTAACAAAAATAAAAAAATGGTGCATCAATCCATAAAACCCAACCTGTCACCACCACAATTGCACAACGCAACCACCCCAATGCATCATCACTAAAAATTAGCTGTGGGTCGCAACCAGAACTACAGTTTTCTTTGTGACTATTAGGAGCCTTGAATCATTGTGCTGGATGAAAAAATTTCAGTTGAACAAATTTAAGAGTCAAAATCAAAATACACAGTTCTCAGCACCACAATAACAGAAAATTTCAAACAAAACATTGCGAATCCAAATGGTTATTTCTAAAATCTATACCTCACAATTTAAATCGGGCCGAATTCAAGAAATAGAGAGATTGTGTGTGAGTTGTGGGTGTGAGTGTCGTGCATGTGGTTGTGGGGGTGTATGTGTGTTGTCCGTGTGAGTGTATGTGTTATGCATGTGCGTGTGAGTGTGTGTTATGCGTGTGATTGTGTTATGTGTGTGCGTGTAAGTGCGTAGTGTACTGGATTTGGGATGCACAGAGAGAGAGAGCAAGAGGAAAGCAAAGAGATGAAGACAGAGAGAGGGAGGAGAGAGAGATGAAGACAAAAATATGGAGGGATACCCGACGAGGGTTTTAAGGTGGTTGTTGGGAAGATCGTCGATGGTGAGTTGCTTGGTGTTGATATGTTACGTCACCAATGGTTGGTCCACGACGTCGCTGGGAAGAGAGGTATGAGATAGAGAGAGAACAGTGAAGGGATAGAGAAGATGAACAGAGAGAGAAGGTAGAGGCTATTGGAGAAAGAAAATTAGCTTCAAAGCGGATTTGGGGGAGAGAGAGAAGATTTGGAATTGGCTGTTGGAGAAGGAGAAAGGGAGAATAGGCGTGATTTAATGTTATACAAAATGGTAAGTGCTAGAGGGAGGAAATATTTTTGCAAAACTCATTTTGGTTTGTTGGATAAATAAATTTGAGATGATCTGAGCCATCTTTTATGTTGAGATTACGTCACCCGTTGGATATATTTTTGTTTTGTGTTGAAACGATCTGAACCTCTCTTTGTTTCTGAAATTCAAAACTCTATGTACCGATATTTTAGGGTGAATTGTACTTTGCACCCTAAAAGATAATTTTTTTTCACATTGTACCCTGAATGTATCAAAAGTGTTGTAATGTGGCCCTTCTGTTAGTTTCCCGTTAGTTTTTTCGTCAAGTGTCAAAGTGCAAGTTACCCTATTTTATGATAAGTAAATGTTATGTCTAATCATTTAGTGTGAATTTTTAGACTAATATCATAAAAGTCGATAATCATCAATTTTTTCATAGTCGTGTACCAAACATATAATTTAAAATGATTTGTTTCATATTTTAATTGCTCTTTTCTAAATCTTTTATGTATATTTTGCTTTTGTTATTATATTTTAGGGTGAATTGCACTTTGCACCCTGAAAGATTTCAAGTTTTTCACTTTGCTGATTCAAAAATTAAATTTCTCACATTGCACCCTCAATGTATCAAAAATGTTGCAATGTGGCACTTCTGTTATTTTTTCAACCATCGACACTTACGGAAAAGCTAACGGAAAGCTAATAGAAGGGTCACATTACAACACTTTTGATACATTGAGGGTGCAATGTGAGAAACTTGAAATCTTGTAGGGTGCAAAGTGCGAAAAAACTCTATATTTTGAATATTATTTTAACATGTCTAGTCTTTTGTAATTATATGTTCTTTCATAGTTTAAGATAATCATTAGTTAATTTTTTAAGCATTGTTAATCACATGTGAATACATGTTTATTATTTAATAGTAAACACAGAAGTGTCGAACATGTCACCAAAGAAGTGTCAGACATGTGTTTGAAATTATAATTTTATTATCTAATTAAGGATACAGATAAAAGAGTATTAGTTACGTGTCCGAGAGTATTCGACGAGTGTGGGTGCCCGACATGGATACGTCACCTTCTTGAAAATATTCGTTTCTTGTGTATTCAAATTGCATATTAGATTTAGGGTTTGGTTCTTTAAATGTGATTTTCAATATTTTATTTTTTAATAATGTTGGTCGTATAACCCAAAATTGATCAAGGGTAATGTTAGGGTATTTGAATTTTTTTGACACATTCTTTTTGTTCAATGTTCGTTCATTGCTGATTTTTCATGAATTTTAACTTCTATTTGACAATCTATGGGTAGTTTTTACATAGTTTGATATGATGTGTTGTGTTCGTTGACATGCTCCGCTCTGATACCTTCTAAAGCGAAATACGCACGTGCACAGGTAGAGAGTTTAGCTGGGTCGTACTGCCCTAGGGCACGTGCCAACAAAGTAAGAATAAAAAAAAAAACCTGTGTCAAAACACAAGTTATTGAGTGATTTCTTATTCTCTGTGGAATGTGATAGAAATTAGAGGGAAATGTGGTTTGTGAAAGAGATGCAACAAATTACCTTATGATGAAATCAAACTTTAGAGAGAAGATGGTGAGCTGAACTTCCGGAGAAGGGATCACATATCATGGACGAGGAAGACTGAAGACAGATGAGCCGATGAGGTCTGGTCTTGATCTTAGCTCGTCGCAGCAACAAAGAGATAGAGAGAAGAAGAACAAGAAGATGACTTGAGTGAAAATGGTGGGAGTGAGTGCCACCGATATCCCAAATCTGAGAGTTTGAGAGTTGAGGCCTTGAGGGAGATTGAGGAATTGCACATGGCTGGCTCCATTTTGTAAGAGATAATGCGACCCGCCTGGGTTAATGTCAACTTCCCAGTTTCCACAGGCTCCTTAAAACCTATCTGGTTTCCAGGGGTCATTGGCGGTTGAATTACTTGAACTATCCAATAACAGAACCGGCCCTGTTACGGCATCGGGTCATCGGTTTTCCGGGTTGACCTGCTGGTCCGGTCCGGTTCTAATAACTATGATTTTGTGTTGGTAGTTAGAGGCAGCTACAAATCAGGAACTCAATAACTCAATCTTCTGGTAGAGATCATTTGTCGGTAGTTCACATTCAACTGTTGGTTATGCTCATGTGGTCTTCTTTTTGGCATTTCCTACTGAGTTTCTATTTGGTCTCTGACAAAAAGGATTTGAGGTTGGATGAGTAGTAATTGGTAGTATAATGGTTAGAGACATTTGCACTGAGAGTTGCTATTGCGCCTTCTCTGTTTCAATGCATCACTTTGTTATTGGCAACGAGTTCTTCATTTTTTATAATTTTGTCTCTTTTCTCCTTAAAAGAAAGAAAATAATGAGACATTGTATATGTTGGTTGCATGCAATGTGGATTGAATAGATGCAAATGTGGATCTTCTAACTGGATTGATCAGTAGTTATACTATTCGTTGGGAATCGTTCAAGTTGCGTTAATCTTATTTTTTGATGTTATATATATATATAACATACATTAACTATAATTTAAGATGGTTCATGCCCAACGCGCGTGTGCACCAAGTTGTAGGTTTTTAAATTCTAATTGTGTCATGTTAGTTGGATTTGAAGTGGACCCAAATCAACCAGCACATCATGTTTTAATAATTTCAATGGGGTGGTTCGGGTTACCCTCTTAATAACTAGGTTAGACAATTATTTGGATTTGTCAATATAGTCAAGCACCTTCGTCTCAACATGCAGCAATCCCAACATGACATAATCCCATCACCCTTGTTTACCCCTTCGGTGGAATTGAGTGTAATTGCAACTTTGCAAGCATCATTGTACATTTTAAAGCATGATTCAGTTTAAATTCCCTTTGATCTCCCTGTGACACTGAATCTTCCCTAATTTGATTATGCTATATTTGATTGCAATGAATTTCATTTTTTTTAATTTCTTGTCATATCCTCCTTTAATTGGAAAACTTGAACGTTTTCTCATGGTTATCTGATGTGCAGGTTTATCTGAAGGCAAATGCTTAAAGAGTGTTTGACCTTAATGCGTGGCTTACAGAGAGGCTGAGCTATTTGACAAAATGAGTTGCATTCAACTAACTGCTTGCCTTCCTGCTGACAACATCACAAGTATATGCTCTTCATGGCATGCACTTTCTATGCCATGGGATGCACGCCAATTCTTCAAGACTTCGCTGAAAGTGAGCTCATTTGCATTACCTTACCGGAATACAACATATCCTAAGGCATCCTTGAAATTGACTGCTGCTGCATCTAGATATGATCAATGTGCACCTGTTTGTTTATTTGCTTGGAAAGGGAAGTCAGAGAATGACAATAAGGTAACTTTCTGATTGGAGTTCTTTCTTTCTGTTTATGATTTAGTTAAATACTTTAATTAGATTTTCATCTTATTTTATTGTGAATAAAAGAAGGAAGAATATGTTCCAATTTCTGGATATATGCACAGCTTTGCCTGCAAGTGATTCCCTGTCATTTGATTTGCCCCAGTTGGAAATTCTTTCTAGTTTAACGCCATGTGGTACAAAATTTCCTTTGTTTTAAGACTTTTTTGTGATTGTTTCCCAACCACATCAAAAAAAATGGGGCAGATTGAATGACGTCTCTCTGGTTCTGGCTAAACTCTGTCTTGCATATGAATTGCTCCAACACATTTGATTTGCTCCAAAAGGAAATTAATCCCGTGTTTTAAGGTTCTTTTTTGCCGTTTATTTCTCAATTCCTAGCCACAAATAAAAGTGGGGCAGGTTGAATGGCAATGCATTTACGACGATGCTCAGAATGGGTGGCCATTCTATTCTCTTGTACCAGAATGCAAGACATACATATTTGATAATTTTGGTTGAACCTGAGTTGGCCCATTGTAATCTGTTCTAATATGTTCAACCCTGATATGACCTGCCTGTTATATTGATCATGATAGCCCATGTGGTCTGTTTTAACATGGAGGTTGCTAACCTAAAACTTAAACATGTTACCCTATTAAAACCCATCTTACCCATTTATATCAACAGCAGCTGGTGTTGTCTTTCTTCGAATGAGCAATAGTGAGAGAGAAGCTTGCAGACTTCCAGTTATCTGGAACTGTGTTTTAGTCCATGCTAAACTTCAAATTGTTTTTAGGCTTCTCTTTGGAATGCTATGGGAAGTTTGAAGAAAGAGTCAGTCGAGCATGTATTGCGGCAGCAAATCCAAAAACAAGAATACTATGATGATGGAGGCAGTGGTACGAATCGTCCAGGTGGTGGTGGTGGTTCTGGTGGTTCAAAGGATGAAGGCCATTCTGGGAACTTGGATGAGCTGCTACAAGTGATATTGGCAACCATTGGCTTCATATTTCTCGTAATAACTCTCTCTCTCTAACCCCTTTCCCCTACCACCCACAAGATAAATCAAATGTTGTGGTATTTCAATCACACACTGTTACTCTCTGTCCATTTATATGGGTTGCTGTCAGTGGAGAGAATGACAAGCATTCTTTTTTTTTTTGATAATTCATTTTAGATCATACTCGAACTGGATATGCATGACCAAAGGTATATTGTGTGCTTCATCATTTGAAAATAAAATAGTACTGTGGTTTGTGTCAAATTCAGTTTACCCACAGTGGAAACCCATCTGTAGTCTGTAGAAATGAAATGAACATATTGATGAAACTAATGAGGATGGGTACGTTCTATATATTATTTCAGACGGCAAACTGGTATTTTAGGGATGGATGTTAGATTTATTACATTTCAATGTCATAAAGATGTAAAATATAGAAGTCTTACAAGTCAAGTGATCATAAGCGCCAGAAAGCAATGATGGCCTTCCGGGTGTGCTCTGTTTTAACTCTTTCTTAATGAATAACATGCCTAGCTTATTGCCTTCATTTCAGTATATTTCCATCACTGAGGGACATGAGTTAACTCTGCTAGCAAAAGACTACATCAAATTTCTCTTCGGTGCACAGAAGAGTTTCCGTCTAAAGCGTTCCATGGACAACTGGGGGAAGTTCTTCCAGAGGCTGACAAGGAAGCCGGAGGTTGAACCACATTGATTGTAACTTGAAATTATCAATTCTCCCATGTGGTGGGACAGCCCAGAAAAATATAAGCAGATCCTCAGGGTTTACTTAGCATCAACATCTTGTTAGAGTATAGTAACATCTTAATGTTAGGGGTAGTTTAGTCTTTTAGTTTATTTTTTGTTGTCCTTCTATATAAGGGTCTCTATTGTTTATCTTTAGGTTAAGGTGATTGTGGCAAACTCGTGTAGTACCAATGACATCTTCTCTTATTTTCTTTCTCGTTCTCTTTTCAACAATCATTATTTTCATGGTATTAGAGCATGATATTTGATCCTAATCATGTTATTTACTTAGTAAAACAAATCAGAAGATTTTTTAACCGAAGAACAATGGGTGACATCATCACGTGCATGATGATGTCATCAACCAGAATTCTCGAAGACCAGCAGCAGGTTGATCAAATTTTCGTGGGCTACAATATGGTGCAATTTGTTTTCCGTTTGGAGTTCATCTAGTAGGATTTTCGATTTTTTGAAACTTTTTTTTTTCAAAAAAGTATGGCCAAAATTCCTGATCTGCAAATTTGGTAAGATTTCTTCAACGTTTTTGCTAATAATCTCCTACACTAGGTGTGATTTAGGGTTATTTATGATTGATTGATTGAAGGTTTTGAAGCATCTTGGATGGATTTGTGAAGATTTTTCCGAAAATCTGCTTCTAATCTCTCTTGGTTTTTTGGGGTTTCTGCTCTTAAATCTACTTCTGTTGTGTTGGTTTATTGATTTTGTGCATTTGCGAGTTGTCACTTTGCTGGATTGTTGGCTTGTTCATCTGGGCTTGCTATTTGACACAGCGTTGCATTATTTTGCATTGAATAAGCAGGAAACTTTTGTTTCCTTTCTTACTGATTGGTGGGTTTGAGCATTTGGGTTGATTTTGTGAACGAACTGGGTTGGGCTGGACGGATTTATGCTGGGTTTGGCTTGGGCTTATTAATTTTGTGTTGAATTTGGGCTGCTAACAAATATTTTTAATAGTAAATTAGTCTTGGATTCCTCTTTTGGTGTACTAGTTGTTACACAAGTGTGTTGCACGTGAACACTATTTTGAGATTGTGAAGATCACACATAAGTGAAATTACGAATCCAAATTTTTATGAGGACCTATGTTAAAATTAGAAAATATTAATGGTGAAGTTAATGGATAATGGTCATTATCTTTTATTTATCATCCTTAACTAATTTCAAGACAAGATAATTCATTACTATATTCTCTCTTTCGTCTTTTTGAGAAATGCAAATATTTTACTCGTAAGATACCCAAAAAATAAAATAAAATATAAGACTTTAAAAAATTGCAGTTCTAATACGCAAAAATTGCAAGATTTTAAAAATCTCAAATATGCATAAAATGCAAAATGAATACAAATTCATCACAAATTGATTATCATGATTAGTAGAATATAAGACTTTAATATGGAGAGAAAAGAAATAAAATGTTTAGTCATCAAGATAATTAATTATTGATCTAGTAACAAACATGAAGAGAAAACAAAGAAGCATTTCAATCATCAATACAATTAATAATTAAATAGGTGAATTGACAAAAACATCATCACCAAGACAATTACAGTAAATAGTAAATAATTTTTTTTAACTATATGTTATAAGAGTAATACTATTTGGACCTAAAAATCTAACCTAATTTGCTGATATAATAATGTGGCTTTATAAAAATCATTGAATTAACACCAAATACAATGTTTGATGAAGTCTACAGTGAATCTAAAGGTTATAGTGAATTAGGTCAGCAAATTATGTTAGTAAATTAGGTTCCAATAGCATTGCTCATGTTATAATTTACAGTAGTAAAGGTAGAGATATAGATATAAATATAGATGTAGAAATGGAAGTATATGAAGGGTCATTTGCATATTTTATTAATATTGAATAATTAAATACATAAGGATCTAAGTGTCTTTTATATTTTTTATAGGGATATAATAGTGAATTAAAAATTTTTCACTTAAGGTACTTTTATTAGTAGTATAGTGTTACCCTCTTAGCTCGTTGGCGACATTGGCATGTGACAGCCTCGCCCAAAGGTGCCCATGCCTTAGCCAAATAGGGTTATACTTAGGCGAAGTATACCCTTGTGCAAGATTGGCAGGAGCCCCATGCATGGTTGAGGGAGGCAGCCCATGCATGGGCACAAGAAAACATGCAAGCAAGATAGTCAAATGGCTTGAATTGTGGGGCAATGCTAACTTGGAGGGCTGAGCCATGGGTTGAGCATGACTAGACACGAATGCAAGACAATCAGATACTGAGAGTTCATGAGAAAGACACATGCACAAGAAGTGAGAATGTTGTGGCATGTGCCCTGTAGATGGTGGTAATTCTGCGTAGTTGCTGGCAACTGCAGAGCATGAGGGGTCTTTGTCAGGTGCACACAACATGCAGAGAAATTGTTGGCAGTTCCTGTCTGTGTCAGCCACTAATTACAACTTCTTCTGCCATCTAATCTCAACAAACTTGTGGGCGAATCTGAATTGTATGTAGTTGCCTAGGCAGTTGGGCTTGTAACCGCCACCCTAATATTATAAATAAGGATGTCTGGGTCTACAGTGCAACCAAGAGAGTTGGACATGTTTTTGTAAGCAGACCTAAGACTGAGTTTCTTTATACTTTGTTAAAAAAGAAATGTTTGGTCTGTTGGCTTGTAAAACTTGTGTGTTATGTGTGTGTTTGCTTACTATCCCTATTCCGTTCTTGTGTGCATTTTGTGAGCATTCTAAGTGTTTGACTGAGACTGAGTGTAGGATCTCAGTGGCATTACGAGGAAGAAATTTGGTGAGAAATTTGACACCGTGGCAATTGGTATCAGAGCCAGGTTTGCTGGTGGAAACGTTGCTGAATTGTGAGAACGTGTGTCTCATCTTGAAGATTTTCTAGGCGCCCTTGAAATTGATGCTGCAACCAGCGTGGCTATGCAGATGGAGTAGCACGTTATTTAGATTGCTGGTTTACAGATGGATTTTGATAGCTATGTGACCAACACCGATGCAAAGATTACAACGATGATGGAGGACATTTGTCCCTCACAGACGCTGTCAAAATGAATCTGAAGGATCTTGAAGATGAAATGTCCCTGGTGAAGAGGGCAATGAATTCTCGACCAGTAGTGGGCGAGACGTCTTCAAAAATTAAAGTTTTTGAACCAAAGGCCTTTGGAGGCACTCGAAGCACCAAGGATCTAGAGAATTTCTTGTGGGACATGGAGCAGTACTTTAAAGCTGCCCATGTGCCTGCGGGAGAGAAAGTGACAATAACCAGTATGTATCTTTCGGATAATTCCAAGTTGTGGTGGCGGACCCGAAATGAGCATGATGCATCAGTTGGGCGTCCAAAGATAGAGACATGAGAGACCCTGAAAAAGGAATTGAAGGATCAATTCCTCCCTAGCAATACGACTTAGATTGCTAGGGAGTCGCTCAAGAAATTAAAGCACACTGGAACTATTCATGATTACGTGAAAGAGTTCAGTTCGTTGATGCTTGACATCAATAACATGTCAGAGGAAGACAAACTCTTTAATTTCATGTTTGGACTGTAAGGCTGGGCATAGGCCAAGTTGCGAAGGTAGGGGATACGTGATTTGTCCACTGCCATCGGTACTGCAGACGGCCTTATTAACTTCGAAATGGGCGGCAGTCAAGGCCCTTCTGAGAAGAAAAAGAAGGATGGTGGTAGAAGAAAAGATAAAAGCTGACACTTCCAAAGAAGCAATGAAAGCGGATTGGAAGAAAAAGAAGAGTGTTATTGACCCTAAAAAGTCAGACAACAATTAGAAGAAGAAAGTCTTTGATTCTGGTTGTTTTCTCCGAGGTAGGCCCCATCATGTCAAAAACTATCCCAAACGGGAGAAGTTGAGTGTCCAAGTTGCTACAAGTGGGGATGACAGTGATGATGACTACCCCACCTGAGTTAACCCTCTCCAGTTGCTGAACGCAATTATTGTGGGCAAAGTTCAGCAACCCCGCAAAGGCCTCATGTTTGTACAGGCTAGGGTGAATGACAAGAAAGTTCTGGCCATGGTGGATACTGAGGCCACCCATAACTTCGTTTCCCAGAGAGAGGTGGAAAAATTGGTTTGCAATTGTTAGAGAATTCTAGCAAACTCAAGGCGATAAATTCTAAAGCAATGCTGGTGCGTGGCATGACAGAAATCCGCCTGAAGTTGGGTCTATGGGAAGGCTAGATGGGTTTGATGGTTGTGCCCTTCAATGACTTTGAGGTCATCCTAGGGAATGAATTCTTTACTACAACAAATGTGACATTGATGCTACACTTGAATAGAGTGCTGATCACAGATGAGAAAATATCCTGCTTTGTGCCTGCAGTCATAACAGACCAAAGTAAGAAAGAAGGAAAGCGGAAGATGGAGATGTTGTCCGCTATGTGTGACGACTCGTATATAAAATAATTACTAATATATTAATTTAGGTCATCAATTATGATTCCATATAATTAAGAGTGATTTTTAGAAATTTCAAATAAATAAATGAATTTCAAATATAAATTCTTTATGTGAAAACGAGTAAAATGACTATAAATTAGGTCAAGTTTCGTAATAATATAATGTGAATATATATATATTTATAATTGAATATATATATATATATATAATACATGCACTTTGGAGCAAAGGAAAAAAAACGTGCAAGAAAAAAAAAAGAACAAAATAATGGAAGAAATGGACACTTGTCCATGAGATCCTTGGAGACCAAGGCAAGAATTGGTTATAAATAGCCAAGTATTTGGCCATTGAAACGGCACAGAAGGAGGAAGAAAGGAAGGGAGAGAGAGAGAGAAAAAAAAAGAGAAAGAGAGAGAGAAAGTATGATTGGTAGAATATTATTATGGCCCTGCGGGGTGTGATTGTGATTACAGCCCTGAGGGGTGTAATGGTTCAATATGAGTATGAATTTTAAATACTCAAGTGTCACTTGTTATGTTACCAAGAGGACTCAAGTATGAGGCTATGATTTGAGTTATGTGATTTATTCAATTAGATTCTTGGTTCTTTTATCTATGATTGTCTATCGATTGAATTATTCGGTATTTGATCATTCATATTCTTTTCTCGTTGAGCATATTGTTTCCTGTCATATTGTATACTTCCCCGCCATTAATATTTTTCAGGATTATCTCGGAGATGAGGACCAGAGTTGATATTTGAGGAATCGAGGACGGACAAATCTTGATATAATTTTTTTAACTTTGTATATTGAGGAGATTATTTTTATTATTTGGAGATCAAAATTGTGATTATAAATTTATTGAGGCAATTAGAGCTTTGGTCCTGTACTCGAAGATTTATTTGTGGTTTATTTGTGAACGATGAATTTAATCAAGTAACGGGTCCGGGAAACCGGGGCGTTACACTATGCAAGTGAAAGCTGGGTTGAAGAAGGGCTAGATGACATACCTCGAAGCTTTGGTGGAGATCAAACCAGATGTGCTAGTTGAAATGCCTGATGCAGTGACAGATGTACTGAGGGAATTTGCTGACATTATGCCCCCTGAACTCCCCAAAAACCTTCCGCCCAGACGTGTTATTGACCACAAGATAGAATTGGAGCCTGGTGCTAAGCATCCAGCCCGTGCCCCTTACCAGATGTCACCGATGGAACTAACTGAATTGAGGAAATAATTGAACAAGTTGCTAGATTCTAGTAGTATGAAGCCATCCAAGGCGCCATATGGAGCCCCTGTTTTGTTCTAGAAGAAACAAGATGGGTCGTTGTGTATGTGCATCGACTATCGGGCCTTGAACAAGGTGACAATCAAGAACAAGTATGCTGTTTCGAATGTTGCTGATATGTTCGACAAACTTTCCAAGGCTACCTTCTACACGAAGATGGATCTTAAGACTAGGTATTGGCAGGTTAGGATTGCAGAAGGGGATGAGCCTAAGATTGCGTGTGTGATGCGCTATGGTTTTTTTTGAGTTTCTTGTAATGCCGTTTGGGCTCACTAATGCATGGACAAATTTCTGTACGAGTACATTGATGTCATTGTGGTTGTTTATTTAGATGACATTGTGATCTATAGTGAAACGTTAGAAGACCATATAGATCATTTGAAGGGCTGTTCTCACAGCTTAGAGAGTACCAACTGCATGTCAAGAAGGAAAAATATGAATTCTGTCACTAAGAAGTGATGTTCTCGTGACACTATATTAGCAAAGGCTAGATCTGAATGGATGAGAGGAAGGTGAAGACAATTGTTGACTGGTATGCACCAATCAAGATGTTTGAACTACAGTCGTTCCTTGGCCTAGCCAATTACTATTGCAAGTTCATCGAGGGATATTTCAAGAAGTGTAATGCCCTGACTGACTTGCTAAAGAAAGACCAGAAGTGGGACTGGAATGGTACCTTTCAGACAACTTTTGAGAAGCTGAAGTATGTAGTGTCTTCTGCACCTATACTAAGACTGGTTGATTTCGATTTTCTATTCGAAGTGTACACAGATGCGTCTGACCGTGTCATTAGAGGAGTCCTTGTTCAGTAGGGACAACCTATTGCCTTTGAAATTCGAAAATTGAAAGATGCTTAGCAGCGAAACTAGCACATGAAAAGGAAATGACTATTGTAGTGTATTGCCTTGAAATCTGGAGGCACTACTTGCTGGGAACGAAGTTCACTGTTGTGATAGACAATGTGGCGAACACTTATTTTAAGTTCCAGAAGAAGTTGACCCCAAAGCAAGCCTAATGGCAAGAATTTCTTGCTGAGTTCAATTTTGTATGGGTGCATAAACCCGGGAGGCAGAATCAAGTTGCTAACGCATTAAGTAGGAATGAGGTCCAGGACTATGTTGCTGCACTGTCCAGTGTGTAGACTGACTTCCTAGCAAGAGTCAAAGAATGTGTCAGACTGATAATGCTTATGGTAAATTGAAGCAGTAAGTTGGCGAGGGTCTGAAGCGTATGTACTGGATTGATGATGGTCTGTTTTATGCTAAAGGGGGTAGACTTTATGTTCTTATTGGAGGGGAACTAAGATTGGAGTTGTTGCGTGAGTCACACGACTTCCAGTGGGCTAGACATCTAAGAGTAGAGAAGATGCTTGCATTGCTGGCTCGCTGCTATTACTGGCTCAAGATGGAAGATGATGTTGAGGCCTATGTTAGAACTTGTCTCGTGTGCCAACTTGACAAGGTTGAGAAGAAGAAGGCAGTAGGCTTACTTCAACCCCTGCCCATTCCTGACAGACCGTGACAGTTAGCCTCGATGGATTTTATATGCAACCTGCCGAACGTTGATCGCATGCGTTTGATCATGGTGGTGGTCGATTATTTCTCCAAGTATGCGATGTTCATTCCTGCACCTCATGCTTGCCCTGCGGATGTTGTTGCAGAAATATTTTACAAGTACGTGGTGAAGTACTTCGGATTGCCGTAAGATATAGTCAGTGATCGCGACACTAGGTTCACAAGCAGATTCTGGACTATGTTGTTCAATCTCATGGGTTCTGAGTTGAAGTTCTCTACAACAAATCATCCCCAGACTAATGGACAGACTGAGCGAATCAATGCCTTGTTGGAGGACTATCTGAGACACTATGTCACTGCAAGTCAGAAGAATTAGGTAGAGCTTGTAGACACTGCCTAGTTTTGCTACAACTTGCACAGATCTGCAGCAACAAGAATGAGTCCCACTGAGTTGGCTATGGGACACCAGGAAGTGGTGAAGCAAAGAACTGGAGGAAAATGTCCTGCTACATATCAATTTGCCCGTTCCAAGTAGGAGCTGTTTGACGAGGCAAATGACTGCTTGACCAAAGTTACCCGACGCATGAAGAAGTACATTGATTAAGGCCACAAACAGTTGGAATTTCAAGTGGGTGATCTTGTCTTGTTGAAATTGGCTCTCGCGCTATGGAAAAGGATCAATAACAAAAGTAGTACACCGTGGGCTTGTTCCTAAATACGATGTTCCCTTCGAAGTGATGAAGAAGGTCGGGAATGTTGTCTATCTCTTAAAGCTGTCTGATTGATTGAAAATTCACCCAACTTTCATGTGAGTTTTCTGAGGCCTTTTCATGAAGATTTGTTGAATGCTGAAAGGAAACAAGCTAAGAAGGCTCCACCTATAATCAGAAAATAGTTTAATAGGAGGTCGACAAGATTCTATCTCATCGGACCATGGGTCAGAGTAAAAATAATGGCATGACTAATTTTCTGGTACATTAGAAGGGTGATTCCGAGGCAGACGCAAGTTGGGAAAGAGATGTGACTCTTTG
Source organism: Ilex asprella (assembly GCA_023539305.1). NCBI lineage: Eukaryota > Viridiplantae > Streptophyta > Magnoliopsida > Aquifoliales > Aquifoliaceae > Ilex > Ilex asprella. Next base: position 12,650,449 of record CM042191.1, read on the forward strand.
GCAGTTTGACAAATAGATCAAACAGTATTGAGACAACCTCTCGACGAGGACGTCGAGTTCTTCTGGTGGGGGTGGTTTGTTACCCCCTTAGCTCGTTGGCGGCATTGACATGTGGCAGCCTCGCCCAAAGGCAACCATGCCTTAGCCAAATAGGGTTATACTTAGGCGAAGTATACCCTTGTGCAAGATTGGTAGAAGTCCCATGCATGTCTGAGGGAGACAGCCCATGCATGAGCACAAGAAAACATGCAAACAAGATAGTCAGATGGCTTGAATTGTGGGGCAATGCTAATTTGGAGGGCTGAGCCTTGGGCTGGGCATGACTAGGCACGAATGCAAGACAATCAGATGCTGAGGGGACATGAGAAAGGCAAATGCACAACAAGTGAGAATGTTGTGACATGTGTCCTGCAGATGGTGACGGTTCTGTGCAGTTGCTGGTAAGTACAAAACATGAGGGGTCTCTATCAGATGCACACATCATGCAGAGATGTTGCAGGCAGTTCTTGGCTGTGTCAGCCACTAGTTGCAACTTCCTCTGCCATCCAATCTCAGCAGACTTGTGGGTGAATTTGAATTGTATGCAGTTGTCTAGGCGGTTGGGCTTGTAACCGCCACCCTGAATATTATAAATAGGGATGCATGAGTTTGTAGTACAACCAAGAGAGTTGGACACGTTTTTTGTAAGCAGACCCAAGGCTGAGTTTCCTTATACTTTGTTGAGAAATAAAAGTTAGACATGTTGGCCTGTAAAGCTTGTGTGTTGTGCGTGTGTGTGTTTGCTTACTGTCCCTGCTCTGTTCTTGTGTGCATTCTGTGAGCATTCTAAGAGTTTGGCTGAGATTGAGTGTAGGATCTCGTGCAATCATGAGGCAGAAATTTGGTGAGAAATTTAACCCAGTGACATATAGATAGATCGATAGATAGATAGATAAACTAACTTTAGTCCTATCGAATTTTTTGTATAAAAAAAAGTCTTCTGTGTTTTAAAAAAAAACTCACATGAGGTCCTTGTGTTGGCGCGAACAATAAAATTGGGACAATTAACATATTTTCATTATTCATTTTACTCTTATCACATGATTTCAGCCTAATTTGTCCCAAGATAAGGAACAGTTTGCGAAACTGGCCGTCGATGTTATGAGGCTAAATGTGAGTAGTCCCTTCCCATTAGTAGCCTAGGATTGGGATAAAAAGTAGAACTACAATTTTGGTGTTCGAAGTGGAGTATTCTGTTTGAAAATGAAACCAAGTATTGCTTTCTGATCATGATTGAATTAAGCGTATTCCAGTTTTATTGAACAAATCATTGAACTTCGTTCAAAATAAAATGGGACATTTACCACTTGCTTGGTGCTTTTAATATAGATATATGTCATTTTACATGGATTCATTATGATGGCGTATGACAATATGTATTTATGAAAAAAAATTATTAATAATTTGTATTTTAGTATACCTTTATGATAATTTGTGTTTATAGAGAAGAAGGTACATAAACGATTTGTGTTTTAGTGTACTTGTCTGACGATCTGTGTTTTAGTATACTTGTTTAACGATTTGTATTTTAATGTACCTGTCTGACGATTCGTATTTTAATGTACCTGTCTGACGATCTGTATTTTAGTATACTTGTCTAACGATCTATGTTTATAGAGAAGAATGTATATTAACGGTCTGTGTTTTTAGTTTACATGTCTGACGATTATTGCGTACCTGTTATTTTTTTGAATCGAAGATATGTGTGTGTGTGTGTGTGTGTATATATATATATATTTTGAATCGAAGATATATGTGTGTGTGTATATATATACATATTTTTAATTGTGTACTTATTATTTTTTTAGTATACTTGTCATATGATTTGTGTTTGTGGAAAAAAATGTACATTCTAATAACATAACTTTTTAAAATAGGTGTTTAAATTAGGTGATGACATTATTATTATTTTTTGCAATTGTAAAAAGTATTAGTTTTGCCCATTGTTTTCACTTTTCAACAGGAATCTAATCCAAAAGAAAATTAACAAATGATTTTTTTTTTTTTTTGGGAATCCTATTGGACCTAGGGACTGGCCTCCAAATCCTTATATTTTTAATACTTTCATGTTGGTCTTGCTGTTTTGTGCTTGATTTGAGCTACAATAAGTATTTTGGACACTTTTCATTTACAATATGACAAGTGGTAATTTGGATTCTCTTTCGATCATCAGTGAGATTGCTGGTCAGTTGCAGAAGCTTTTATCTTTTCATCAACTTGGTGACCTCTTAATTTTCCTCTTAGTAGGTCCATTCATTTCAGATTCTTCAGGTATATCTCGAGCTGCCTAAATTTTTCGCTTATGTGCCACACATCTTATGACTAGTGATTCCTCCTTATTTGCACGTTTTGTCTCTCCTCACTCTATATCAGTGTTTACAGTTAATGACAATCAAATGTCTTGGCTAGTGTTGGGTAAGTTATTTCTCACCAATTCATAATTCGAAATGTCTACTAGATCCGTTAGCTTACTTTGAACTTAATTTTAGTTATTCAACTATTTGATTTTAAATTTTTTGTTTATTTTTCTTCCTCTAGTTGTGTTGTGCAGGATCCACGATGTAATAAATTGATTGGGACATGTCAGGAAAGAGAGGTTTGTATACGTTGGAAGAACTAGAGGTTCAAGATATTGTTACTTTTTATCGTTGATTTAACTTCATTTTGTTTGAGTCCAAAGTCATCTTGTTTTTATTTGTGACATTTTTATCTTGATTATGTCTCTCATTTATGTTTGACGTTTTTACTGGGGTTTTAATTGAAAATCATCCATGAAACAAACATTTTATCTTATTCATTTGATTTAAAACTTTCAGATTCAACAAAAATTAGGGCTAAATATAGAATTAAATTTGATGGTGTTAACTGATGTGAATGAGCTGAATGTATGGATTTTAGGAAATTAGAGGGTTTACATAGTGAAAATATAGTGGTTCACCGATCCGAGAACTCAGCTAATCCACCCTTCAATGGAGGTTCTTGCTCCTTTTGTCTTATTGATGCTGAACGAAATTTACAATGTGTTTTTTATGCATCTAAGGGTTGCCTGTCTCGTCTTGGAGGCACTGTACAGTATTTATAGGGTTGTTGATTGTTCTGTGGGATCTATATCGAGATCCTTGCTTTCCACCCGTGGGATCTTCCTTGATTTCAGGAAAAGATCTTGGTAGGTTGAGAGTTTGTGTCTTGAATACAACTTTCTATTCCTTTTTTTTTTGTGGGGGTGGGGGTGGGGGTGGGGGGGAGAGCTCTAGCTCTAGTCCTCTGAGCCCTGAACAATTTACCTAACCTCTTGGACTGACCTCCTTTCTTAAACTCATACTTAGCTGAAATTATTTTCAGGTATCATCAAAAATTTAATTTTACCAATTGGTGAGGAAGGGGTGTTTCTAGTGGGACATATAAAATTCAAAGGTTTCAACATAATTTATCCTTTATTTGATGACCAAAATGCAAAGTTATGAATAATTTGAGTTCACCCAGTGAATAGATTTGTCAAGTATTTTCAACTAACGATCGAAATTCATTTCATTTTCTTCTAAATGATTAAATTATTTTTATTGCGGTGAATATAATAAAGAATTAGTGATAAATTTCAACATTTTTGGAATGATACAAAATCAAAATTTCAATTTTTTTTAAATTCTATTTTTGAAACATTTAAAAAATATTTTTATTTTCCAACTTATCAAAATTATGCACCAAACAAGAGTTTTATCGCTATGAAATTGTACTGAGATTTGAGATTGCTCATGTCTCTATATTTTAAAAAAAACTCGTCTCTTTTGGAGAATCATTGGAGTGAATGGCGTGGTCAAGTGGGGCAATTTCATTTGCTTTTGGTGGACCCTACCCAATCAAACCCGGGGTCCGTTCTCCACCTAATTTAGGCAACGCTCGCTTTCTGAGTCAGACAAAGTGGTTAGGCCTTATCAGGCCAATAACTGAGATGAATGTCATACCAAGGACTAGATGGTGTTATAATCGTGTTATTTAAGGGCTCTAATCGTGGTGTATAGATCGTGTTATTTATGGATTTATTGAGCATTAATTAATTTAAATTTAACTCATTTAATTAAGAATAATATTACTTGAATCTAAAAAATTGACTTAATTTACTGATGTAATGATGCAATTTTATAAGAATCATTGGATCAACACCAAATTTTAATTTTTGATGGAGTCTATAATCAATCGAAAGATCACTGTAAATTATGTCAGTAAATTAAGTCTCAATAACATTGCTATTTAATTAATTATATCATATCAATTTAACTTGTTTATTTTTGCGTTGATCCATATATAACTCATGAACTAAGTTATCTCCGAATCAAATTCAAATTCATACTTTTTTATAAACTTAATAAATTTATATCTATATCTATATTTATACTATTTATAAATATCAGCAGTTGCAAAAAAATTTTGATTTTCTATTTTATCTCTAATTATTAAAGTCAATTATACCCACCTATATTCTTTCATCCAATTTTTATTTTTTACTTTTATTTGGCTTTCAACTTATTTTAGATTTTTTTATAAGAATTTTTAAATTCTTCTAAACATATTTATTAGTAGTACAGTTATATACAAATTTTTATATCTATATGGAAAAGTAAAAATCCTATATATTTTAAATTATTATACACATACTAGATGAAATTTCACGGTCAAATATATGCTATATTTTATTTTTGGTATGTAATAATATAATAATATTATAAATGATCTAATCAATTTATTAACAAAATAAAAATTAATAATTCGATAATATAATAAGATGAGCAAATGCTTAAAGAGGTCGAAGAGATATATAAATAAATAACTGATTATGTACTCAAAGACTTATAGAAAAATTAATAATTAAATTTAAAATATAAATTAATTATTCGACACTTAATTTATTATTTAATTTAATTACACATATAATTCATGTTTTTTGTGAAAAAATTATTATTTAAATTTATTATTGATTCTAACTTATTAATTTATTAGTCATAACTCGTGCCTGAAAGTACGATAAAATATAAAATTCGAGTATCTAAAAAATCGATCTCATTATATTAAATTTTTTAAAAATATATTAACTACAAATTAATTAAATAATTGATAGAAATAAATAATGTGATGTTTTTAAAGAGTAAATATATAAATGATTAAAAATGTGATAGAAATGATTAATACGATTTGACGTTTGAGTCTGATAAAAGAATGATGAATGAGGTAAATAATTTTGATGATTTTAAAAATAAAATATAATTAGAATAAAATTCAAATACATTTTTATTTTATTATATAAATTATAGACTTCGAATCCAATTTATCTCTCCCATAGAAAATTTGTCACCTCTGTGAAGGACCATCTTAAGCCCGAGTCACCCGACATAAGACACCTTTGCCTACATAAGACGTCTATTTCTTGTCTAGGAGGTGCCTCTGACCCATTTGTTCGGAATCTAATTTTGCTGAGCTTGTCAAGTCCCTTACGACTGCGAACTTTGAACATGTCTCAATCTCCAGATCCAATATATATATATATATTTTTATAAAAAGTCGCAATCTCCTGATCCCCAAAAAAATCACAATCTACTTTTGCTACTCCACAAAATTAAAATCAAATTGTAAGCCACTCAAGACGAGAAAAAGGACTTGATTATGGCACCGTCAATTTTTTTTTGGTATTATAACTTTACAATAAAAAATTTACTACTTTTATGATTTATGAAATTTTTATCACATTTTTTGTAATCATTTTTACCATTAATTTTTTGTATAAAAAAATTATCACTTTTATAGATATTTTTTATCACTATTGTAAATTTTTTTATCACTTTTATGATTCAAAATACCTGTAAGAGATTTTTAATTAAGGATGAGCTCGGCAATGAAAGTCAATTTGGGAGGTCAGTTAAAACATCTAAAGCTCAGGGGTCTAGACTTTGAGCAAATGATCAGAGAAACAAGAAGGGGACAACTGTATAACTTGAGGCATCCCCGAAACAATTGCCAAGTTGTATTTAAGACACAAAACTCTTAATTGACCAGGATACTCTCCAAAAAATTAGGGAAGATCTCACGGTTGCAAGACAAGGATTTCGTTGTAGATCCCTTAGATATAGGAATTTCATTATAAATACTGGACAGAGCCTCCATTAAAAGGCATAGGACACGATGTGTAAAACCAATAAAATAAAATAAAATAAAATAAAATAAAAATCCTAAATAAATGGATAAAATAATAATTAATTGTTAAAGTACGGGTCAAAAACGTAAATTTTTAAAAAAGTAACTTTAGACTATATATCTATATAATAAAATAGAAATGTGTTTGAATTTTATCTCAGTCATATTTTTTTCCTCAAAACTATCACCAATCACTTACCTCATTCATCATCCCTTTGTCAAACTCAAACATCAAATCACATCATTTATTTTTATCACATATTTAATCATTTATATATTTCATCCTTAAAAATATCACATTACTCATTTCTTTCATATATTTAATTATTTAATATTTAATTAATTTTTAGTTAATATATTTTAAAAAAAATTAATATAATGGGATCGATTTTTGGACGTTCAAATTTTATATTTTATCGTGCCTTCAAACACGGGTTAGGACTAATATATATATATGTATATAAGTGGAAGACTTTTGTCTTTCACTTTTTTCTTCTCGAGAGAGTCGGCGAGACAGAGAGTTGGAAAAGAGAAAGAGAAAAAAAAAAAGTTAGACCTCTTTTATTCTTTCTCAGATCTACGAAGATTTAACTGTTTAATCGTTTCGGGCCAAGAATTAAAGTTATTCTACTCAGCGAGAGCTACGCAACGACACTAAAAATCGTATTTTTCTCTAAAAAAAATATCGAGTACAAGAATTTAGGCCTAATACTTGGGAAGTTGAATTTGGACTCTCTTTGGAGTTTACTACGTGGGCTCACGCTACGAGAGGTAGAGTTTTTCCTATTTAGATATAATTTTAACCTAAAATATGATATATGAAATGAGTGGGCTAAGGATGTATATCACATGTTAGGTTTTGACTAGTGTATCTAGTGGGTCAAATATATGATTTATAATTAGCCTTGTAATTAATAAAATTATATTATGATTTACTTGGTGTAAGTTAATGGTAGTTGTTTACAGTATGTTAATTGAACATTAGCATGACTTGATGTTATAATGACATATCAAGTTTAATAAAAATATTAGCTTGTTGTGTGATTATGAAATAATATGTATGTTAAATGATTATTTTGCATATGATTATTGTGGTGGACTTATGCTTATGTTTATGGAATTAATAAATATGTTGCCATGTTAGAAGTAATGAACATGTTATTTGTGTAAATTGATTGTGCTCTCTAAGTGTTTGTTTTAATGCCTAGATGAATACAAGTATGTTACTTAAGTTGATTATCTCACATAAAATACTTGGGATTGTGTTAAAAATGTCATTATATTGCATTCGTTATGTAATTGACATTATAAATGGTACCAAATGAAATTACACATTATATTGCATTATGCATGAGTTGTACTACATTTATGGGAATTGACATGGGCGGGAGTGTGTGCATGGATATGAAATCAATCATCACATAGGTGGTTGATCATGGGCTCGAAAAAGTCACACCAAGGTTTGGCTGAGTCGCACGAAAAATAAATGGATAAATGTGTCGGAGATAACAAGAAGAGATAGATTCTCCCTTGGGTGCATGACCTTATATGTGTTGTTGGAGCTCGGGATGGGGCTCAGTATTTGTATTGCTTGCGTGAGTCTCATCTCATGACATGATATGATTTATGACATTTGTTCATAATAAAACATATTTGAATGAAAGTATGAAATGATTGTTGTGTGTGACCTTTCATATGCATTTAGGTTGAGAGGAATTCTCTATAGGAGTTACCTTATTGAGTGTTGACTCACCCTTTATGAGAACATTTTTCAGGTATCACTCACGCATCTACCATAGGCAAGGCCATGGGCCCGCTTTGATGACAGAGCCGGATTGTGGCTCTCATTTTGACATCGTAGTCCCTTGTTTATATTTACTTTTGGCCTTGTATAATTTTTGTAACAAAAACTTCTTTTATATTAAAAAGGCATGTATATAAGACTCTTTTGAAACATTTATTCTTTTATGAATGAATGTTTGTTTGTAGCAATGATGATTATGTTAGTATTTGACACTATGAAATCAAAAATGGATAAATGGACCTTAGATGGATCATGTGATTGTATGATTGTACATGTTGTGTTTTGGGTAGAGCTCCCAGTACAAAGGAGACTCTGTCCGAATTTTGTTAAATTATAGATCCCAGTAAATGAGACATAAAGGCATGGTATCGAGTTATACGGTATCCATGGGTATTCCGCGGGTTGATGGGTGGTCAACTAGATAATTAGGGACCCCCGGGTTTTAGAGCGTCACACGATGGACATCGGAGGGCACCATGTAAAACATTTTCTACTTAAATATAGATTCTAGGAGCAAAGGTCTCCATTGAACAGTGAATTAGTCGAGCTCTCAAGCCGATGAGTCACTATATTTCCACTAAGCAAAGTATTTCTCACTCTAGATAATTTTCATCCCATCATTTAATCCACGAGCCTTGCAACTCAGATTTGTCACTGTCCATATTTGCATACTCTCTGCTCATCCACATGAATATACCATCAGTTTGGCGCTGTCTATGGAACAACTGTTCTCGTTACAAGTACATTGATCCTTCAGTAACTGATGGTCTCAACTCTCAACATGAGCAGAAGCCAAGTAAATCCCCTACGGACGTAGAACCGGCAGGAGGCCACCAGTGGAAGATAACAAGAGAACCATTATGATTTTGTGCCCATTGTAGGAGACAACCCCCTGAGGGGGATCCCTTTAACAATAACAAATAGGATGCACTCTGCTTAGCCAACCAGTGTCTACTCCAACAAAACGAAGAGCTCTTGAAGCTCTTGCAAGGCCCTCAGCAGGCGCAACTAGCCCAAGAAGGTCTTCCACAAGGGGAGTATCAATGACTTGACCCCTTCAGGGAAGCAAATGAGGGGGGTGAGAATAGCCAGGCTCCTCATCCACCTCCTAGGGCTGGTGACAATAAAGAGGCACAGAGTCGGGAAAACAGGATTGAAAGAACGATTTTCTCCCTTGCCAATAGAAAATAATAAAACAGTATTGACAACAACGCTTTAGGGACATTCAGCAAGAGGTCAGCCACATGGAGGAAGCCGTGAGGGGTAAGACCCCTGTGACAAAGGATGCTCTAGTACAATAGACTAAATCTCCGTTCGCCGTTGGGATATTGCACTTTTCACTCCTTCCAAAGTTTCAAAATACCACAAATAGAAGCCTTTGATGGGACAAAAGATCCCATAAACAATCTCAATACTTACAAAAATCAGATGAAGTTGCACGTATATCAAGATCCAGTGCGTTGTCACGCCTTTGTCATTACACTGAAAGAATCAGCCTTAGCGTGGTTCAACAGGCTCCCTCCAGCCTCAATTTCTTCCTTTAAGGAGCTCTCCATTTCTTTTGTGTTCTATTTTATAGGTGCTCGAATATACAGAAAGTCAAGTTACCATCTGTTAAATGTGAAAAAGGGACCGCACAAGAACCTGCGATCTTATGTTCAAAGGTTCAACTCGGAATCTTTGAAAATAGATGTCCCAGATGAGAAGTTTGCTATTACCGCTTTTATAGCTAGCTTAGGAGTGCAGTCAAATGACCTGATGTTCTCCATATCGACCAATCCTTAAGCTAGCATGACCGAGGTGCTGGCAAAAGCAGAAAAGTACATAAATGGCGAAGAAGCTCTCTTCTCTAAGGTAGGAAATTCATCATCACATAAAGAAAAGGAAAAAAAAGAGAAAAAAAGGGACCAAAGTCCTAAGAAAGAAAGAGAGCAAGATAGGTCTCCAAGAAGAGACAGAGATCGCTCCCCAAAGAGAAAAAAAAAATGTCAGAGACAGCTTAGGTCCTCCACAGCCAGAACTGTAATCGAGGTACGCACCCCGGTAACTCACTCTTCTCACCGCCTCAGTATCACAAATCTTATATGAGGTACAAAATAAAAAATTCCTTAGGTGGCCATCTCAGATGAAGACGGATCCAACAAAGAGACACCCCACAAAGTACTACTACTATCACAGGGATCATGGCCACCACATCGATGATTGCATTCAGCTAAATAAGAAAATTGAGTTTCTAATTCAACGAGGGCAGTTACGTTGCTTTGTGACCCATGATAATCAAAACCGAGCTTCTCCACCTCCACCACCTCTGGGGGAGATGGGAGTGATATCTGAAGGATTTGCTAGAGGTAGTGGGTCTACTCAGCCAAAAAGGGCCACCTACACACAATTCGGGCTAGAGATTCTTTGGAAGTGTATGCTGTGTCCAAGGCTCCATAGTTAGGCACTATTATCACTTTCTCAGAGTTAGACTTGGAAGGCTGTCAGTATCCCCACGATGATTCCTTAGTGGTAAGTGTTGTAGTTGCCAACAAAACTGTCCATCGAGATTTGATTGACAACTGCAGTTTGACAGACATCATTTTTGCATCTATATTCGATAAAGTTGACATAGGAAGGGAAAAACTTGAGCCAGTAAAGGCTCACTTGTTGGGATTCTCAGGAGAAAGGGTGTTACCCCTAAGGTCAATCTAGCTCGTACTCACTATAGGAGATCCTTCTTGTCAGGCCACCACTACAGTAAAATTCTTGATAGTTGATGCACCATCAGCGTACAATATATTACTTGGGAGACTTTCCCTCAATGTGATGAGAGCTATACCTTCAGCTTATCATCTGGTAGTAAATTTTTTTACAGAAAACAAAGTTGGAGTGGTCTGAGGAGACCAGCATGTAGCATGGGAGTGTTACATGGCGTCTGTCAAGAAAAAAAATTCAAAAATATTTAATTGGATGAGCTCGACATGAGGGATGAATTTGGACGCTAGACCAATGACATCAAAGGAGTTGGAGCCCGTTCAGCTCGACGGGGAACCTGAACACCTTGTTTACGTAGGATCTAAGCTAAGCAGGGAAATTAAGGATCTCCTCATCTAGTTCTTGAAAAGAAATATGGAATTCTTTGCCTGGAAGCAAGAGGACATGAAAGGAATTGATCCCCCAGTCATTATTCACAAGCTCAGTGTAAACCCAGCCTGCAAGCCTATTAAACAGAAAAAGAGGAGTTTCGCCCCAAAGCATCAAAAAGCCATCAATGAGGAGGTCAGCAAGCTTCTTTATACCAAAGCCATCAGAAAAGTAGACTATCCAGCTTGGTTAGCTAATATGGTCCTCTTTAAGAAGACCAACGACAAATGACGTCTCGACATCGACTTTATTGATCTCAACCGCGCTTGCTCCAAAGATAGCTTCCCTTTACCTCTGATAGATCTGATAGTGGACGCTGTTGCTGCACACGAGCTCCTTAGCTTTAAGAATGCCTTCTCTGGATACAATCAGATTAGAATGAATCATAATGACCAAGAGAAGACTTCTTTTGTAACGGAGCAGGGGACGTATTACTATCAAGTTATGCCTTTTGGACTGAAGAATGCTGGAGCTACTTACCAGCACCTAATGAATAGGATGTTCCAAAAGAAGATTAGGACGACCATGGAGATCTACATAGATGATATGTTGGTAAAATTCCTAAAGATAGAACTCCACATTGAGCACCTGACGGAGTCATTCTAGGTCCTCAAGAACTACAAAATGAAGCTTAACCCTGCCAAATGTGCCTTTGGGGTGTCTACTAGAAAATTTCTGGCTTCATTGTCAATAGCAGAGGAATTGAAGCTAACCCGGAAAAGGTAAAAACTATAATGGATATGAAGCCACCATCCAATATAAGGGAGATTTAACGTCTAACTAGAAGGATAACAACCTTGAGTCGTTTTGTGTCCAGATCAAGTGATAAATGTCAACCATTCTTTCAAGTCTTAAAAAAGGCATTTCAATGGGATACTCGGTGTCTAAAGGAGTTCAAAGCCTTGAAGGAATATTTGAGCTCTCCCCTTATTCTAGTAAGTCCTTTGGAAGGAGAGGTACTTACCCTCTACCTAGCAATATCAGATTTCTCAACCAGCGCAACATTTGTAAGAGAATGAGATAGAGCTTAACAACCAGTTTATTACAGTAGTAGAGCTTTGAGGGGGGCTGAGGAGAGATATTCAAAAATGGAGAAGCTTGTTTTAGCTTTGGTCACGACTGCTAGAAGACTTAGGCCATACTTTCAGGCTCATACTATTGAGGTTCCAACATATCAGCTGATAAAACAAGTACTACATAAACTAGAGTATTCAAAGAGGTTAGTTAAATGGGTCATCGAGCTTAGTGAGTTCAATATCAAGTACAAACCAAGAACAACCATCAAAGGGCAGATACTGGCAGATTTCATCATAGAATTCTCAACAGAAAAGCTGCTGAGGCAGCATAGTTGATACTTGGCCTCCCTACATGGAAGCTTTTAATAAACGGGGCCGCCAATGCTCAATGCAGTGGTGCTGACTTGATTCTAACCTCCCCATATGAGATAGATGTCAAATACGCCCTTATATTTAAGTTTAAGGCCTCAAACAATGAGGCGGAGTACAAGACTGTTATGGCATGACTCAACCTAGCACATTCGATGGAAGCGGAGCAGCTTGAGATTTGTAGTGATTCACAACTCATGGTGAAACATATAGAAGGAGCTTATGAGGCCAAGATTGAGAAAATGACCTTTTATCTTAAAATGGTGCAAGAGTTAATCAAGAAGTTTGTGCATGTCAAGGTCAGACATATCCCTAGATCAGAGAATTCGCAAGCAGACGCGCTGGCAAGGCTAGCAACTGCTTCGCAGGAAAACTTGGATAGATTGATACCAGTGGAACACTTGGCAGAGCCGTCAGTAAGTATTGAGAAAGAAGAAGTGTTCTCAGTTCTGGCCTCATCAAGCTAGATGGACCCCATCAGAGAATATCTTCAGAATGGAACCTTGCCAGCAGACCCCAAGGAGACTGCAAAGCTGAAAGCAAGGTTAGCCAGATTCTCCATTTTGCAGGGGAACTTATATAAACAAAATTTTTCGATGCCCCTCCTCAAATGTGTGGGAGATAAGGATGCTAACTACATACTTAGAGAAATCTATAAGGGAATCTGTGGTAACCATATTGAAGCTCGTGCACTGGCTGCAAAAGCATTGAGGTAGGAGTATTATTAGCCCACTATGCTGAAGAATGCCACTGACTTGGTCAAAAAGTGTAAGGTCTGTCAGATGCATGCCAACATTTCTCATTGCCCACCAGAGCTCCTAACATCAGTGGTGAGCCCCTGACCATTCCAACAATGGGGCTTGGACATTCTTGGCCCTTTTCCCATCAGTGTTGGGAAGTGTAAGTTCACCATTATTAAGGTGAATTATTTCACTAAATGGGCAGAGGTGGAGCCCTTGGCAACAATCATAGAGAAAAAAAATTTAGAATTTTACATAGAAGTCAATAGTCTGTAGATTCGGGGTACCTAGAGCAATTGTCTCTGACAATGAAAAGTAGTTTGACAACCCCAAGTTTAAAAAGTTCTGTGCAAAGCTGGGGATAAAGAATTATTTCTCAGCTCCAGCCCATCCACAGTCCAACGGACAAACAGAGGTGATCATCAGGTCAATTAAAGTAGCCTTGAAGACCATGCTTGAGTCGTTGAAAGGGAAATGTGTAGAGTATATTCCTGAGGTGTTATGGGCTTATAGAATAACTGCTAGGTCAGTGACTTAGGAAACACCTTTCACCTTGACTTTTGGAACTGAAGTAGTAGCGCCTGTGGAGATCGGACTCCAATCCCCGAGTACTAAATTTGCAAAATTCGAACGCAATGATGAATTGCTCCTACTAAATCTTGATCGCCTGAATGAAAAGAGAAATAGATCTCTGCACAGAATTCAGAGTTATCAGAGGAAGACAACAAGGTACTACGACGAGAAGGTTAGACACATGAGCTTCAATGTAGGAGATCACGTGTTTAAAAAACTACTTCTTGCAAGAAAGGATCCCAAACATGGGAAATTGAGGCCTAATTGGGAAGGCTTTTACATCGTTTCAAGAGTGGTCAGGCCCAAAAACTAAGAGCTACAAATAGAAGAGGAAAAAATCTTACTTCATTCTTGGAACGCAGAGCATTTCAAAATTTTTTTTAGTAAGCTTTCACTATAATAAGATTATTCTCAATAAAGTAGCAAACTTTTGATTCATCCCTGTGTGGTACCCTGAAGTAGCTAAAAAGCTAACGATGAACTTCTCAGTTCATAAAAATTAAGATGACCTCTTCATTTCATAAAAAATTAATATGAGCTCTTCAACTCATATAAAAAAAAAATAAGCTTTTAAAGGACGAGCTGAGCTCTTCAGATTAAGGTGAGATCTCAAAATTCATGGTTCACAAGCACACAAAGAACAAATATTCGGTAGATGGAAGCATAAAAGTTCTAACAAATTACGGAAAGAAATTCCTAACTACCCCCCAAGTTGTTTCTTTAGCTTAGCACTTTTATCCCTTAGGAGAGCAATCTCCTTCCTCAGCTTAGCACTTTAAGAAGTTTGCTCCCAGCCAAGGAAAGCAAAACCTCATCAAAGGAAGACTCAAATGATTAGGAGGAACCACTAGAGCAAACTCTTCTGTGCTTTGCTGAAGGCAAATCAACATCCTTGTCTGATTCAAAAGGGGACGAACCTGAGGAATCAAGGAAGGAGACAAAATCCAAAGCAGCTGCTTTAGTGCTGAGTAAGAAGAGGTTCTCAGGTGTCAATAGCTCTGAAAAATGCATAGGTCCAACATGGATAATTTGCTTGATTTTCAGTATCTTCACCACGGTTGGCTCAGGCACACTTGCACAACGAGAACACAGTAAGAGCAAGTTACTGCAAGAACATGCCAAGAAGCTTCGTAATACACCTACTTCTATGAGAAAATCTTTTCCACGAACGAGGAACCCTATTGTCTTAACATCACACCTCTGTGGACCTCCAAGAATTCCCGGAGGTAAAGAAAAATTGTTGAACCCACCCTATAGGTGGAGAAGGTGGATCAAGAACCAAGGGGCACTCTAAAAAATGCCTCCACTGGAGGGAATAGAAACAAGGGACCTCATCCTCTTCAATATAGTAACCGCCTATTACCTCGACATGCTTGAGAAGCCACCAATCACCATGTGCCACTTGTCCCACGTTGATGAGCACATAATATTGCATATTTCATGGCCTCATTACATTCATTATAACTCAACTTTTGCATTTAATTATTTAGTGTTAGCCTATTTTATGAATAATGTTGAATTCTCGATGTTGCATATTTTGATAGCTTAAATGTTGGATTTTAGGACCTTGCAACTATGTTGGATGTGTGGTAATGGCATGGACACAATACATGAGGAATTGAAGGCTTAAAAGTGAAGAAATCAAGGAGGTATTGGTGTTTTGGAACAAAGGTACCAGCTGCCACATCACTAGGAAGCACTTCCTCGGTTCTCCTCCATTTTGACCATAATCTACTCAGAATCTGAAAAAGTTCAAAACATGAAAGTTGTAGATCTGGATGTCTTCTATATCTTGTCAAAATTTCAGCTCCATCAAACGGTTAGATCAAGAGTTATGCCATTTCTACCGAATGTGGTCCAGTGCAGAAAAACAGTACCGGTACTCTTGGTACCGGTACCATATGGTACTGGTACCTAGTACCGGTACCACGAATCTTCTGGCCGAAAAACAGCCTGTAACTCAACTTTGAGGCTTGGGGGTCCCACCTACACTTCTCCCACTTGCCCCCCCAACATTTCCTGACACAAGAGCACGCCTCCCTTACACATTTGGGAGACTTTTGAGGCTTGACATTTATGGAAGATGAGAGAGAAGAGGGCTGACATGTGGGTTGCAGGCTAAGTTACTCCTAGCCTGTGTGACCCATCAAAATCACCTGCCATTAAGGGGAAGGCCTGCTCTTGCACCTTGGGGACCCTCATGGACGAAATTCAAGGCTCTCCAGCAATACACACTCCATATATACAACATTATTCAGCAAGAGAGGAGTTGGCTACCTAAGCTTAGGAGTAGATATAGAGAGAGAGTTTCAAGGTTGAAGATGATGAATCATTTTTGCATTTTCTTCTCCCATTTTCACTTGCTATTGTTGTAGTAAGCTTTCATACTCTTGTAATCTTCATTTTATTACCTTAATGTCATTTACTTCAAGTCTATTTCAAGTTTAGTTGTGTAACTTAGATTTCACCATTTATGCTTTCAAGTTCTTCAATTCCATGCTTTAACTTGGGTATTGTTGATTTGTCTTTCTAGTTTAAGTTTCTTGCATTAGTTTAAGTTTCATGCTCCATTTCCTTTCCATGTCCATTTCCTTTATGCTTGTCTATGCTTTTAATATGAATAGCTAGTTTTAAGTTGGTTACTCCAAGGGAGATTTCTCTTGGGGATTTCATTTCAACTCTTTTTTATTCCCCCCTTTAGGGTCAAATGGTTCGGTTTGACGGGGTTGAGAGTGGATGAGTTGTGTGCCTTTGATATTCCGTAGGCCTAGTCACGGTTTATGCTTAGCTACTCACCAATCTCGTCTCTAGCTTCCTCCAAATCAATCGTTCATTCATGCTCGATCGGAGGAGGGCTTTGAGTCGATTTGGTATTCCCATTGGAATGAATCCTTTGGATTAGCCAACACTTATTTTCTTGCATTTTCATTTACAAACACAACCCCAAAACATAAACAAAAGATTTTACATTTTCTTTACCTTTTTGTAAAATCACTTTCACAAAACTCCCTTTCCTTCCCTGAGGAGACGACCTTGGAATACTTTCCAAGTAAAACACCGACCACGAAAGAATCCTTGCGATTGGGGAGCGCTTTTGTACACATTCCACATTTCCATTTCATACATTTTGTTCACTTCATTTTCACCCACATTCCGTTGTTCCCTATCTCTTGTATCATCCCGAGGGAGAGTGACACTCCCTTCACATATAATCCATACACATTTGAGGGTGGTGTTGAGAGGTAGGGAACGACAACTATTTTCAATCAATCACACGTCGCAAGAAGAATGGGGGCTGGGGGCAGTTGACGGGACTTTAGGTGGCTCGGTAGCCCCCAAGTTGACATGTGGATTGATACAACTGTTATAAAATTCAAAAGGCACCGAGAGATGGCATCGAGCAATTATTACTCAGGAGAGCTGAGTGAGTAGATTGGGATCAGCATTTAAGAAGATATGACCGTTCATTTAATAAGCACCTTATTGATTGTGACAAGGCAATTAAAAAGCCTATGCGTTCTCGAGACCCCAAACTGAAAATCATGATTGCAAGGTATTAATGATCGTTGCGCCAATCATATGTCCTCGACAAGCCTCAAGGTACTATACTCCGAGCGTTAAACATTCGGATATAGGTGGTAGACATCAATCAGAGAAACTTGAGTGTGCGGTGATAGTAGTACGTGCTCAGCGTGACCCCGAGCACCTGTCCTATCACTTGAGCAATGGCAACGCGAGGATCTGAGTGGGGAGCATTCATTACACATGGATAAGAGTGTGAGTCATTAAATGTCGAAATGGGACTCCCTATTCTTGCACTCATTTTTAATTCAGGTATAAATACTCCTCAGAAAAACAAAAAAATATACGCAAGACTAAATTGAGAAATACACTATGCTCAAGCTTCTAAACACTGACTGACTTAAGCCTTGGAGGGGATAAGTCAGGTGTTCACCAGACCCTTTTTTTGACCATTTGGATTGTTTCAGGTTCATCAGCGAGAGGATCGCTATCTTTATTCTTTGCAGGAGATTTCCCGTGCACACACGTCGTATGCTGAGACATAATTATGCACGTCCTTCTTGAGTCTTGAGCAATTCTTTTCCATGTTTGAAATACTCTTGAGTGGCCTCCTATTTTTCTTTCATTTAACTCCTAGAGTAGGCAAGATTTCAAGATGGACTCTGGTGGAACCGCTACACGCCCTTTGAACTATAGTAAATCATCTCTCTACTCATAGTCAAACACCTTTATAGTCCCACTTTCTTTGCGGCTCATTATTTATTGAACCCATGGGCTTTCAACTGCTTCTTTTGTTTATTTCAATCCATATAATAAATTGAGGCTCAGAAATCGCCCACAAAGTTGGTGACCCCACTTCTCTAGATAGTGAATTTGTTGTTGTATTCTCCTTGCTTGGTCTATACACTATCTCGTATTTATAGCCTAGCAACTTGGTGACCTATTTTTGTTATTCTGGGATGGCTACACGTTACTCCAAGAAGAACCTCATGTTGCATTGATATATTAGGGCCTCGTACGCCGAATGGCTTCAAGTATGGTAAGCATTTCCTTTGAATAGATGGGATAGACTTTCTTTCTTGGGCCAAAGCTTTACTTAAAAATGCCACTGACTAGTCTTGTTGGGACAATACATCCCAATACTTGCATCTAAATCATCTGTTTCTATTATAAAAATTTCATTGAAATTAAGAGTAGCCAATCTTGGGGGTGCGGTCATGGCTGATTTAAGTTCTTCAAAAGCTTTTTCTACCTTTTCATCCCAATGGAATTGTCCTTTCTTCAACACTTGTGTCAAAGGGGATGCAATAATACCATATTTGTGCACAAACTTATGGTAGTATGCCATAAGTCCTAAAAATCCTTTTGGTTTAGTCACATTGGTGGGCCTAGGCCAATTCTTTGTAGCTACGATCTTTATCTCATCCACTTGCACACCTTTATTGGAAATTAGATGCCCTAAATAATTCACCTTCTCTTGTCTGAACGCACATTTAGAGCATTTAAGAAAAAAATGTTGATCTCGCAAAATTTTAAAAACAACTCTAATGTATTCCAAATGCACCTCCCAATAGCAACTATATACCAAAATATCATCAAAAAATACAAGAATGAACCTACACAATATTGACTTAAAGATGGAATTCATGGTGTCTAGAAATGTTGAAGGTGCATTACAAAGCCCAAAATGCATAACGAGGTATTCATAATGCTTGCTATGTGTTCGGAATGCCATCTTGTGCACATTTTCAGGATGGACTCGAATTTGGTGATATCTAGCTCTAAAGTTGAGCTTGGTGAAGTACTTGCCATCGTGCAATTCGTCAATCATGTCATCTACCATTGGAATGGGAAAATAATCTTTGACTGTTGCTTCACTTAAGGCCCGATAATTAGTACAAAAACTGCCAAGACCCATCTTTTTTCTTAATCAGTAGGACTGGTGAGGAAAATGGGTTGTGACTAGGATGGATTATCCCATTCTCGAGCACCTCTATTGCTTGCCATTCGATTTCATTTTTTTTGGAAGTGTGTGTATCTATAGGGGCTCACATTGACAACATATACACCTTCTTTTAATGAGATTCGATGGTAATCTTCTATAGAGGAAGGCAAAGAACGTGGTTCTTCAAAAATCACTGCAAATTCTTCCAATATTTTATCTATATCAATTGGCAGTTGTGGAGCACTCACCTCAGTGTGTTTGACTTCCTTGACTAATAATGCAAATAATGTGCCTCCATCATCAATTTCTTTCTCAAGAGACTGCATAATAATTGTCGTTGAGGGCGAATCCTTTTGACCATGAAGCACTTGAGACTCCCCTTGCCAATTAAATCTCATTGTCATGTCTCACCATCTCACAATACAACACTCAATTCCGCCAACCATTGCACGCCCAATGCAACATCCAATACTTCTAGTGAAAGAGAAAACAAGGTGATAGCAAAAGAAAAACATTGGATCTCCAATGGTATGACTTCATTTTTCTTTTGGCAAGATAGTTGGCCTATATCTGCAATTTTCACATTTCAACTATCAGTGGTAATAAATGGTATGCGAAGGTGTCGAGCAAATCGCTGGTTTACAAAGTTGTGGCTGGAGTCGTTGTCTACCAACACCGTAACTGAGTGTTTGCCGATAAACGCTAGTAGCTTCATCGTGCGTGGCCCCTTCCAAATCAAAATCATGAAAAGTGATCTCGGGTTTCTCATGTCCTTCTTCTTGCTCCAATTATTTGATTATTGGCCAAGATTTAGAAGCGTCGTTGCTGGTTTCACCTTCCTCGTCCTCTCCTCATTCGATCAAGAAGAGCTGTGGTGTTTTGCATTTATGGCCATGGGTGAATCGATCATTACATTTATAATTGAAGCACAAACCTCTCTCTCTCTCTCTCTCTCTCGTTGCATCTCTTCCCATAATGTGCGCTTAATTGGAGAACCAACGACTTGCATTAAGGTTGTAGGCACCGTCGTATGTGGTGGAGCTATGATAAATTGCACTAGTGGGGTGACCCGCATCACTTCCATCCCTGCCCCCGTTTCCTCAAGAGTTGGTCGTCATTCATTCTGGATACCCCGATGGCTTCGTGTAGAGTTTTTGGCTTAGCCATTCGTACTTCATCTACAATGTCATCGTATAAGCCTTTGAGAAAAGTTCCAACAAGAGCCGATTATGCCACCCAGCCGCTCTATTAGCCAACCTTTGAAACTCACGTTGATAGTCCCTGTGTGTACCCGTTTGTTTCACTCTGGACAGTGCTTCATCAAAGCACTCATACTCCGTCGCACCGAAATGAGTCATGATATCGCGCTCAAATAAATACCAGGTAATCTCCATTCCTTCATCTTTTTGGACCCTTTTGAGCCACATTGGTTCACTTCCCCCTCTAGGTGGAAGGATGCTAAAGCAACCTTCTGCTTCTCCCCAATTTCCTGAACTTTGAAGTATTGAGAAGCTCTGCTAATCCATTTTGTAGATCATCACTAAAAAAAATTGGAAAATCCATTTTAGTGAATCTTGTGTGGGTTGAATGGTGGAACCCCTCATCTCTATTAGACCCTCCTCGAGACGAAGAACTCCTCTCACCATGATTCTGGGATGATTTTTCATAGGACATACGAAAACTAGATAAGGAGTCAAGGACCTCCTTCTGTTTGTACTCCATTCCCCCCAGATTCGGCTGTCGATCGATGCAAGCCATCGCACACCTCGTGCAAATTGAACTCTTGCTTTTCAAGTCGTTCCTTATTGGTTCCCATGCCTAGCTCTGATACCAAATTTGTTAGAACCCAACAAATAACTCACGCTGAAGTACTGAAATGCAATAGAATTCTCTAATTTGAGTTGGAGACAAAACCACAATTACAATCAAATTTCTTAATTCCCTATTATATTGTCCAATGACTTATTTATAACAAGTAAACCCAATGGCTACTTAGACTCCTAAAAAGACTCAACAAACTCAACAAATCCCCTTCTTAAACTCCGGCAAATGGATAAGATATTCTCCATAGAATTAACTCTAGTCTGCATTTTTGTTGTCTTTTGAACTGGTCTTCCTGGTTCTGTGGCTAACATGGCAAAATATCGTGGGTTATGTTTCCTAACTCTCTGAGATCCATCAATTTTGTCATAGCAAAATTTTAAAAAATAAAAATAAAATGTCTCGACTTTGTATAGATATTAAATTGAACAAATAAATGCATTTTCATGGAAATCTTCATCCAATAATCAGAAGCGCATCTCAATATTAATGCAAGATCAGACCACAAAATAGGGGACCCACATATCTTCTATTAAACGGGCGATACTTCAAGGGGTTGGATCTCAACACGTGGGAGGTTCACTTTTCTAAAAAGTAATTAATTTGAATTAAAAAAGGCCAAACAAACAAAAAAAAATATTTTTTTTAAAAAAAATTTCGGTACCGTCTTGACATTATTTCGAAAAGTAATATTATTGAAACCTAATTTATTGACCTAATTTGTTAATCTAATTCACTATGACCTTTAGATTGATTGTGAACTCCATCAAACATTAAAACTTGATATTAATTCAATAATTTCAATGAAGTCACGTCATTAGATCAACAAATTATGTCAATTTTTTAGGCCTAAATAGCATTTTTCCTATTTCAAATGTATATATTTTGCTTTTGAAACCAAAATTTTGTCAAAAGCAATATGAACAATGCAAAGCCCCAACAGAATAAAGGCTTTTCAGGATTGTATCAACTTACTTTCTACAAATCCTCGGGATTGCGAAGATCGAATATCAGGTGATGGACTGCTAAATTGCTAATGGTTGTAGGTAAATATCACAGTGGTGTCGGGTGTAGGTAAAATTCGTAACGGATTTTAGTGGGCTCATATTAAAATGCACTTCATTCATATTTAATTTATTTATTAATTCGTGTCTAATAAGTTATGTTATATCGGGTTCGTGTCATGTACGAACTGTATACAACGGATATCTAAATGAGTCGTATTATGTATTTTTTTTAATTGATTTCATATATATCCGTTGTTTAGTCAATTCGTTTACGAAACAGATGACCTAAAAAATATCCAATTCATTTAATTTAGTGTCGTGTTAAGAGTAATACTTTGTATCTTAAATTTATATCTCAAATGTGCATCCCAAATTAATAGGAACCATTGAATGAATGGGTCCCAATGAAAAAAATTGATAGCACTCACTCATCTAATAGTTCCCATTGATTTGGAATACATATTTGGGATGCATATTTAAAATATATAGTATTACTCTCGTGTTAATGAATCGTGTCATATTTTAATACCTTTACTTATAACTCATTCCAACTTTTATTTTTAGCGCCGGAGATTTTAGCCTAACCAACAATTGGGATTAACAAGTTTTAAAAACCGTACCTCCACTTTTTATCTAATAAAAGCGTGACAATTCAATTTTTTTATTTTGTTATTTATATTATTTTATTAAATTTTAATTAATGATTGGAAATAATTTAAATTAAAATCTACGATTATGATCAATTTTGATAGTCGAGATTACCGTAACCATGTCCCAAGATTAAACAGCAACTATAGCAGCAAATGAATGACCCAACCGTACATAGATACTAGAGGTATGGTACTAGCGCAGCTTATGAACGAAGCCCAGCAGTCAAGATTTGGTAGGGGTGTTCACCCTATCTTACGGGTAAGAAATAAGTTCTTTCGCATTTCTACCCGATACTTTGCGGAAGAATTTTTTCTTGGCCTACCCTACCCGACAGCTTTAGTATTCCTACCCGCCTTCCTACTCGATTAATCGGGTAGGAAGTCGGGTAGGAAGGCGAATAAATATTTTTGTAACTATTAATTTTTGAATCATTTTAACAATTTAATTAAATAACATCCACAAATTTAACAACACAATAAATCAATAACATTAAAATAAAAAATAATTATAACAACAATTATAATAAAACATAAGAAAGTATGAACATCAATCAACCATAATTGTTCCACAAATATAATAACAATTAATTTAAGTTTAAAAAATATGAAATACAAAATTAATGCGGGTAGGGTAGGGTAGGAATGCGGAAATAAATGGTTATTCCGCATTCCTACCCGATTTAATCGGAAGAACAAAAACTCTTCCGCATTCCTACCCGATTTTTGCGGCTAGCCGATTTTTAGGGTAGGGTAGGGTCGGGTAGGGTAGGAACTTGCGGCCGGTCGAAAATTTAAACACCCCTAAGATTTGGGTACAAAAGCCGAGTTGTGAGATACCCAATGCATTGAAAAAGCATATTCAACATGAATAGATCTGCTCAAAAAAAAAAAAAAAAAACAAGGATAGATGTTTTGGGAGTGTGGGTTGTCGTGGGGGGTGTTCTTTTTGTCACCGTTCAAACCTCTTTTACAGGTAAAGTGATGTTTTCAAAGGACAAAAAGATTATTAAGGACAAAATCTTCTTCACGGGTTAGGCTTTTGAGAAGAACAAATAATTATTTGGTTGCAAAAGAAGGGTCCAAAGCCTCAGAAAATCATCCTTCAGCAACTTTTAACTCTTCTGTCTTGACTCTTAGTGCATGTATGTATCAAACAGGAAATTAGATTGGTATTATTTTTTTCTTTTTTCTTTTTTCTTTTGGGTCCTCTCTCGCTCTCTAAATTCCAGAAGAAAATTGCGCAAAAAACAAGACAAGATCTTTTATAGTTTGTAATCTGAGGCCATATTTTTCATTAATGCAGTAGTAATCATTTTTTACGGGCTTTTTTTTTTAATCAAGTGAAAATTGAGACTAAGTCTCGGTATATGGGAAGATCCTATGACCTGTCATTAACGAGTAGATGCGCACTTATGTCGCTTAGGCTTGTGACTCTGAGTAAAACTAAGGGCAAAGCCCAAGTGTATAAACTGGTCTCTCAACTCATACACCATTTAAATCAGGATTTGTGTTTTGTCAAGGATTTAAAACCCACACTAGAGACTTAGATAAGGTTTATCCAAACAACTGAAGTCTTATCCTACCAAGTAATCACACTTTTTACGCCCAAGAGACTTCAAACCCCTGACATTCCACTGGCAAGCCAGAGGCTCTGGCCAACTGAGCTACACCAATTGGTTAAAAGAGAAAAGACTAAATCTCCTTTAAGAAACTTATAATGAGTTTAGTCTGTAAAAAAACTTATTTAAGGATAAGTCCTTTTTAATTTGACTTAAAAGTAGTTAAGTCCACTATTTTTTTAAAACTTCAAAATACTCTTCCTTAAAAAGAGGTTAAATAAATTTCATATCTTGAAAATTATTATCCTTTAATTCAATGCCAATTAAAATATACTAATAAAATCCCCATCATAAAATTTAAATTTAAATTCAAAGCTCTCTCGCTGACCTCCTAGTGGCGACGTTGTTGTGATTGTAAACGATGCTGAATCTATCGAGGAAATGATTCGCAACTTGGCATAAGAAAACCCTTTTCACTCGTCTCTACAGATATGGTTAAGGTTTAAAAAAAAATCAATTGTCTGTTCTTTCTTTGTTTCTCAAAGCTCAAATTGTTGTTTCATATTATCTATCTGTGTGTATGTGTGTATTTTTTAAAAAAATATTATTATTATTTGGGCTTGAATGTTTCATGTTACTATTTTTTTACTATATTACTGTTTATGTTATTATTTTTGTTAAGTATGTTAATGTTCATATTATTATTATTTTGAGTATTTTACTATTTTTATTGAACATGTTACTATGTTTTTATATTTAAATGTTACTATTTTTTTGTATTTAAAATATATTATTTTTTGTGTTTAAATGATAACTTTTTTTATTGGTATTTGAATGTTACTATTTTTTATGTATGTGAGAGATATATATAGTTTTAACCTATCTATGAATATAAATAGATATGAGAGATTTTTTTTTAATGTTAGTCAAACTTCTCAAATTTAAGAGTTTTTAATTTTTAGTTTTTACTTTATTTCTAAAGGGAAATGATAGTCTGATAAAATTAACAAAAAATAGATTTCATAATAAATAAATTTCTTTTATGGACTTAAATCCAAACAAATCCATATAGGGGAATCGACCTTCAAATTTCTCTTTAATCCACATGTGTGATGAGCCCAGATCTAATTGGGTCCAGACTCTATTCATGGAGTAAGTCCAAATTAGTTACAAAGTAGGTCAAAGCTAACTTATAAATTCGGCTTAGTCTAAAATTCAAGGAGTCCAGTAATATTAGCGTACGTGGGGAGTAATTACTAGGATAGCCATTTTAAAAAATCAAGACTATTTTTAATTATACATATCTTTAGCTGTAGCTATCCACTCCGAAGGGTTAGTCACCTATCTCTTCACGCCACCATCTCAACTAAGACTCTGTGTCTATAAATTATAAGTCCTCTGCACATGAGGAGGACACATTTTACACAACTATCTCTCCTAGAGCTTATCATTGCTCTCTCTCTCTCCTTCTCTCCCACTTTCTACTTTATTAATAAAGTTCTCCGACGTTGCCTTCAGTGGTTTGGTCACCTCGATCCTACCACTCATTTTTTTATCTTTTGTTATTAATTCCTTCATTAATTACCCTGTATTATATACTTGACTGTTTGATTATACTTGTAATTTTGAGATAGTCTTGTCACTCGTCTTATTTTTTATGAGGGGTTTTTGAAGTTGGTAGAGTGTCAATATTACTACCAAGTAATTTCAGTTAATGGCATTTTATCTCTTTAAAGATTTTAAAAAATTTACTTACTCCCCAAGAAATAAAAAAATCACACATTGACCCTTTAATTTCTCAAACTTAAATCACATTTTGGCCCAGAAGATGCCAACAATAGAAAATGAGACACCGGTTATTAGCTGGGCCATATTACGCCTATTTGAGAAATTTCAAGGTGCAATTCGAAGATTATAATTTCCAAAAAGATAAAGTAAAAAGTATCACAATGTCTAAAGGAAAGAAAGGCCACTTGTCCAAAGAATTTTCCCTAAATCAGATCACCAAATAAGATCACTGTAACATTGTTCATGAAATTAAGGCCAACAAAGCAGTTGATTAATCAATGGGTACAAGTACTCTTTTGTCCAACGTTTCTAATACAATGCGGTCTATTCACTGTCAAAGTACTGTACCTGTGTTCTTATAGAGTTAGACAAGAACAGTAGGTAAAAACTTTTCAAAATTCTACTGATTGGGACAAGAAAGGAATATTCACTAACCTTTGCTCAAGAAACCTCCCCACGCGTTTTCTTCTTTGTTTACAATAAAGCGATGTTACGTGAGCAGCTCCATGCTGGGCACCGGAAGGGGCTCTGGCTTTGATGGATTGGTAAACCACTCCCAGCAACTTGTACTAAATGGATCTCTTAACTTCTTGTAATTCAGAGACAATGAATATCAAAATTCACATGTTAATACAAATTACTCTTTTTTTTTTTAAAATAATGTTACACACATACATTATCTTTATGTATCACCTAAATATAAATCATTAAATTAATTAGTATCATTGAATTCATTAAATATTTTAAAATTAATATTATGTCACATCAAGAAGAGTAAAAAAGATGATGTACAAAAGTAATGCATATATCATTATTCATTTTTATTTTTTGACCAGATGGAAGGGAGGAAAGTTGATCCTAAGCTCGCTGAGTGAACTTTGACCAGAGGAACAAGAGTAATTCGTTAATAGTGTCATCCTCTGGTGCATCATAAATATGATTAATGTTATTATGACTTAAAAATATATCTTACAATTAGTGTTATAGTCTCAATGAAAAAATCTAAGAGTTGCGGTTAAGATAACAGTACTATACCATATCAACTATCATATCATTATATTATTAATAAATTGTGTTGAATTTTCATGGCTAAACAATATTTTTCTCTATGCTAAAACAAGTATACAAGCCCAGGTTGTAATCTAGTGTCTCCTGACAAGGCCACTAAAGGGTCTCATGAACTGTCCACAGCCCTTGGCCATGATTCATTTAGTGTTTTCACTCCCTTGTATTTTGGGTCATGTCTGTAATTATTTGTTAATGATCTCAAAATCCTTCTAAATATGTTTTCTAGGGAGTTGTCACTTGTCAGTAGTCAAAGGTTAATAATGTGGTTCTGATAAGGAGTTGATAAAGCAAACTTCCAGCTGCTAGTGATATCTTTTTTACTATTTTGGCCATAGATATCCGAATTAATTTATATATATTTTAATTAATTAATTTTTTTGATTTGGTTAAAGTTTAATTAGTTGCGTCAAAATTAAAGAATTTATGAAAAATAAATTATTTTGATTAAACATAATAAAATTGTTAATTTTTAAATTTAATATGTCTGAATTTATAATTTGGTCCTAATTCATTCCGGTCTATGCTAAACTAGGTGGGTGGTGTTAGACTGCTAGTGATGTCCAGCCAACCATGTTTTGTGCTTTATGTTAGATATTTACCTTGGGACATGCCAAGTTACTTGATTCTCTCTCTATTTAAAACCTCACACAAGCCACAAACAGAGGGGAAAAGCTAGTAGAAAAGAGTGGAGTTTTAAATGCCTCTCTCCCCCTCTCTGTCTCTCTCTCGTGTAAAACAGTAAAAGCTTACCCTTGTGGTCTGTAATGCGCTGCTTAGAGACTCAAACTCAATTAGCTTCGTTCACTTCAATTATTGTGGTTTGAAGAGCCCACCAAAAGATAGAACAGAGTTCTTTGACTACTTTCTTTGTTATTCATCTTCTTCTCTGACCGTCATTTTACATCTCAGATCTCATTTCTTCCCATCCTGTAGTAAAGAGAATGAATAAACAAGACTCGAAGATGCAGGTATATTCCAATATAAACTCGAGACGTGTTTGGGATTTCCTATAAATCTGTTCAAAATCATTTATTGCTGTGTAGATATCTCAGATCTCATGTATTTTGTTCCACTTTCCTGAACCATTTGTTTGTTCTGTTTTTTTTTTCTCTCTCAATTGCAAGCAGACTTGCGTTCTCAGAGTGAACATTCATTGTAATGGTTGTAAGCAGAAGGTGAAAAAAAAGTTGCAGAAAATTGAAGGTATATTACCTCTTTTTTTTTTTTAATTTGTGGGTCTTCCTTGCAATTTATTATATTATCAGATTTTATGGATCTATTGGAACTTTTTAGTTTATTTTGTTGGGTATTTCTCTTGGCTAGGTGTGTATTCCGCCTCCATAGATGTAGACGAAGGCAAGGTGATTGTGACAGGAAATGTTGATCCAGCAACACTCATAAAGAAGCTTATCAAGTCAGGGAAACATGCAGAGCTATGGGGAGCACAAAAGGGTTCAAACAATCTGAACAATCAGTTCAAGAACATGCAGATTCAGAATTTTAAAGGTGGAAAAGACAACAAGAATCAGAGAAGTGGCAAAGACCAACCAAAGGGTGGTCCTCAGCAGATGCCCAATATCAAAGGGTCTAAAGATCTGAAAGTGTCCTTCAAGGACCAGAAATCTGTCAAGTTCAACTTGCCTAATGATGATTATGATGAGTTTGGGAGTGATGATTTTGATGAATTTGATGATGATGAGTTTGATGATTATGGTTTTGATGGTCATCATCAACAACCCAGTAACAAGATACCAAGCATGGGTGGTGGACATGGACCCCATGGGTCTAATGGAATGATTAAAGGCCATGTACAAGGTGCGGGTAGTAATAAAGGTGGGAATACCAAGAAGAGCAGTGTATTTAGTTTACCTGTACAACTAAAGGGCATGGGTAAAAATAAGGATGGTAAGAATGGAAATGATGGTAAGAAAGGAAATGGAGGAAAGAATGACAAGGGAGGAAGTCAAAATCATGGTGGTGGTGGTGGAGGAAAAAATGGTGGGGTTTTCCCTGGAGGGGATAAAAGTGGTGGTGTAAATGCTAAGGGTGCCTATAACGGTAGTGGCGGTGGTGGTGGGAAGAATAATGATAGTTGGGGTAAGCAAGGGGGAGGGAAAAATGGTGGAGACTATGTAATGAGCAATGTACAACCTGGGTTTCAGCAGATTAATATGGGCCAGAATGGGGGTGGTGTCAAGAATATGGGTCAGATGGGTCAAATGGGCAACTATCCTATGGGTCCAACGGGTAATATTCCGGCAGTACAAGGCTTACCGGCGGCGGCAGCTATGCACGGTGGCTATTACCATGGGGCAGGGGCAGGGCAGGGCAACCCCTATAACCAACAATACTTGGCACAAATGATGATGAATCAGAGGCAAGGGTATGGAAATGATATGTACCATCCCATGATGTATGCACGGCAACAGCCGCCGATGAGTTATGGGCAGCCAATACAGGCTCCGGCGACCGATAATTTCACCCACTTCTTCAGTGATGAGAACACAAGCAGTTGCAGTATCATGTGAATTGCCAGGCAATCAATTTTAGTCTGTTTTGGTTTGATATGTTGGGTTTGTGCCTTGGTGCTGCAAGTGTATACCTTCTGCCTATGTTAGTTGGAATTGGGTTAATTTTGTTTGCATTCTAGTTTTTACTGTAATCTTGGAAACTGTCATTCTATTAGTCAGATGTAAGGGGGTGATTATGATAGTCAGTGTTAGAATTCACTTAACATAGACGTAAGGGTTGAGGTCTGGTTTGAGGAATTTATAAGTTTCTTAAAAGAGATGTTTATATGTTTGGCATTTATTTTCTTCTCACCGAGATTAAGAATAATGCTTTTTATACCAAATTTAGTGACCAAATCTATTGGGCATATGTGTTGTTGCCGTCAGATGAGCAGTGAATCACATCCAATATTAGTCATTAGATTTGGTACTCGATCGATAATGTAGAAAGTGTGTTTATGCACCACCTGTCAAGTATTAATTGTAGTAATAAATGATGAGAGCTGATGATACCAAAAAAACTAATCCGAGAATCAGCTCGGATCACCAGGTCAGGTCGGAAGGTCAGAGCTCAGGTAACCGGGCTTAGAGAACCAGAGCTCAGCACCACCTAAACCGGAGAATACCAAGACGATGTGAGGACAGCTGGATGTACTACGAGAGTCCCATAATAGAAGAAATGAAAGAAGGAAGCTAGAGTTAATGCATAAAATCTCAACTAACCAAGATCTTCCCCTAAAATCAAGGAGAATCCCACGAGTGAAGGGCAAAGATCTCGCTAGATATTCCCTAGAGATAAGAATTGCATTATAAATATTATATGGTGCCTCCATCGAGAAAAGGAGAACCCTACCTGTATCAAAAGCGTCTTGTAGGAACATTTTTGAGAGGAATATAGATCCTAGGAGCAAGAGCCTCCATTGAAGAGTGGACTAGCCGGGCTCCCCAGCCGGTGAACCACTATATTTTCAATGTGTCACATACACTATATCTCAGATAACCAACATATTCACTGATCATTCTCACGAGCCTTGTAGCTCAGTTCCATATGAAATAGCACCATTTGTGACTTTTGCTTACACCCGTGGTTTTACACCATCAGTTTGGCGCCGTCTGTAGGAACGACTATTCTCATTTTTTACAAATACGCTGACTCTTCAGTGACTGATGGTCTCAACCCACAACATGAGCCGAAGTCAAACCAATCTACCACCCAGGCAAGATCACCAGGAGGTCATCAACGACCAACAAGCAGAGGACAACCCAGGGATTAACCCCTTAACAGGGGACCCCCCGATGAACAACGAACTAGAGGCTCTCCGCCTCGTCAATCAGCGCTTACTGTAACAAAACGAGGAGCTGTTGAAACTCCTGAAGTGCCCGCGGGAAGCACGACCAGCACAAGAAGGTCCGAATGATCCTCCTCATAGGGAGCAATGCCATCTCAACCCCCTCAGAGAAGTTGACGAAGAAGTAGAAAATAGCCAGACCAGGGGGGGAGATCCACAAATACCCCCCAGGAATGGCCACAACGAAGAAGTACAGAGCCAGAACGACGGAGGGGAAAGGAATGATTTCATTCCCTACCAGCAGGACAGAAGAGAGCAGTACTGGGAACATTGTTTTGAGGATATCAAGCAGGAGCTCAGTCACATGAAGGAGGCAGTAAGGAATAAGGCACCAGTTACAATGGACGCCCTGGTTCAGCAGACAAAATCCCCCTTTACTGCTGGGGTACTGCATTTTCCTCTACTTCTTAAATTCAGAATGCCGCAAATAGACTCCTTCGATGGAACAAAAGATCCCATAGATCATCTTAATACCTACAAGAACCAAATAGAGCTACATGGGTATCAAGACCCTGTGCGCTGCAGGGCCTTTGCGATCACATTAAAAGGTTCTACTCTCGCATGGTTTAACAGACTCCCACCGTCCTCCATCTCGTCATTTAAAGAGCTCTCGGTGGCCTTCGTGTCCCACTTTATAGGGGCCCGAATCTACAGGTAGCCGAGCTATCATCTCCTAAATGTGAAACAAGGGCCCAAAGAAAACCTGAGGTCTTATGTCCAAAGGTTTAATTCAGAGTCATTAAAGGTAGACGTCCCAGACGAGAAATTTGCCATCACCGCTTTCATAGCTGGGCTGGGAGTGCAATCTAAAGATTTGATATTTTTCATCTCCAAGAACCCCCAAGCCAGCATGGCGGAGGTGCTAGCCAAAGCGGAAAAATACATAAATGGTGAAGAAGTCCTCCTTTCTAAGACAAAGAGTTCCTCCACCCAGAAAGATAAAAGGCACGAAGAGAAGAAAAAGGACCGAAGTCCCAGAAGGGAAAAAGAAAGGAGGCGGGAAAGGTCTCCAAGAAGAGATAGAGATCCATCCCCCAAGAGGAGGGGAGACGTTAGAGATCGCCTAGGACCTCTGCGTCCAAGTCTGCAGCCTAGATACGTACCTCAGGAGCTCCCACCGCTTACCGCAACCATATCACAGATCCTCTATGAGGTACAGAACGAGAAGTTCTTAAGGTGGCCACCCCGGATGAAAGCAAATCCAACAAAGAGAGATCCTTCAAAATACTGTGATTACCATCGGGATCATGGTCATCACACTGATGATTGCATTCAGTTAAAAAAGGAAATCGAGTTCCTAATCCAGCGAGGGCAGCTGCGTCGCTTTGTAGCCCGTGACAACCAAGACCGAGCTCTCTTGCCTCCGCCACCTTAGCAGCAAGTGCCAGCACAACACCAGCTTCCTCTGGGAGAGATCAGGGTCATATCGGGAGGGTTTGTTGGGGGAGGAGAATCCAGCACTGCAAAGAAAGCCCACCTCAGAAGAATAAGAACAGGAGAAACCCTGGAGGTCGGAACCATATGCAAGACTCCGCGCCTCGACACGACCATTACTTTCTCGGATTCCGATCTAGAAGGATGCCAGCATCCCCATGATGATCCTCTAGTGGTCAGAGCCGTAGTGGCCAACAAAACGGTCCATCGGGTCCTGGTAGATAATGGAAGTTCGGCCGCCATCATATACGCACCGGCGTTCGATAAGATGGATATAGAGAGGGAGAAACTGGAGCCGGTGAGCGCCCACTTGCTAGGATTCGTAGGGGAAAGGGTGCTACCCCTTGGAGCCATCCAGCTCATTTTCACCCTGGGGGACCCCCTTTGCCAGGCTATGACGACTGTCAAGTTCCTGGTAGTTGAGGCACCCTCTGCCTATAACATGCTGCTAGGCAGATCCTTACTCAACTCTATAAAAGCCATCCCTTCTGCTTATCACCTAGTAGTGAAGTTCCCGACGAAAAATGGGATTGGACTGGTCCGCGAAAACCAGCGTATAGCGCGAGAGTGTTATATGGCCTCAGCGAAAAAGAAAGAGGTAGAAAATATTGAGTTAGATGATCTCGATGTGAGGGATGAACTGAATACTAGGCCAACACCGCCAGAAGACCTGGATCCCATACAGCTCGACGGAGAGCCAGAGTATCTCATCTATGTGGGATCCAAGCTAAATGTAGAAATCAAAGATCTCCTTATTCAGTTCCTCAAGAAAAATGCCGATGTCTTCGCTTGGAAGCAAGAAGACATGGCAGGCATAGACCCCGCAGTCATTACGCACAAGCTCAGCGTAAGCCCCACTTGCAAGCCTTTTAAGCAGAAAAGGAGGAGCTTGGCCCCGGAAAGGAAAAAGACTATCAACAAGGAAGTCAGAAAACTCCTCTTTGCGAAGGCCATCAGGGAGGTAGATTACCCAGTATGGTTAGAAAATGTGGTACTCGTCAGGAAGAACAACGGCAAGTGGCGGCTTTGCATTGACTTCACAGACCGTAATCGAGCATGTTCGAAGGATAGCTTACCCCTACCCCGGATCGACCTCATCGTGGACGGCACAGCAAGAAACGAGCTACTCAGTTTCATGGACACCTTCTCGGGATACAACCAGATCAGAATGGACCAGAATGATCAGGAGAAAACCTCTTTTGCGACTGAACAAGGCACATATTGTTATCAGGTCATGCTGTCTGGCTTGAAAAATGCGGGAGCCACTTACCAACAATTGGTAAATAGGATGTTCCGAAAGCAGATTGGGACCTCCATGGAAGTTTACATTGACGATATGTTAGTTAAATCACTCAAAGCAGAGCTTCATATAGAGCACCAAGCTGAATCCTTCCAAATTCTGAAAGAATACAAAATGAAACTCAATCCCGCCAAATGTACATTTAGAGTTTCGACAGGAAAGTTTTTGGGCTTCATCGTTAATAGCAGAGGAATAGAGGCTAGCCCCAAGAAGGTAAGGGAGGTGTTAGATATGCAACCCCCCTTAGACATAAAGGAGATTCAGCGTTTAATTGGAAGAATAGCAGCCTTGAGCCGTTTCGTATCCAGGTCGAGTGATAAATGTCAACCTTTCTTCCAGACCTTGAGGAAGGCCTTCCAGTGGGATGCTAAGTGTGAAGAAGCGTTCGCGACTTTAAAGGTGTACCTGAGCTCCCCTCCCATATTGGTAAGCCCTCTAGAAGGGGAGGTACTCACCCTTTACCTAGCGGTTTCGAATTTGTTGACCAGCGCGACACTGGTTAGGGGTCGAGATAGAGTTCAGTAGCCGGTCTACTACTGCAGCAGAGTCCTGAGGGGGCAGAAGAGAGATATCCAAAAATGGAGAAGCTGGTTTTAGCTCTAGTAACGACAGCCAGGAGGCTCCGACCATATTTCCAAGCTCATACGATAAAAATTCCTATAGAATAGCCAATGAAGCAGGTATTGCACAGACCGGAATCTTTAGGAAGACTTGTCAAATGGGCCATGAGCTCAGCGAATTCGATATACGATACAAGCCAAGAACAACCGTCAAAGGGCAGATTTTGACAGATTTCATCGCAGAATTCACAACGGCTACACCCAAAGAGGCAACACAGCTAGTGCCTGACCTCCCTGTCTGGAAACTTTCTGTAGACAGAGCTGCTAACTCCCAAGGAAGTGGCGCCAGCTTGATTCTGACCTCCCCAGATGGAATAGATGTTGAATACGCACTCAGATTTAGGTTTAAAGCCTCAAACAACGAGGCCGAGTATAAAGCTCTTATTGCCGGGCTCAAACTCGCTTACTCTATGGAGGCAGAGCAGTTAGAGGTCTGCAGTGACTCTCAACTTGTGGTGAAACAGATAGAAGAATCTTATGAAGCTAGGGGTGAGAAGATGGTCCTGTACTTGAAGAAAGTACAAGAACTAATCAAAAAATTTGTGCAAGTCAAGATCAAGCATGTCCCCAGATCAAAAAATTCACGATCAGATGCTTTGGCGAAGTTAGCCACCACATCGCAGGAGATCTTGGACAGGCTGATACCAGTAGAGTACCTGACAGAGTCCACGGTCGCAATGGAGGGAGGAGAAGTTCTCCCAATTTTAGCTCAGCCAAGCTAGATGGATCCCACCATGAGATACCTACAAAATGGAATCCTGCCAGAAGATCCCAAGGATGCCGCTAAACTAAGAGCCAGGTCAGCTAGGTTTTCTGTCTTACAAGGAAAATTATACAAACGAGATTTTTCGACACCACTCCTCAAATGCGTGGGGAATGAAGACGCTAACTACGTACTCAGAGAAGTCCATGAAGACATCTGTGGTAATCATATTGGGGCTCGGACCTTGGCGGGGAAAACACTAAGGCAATGATACTATTGACCCATCATGTTCAAGGACGCCACTGACGTAGTTAAAAAATACAAGAGTTGCCAAGAGCATGCTAATATCTCTCACATACCGCCCGAGTTACTGATCTCAGTGGTGAGCCCTTGGCCGTTCCAACAATGGGGTTTGGACATACTCGGGCCCCTCCCCATCAGTGTAGGACAATCCAAATTTTTCATACTTGGCGTAGATTATTTCACCAAATGGGCAGAGGTCGAGCCATTGACAACGATCACTGAACAAAAATTACAGAACTTCGTTTGAAAATCAGTAGTTTGCAGGTTCAGTGTTCCAAGAGCCTTAGTATCTAATAACGGAAAGCAATTTGACAATGCTAAGTTTAAGAATTTTTGTGCTGAGCTCGGGATAAAAAACTATTTTTCTGCCCCGGCTCACCCTCAATCCAATGGACAAGCAGAAGTCACCATCAAAACCATAAAAGCAGCACTGAAGACCAAGTTGACAAATTTGAAAGGCAAATGGGTAGAATATCTCCCCGAGGTCCTATGGGCCTACAGGACCACAACTAGGTCAGCGACCTAGGATACCCCATTTGCCCTGGCCTTCGGTACAGAAGCAGTAGCGCCGATCGAGGTGGGACTCTTGTCACCCAGAACGAAGTTTTTAGATACAGAACAGAATGATGAGTCACTTCTAGTATACTTGGACCTGTTGGATGAAAAAAGAGACCAAGCCCTACGTCGCATCCAGGGATACCAGAGGAAAACAGCAAGGTATTATGACAGAAGGGTCAGACGCCGAGACTTTAAGACTGGGGACCTAGTACTTAGGAAACTCCTGCTTGCGAGAAAAGACCCAACTCATGGGAAGCTAGGACCTAATTGGGAAGGGCCTTATGTTATATCCAAGGTGCTCAGGCCTGGGAACTACGAGTTGCAGACGGAGGATGGAAAAATCTTGCCCCACTCATGGAACACAGAGCACCTTAAAATGTTTTTTCAGTAAGCCTCTTTTGTAACCAATCAATTTTTCGAATAAAACATTCAGTTGTTAATAAATGGTCTAACACAGAATCAATAGAGCTCTAGAGCTCGTGATGAACTATTCAGTTCATAAATAAAAAGAGCTCCAGAGTTCGCGATGAACTATTCAGTTCATAAATAAAAAGAGCTCTAGAGCTCGCGATGAAATACTCAGTTCATAAATAAAAAGCGGCCCCGTTAGTCGGGCTAAAATTCCTAAGCCGGATGGGCCTTCTTCCCATGCTACGACTCAAGTGCACGTCCCTCCATCCAGCACCCCTCAGGTTGTAACAACTTTCCCTCCCCTAGAGGCTCCACCTTTCTTCGTATATGTCCCCGGGGAGGACCAGGCTTCTCCCTCCTCATCGGAGGTTGAGAGGGCTTTGGGAGCGATTCTCCAGTTTTTACCCGTCCTGGTGACCTACAGTTCTTTCGGAAATACTATTGAGCCACCTCAGAAAGGGATCAGGATTGAGGGGGGAAGGTAGCCTGAGGCGAAGGGAGGTGAGGATTCTTTCTTTGAGAATACGGAACTCGCTGCAGGAGCTGTGTGCTCGATTCTTTTTGATTCTGATATCCAGTGGGCCGCTTCTATGCGTGTCGAAGAGTCCATCTCGTTGGCTCTTCAGGGGGCAGCTACGGTAAACCCTAGCTTCTCTGCACGCCTTTTTAATGTTACAACAAAGCTTCGCGCGATTCTCCTAATTCCTTTTGTGTTTTCAGACGGCTATCCATGTGAAGGGCTTGTTGAGGAGGATTCGGTCTTATGAGCTTTCCCCTAAAGCTCTGAAAGCTTATGAGACCAAGGTTGCAGAATTGTCCCTCAAGAACGAGGACCTTAAGGCACAAATGTAAGGCCTTACCGAGCAGATACGGGGACTTAACGAGCAAGTGGAAAAACAAGCCTCTGACCTCAAAGATTCTCTAGCAGCCAAAGGCAGAGCAGAGGATGAAGAGAAGAAGGAGCGCGATGAGCTCAGGTTAGCTAGGAAAAAGTTGGAGTTCAAGATCGAGGCATCGACCAAAGTTAGTCAAGAAGCCTCCGACGCCAAAAGCTCCCTGGAGCAGGCAAGGGAGGATTATCTCACCCTCAATGAGGCGAATGGTAAGCTTTGCGAAGATTTAGAGTGTCAGAAGACCTTGATGCAGTAGAGGGACCATGAGATCGCCGAGCTGAAGGGCGAAGCCACTACCTTGTGGGCCTCTAGATGGCTAGCCTTTCAGCCCAAAGCTTCAAAGACCTTTCCAGATTTGGACTTCAACTTTGCCATTCCCACTGAGGAGGAACTGGAGGGATCTGAGTCTGACGGCGAGGATGATTCCATGACCCTTCCCATTGGATGATCAAACCTTGAAGTTCCTGCCCCCAGCTATTCTACCTGCAATTGCTTTCTCTGCTGATCTCGTGACTAAAGCTCTTGCTCAAGATTCCTTATAGGATAGGGTAGAGGCTCCCAATGTTAGTGTTCCTGATGGTTCTCTTCCTCAGGGTTCCGGATCATCACCTATTTAGCTGCTGAGCTCCTCCTCTGCTGCT
This sequence comes from Ilex asprella, assembly GCA_023539305.1. Classification (NCBI taxonomy): domain Eukaryota; kingdom Viridiplantae; phylum Streptophyta; class Magnoliopsida; order Aquifoliales; family Aquifoliaceae; genus Ilex; species Ilex asprella. Next base: position 12,688,381 of record CM042191.1, read on the forward strand.
GTGACTAAGTCTATCCAGCCTTAGGATCTCTTATCAGATAGCTAGGACTTTTATGTGTATATCTCTTTTCTCTTTTTTTTTTGAACTCGTTCTCTTTGTACTCTTGATTTAATGATATTTGAGAGGTAACTCTCAGGTTAACGTATGTTGCATGGCCTTTCCCTACTGTCCCCTTTACTTTGAGGAGTACCTTAGTCATTCTTGGAACAAAGTTGCCGAAATTCGCCTGCTTGGCTGAATGCGAACAGTTGCACTGTATTTAATAATCGACTTCCCAAAACCGTGTTTATCATTATTACTTAAGGAAACCAAAGAGCAGTCGATTATGTATTTCCCTCCGCTTTTGGTTCTCTGAATCTTGCGATTGTCTTTATTGTGTCATTTGGCTTCCTTAGACTCTATATTTCCTTTTGCGTTTTGCCCTTTTGTCGATCACTCTTGAAAATTCTTATCCCTGAGTTCCTTTCTCGCTTCCTCTTTTTGGGTTATCTTCACGAATTCTAATGGCTGTTCCTACTTTATCTCTTTTTGAAGATCGTTCTTCTTTCGGGTTGTTCTGGGAATTCCAGTCTGGTTTCTTGGTTCCTTCCTCTCTTTCCTCTTATGATCTGGATGGGATCAAGAAACGGTTCTTTCGAGAACTGGAACTGCCTATCCGAGTTCCTACTCCAGATGAACCTCCTAACTATCTTTCCCGTGGTGAAGTTTGCTTTTTTGAAGATGCCTTTGATATGGGCCTTCGTCTCCCTATTCATCCTTCTGTTGGGTGCATTCTGGCGTACTACGGTCTGCCCCCCTCCGGTCTATCTCCTCGAGGATGGGTGATTCACACAAAACTTTGTGTATTTTGTTGTTCTTTTCATCTCGGTTTAATTGCTTATGAAGATTAAAATGAGGAGATTTGTTGTAATTGATCGCGTATTGATAATATTTGGTTTTATGCAGTTAAGACTTCCAAAACAAAGTTTTGATGAATGGAGGTGAAGGCTAGCCTTGATGGAGTAGAAGAAGAAGGAAAGAAGAATTAGACACAGCTACCGCATGACTACCGGTAGTCGTTGGCTACTGGAGTGGCAGCTACCGCATGACTATCGGTAGTCGCTGGCTACTGGAGTTGCAGCTACCGCATGACTACCGGTAATCTATGGCTACTGGAGTTGCTGCTACCGCATGACTACCGGTAGTCGATGCCCTCTGCAGATGCTGCTACAGCATGACTACCGGTAGTCACAACCCGATCTACCGATAGTCGATTCTGATTTCCCCCAAATTCTGTATACGCCCCTCAGCTGTCTTGTGGACCCCATCATGCCTTCCTCTTGCCTCCCTCCTGCACGCCCACATTACTTTTCATGATGTTCACACCTGCCTTGGACGTTTTTGGAGGCTTTGCATTAAATGAAGAAAGAAAGGATGGGATGTGCGGGGTGTGCAGACATGCTCTGCCACCCCCTGTTTTTTATCTGGTTGCTGCATCCCTATTGATGGAGATCACATCTCCAGGATATCCCTGGTTTCCTGGCACGTTTTTGAGGATGAAAGATCTCCATTGCAAGAAAGGAGGGGGGGAGGTAAGAGAGAGTAGTTACCTAAGCTCAGGAGTAGTTCAAGGAAGAAGAAGATGAATAGTGCTAGAAGTTTATATTTTTGCATTTTCTTCATTCCAATGTCTTGTAATCTCTTGTAAGGATCTTCTAAACTTTGTTTAAAGTCTTTAATGTCATTTATTGCAAGTTCAGTTCTAGTTTAACCCTTTACTCTAGTTTTCACCATTGTTGTTTGAACTTTTCTTCATTTCTTAGCTTAAAATGGGTATTGAATATTTTTTCTTCATAATTTAAGATTTCTTGCTTTAAGTTAAGTTTTAATTTCCATTTCATCCTTGTCTCTTTACATTATGAATGTCTTGCTTTTAATATGAGTAGTTAAGATTTAAGTTGGGTAATCCAAGGGAAGACCTCCTCTTGGGGATTTCATTTCAACTCTTCTTCATTCCTCCCTTTTGAGTCAAATGGTTCGGTTTGACGGGGTTGAGAGTGGATGAGTTGGTGAGCCTTTGATATCTCGTAGGCCTAGTCACGGGTTATGCTTAGATACTCACCAATCTCGTCCCTAGCTTCCCCCGAATCAATCGTTCATTCATGCTCAATCGGAGGAAGGCTTTGAGTTGATTTGGTATTCCCATTGGAATGAATCCTTTGGATTAGCCAACACTTATTTTCTTGCATTTTCATTTACAAACACAATCTCAAAACATGAACAAAAGATTTTACATTTTCTTTACCTTTTTGCAAAATCACTTTCACAAAACTCTCTTTCCTTCCCTGAGGAGACGACCTTGGAATACTTTCCAAGTAAAACACCGACAACGAAAGACTCCTTGCTATTGGGGAGCACTTTTGTGCACATTCCACTTTTTATTTGACACATATTTTGTTCATCCATTTTCCACCATATTCCGTTGTTTTCTATCTCTTGTATCATCCCAAGGGAGAGTGACACTCCCTTCACACATAAGCCATACACATTTGAGGGTGGTGTTGAGAGGTAAGGAACAACAACCGTTATCAATCAATCAATGGGCCGTGTTGATTAGCTTCTTTCTATTCTGGCGCCTTCAAGGCAATGACCAGTTCCCCACTCCTGTAGAATTTCTGTATTTTCATGTTCTAGAAGAAGACGATGTCTCCCGCTTCAGCAGTTTTCGTTGGAGACGTTATTCTGAGTCCCGATTGGTGCTTGAAGTTCCTTCTCCTTCTCAAGGGTGGCTCAGTCATTTTTTCTTTGTTTCCGGGGAGTCTTGGAGGTCTGTTGAGGATTGTTGACGAGGAAACAGAGTCCCACACTCTTGGAGAAAATTTGATCACATAAGTAAGGATATCGACCATCTTCTTGGTTATTTTTTAACGCTACGTTCTGACCTTTACTTTATTATGTAGTCGCCCCTGAACCGGATTTGCCGGAGGCTATAAGGATCGAGCAAGTGAAGCGGTCCAGTCCTATGTCCTTCTCAGAACTGATGACGTCTGACAATCTTTTCCTGTTCAGTGCTGTGGTAGCTTCCATCGACTTCCATTTTGACTGCTGTTTGCCCGATCTGTCTCCCTCTGAGTCAGAGGAAGAGGAAGGAGTTGAGCCGTCCTCAAAAAGATGCAAGCTAAGTGAATCTCCTTCATCCTCTGATTCTTCTCTCAGTGCAATTTTACTTTCTTCAGCTGGAACCAAGCTTCTCAACTCGCTCTCGAAGGCCGAGAAAGAGAGGGAAGAACTGAGGGAAGAGATTGTCCGTCTGAAGGAGGAGTTGGAAGTGTTGAAGAAGTGTTTGGGGAATGACTAGAACCTTTAAGGGTCTTCTTTGTGGAACTTCATTTTAACTAAGGTTTGTTGTCTTTGGATGTAATTCGAACAACTTTTCTTTTCGTTATTTTTCTGGATACTTCATGGCATGTTTATTTTGAACCGCTTCTTTAACTTTCTTGATCTGAGTAGTGAGTTTTGTTTCCCAGGGCCTGGGGCCTCCATTGGGATCTACACAATCTTGCCTTTATTCTTATGAATTGGACAATTTGTTATGAGTTGTTGAGCTCATCTTTGTTTTTATGAACTGAATAGTTCGTCGAGAGCTGCATAGCTCCCCATTTTTTACGAACTTAATAGTTCGTCGTGAGCTGCGTAGCTCTTTACGTTTACGAACTGAATAGTTCATCGTGAGCTGCGTAGCTCTCCATTTTTACGAACTGACTAGTTCATCGCAAGCTATGAAACTCCTTATTTTTATGAACTGAATAGTTAATCGCGAGCTACAGAGCTTTTTATTTTTATGAACTGAATAGTTTATCGCGAGCTACAAAACTCTTTATTTTTATGAACTAAGTAGTTCATCGCGAGCTACAGAGCTCTCTATTTTTATGAACTGAATAGTTCATCGCAAGCTACGGAGCTCCTTTGTTCGGTGCTACACTGATTATCAAAAAATTAAATATTTTATTGGACAAATTAATTAATTACAAAAGAGACTTACTGAAAAAACCTTTTAAGGTGTTCTGTGTTCTACGAGTGAGGCAGGATTTTTCCATCCTCCGTTTGCAACTCGTAGTTCCCAGGCCTGACCACCCTTGATATAACATAGGGTCCTTCCCACTTAGGTCCTAGCTTCCCATGAGTTGGGTCCTTTCTCGCAAGCAGGAGTTTCCTGAGCACTAAGTCCCAGCCTTAAAGTCTCTGCTTTTGACCTTCCTGTCATAATAGCTTGCTGTTTTCCTCTGGTAATCCCGGATACGGCGTAGGGCCTCGTCTCTTTTTTCGTCCAACAGGTCCAAGTTTACTAGAAGTGATTCATCATTACGTTTCGTATCTGAAAACTCCATTCTAGGTGACAAGAGCCCCACCTCGACTGGTGCTACTGCTTCTGTACCAAAGGCCAAGGAAAACGGGGTTTCCTGGGTCGCTGATCTAGTCGTGGTCCTGTAGGCCCATAGGACCTCGGGGAGATATTCCACCCATTTGCCTTTCAAGTCTTTCAACTTGGTCTTCAGAGCTGTTTTTATGGTTCTGATGGTGACTTTCGCTTGCCCGTTGGACTGAGGATGAGCCGGGGCAGAAAAATAGTTTTTTATCCCGAGCTCGACACAAAATTTTTTAAATTTCGGGTTGTCGAACTGTTTTCCGTTATCAGATACAACGGCTCTTGGAACACCTAACCTGCAAACTATTGATTTCCTAACGAAGTTCTGTACTTTTTGCTCAGTGATTGTTGCCAATGGTTCTACCTCTGCCCACTTGGTGAAATAATCTACCCCAAGTATGGCAAATTTATACTGTCCCACATCCATGGGGAGGAACCTGAGTATATCCAAATCCCATTGCTGGAACGGCCAAGGGCTCGCCACTGAGGTCAGTAACTCAGATGGTATGTGAGAGATATTAGCATGTTCTTGGCAACTTTTACATTTTTTAACCATGTCTGTGTCATCTTTGAGCATGGTGGGCAAATAGTATCCCTGCCTTAGTACCTTTCCTACCAAGGTCCTAGCTCCAATGTGATTACTGCAGATACCTTCATGGACTTCTCTGAGTATGTAGTTAGCATCTTCATCCCCCACGCATTTAAGGAGGGGTGTCGAAAAATCACGTTTGTACAATTTTCCTTGTAAGACAGAAAACCTAGCTGACCTGGTTCTTAGTTTAGCAGCTTCCTTGGGATCTTTTGGCAGGGCTCCGTTTTGTAGGTATCCCATGATGGGATCCATCCAGCTTGGCTAGGCTAAAACCGGGAACACTTCTCCTCCCTCCATTGTGACCATAGGTTCTGCCAAGTACTCTACTGGTATTAGTCTATCCAAGTTCTCCTGCGAGGCGGTGGCCAACTTTGCCAAAGCATCTGCTCGAGAATTTTCTGACCTAGGGACATGTTTGATCTTGACTTGCACAAATTTCTTGATTAATTCTTGTACTTTCCTAATGTATAGGACCATCTTCTCGCCCCTAGCTTCATAACATTATTCTATCTGCTTCACCACCAGTTGAGAGTCATTGCAGACCTCTAACTGTTCTGCCTCCATAGAGTAAGCTAGATTGAGCCCGGCAATAACAGCTTCATACTCGACCTCGTTGTTTGAAGCTTTAAACCCAAACCTAAGTGCGTATTCAACGTCTATCCCATCTGGGGAGATCAAAATTAAGCCTGCACCACTCCCTTGTGCATTAGCAGCTCCGTCTACTGAAAGTTTCCAGACAGGGAGGTCAGGAACTAGCTGCGTTGCTTCTTTGGGTGTAGCCGTCGTGAACTCTGCAATAAAATTTGCCAAAATCTGCCCCTTCATGGCTGTTCTTGGCTTGTATTGTATAACGAATTCGCTGAGCTCGATGGCCCACTGGACAAGTCTTCCTGAAGATTCTGGTTTGTGCAGCACCTGCTTTATTGGCTGTTCTGTAGGGACTTTTATAGTATGAGCTTGGAAATACGGTCTGAGCCTCCTGGCTATTGTTACTAAAGCTAAAACAAGTTTCTCCATTTTTGGATATCTCTCCTCTGCCCCCCTCAGAGCTCGCTGCAGTAGTAGACTGAGTGCTGAGCTCTGTCTCGTTCCCTGACTAGTGCCGCGCTAGTTGAGAAATTCGAAACTGCTAGGTAAAGGGTGAGTACCTCCCCTTCTAAGGGGCTTAATAATATGGGAGGGGAGCTCAGGTACACCTTTAAAGCTGCGAACGCTTCTTCACACTTAGTATCCCACTGGAACACTCTCTTCAAGACCTGGAAGAAAGACTGACATTTGTCACTCGATCTGGATACAAAGCGACTCAAGGCGGCTATTCTTTCAGTTAAACGCTGGATTTCCTTTACATTTGAGGGGGGTTGCATATCTAACACCGCTCTTACCTTCTCGGAGTTGGTCTTTATTCCTCTGCTATTAACTATGAAGCCCAAAAATTTTCCTGCAGAAACTCCAAAGGCACATTTAGCTGGATTGAGCTTCATTTTGTATTCTTTCAGAATCTGGAATGATTCAGCTAGGTGCTCTATATGGAGCTCCGCTTTGAGTGATTTGACTAACATGTCATCAATGTAAACTTTCATGGAGGTCCTAATCTGTTTTTGGAACATCCTGTTTACCAACCGTTGGTAAGTGGCTCCTGCGTTCTTCAAACCAAATGGCATGACCTGGTAACAATATGTTCCCTGTTCAGTCACAAAAGAAGTCTTCTCCTAGTCATTCTGGTCCATCCTGATCTAGTTGTAACTGAGAAGGCATCCATGAAACTGAGGAGCTCATGTTCTGCTGTGGCGTCCACAATGAGGTCGATCCAAGGTAGGGGAAAGCTGTCCTTTGGGCATGCTCGATTAAGGTCGGTGAAGTCAATGCAAAGCTGCCACTTGCCATTGATTTTCTCGATGAGTACCACGTTGGCTAACCAAATAGGATAATCTACCTCCCTGATGGCTTTCGCACTGAGGAGTTTTCTGACCTCCTCATTGATAGCCTTTTGTCTCTCTGGGGCGAAGCTCCTCCTCTTTTGCTTTACCAGCTTATAGGTGGGATTTACGTTGAGCTTGTGCGTGATGACTGCGGGATCAACGCCTGCCATGTCTTCTTGCTTCCAAGCGAGGACCTCAACATTTCTTCTGAGGAACCGAATGAGGAGATCTTTGATTTCCACACTTAGCTTAGATCCCACGTAGACGAGATGTTTCGGCTCTTCGTCGAGCTGCACGGGCTCCAACTCCTCTGACGTCGTTGGTCTGGTGTCCAGCTCATCCCTCATATCGAGCTCATCTAATTGGATGTTTTCCACCTCTTTCTTTTTTACTGACGCCATATAACATTCTCGTGCTATACACTGGTCTCCGCGGACCACTCCAATCCCGTTCTTTGTCAAGAATTTCACTACGAGGTGAGAAGCTGAATGGATGACTCTTATAGAGTTGAGTGAGGGTCTGCCTAGTAGCATGTTATAAGCGGAAGGTGCTTCAACTATTAGGAACTTGACGGTTGTTGTGGCCTGACAAGGTGGGTCACCTAATGTGAATATGAGCTGGATGACCCCAAGGGGTAATACTCTTTCCCCTGCGAATCCTAGCAAGTGAGCGCTCACTGGCTCTAGATTCTCCCTCCTTATATCCATCTTATCGAATGCCGGTGCTAATATGATATCGACCGAACTTCCATTATCAACCAAGACTCGATGGACCGTCCTGTTTGCCACTACAACCCTGATCACTAGAGGATCATCATGGGGATGTTGGCAACCTTCTAGATCAGAATCTGAGAAGGTGATGGCTGTGTCGAGGCGCGGAGTCTTGGATATAGTTCCGACCTCCAGAGCTTCTCTTGACCTTATTTTTCTGAGGTGGGCTTTCTTTTGCAGTGCTAGATTCTCCTCCTCCTGTAAACCCTCCTGATATGACCCTGATCTCCCCTAAAGGATGTTGATGTTGTGCTGGGGCTTGCTGCTAAGGTGGCGGAGGTGGGAGAGCTCGGTCTTGGTTGTCACGGGCTACAAAGCGACGCAACTACCCTCGCTGGATTAAGAACTCGATCTCTTTTTTCAGCTGAATGTAGTCATCGGTGTGATGACCATGATCCTGGTGGTAATCACAGTATTTTGTGGGATCTCTCTTCATTGGATCCGCCTTCATCCGAGGTGGCCACCTTAAGAACTTCTCGTGCTACACCTCATAGAGGATCTGCGATATGGCTGCGGTGAGGGGTGGGAGCTCCTGAGGTGCGTACCTAGGCTGTAACCCTGGACGTAGAGGTCCTAGGCGATCTTTGACGTCCCCCCTTCTCTTTGGGGAGGGGTCTCTGTCTCTCCTTGGAGACCTTTCCCGTCCTCTTTCCTTCTCCCCTTTGGACTTCGATTTTTCTTCTTTCCTTTTATCCATTTGTGTGGAGGAACTTCTCACCTTAGAGAGGAGGGCTTCCTCACCATTTATGTATTTCTCTACCTTAGCAAGTACCTCTGCCATGCTGGCTTGGGGGTTGGAGATGGAAAACATCAAATCTTTAGATTGCACTCCCAGTCCGGCTATGAAAGCAGTGACGGTAAATTTTTCGTCTGGGACGGCCACCTTCAATGAATCCGAGTTGAACCTCGGGACATAGGACCTCAAGTTTTCTTCGGGTCCTTATTTCACACTAAGAAGATGGTAGCTCGGCTTCCTGTAGATCCGGGCCCCTATAAAGTGGGACACGAAGGCCACTGAGAGTTCTTTAAAGGATGAGATGGAGGCTGGTGGGAGTCTATTAAACCACGCGAGAGCAGAACTTTTTAGCGTGATTGCAAAGGCTTTGCAGTGCACGGGGTCCTGATTCCCATGCTGCTTCATTTGATTCTTGTAGGTATTAAGATGATCTATGGGGTCTTTTGTTCTGTCGAAGGGGTCTATTTGTGACATTCTGAATTTTGGGGGTAGAGGAAAGTGCAATACCCCGGTATTGAATGGAGATTCTGTCTGTTAAACCAGAGCGTCCATTGTAACTGGTGCCTTGCTTCTAACTGCCTCCTTCATGTGGCTGAGCTCCTGTTTGATATCCTCGAAGCGCTATTCCCAGTACTGTTCTCTTCTGTCCTGCTGATAAGGAATGAAATCATTCATTTCCCCTCCATCGTTCTGGTTCTGTACTTCTTCGCTGTGGCCATTTCTGGGGGGTAGTTGCGGATCTCTCCCATGGTTTGGCTATTTTTGTCTCCTTTGTTGACCTCTCTGAGGGGGTCGAGATGGCCTTGTTCCCTACGAGGAAGATTATTCGGGCCTTCTTGGGCTGGTCGTGCCTCCTGCGGGCATTTCAAGAGTTTCAACAGCTCCTCGTTTTGTTGCAGCAGGCGCTAATTGACAAGGCGGAGGGCCTCTAGCTCGTTATTTGTTGGGGGATCCCCTGTTAAGGGGTTAGTTCCTGGATTGTCCTCGGCTTGTCGACTATTAATGGCCTCCTGGTGGTTTTGCATGCGTGGTGGATTGGTTTGACTTCGGCTCATGTTGCGGGTTGAGACCATCAGTCACTGAAGGATCAGCGTATTTGTAAAATGAGAACAGTCGTTCCCACAGACGACGCCAAACTGATGGTATAAATTTATGTGGATGAACCGAAAATATGGATTATAAATGACAACTTGTATCTGAGCTACTATGCTCATGGGGATAGTGATATGGTATTTGCGGAATTGGTATGATTAGGGGATTCGCATAGAAAAAGTATAGTGGTTCACCGGCTGGGGAGCTCGGCTAGTCCACTCTTTAATGGAGGCTCTTGCTCCCATGACTTATATTTATGTCAAAATGTTTTACATGATGCTTTCTGATACAAACAGAGTTCTCTGCCCCTTGATGGAGGCACCGTCCAATATTTATAGTCCAATTCCGGTTTCTAGGGATTACCCAGCGAGATCTTTGACACTCAGCCATGGGATTCTCCTTGATATTTTGGGAGAAGATCGTGGTTGGTTGAGAATTTTAAGCCTTGATTCTAGCTTTATCGTGGTTGGTTGAGAATTTTAAACCTTGATTCTAGCTTTCCCCTTTCATCCCTTCCATTTTGGGGGCGCACGTTGTCTATCCTGCTGTCCCCGCATTGTTCCCCTCATTATCGGCTTGGATGAGGCTGAACTTTGGTTCTCCGAGCTTTATTGTCTAGGCTGACCTCCCGACCTGATCCGGGTGTCCGAGCTGATTTTTGGATTAATTTTTGGTATCATCAAGTTTCAACCTTGAGAGTATGCCACAAGGTACTTGGACACTTATGCTAAACATAGAGGACTATGACGAGAAGACTACAACTGTCTCTTTTTGCTTGGGCCTCTACGGGGAAAATGAATTAAGGATGCGTCTAACAATGTGGCCATCACATAGCATGTCACACTTGTAAGAACGTATCAAAAAGTACATCAAAGTTGAAGCTGACAAGGGACCAGCTGACTGGTCACTGTCTTCTCCAAAGAAGAACCAAAGGAAGATTGTATCTCCAAACCTTCAAGAAGAGACGAGCCTTCTAAAGGGGTGAGAGATACCTACCTCATAGTTAATATCATCTTCAAGGAACCGATCTATTGGGTTTTTAGCCAAATCAAAGACAAGGAGTTTTTTAGGTGACCACCTAAGATGATAGGAGATTCATCAAAGCGAGACCAAATCCTCTATTATTCGTACCATAAGGGCAAAAGCCACAGGACAAAAAATTGTCGGGCACTTAAACAAAATTTGGAGGAATTGGTCAAGCAAGACCTCCTTCCTCGACAAAGAGAAGACTGCTAAGGAGCAAAGAGAACAACAAATCTAACTAGACAATTAATTATGATCGCGGGATAACCAACCACCCAAGGTCATAAATTGCAAATTAAGTGTGACCTATTCAGTGCAGGTCAACTCAATCTAAGCTCGGACATAATATAGAACAACTCGCCACATTCAACATGTTATGAAAGTAGATGATTAGGCTGGTCACATCTCAAAATAACGAAGGTGAGAATTTGATATCGTCTCCGTCACATTTTCGAATGTAGACTTGAAGGGAATAGTCTAGCTGCACAATGACCCCTTGGTTCTCACTTTTAGCATGAACGATTGTGAAATAAAGCGCGCACACATTGATTTGGGGAGCTCAATGAAGATCATGTATTACAGCCTGTTCGAGAGGTTGGGTAAGACCCAGGTTGACCTCCTCCCAACAATGACCTCTTTAGTTGATTTCAATGAGATGCAACTTTGACCACTTGGCAGGTTGCAACTTCATGTCAAAGCAGGCATGCCGGTGAATGATGTAGAGTTCTTAGTAGTTGATGTGCCAGCAACTTATAATTCTATTATGGGAAGACCTTGGCTACACCAAATGCAAGCGGTGGCCTACACTTACCACCAGATATTATGTTTTCCAATTGATGAGGGGATAACTAAGATTCGTAGAGACCAAGTTACCTACAAGTAATGCCTTAACATTGGAGCTAAATTGAAGACTAAGGCATAACAAGTCTTTGTGGCTGAATAGGACATCCCTCTCCTAGAAGATGTAGGGGTCAAGCCCAAAGACAAGTCAACCAAAGAGTTGCAAGTTGTACCAGCAGATCATGCAGACCGAGATAGATACTTCTTAATTGGATTACAACTATCTACCTTTGAGAAGAAGTCTCTTATCGGGTTGTTGAAAAAGAACATTAAGGCATTTGATTCGACATCTTATAAGATGCCAGATATTGACCCTTTAATAGCTAACCATCATCTTAATGTTAACACTGCTTGCAAGCCCATGATTCAAAAAGGTAGGAGGTCCTCCCTCCACCATACTGAAGCTATTATTGAAGAAGTGGGTAAAATTTTGGAAGCTAATGTTAGACGTGAGGTTCAGTATCCACAATGGTTATTAAATGCCATTGTAGTGAAAAAGAAGAAGGGAAAGTGACAATTATGTGTCAACTTCACATACCTCAATAAGGCATGCCCAAAAGATCTCTTCCCATTACCAACAATTGGCCAGCTTGTTGATGAATGTCCGGACATGAAAATATAAGTTTCTTAGATGTATACTGAGGCTACCATCAAATTCCCATGTTTGGACCTAATGAGGAGAAGACAACTTTTATCACTCCAAAGGGAATTTGTTACTACAAGGTAATGCCCTTTAGTTTGAAAAATGCAGGGGCTACCTACCAAAGAATGGTGACAAGGGTCTTTGGTCCTATGATTGGCTAAATCATCGAGGTATATATTGACGATATGGTGGTCAAGAGGAAGGAGTCAAAGATCATCTCTCTAACTTACAAGACGTCTTTGGTGTCCTTAAGCACAACAAGCTTAGGCTCAACATTTAAAAGTGTGCTTTTGGTGTTAGCTTAGGGAAATTCTTGGGACATCTATGTCAAGAAGAGGGATAGAAGTTGAACCCGATCAAATCAAAGCCTTACAATCTATTTAGAGACCATCTTTACAACAGTTAATGGGCATGATGGCCGCCTTTAATCGGTTTATCAGTAGATCATTTGATTGTTGTAGGCCTTTTTTTCAACTACTAAGGGCAGGACGAGACTTGCACTAGGATGAACAGTGATACAAGGCCCTTGATGAATTGAACAACAATCTTTAGACTCTCCCTTTGCTTTCCACTCCTCGGCAAGGTGAAGAGGTTCAAATCTATTTGGTAGTATCAGAATAAATGATTAGTGCTGTACTAATTCGCATGGATCGAAATGAACAAATGCTAGTTTACTTCATAAGATCTTAATTGGGGCGGAAATGAAGTATCTTCTTCTTGAGAAACTTATCCTATCGTTGATTATAGCTTCACACTAACTAAACAATTATTTTCAAGCACAATACTTTGAAAAGCTAACCTTTCTGGACGAATTGCAAAGTGGTCACTTGAGTTCGGGTAGTATAACCTCAAGTTCATCACAAGGACAACAATCAAAGCACAAGTTCTAGCTAACTTCATAGTAGAGTTCACGTTTGAAATTTTAAAAGACCATGTGGTAGCTTGGTGCTTGACTCTCAAGTCTCAACCTTTGGAGGTACAAGTAGACGGGTCTTCCACTTGGTGAGGATCGGGAGTTGACATCGTCTTGCACTTCCCCATAGAGAAGTCCTAGATCAAGCCCTTTGATTAGGGTTTGCTTCTACTAATAATGAAACTGAGTACAAATCACTCCTTTTCTATGGAAAAAATGTATTAAGATTGAGGGCAGGAAAATTGATCATATAATTCGACTCTCAGCCGGTGGTTAACCTGCTTATGAGGGAGTACAATTCTCGTCCAAATGCTATTCGATGATTTGAAGTCCTACAAGGTGATTCAGATTTCAAGGGACCAAACCAGCATACGAACGCTCTTGCCACCTTAGCTTCTGTTGACTATCAAGGTATTAAGCGTATGATTGAGGTATAGTATCTTGAAAAGCCAAGCATACAAGAAGACCCATAGTGGTCAACTGTTTGAAGCAAGTTCCAATTTGGATGGACCCTCTCATCCAATATTATAAAGATGGAACTCTTCCCCGTAGACAAGAAGGAAGCAAGGATCGTTACCCTTAAATTAACTAGCTTCTGGTTGTCACCAGATTATAGGTTCTATAGAAAGTTATTTTCAGGGCCATACTTACTCTGTGTCCACCCTATTAAGGTGGAGGACCTACTCTATGAAATTCATGAAGGAGTATGTGATGCCTATGCAGGTAACACAACACCTAAATAAGTGTGACAAGTGCCAAAGGTTTGCTCATATACTCCAACAACTAGCTAGAGACTTGAACCTACTCACAAGCCCTCATCCATTTCCTTAGTGGGGTCTCGACATAGTAGGCCACCTCCTTCGAGATCCATCCAACAAAAGGTGGTTAATCACCATAACTGATTACTTTACGAAGTGCATTGAAGTCAAGCGTCTTTCTAGCATTTGGACACTAACACCAAGAAATTCATTTGGGAGAATATAATACAAGGTATGGAATCCCTTATGCTGTGATCATAGACAATGATACTCAATTTGATAGTGTAGCCTTCAAAGAGTTCTGCTCGGGATATGAGATCCGTAACTACTACTCTTCTCCAACATACCCTCAATCAAATGTGCAAGTTGGGGCTTCAAACAAGGTTATCCTTGATGGCATTAAGAAGAAGCTAGAAACAACAAAGGGAAGGTGGGTTAAACAACTTCCAATGATGCTCTGGATATACTGAACAACACCAAGGTTCTCTATTGGAGATGTGCCTTTCTCACTCTAGTATGTCATTGAAGTTGTTATCCCTCTTGAAGCAGGTCTTCCAACTATTATAAATGAGGTCTTTGAGCAAGGTGGCAATGAACAAACCCTTGAGCTTAACTTAGATCTTATCGAAGAAAAGAAGGACCAAGCAATGGTTCGGTTGGTTGCATATCAAAAAGAATTGGCCAGATCTTATGACAAAGGGATCAAATAAATTATCTTTACACCGGCATAATTGGTTCTACATAAGGTTCTTGCTAAAACAAAGAATCACACTAATGGCAAGGTAGGACCCAATTGGGAAGGTTTGTACAACTTCACTGCCCATGCAATGACTGGAGTTTACAAGTTGGAGGAATTAGATGGGAAGGCCATTTGCCGACCTTGGAACATTATCAATCTCAAAAAGTTTTACTTTTAGCCTAGATGGTTGCATTCACTATTTTAGTAAGCCTTCAATGACATTTATTTCTCGCTTTTACTAATCAATAAAGAGAAATTCATTTCTCATGTTCAATGTGTTACTACAACCTCTCAGGTTGCCCCTTAGACTATTTAGCCTTCGTCTACTATAACCTCTAAGGTTGTCCCTTAGGCTACTTAGCCTTCATTCATTATCATCCAACCTTTAAGGTTGCATTTTGGGCTACCTAGCCTTCAATAAACATCTCGAACAGGCTACAATTGCTCAACCTTCCCATGACGATATTCCACCTCTGTGGTAAGCCATTAAGTTCCTCGCCATAAGTCAAGCATACTGCCTCACACATATATCCCTTTCTGAGAGGCAAAATAAGTTGGTTAGGCAGCAGTTACCCAACTAACCCACAAGAAAATTACTTAACTACAAAAGAGTAGCTACTTCCATTAAAAAAAGAAGAACAGAGGTTCAAAAACAATGTTTGTAGATGGTTTATACATGACCAACACAAAAGGAAATAAAAAAAGCTAACTAATGATGGACTTTCTTAGCCTCTGCAGCATTAGACACCTCAACTCTTGAGGACCCTCTTCCTTTAGTCAATATGGGGGGGGGGGGAGGGGGTACTATAATAGAAGACTCGAATCATCAGCTTCAAGAAACTTCTATTTGATCATAGGAGCTGGTAGATCTATCTCAGGCTATGGAATGTCCTCCCAAACCAGGGATGCCCCATCAAATTCCAGCTACCTTGAGAGTTCCTCCCAAACCATCTCCGAAGATCTTGTTCTTTTCATTGGCATATTTCTTCTTCACTTTGTCCAGGATATTGGAGTAATGATCGTATACAACTTTCTTCACTTGTTCCTCTATCTCATCTTGTTCCTCTATATATTTAAGGCACATATTATTTTCTCCTACAAATTGGTAGGAAATCTCTTATCATAATTGGCTAATTACATGTAGTCACAATGTAAATCTCAACTAACACTATGATCATGATGCTTCAATTTAAAAATCCTAAAGCTTCAAGAAGGAAGAAGTTCAAACTTCATGCCAAATCATGAAGATCTTCTAAGATTCCTCAAATTTTAGGAAATGTAATGATCTAGAGACCTTAAAACCTTTGATATTTTTACTTTAGCTCATTAGGTTTTACTTAAAATGGATTTAGGATAAATTCTTACATGACTCAGAGACTAATTCATTGAAAACATTTTCAAAAAAATAGATCTTCTTTGAAAGCATATATTGAATTATAGATCAAATCCTTCCTGAGCAACACCATTTGATGCTCAATAAGGTAAATTTATGTTTGAATTTCATATTAGAAACATGTACATATTGCCCTCTGCTTCATAGCCTTTGGCTAGAACGGTTTTTTGAACACTTAAGAAAAAATTAGAGGCTAAAAATGTTAGCAGTGGAGATGATCCTCTTGGCCGCTCTATAGACGACTAAAACGTCTTGACCATCACTCGAGCGATCCCTACTTAAAAGATCTGGTTTGACTCATTTTCTGATTCTAGTGACAATTGCCCTCTAACTGCTCTATAGCAGCTCAAGCGTTCCTCTACGAATTCAATTCTCCACCAAGTCTACTATAATTACGAGACTATATTTATGGGCAAGCCTTCTCAACCTAGAGTAAGTTTCTTAGAGCAAGAAAATGCTAGATACTTTTGAGAAAGCTTCAAAAAAAAACCTTGACCTCACTAGGACCAAAAGGTCTTAGATCTACAAGATTAATCTTGTGTTTTTTACATGTATATTGAAGAAAATAAATATCAAGGGAGACACCACCAAACCCACGTCAAAGTGTATGCATATCGAGACACTTCAGAAGGAGCCCTTGAAGATTGCTTGAGATCAAGTCGGATCATGCAACTCGATTTACCCTAGTGAAGCTATTACTCAAGACCTAGTGATGGGTTAATTCAAAGGGTTAGATTAAAGGGAGAAAACATATAGTCATGGGTGTATTGGTTGAGGTACAAATCTTGGACCTTGTTGAAAATAGTGGATTAGGTTTAGGTGGACTCGGATCAATCGCGTGGTGTAAGTCCCCGTACTATAAATAAATATGAATAATATTATTTGAAAAGTTCTTCTATAATTACTAAAGTGATGATAGGAACTTTGTGTCCTTGTTGAAAGAATAGTCGTGAAGTTTGAATTTCGCACGTATTAAATTTCAAATCAAATTTAGTTTTGGAGGCATTTGGGCTTGAGAAAGGTATCTAGGTAAGTTTCTAAAATTTTTTATGTCAAAATAGTTTTACCATTAAGGACAGGAGGTGGTGAAACCTTGACATAGGTGTTCGACTAGTATAGAGTGTTGGGAAAGTAGAAGCTAGAACTTCACAAAATCCACAAAGAACAAGACCAAAACAAATAAATAACAATGGTTATATTTCTGCTATAGTCTATCACACAAATTTCATCACAAAATCAAGCTCAAACAGGAATAAAAATATGCTACAATAAATCACATAATTTCACTCCAAAACAACACTATATTTCATCAAAAAATCAATACAACATGAACCAAATACAAGGGGAAATAAATTTGAAATTTCAGCAACAAATACACAAAAAAATTCACCTTTAAACCTCACAAATTGGAGCTGCAACTCCAGCAACACCTATGGAGAAAAATGCAGCAACAACATTGTTTTTCTCCTCCCTGATTTCTATCAAAACTCCCTTTTTTCATTCTTTTTTGAACAGCAGTGCAACATTTCTTTATACTCTATTTTCTAGCCAAATAAACCGACTTCAGTGGTAGCCTTCTTTGGTTCCTTCTCCAAGTAGAAAAACAACTTCAGAGAGCTAGACATTTTTCCAAAGCCAAAAAGCTGCCCCTTCAACATTTCTCAAGCCAGCAAAAACGTTAGTGACCGTACTCCATTGACATCAATTAAAAACCATCTAACTAACCTAATTGCAACTAAGGACACAAACTCATAAATAATAAAAACCACCCAAAAACTTAAATACCAAAATTAACTAATTAAAATTGGGTTTATAAAATTAACATCCCCCCTTAAACCCAATTTCCTTTAGTTCTCATGCCTAGCATCATCTTCAACCTTCCAAACATGTCATACTTCAATAGTTTTGTAAAAATGTCGACAACTTGATCTTGAGTCTTACAATGCACCAATTCCACTTCTTTGTTCTTCACACGCTCTCTAATGAAATGATAGCATGTGTCAATGCGTTTACTCCTCTCATGGAACATCAGGTTCTTCGCCAATGCCATTGTCTATTTATTATCATCACGTATCTTCATGGGACTTTCTTTTGGAAATCCCAAATAATTCAATAAGTATCTCAACCAAATAGCATGACATACTGTAGAATTTGCTACCACATAATCCACTTTACAAGTAGACAAAGTTACAATTGCTTGCTTCTTCGATGACCAAGTAAAAACTATAGCTTCTATGAAAAAACAATAACCCAATGTGTTTTTTCCTTTTTTCCAAATCTCTTCCCCAATCACCATCCGAATATCCAACAAGTCCAAAATTATTAGTGCAAGAATAAAATAAACCATCATTAAGGGTACCTTTAATGTAATGTAGAATCCTTTTTGCAGCATTGAGATGAGTTTGATCCAGTGTCTTCATATATCTATTGACCAAGCCAACTCCATAAAGAATGTTCAACTTTTTTAATTCCCATTCACTTTCCATAGGGGTGTTCATCGGATTGCAAGACTCCATCTTGAACCTCTTGAGTATTTCCTTTGCATAGCTACTTTGAGAAACAAAATTTTTGTCTTCACTTTGCTTCACCTTAATGCCAAGGAAATGAGACATCAAGCCTATATCGATCATTTCAAACTCCTTAATCATGTTTCTCTTAAATTCATCAAACATATTAGGACTGTTGCCGATGAAGATTAAGTCATCAACATAAAGACAAACAAGTAGCACACTTCCATTGCCATCCATCTTCTTATATAATGCATGCTCATAAGGACACTTTTAAAAATCATTCTCATGAAAGTACTTGTCAATTCTAGCATTCCATGCGCACAGTGTTTGCTTTAACCCATAGAGAGCTTTTCTCAACTTATACACTTTATCTTCATGTCTCTTTTTCGCATATCCTAGTGGTTGTTCTACATGTATTTCCTCTTCAATAAATCTATTCAAGAATGCCAATTTCACATCAAGTTGATAAATCTACCACTTGTTTTGTGCTACCAAAAAAATCATCAGCCTAATGGTTTCCAAACGAGCAACGGGAGCAAATACCTTGCCATAATCATTTTATTCCCTTTGCTTGTAGCCTTTAGCAAGTAACCTCGCCTTGCATCTTTGAACTTCACCATTAGTATTCTTTTTTTTCAGCCATTTCACACCAATTGTTTTATGACTTTGGAGAAGACTAACTAATGCTCATGTGCCATTCTTTGCAATTGCCTTGATTTTTTCATCCATTGCTTTTCTCCATTTCTCTTCTTAAACAAAAAAAACCAATTTATGTTACCTTCAACAACTTCTGTAGCTTCATAAATCTCTTAAAAACTTCACATTTTTCTTGGTCTTTCACTTGAACTTGCATCCGATGATGAAATAGAAGGTGAGGGGGATCTGTGTGGAGATGCTTGTTGCTCTCTTTGGACTTCCCTTGGTTCTTCTAATTCTTCTTCTTCAAGCATAAGTTCCACTTTGGTGGTTGCCATTTTCTTTTCAACCCACATGCATTCCTCTTCAAAGATTGCACCTCTAGTCATGATCACTTTGTGCCCAATTATTCTATCACCATACTCAATAAAAAATACACTTTTTACTTTTGTCATCAACCCAAAATTATCTAGGAAATCTCTTCACTTTCAAAATGCTTCTAGCGATATCAAGAATAATCTTATTTTTCCTTTCCACAACTCTATTTAATTGAGGTGTGTAGCTTGGCATGAATTTATGTACAATTCCATGCTCCTTGTAATAGTCTTCAAATAAATCGAAACTATATTCACCACCTTAATCGGATATCAACCTCTTGATTAAATTACCATTTTGCTTCTCAAGAAGATTCTTAAATTCCTTAAAAACTACAAACACCTTGGACTTCCTCTTTAAACTATACTCAAGTTTTTTGGCTATAGTCATAAATAAAAGTAAGAAAGTAGCGATTCTTACATTTGACATTGACTTCAAGGCACCACAAAAATTGGTGTGCACACGATCCAAGGGTCATAATGCTCTCCACTTGACTTCTCTTGAGAAGCTAAATTTATGATGCTTACCAAGAAAACACCGTTCACATAACTCATTTAGATGATCTATGTAATGTAGACCCTTCACTATTTTCTTGCTAGACAAAATTTCTGAGCCACCAAAATTAAGATGTCTAAATCTCAAATGCCACAACCAAGAATGATATTTAAGAATAGCATTCAAACATCTCATAGCATCATGTTGAATGTTCAATGGAAATATTCTATCCTTGGACATTTTCACATTAGCAATCAAATTACCACAAGCATTTTTAATAGTAAAGTAAAGATTTTTTATGCCAATATCATAAACCTTTTTCCAAAAATTGCTTATGAACATATAAGATTTGAGAAATTGATCTTTTCATTAAATCTATTACTAAATATTTTCTTATTCTCTAGGAAAATGTTATCTTGTGGATGGTGGTTACATGTTAAGAAGTGAACTTATTGCACCATACAGGGTGTGCTTTATAAATCGAAAGAATCCTCCTCTCGTGTGCCAAAAAATGAACAAGAAATATTTAATCATAGGCATTCTTCCCTACGTAACTTAATTGATAGAGCATTTAGAGTGCTAAAGAAGAGGTTTCCCATTATTGGGAGTGGTGGAGAAGCTTGTTATCCAGTGAATACTATTACTGAAATTGTTCTAACTTGTTGTATTCAACAAAATTATCTTATGGGAGTCGGTCCTGATTAAAGGTTGATTGTGGAGGTTGATCGAGAGCTCATGCATAGTGAGATGCACATTGATGATACTTATGACACCAGTACCGATGATGACAATGCTAGGCATGGATAAATTATTAGGGACTCTATAACATCTAGCATGTGGTGAGATTAGGTTTGTCATAGGTTGGAATTCTTTTATTTTGGCTCTAGACATTTAAGTTGTAGTTTTAAGTTGAAGTTAGAAATTATGTTATAATATGACTAAACTGAATATGCTGTTGAGATTTCTCCTGTTTTTGAAAAATATTTCTTGTAAACATTGTTATCTATTTCCTTGTTATGTTGATGGTTTCAGTGTTTTAAATTGTACACTTATGAAAGTTAATATTGTGATAACTTAATTTTGTTGAACATATCTTTTTGTATCATGTAGTGTCTCATGGAAAACAAACCAAAAAAGAACGACACATTTGACAATATTAAGAAGGATAATGTGAAATGGAATGAATATTGAGATGAAGTTTTTCTTGATGCTTTGTTAGGAGAGAAATTGAAAAGAATAGATCCAATGGCACATGTTCAACCTCAGCTTTTAACAATGTCTTGAAAACACCGAACGAAAAACCTAAATTTTCATTTGCTAAGAACCATGTGAAAAATCGCATGAAAACTCTCAAAAGTAATTTATTTGCATGTCATGAAATTTTCAATGGCTTAACTATGAGTGGATTTGCATGGAATCTGGAGACATATCTATGGGAAGCCGAGAATGAAGTGTGGAAAGAGCTTAATACAAGTAATATTAATAACCTTTTACTAGTTTTAATATGGTTGCGGTTGCATATATTTCTACATGTCTTTTTTTTTTTTTTGCATATATGCATTTGGTTTTGTCATAGACAAAACCAAGTGCTGCAAGATGGAGGCATAATAAGATCTATCACTATGACAAGTTATATGCTTTCTTTGCAAAGGATAGAGCTATAGGAAGAGGGGCTGTGAGCGCAAGAGAAAAAGTCTGTCAATGGAAAAGGGAGGGAAATGATAATCTAATAGATCTTAATGATGGAGTTGATGAATTTAGCTTGAAGTTTGAGCTAATTTCTCATGTTTCTACACCTTCTCAAGCTACCTCACAAACTGCTACATCATCGAAAAGTTCCAAACAAAAGGCAAGTAGGTTAGATGTGATGGATATGCATATTGAAATCATCAATAGTGGAATTAATAATTTGGAGCAGGCAATCAAGGAGGGAAATGCCATTGCAGAGAAGGGAATAGTCGTTGTAGAGAGAGCTAGGTCACATTGCTGCACCGAGGAGGAATTATTTGCTGAATTACAAAATATTGGAGTTCCAGGATCATTTCAACTGGATGCATTTCTATTCTTGATTAAGAGCCAGGAAAACATGCTAGCATTTTTTGCTGTCCAATCAAACCTTCGTTTAGAGCTTTTGAGAAAATTGATGACTGAATTAAACAACTCTTGAAGAACTTTGAAAGGTTGGTCTACATTGTTTTTGAGACATGGTACCTACTTACTACTATATATGTATTTTGGATGCTATATGCTAGTAATCTAGCCTTTTTGTGTTCAAACTTATGGACCTTATACTATAGTTGGTGACTTTTTAAAGAGAAAAAAGATTTCAAGTTGTCATTGATTAAAATATGTAAAGTGTGTCTAGCAAATACTATGTTTTGGGACTTTGTACTATATATCTACATGGATAGATTAGTAGAAATACCATGGTTTGTTTCTTGATAAGTTCTTATTTTCTTGTTTTGGTTTTAAAAATTTCTTGTCCATGTATCTTGGTGTTCTAACTTTTGAAGCTTATATACACATGTTTCACCTCAACATTTCTAGATCCATTTCATTTGAGTAATTTTAGTTCTATTTGGTTGCAGTATGGGCTATGGTTACTATTTTGAGTTACTTCCTTGTTTGGTCATTTAATTTAAATGCGTGGTAAAAAACTGTAGGTGTCAAGTAGTAGAGAGATGAGTTATGTATGCAACTTCTAAAAATGAAAATGCGCAGCATTTTGAAGCCTTTGTTTTAGTTCTATTTGGTTAGAGTAGGGTCTGTGCTTACTATTTGCTCATTCAATTAAAACTTAGGTTCAAAAATGCAAGTGTCAAATATTGGAGCCATCATCATGCATTTTTCTGTTAAAATTATGAGCAAGCAAGTTTTGTCATTTGCAAGAAGATTGTGGCTGAGCAATCTTCCAAGGTTTAACATGATTTGATTAATTTTTCATATGAATAGGGATTGCTAGTTGGTACTTAAAAAAAGCATTTCATCAATTGAGTAGTAAAATTGTTGATGTGCACACAACGACGTGCACAAGAAATGGTTGTATTATGTATTGGCAAACTAATGAAGGAAGGAGTACATAGTCCTATGGCCTTAATTCTAGAAATTTACTAATTTTCTTATTATAAAATAAATAAGGTGATTTGATTAGATATCTTTTGGTAAAAAAAATTCTCATATAATATTCAAAAGAAAACTGAAATTTGGGTTTTTTTTTGGCAATTCATTTCCAATAATGGATCCCCATAAACATCTCCTAGGAATCTTTCGCAACATGTTAGTGCTTGATCAAAAACCTTGTTGTTTCCTAACTTCTAACAACCATCGCTTAAAATGTGTAGTATATGGATGAAGAGGAGTGTCACTCTCCCTTGAGATGGTGTCAAAAGGAAGGGCAAGGAGATGGGAAAAATGGAATGAACAAAATATGTGAGAAATAATATGTGTGAACAAAAGTGCTCCTCAAGCACAAGGAGTCTTTTGCTTGTCGTGTTTTACTTGGAAAGTATTCCAATGTCATCTCCTCAGGGAAGGAAATTTCAAGTGAGTGAAGGTGATTTTGTGAAAAAGAGAAAGTGTAAAATCTTTTGAGTTTTGAGTGAGTGAAGTTTGTGAATGAAAATGCAAGAAAACAAGTGTTGGCTAATCCAAAGAGGTCATTCCAATCAGAATCCCAACTCGAAACCTTCCTCCAATGGTGCATAGATGAACAATTGATTCGTGGGAAGTTAGGGACGAGATGTTGAGTATCCAAGCATAAACCGTGACCAGGCCTATGGAATATCAAAGACTCACAATCTCATCCACCCTCAATCTAGTCAAACCGAACCACCGTACACCGAGAGGGGGAAAGAAAATGAATTGAAATAGAAAATCCAAGAGGAGGTCTCCCTTGAATTAGCCAACTAAAAATCTAGCTACTCATAATAAAAGACAAGGCATGCATAATGTAAATAGAAATAATGAAGAAACAAAGATTAAAACTTAACTTAAAGCAAGAAAATTTGAACTATCAAGAAAAATATGCAATGCCCATTTAAAACTTGAAATGAAGAAAAACTTAATACAACAATGGTAGATTCAAGAACATGTAACTAAACTTGTAATAAACTTATGAGATTAAAGTGCAAGAATTATAAATTACAAGAAGATTAAAGCTTACATGGATAAAAATGGTGAAGAAATTGTAAAAACATAACTACTCTTCATCATCTTTTACATTAAACTAAAACTAAGCTTAGGTAGCCACACTTGGCAATGCTGAAGAATGCTGAGTATATGCAGTGTGAAAGCCTTCAATTTTGTGCATAGGGGTCCCTCTAGCTGTATGAAAGACCTCCAATCAATAGGGGCTAAAGAGATGGATATGAGGGGCTAGCACAGGCTTAGCTTGCACACCCAAGCTTCACCCCTTTCTCTCTTTTCTCATTGAATGCCGAGCCTCCAAAGTCTTCATCAAGGGTGTAGGAGGTATAAAGATGTGAATAAAATGTTGGGGGCAAGTGGGAGAAGTGTAGGTGGGACCCCCCAAGCAAGTGGAGAAGATGTGCAGGCTTCTGGGCTGTTCTGGACGGTGTACCGGTACATTAAGGCTACTGGAGTTCATCGTACTGATACACTTTTTCTGTTCCAGATCACATTTCTTAGAATCGTCATAACTTTTGATCCTACCGTTGGATTGAGTTTAAATATTTGCACAATACAGAAGACATCCAGATCTACTTTCATGTTTTGAACTATTTCATATTCAAAGTGGATCATAGTCAAAATGGAGGAAAACCGAGGCTCTTCTACCAGATGGTGTGGGTGCTGGTGCCTTTGTTAACCAACACCAATACCTCATTGATTTATTCACTTTTAAGCCTCCAAATTTTTATGTGATGTGTTCATGCCTTCACCACACATCCATACTTAGTTGCAAGGTGATAAAATCCATCATTTAAGTTATAATTACTTGCAACATCAAAAATTCAACATTATTCATTATTTCGGCTAACTCTAAGTACTTATATGCAAAAGTTGAGTTAAAATGTATGTAATGAGGCCATTAAATATGCAATATTTTGTACTCATCAGTTAGTACAAATGAGTCATTGATTGTTGATTTTAAGAAACATTAGGTGCCCAATATATTATAAGGTTAGTAAGGGTAGAGTAGTAATTTTGTATGAACATATTTTTCCTTTCCTTTCATTTTCCATCCAATACCAAACAATGGAAAGTATATCTTTCATATTTTGCATCTTTCGTACCAAACAAAAAGAAAGGAAAATATATTTCTTTCCTTTGAGGAAGAAAAATATATTCTTCTTATTTTTCTATCACTTATATTTTTCATCCCTCCAACCAAACAGATCATTAGTCCTATTACAACGTTGGTGAAAAAAAAAATAGAACAAATAATTGGGTTTGAAATCATATTTTTACGGGTCATTTGTAAGCCGGTACACCAAATTAGACATAATTGTAAAAAAGTACACATAATAAAATATTTTTAAAAAAGTACACAACTGAGATATAAAGATGTAAATGCGCATTTTGTAAAATTTTCTTTCCTACAAACTGTAACTAGACATTTATCTTACGGGCTGAAATTTAGGGTCATTTAATTTAAAATCTCTAATGCACCTTGATTCAAGCACATTTTTTTTTAGAAAATGGTTTTGTTTTCAAATTCTATTTATGCATTAAATGTCTCCTAGTTTTATGAGAGAACTTTAATATTCCATTTATTTTAGTATATATCACTTTGTTTGAATTTCAAATTTGTTAATATCTGAACTCTATAATAGTGAAACAATACATGTAACAAAATAGTGTTAAGTGGTTTTGTGCATGTGGTAACAAATTCAAAACAAAGATGAATTGTTTTGAATGAAATTATATGTTTGAAAAAATGTAATTGTACAATATTTGTATAAATGTCTTGTTACACTGTTATTATTATACAGTTATGGAGTTCAGTTATTAATATAATTTGAAAATAAAATTACTTTTAAAAAAAATACGCATGAATTAAGGTGCATTAAATATAATTTGAAAACAAAACCACTTTCTAAAAAAAAATATGCATGAATCAAGGGAGGACATAAAAATACAAAATATTAAAGTTTTCCCATAAAACTTAGAGATGTTTAATGCACCACTTTAAAAAAAAAACCCATGGATCAAGGGAGGTTATAAATGTCAGAAGAAAATATGAAAATTTTAAATAATGTACTTGGAAACAAATAAATATCAAAATTAAGGATTTTTTTATCCTTCATTTTTTTTGTGTATTTTTTATAATTAATTCCAATTTGGTATACCCCCCTTCCAATTTCCCATATTTTGGTAACTACCAAACTTGAGAGTTCCCTATTTTGGGTTTAGGAAGAAAACATTGTACAAAGTTTAAAGGATGGAGTTTGAGATTTGAACTTGCATTGTTCGGGTTTGTATTGGTGTTCTTATTTATTTTCAATAGTTGAAAACACAAAGCGAATAGTACCATGTTGACATCTATATGATATTGCTAAAAAATGTATGTTGATGTGAAATAATATTAATTTTTCTTTGGCGCCCTAGAAATCAAATCTTGGTTGTTTCCATAATCTACACAATCATAATGATCTATCAAAAATTCCAATATCATAATGGCTCTAAAAATGATCTATCTAAACTCGGGTTCTTATGCGTTAATATCAATATAAATCAAATTTGAAGTTCTATAATATCAAACATGGTAGGTTTCAATAAATCCATCCGACGACCTCAAATAGGCTCATTCAATGGTCACCAATATCCCTCTCAAAATCATTCATATTGAATCCCCCCCAAATGCATCACTTCTCACTTACGTTGCACAATCCCTTCAGAAACGGGTTACCTCTAGTAAATATATAAATCATGCAATTTGGTGGTATGGGCAATGTAATTATATAAAAAAGAATGTTGAGAAAAGTTTCGTTAAAGGGAATTTTAATGAGGTAGTGGGTAAGGTGGGACACATTGTTTGGAAAAAATAAAGGAAGTTATTGATATAGTAAAATAATAATAATCTAAATTTTGGGGCACCAATTAACAAGTTGTTACTATAAGAGGTAAAAAAAAATAGATATACCCCTACAGAAGTGATGGATTGATATCTTTGATATAAGTAAGCTCTAAACTTGATATCCTAGTCTTTCTTCCCTACAAAATGAACAAACTTCTCAAGATCAAAGTGCTTCAATCAAAGACACTTTGATACTTAAGTCAGTAATGAAATTGAGTAAATTTGTCAGAAGACAAGTAGAGTTCAGCGTACCTTTCAGCTTGGCTCCTTATGCCTTTTATAGAGTCCCCTTTAGCTAGGGTTTCCATGATTTTTGATTTAGGTGGAACACCTTCTTCTAATTAGATAATTCTGTTTAGGAAGTTGCTGAGATCTCTCCAATAATTCCTTCTGTCGAGCCTATGATCATGCCCGTTCTTTTAATTAGAATGCCTGAATTGTAGGCATCTCTTTAGTACCACGTTTACTGTTTAAACAACTCAGTTGTGGCGAAGACAGAGCTCATGTCCTTGTTATCGAGCTTTTTTGATAGCTCGGTTGTTATTTGATAATAGTCTCTTGAGGTTTCTCTCAGGTTACTGGTCTTGTCACCCTCACATGAGATCATTAAATGTTATTACACGTGTCGCAATGGGAGCACCTCCTTCATTTTCTCCCACGAAACGTGTAACAGACACTTTTCGTTTGTCAGTCGTTTCATGCCCCCAAACCATCATCGTGCGTACTTTTGAGACATCCCCCTTTGTTTTGGCGACGTGTCTAGTATTTGAATGTTTCCTTTTAGACTTCAGTTTAATCCTTTATAAGTGACTTGATTCATTCATTTCTCTACTCTACATTCTAAGCTTCAAACTTCTTTGTTTCTTTGTTTTTTTATGCATTTTCATCATTTTCTACTATGGCTCTTCTTACTCCTTCTGTGATTCTAGCTTTCAAAGCTAAGTATAACATTCCTGAAGATGTCAATGTTTGAGTTGCTCATACCAATAAAACTTTAATTGGTACCAAGGAAAACATTCCTATTCATACCTGTGCAATTACAGAGGGTGGTGTTCGTTTCTCCCTCGATCCCCTGCTTCTGTTTGTGCTGTCAACAATGAAGCTGTGCCCCATCTAGTGCTACCCCAATTTTTTCAAAATTGTGATGGGTGTAGATGCTTTGAACAGGTTTCTGAACCTGAGCCTAGGTCTATGGTAGATTTTGTACTGTTACATCATTAAACCGGTTGGAGACAACTACTATCTCATAGTGATAGAGAAAGATCTCTTCTTGGTGACCCATCTTCTAGATTCGAACAAAGACCATGAGAATGATGTGGTCTTCGTTTCTAGAAATTAGGAGTACGCAACTAGCACTACTCCTTCTTATTGTTGCCCTTACGAGGAAGGCGTACCAGGTGACTATTTTTTTACTCTATCTTATTAATTCATTTATCCTCTATTTTTGCTTGCACTGTCTTTTTTTTTAAAGGTGAGACTGTGAAGGGAAGAGTCCCTGAGCGCACTGTCAAGATGGAAGTGCTCAAGAAAGTGTGGGACTACAATGACTCCATGTTCTGTCGTGCTGTTCACACACATCTCAGGTGTACCCCGACTTACATGTTTTTTATCGCTGTGCCCAACCGAGCTAACTATTCACTTACTGCAGATCATGAGACTATTCAAGATACTCGGGACTGGACTCCTCATTCCCGTAAAAGACCATTGCTTGGCACATCTGGAAGAAATAGAACGGTCCAAAATTTTCTTGACTTTCTGTCAACTGTTGAAACATCTGTCCCCGTCGAACCCTCCATACCGATCGATACTTCTGCTCCTACTGACCCTGTGCTAGTTGAACTTGAATTGGTTGCTCCTGCCGAACTTATTCCTCCCGAATCGAGCAATGTGGTTCAGCAGGACAATGAGCCACCAGATTTGGCTCCAGCTCAAGATTCTTCTATTCTAGCCGAGCTTACTACTTTTGTTCCTATTCAATCAACCGATGACCATCCTGATTCTCTTATAGAGCTTTCCGAGGATCCTATCCTAAGAGGCACAAAGTTGCAACATCCTTCTTCATGTACGACCACAAAAAACGTTGTGAAATGGCTCAGTGGGCAAGTGATCTTCCACAAGAAATCCTAGTACTAGCTTTGGGTGGATACATTTCAGGTACGGGCCTTTTAATCATAGTTTGTGGGCTTCCTTCTTGTCTACCGGCAAGTCTCCATTCTTCAGGAAAATAATGATTGGGTCCATCCAACTCGGTTCCAGCTCTCCTGACAAGACCTTTTCCAAGATCACAGACAAAATGCTCAGCTCAAGCTGAAATTCAATGGTAACTGTTCTTTTGTTCTTATGGTCGATGGTCGAATCTAGTGAGGCCAAAGCATCGACATGGGACTTTTTTGTTCTTCCAACCTACTAGATAGAGTATTCTAGAATCTGGCCTAACTCCCTTTCTGTAGTAGCATGATAGACCACCATTCTCTCATCTTTTGTCATGTACTCCCTTATTATCTGATTCACCACCAGCCAAGAATTAAAAAATATTTGGAGCTTACTTACTTACAAACCACTTGCTAGCCTTACTCTAGCTATCAAGACCTCGTATTCTGCTTCATTATTCGAGGCCTAAAAGTTGAGTCTGATGGCTTTTTCTAGCATGCATCCCTCCGGGCTTTCCATGCCTGATCCTTTTTGGTTTGACGATCCATTCTTGAATAAGATCCATTTTCCCTCGAATTATGAATTGTTATCAACCTTATACTTCTCACTCGGTACCGAGCTTTGCTTGGGTTGGAATTCGGCGATAAAATCAGCTACTGCCTGTCCCTTAATTATAGTTCTTGGGTCAAACACAATATCACTCTCCGAGCTCTACTTCCCACTTTGGAATGCAACCTGACATGTGAGTCTTTCGAAAAAGTGATTTTAGGGGTTGATTAGTGAGCACCACGATTTGGTGTACTTGGAAGTAGTGTCGTGGCTTCCTAGCCTAGCTTACTAGGGCAAGAGCGAGCTTTTCCAATGACGTGTATCTTGATTTGGCATCCATAAGTATTTTGCTGACATAGTACATGAGACTCAAATTTGTTTGGTCGCTTCTCATTAGTGCTTCGCTTACCGTGTGCTTAGATACAACCAAGTAAAAGAACAAACGTTCCTTAGGGAGTGGTGTCGTTAAAATATGTGGGGAAACCAGGTATGCTTTCAAATTAGTAAACGCATCCTCGCACTCCTGGCTCCATAATGCTCCCTTCTTTCCTTTGATCGATTGGAAGAAAGGTTTGCATTTATTCGAGGCACGAGATATAAATCTTCTGAGCGCAACTGCCATTCCTGTTAGTCTTTGCATTTTCTTTACGATTCGGGGTGATTGTAGTTTTGTAATCACCTTTACTTGATTGGAATTCACCTGACTCTTTAGTGGGTAACCAAAAACCCAAGGAACTTTCTCGAACCAACCTTGAATGCGCATTTTAAGGAGTTGAGCTTCAGTTTGTATTTCTGAAGTAAGTCAAAGGTGTTTCTCAAATTGAAGTAGTGACTGGTGGCCCTTCAAATTTTTACTACCATGTCATCAATGTAGACTTCCATGGTGATGCCCAACATGTGAGAAAACATCTTCGTCCCCAATCTCTGATAGGTCACTTCTGCATTCTTCAGCCCGAAAGACATTATCTTATAACAGTATATCCCTTCAAGTGTTATAAATGTAGTCTTTTCCTGATCCTATTTGGCAAGAGGGATTTGATGGTAACCAATGTATGCGTCTAATAAGCTCATCCGCTCGTGACCAACTGTTCGACCAACTGATCTATCTTTGGTAAAGAAAATCTGTTTGTTGTAGCTTTGTTGAGGTCGGTGAAGTTGACTCAAACCCTCCACTTCCCATTATTTTTCTTGAAAATTGCAGAATTTTACAACCAGGTCGGGTATTTGAACCTCCCTGATGGTATGAGATTACAATAATTGCGCCACCTCTTTCTTTACCGTTTTCTAGTGTTGTGGTGCCGACCTCCTAAGCTTCTGTTTTAATAGTTTAAGGCTAGGATCCACATTTAATTGGTGACATGCCACCTCAGGCGGGACGCAAGGCATTTCATATGTTGTCAATGCGAAGACGTTGACATATTCCCTCAACAACGATACAAGCTTATCACGTTGCTCGGGGCTCGGAGAGGCACCCAAAAGAAAATACTTGTCATCGTCCTTGTCTAATGGTACCTTAGACAAGTCTTCTACAGTTTGATTGGACAGCTCCTGATCCTTGCCTAAAGGTACTTCAGACTCTACCTTGATAGTTCGGTCGATCGTGTCGGCCGACCTATCGAGGTTTAGTTGCTATTTCGTCGTTTCGACTGGCGAGCTTCTCTCTCGCCCTTCCCTACCATCTCTTCCTTTGACTGAGGCTAGTAAACATGTTCTAGAACTTACTTGGTCTCCTCGAATGTTCACTACTCCCTCTACCAAGGGAAATTTAAACATCTGATGGTACATTAATGGTAACGCCTTCATCTCGTATAAAAAGGTTCGAACCATAATAGCATTATATGCTGAGGTTGTGTCTACTGCCATAAATTCAGTCATGACCCCAACAGGGTCAGTCTTCATCGGAAGCATGATTCTTCCCTTTGGAAAAACTGTTTTCCCGCTGAAGCCGACCAATAGGGTATTAGCCGGCTTAAGATCCTCTTGTTTTAGCCCGAGCTTCTGGAAGAGGTCCATGTACATGATCTCTGAGGAGCTTCCTGGATCAATTATTACTCTTTTCACATCATAATTTGTAATTCACAATT
This sequence comes from Ilex asprella, assembly GCA_023539305.1. Taxonomy (NCBI): domain Eukaryota; kingdom Viridiplantae; phylum Streptophyta; class Magnoliopsida; order Aquifoliales; family Aquifoliaceae; genus Ilex; species Ilex asprella. Next base: position 12,720,040 of record CM042191.1, read on the forward strand.
TGGAGGGTAACCACCAAAGCGTCATTGTACGGCTGGTGTATCTCGATTAAGTCATGTTCGAAGAATCAGATAGTCTCGACTGTGTCTTTCAACTTCATCCTCTTGCTCCTGACTTAGGGGTACAATTGCAGCTAATAAACTTCTCTCTTCTTGGCCGCTCTCTGGATGTACGCCCCAGAAGCATTATTTGTTGCCATTTTGGGGATTTGTTGCAACATGGATTTCGTCGATCACACTTGTTGCGGTATTTTGGTCGGCTTGAGGTTCGGCTCTTCCTCCATTAGCTCTATCACCCCTATTTTCTATAAACAAAGCCAAATGCCCTACTTGAACCAAATCCTCCAAATACTGTTTCAACGACTAGCAATTCTCGATCATGTGCCCCACATCCCGATGATATGAGCATCTGAAATTAGGGTTCCTCTTCAAAGGGTCTCTTGTAAGCTTGTTAGGCCACTTGAAATATGACTTCCCCGTAATCTGAATCAATATTTTATATATTAGCTCTTTAAACACTGTGTTTACTCCTAAAAAATGGGATTTCGAGGGGAACCCTTCCTTGTCTTTCTTCCTCCTAACATCTCTATTCGACTCAACTTGTTTATCTCGGTTGAACTACTTTCTACTTGTCTGTTCCTTCGCTACGTCTCTAGACTGGTCATCGTTGAATTTGACGCACTTCTCAATCCTCACCATTAGCTCCTCCATGTTTACAGTAGGTCTTCTAGTAAGGGATTGATACAAAGAGTTTTCTTTTGGCAATCCTATCTTGAAGTTAGCCACGAAAATCTCTGGATTAAAAGCTTTAATTTCGTTCATCATTTCCCAATAATGGTGAATGTATTCTCTCAAAGTTTCCTTACTTCTCTTCTTCAATGTTAGCAGCACCCTAACATCTTTGGGTTGTTTGCTGCTTGTAATGAATCAAGCAGTGAATTGTTAAGCGAGCTGTGCCCATCCATCTACTGAGCCCCTCGATAGACTATCGAACCATTTCATGGATCACTCCCTGAGATTGTTGGGGAAAATGGTACAAAGCAACAACTTATTCTTCTGATGAATGGTCATAAGTTGTCGGTAATGTCGGATGTTGGAGGTCGGATCTATCTTCTCGTCATGTAATTTGAACCTCGGGACTGTAAATTTACTCGGGATTTATCCTTTCTCAATCCACCTGGTAAAGGGGCAGGACTCCGTACCGTCTCCGTATTCCCCTTGGCTCTTCAGGCTAGATCCCTAGCTGATTTTTTCTTTGGTCTCCTTAGTCAATGGTTGAGCTTTTCAATTATGAATTGCTTCTAGGAGTCCTCGTTCCAACCCCAATGTCTTTTCTGCTTATATTCTTCTTCCTTGACATTTTCTCTTTTACTTCACTTCTTCTCAGGACTTTCCCGTCAATTTTCCTTGCTACGCCTCTCCCTCTTGAACATTTCCTTTAATATAGCTTTCAATTCTTCATTTTCCTTCATTAGATCTCTTTCTCTGGCAAAGGATTTCTTGAACAATTTGTGATGCACGTCGAGTCGACCTTGTAGGGACTGAACTAGTTTTGCCAGAGTGGGTTTCTCCCCCTCGGTACAGAGGGATTCGCCTCGGTCAGTATCATGTTGACTCTAAAGCTTATATGGCTTGAAACTTGCTAAGGAAAACTCGTCAACCTCATGTAGCTAGTCTGGGCTTTTGCCCATATCCATCCTAATGTCGCTATTGAATGGAAATGATACCTTGTAGTTTGGATCAGAATCCTCCAAGACACTTTTCAGTCTTGACATTGACTTTTTGTTTCACTTGATGAAAATCTTCCCACAGATGGTGCCAAAATGTAAGAGGCAAAAAATATATATACCTCCTACAGAAGTGATGGATTGATATATGTTATATAAATGAGCTCTTAACTTGATCTCTCAGCCTTTCCTCCTTGCAAAATGAACAAACAACCCAAGATCGAAGTATTTCGATCGAAGACACTCTGATGCTGAAGCCATTAATGGAATTGAGTAAATTTACCAGAAGACAATGAGAGTTTAGTGTACCTGTCACCTTGGCTCCTTATGCCTTGTATAGAGCCCCCTTTATCTAGGGTTTCCATGGTTTTTGATTCAAGATGGCACACCTTCTCCTAATCAAGTGATTGTACTCAAGAAGTTGCTGAGATCTCTCCAACAATTCCTTCTGCTGAGCCTATGATCATGCCCATTCGTTTAACCAAAATGCCTGAATCATAGGCATCTCTTTAGTACCATATTTACTGTTTAAACAACTCGGTTGTGACAAAGACCGAGCTCATGTCCTTGTTCTCGAGCTCTCTGGATAGCTCGGTTGTTATCTGATGATAGTCTAGTGAGGTTTCTCTCACGTAACTGGTCTTATCACCCTCACCTGAGATCATTAAATATCATTACCCGTGTCGTAATGGGAGCACCTCCTTTAGTTACAAATCCTTTGGGTTTTACCCTTTATAACCACAGAAGGTATCTTTTCCTTAAACTACATCAACACGTAAACTAGTAGCTAATATACAAACATGCATTATATATATAGGTAGAGAGAGCATGGCACAAGGCAAATATATGACAAATAGCTAGGGTTTGAGATGGAGAAAGAGCCCGCTAGGGCTTGCTCACGAGGAAGAAGAAGAGGAAGAGGAAGAAGAAGAAGAAGTATAAATATCAAGGTACGTCTCAAATCATGTTTAAATACTTATAAATACTATCTATATGCAAGCATGCATGACTTAGAGTGCTTTTGTGTGATATTGGACAATAGACAATAGACAATAGACAATGTCGGTGTGCCACATGAGTGTAACTCATAGCTAGGCTGAATTACATCAAATGGTGAGTGATTGTTTGGTCCTGTAATTTTGTAAGTTGGTGAGGTGGCAAGTGGGAATAGTATATACTGACTAAATTGTGAGTGCCCATGGATGAAAAAGAAAAGAAAAGAACTACAACAAGGAAGAATGGTGTTAAGGAGGCGTATTCATGGGCAGAAGACGACATTAAAAGACCATATAAGAGTATCTCTGACCTTCACTCAAAATTTTAATCAAATTTGAATCAACATTTAAGTAAAAAGTTTGATTTGATATAAAACACTCAAATGGAGAAATTCAAAATTAAAAGAAGACAAACTCAAACTTAAAGAAGAATTAATATTACTATTAGATCTTTGAAGGAAAATGCACTTTAATCATTGATAAGTTGCGTAAATGTTTGAATCTCCCTTGATTTGACTAAAAAATTGAATTTTCTTTGATTTGTTATGAGTTTGGGTATAGCATTACAGAAGGTGTTTAGAAATTTTTATATCCAAATTTAAATTTGAGTTAAAAAAAAGTATGACTAGAGATGTTCTAAGGAGTAGTTTTATGTTCCAAACTGAGTTGTCTTTAGATAGAATCTCAAATGTATAAAAAGAGGGTCTAGTGCACGAGGTTTCTGCTACTATAGAATCTCAACTGTTCAACAGTCAATTTTACAATGAGTAAATAACCAAAAAAAAAAAGGTGAAGTAATTAAGACAAACACAGAGGGGAGAATTAGATATTTATGATCTTAATGTGATGATTGAGATTTGTTTTCTATTGGTTTGATTGCCGTGATGATGGCAAAAAGAAAAAAAAAATGAGATTTATGATATAATTTTGAGGATGGGGCTGAGGAAGTAGCAATGGAAACTCGGGTGAGTACGGATATTTTGAAGGACTTCAGCAAGTAATATCCTACATCTTTTATTGTTTTCTAGTACTCTCTTTGAAGGCATTTTCCCTCTTGAATATATTGTGCTTGGTTTTCAGTTTGGGTGGGTTATTCTCATCTCACAAATATTTATTTCTATTCTATTTAATTTCTCATTATTAAACTACTAAACTCATCCCTTCTATACCCTCTCCTTCTATTACCAAGCTCACCCCCTTTAATAAGTAAACCGACTTTATATTTTGTCATAATTAAGTTTTTATTATCTATCTCATCTCATATACTCACAAAAAATAATTTTTAATATTAATTTTTCTAGTGGAATATAAGTTAATATTACTTCTCAATTTAATTCTATGTTTAATTTCATGTTTGTTGTATATATTTTCATTATTTTCTGTATGTTTTGATATCTCTTTCAAGTTTAATAATTTTTTATTAAAAATTTATATGTGTGTATATATATGTATACTTTTAGATTATTTGTTCTTTTTTTTTTTTATCATGTTTAGGTTTTACATCTATAATTGTTATTTTTTTTCTTATTTAATTTTGTGTCCGTACTTGATGCTTGATGCTTTTTTTTTTTTTCTCATTTTTGTTTTTGCATCTTGTGGTTTTGGCTTTTGCAGTTTTTCTTGTCATTTTAATCTTTGCTTGGTTTTTTTTTTGCCTCCTTGTTTCGGTTTGCTTATTTCTTCCTTTTTTTCCTTGTTTCGTTTTTTTCTTTTTTCTTATTTTGGTATGCTTCTTTTTTTTTTTTTTTTCTTATTTCTTTCTTTTCTTTTTTTCTTGTTTTGACATGCTTATTTTTTTTACTTGCTTCGTTTTTGGTTGTTTTTTTTTCTTCTTTCTTTTCTTTTTCTTCTTGTTTTGTAAATATATTTATGCATTCAAGTTAATTTTCTTCTTTCATTATTTTTTCTTACAATGAATTTTTTTTGTTTTATTGATTTTGTACTTTCTTGATTTTTTTTATTGTGTTTCTTTTGGGCTTTGATAGATTTTGTGTGTGTGAGATTATTGGACCAGAAATTTCAATACTATGAGGTATGTAACACATTTCCCAGATGCAATAACTCATTTTATTGCTAATATCATTGATGTCCCAGGAGATGGACATTGCAAGTTTTGGGTGGTTGCTTATTTTTGGAGATGGGGGATGGTGGTTGGAAATAAGTGAGTATATACTTGTTAAATGAGTTGAAGACATTTACCGTTGATTATTAATGGGGTGGATGTAGCACGTGACGAACTTAGTTACTAATGGGGTGGATATAGAAGAAGTGGACTTAATAGGTTGATAATAAGAAATTAAATGGGAGTGGGAATAGAGATTTATGGGGTGAAAATAGTCATACCCTTTCAATTTTCATCGAACATGTTAACTTTTTTCCCTGGTGAGTCTAATCCCCAAAATTCCATTTCAATATTTTAACAATTTTTATTTTTAAATTTAATTTGACTTTATGTCATTGACCCTTTTTGAATAATTTAATTTATAATTAATAAGATAATTCCTAAAATTTCACAATTGTCCCAAGTTTTTCTCTCATCATCTCTCTCTCTCTCTCTCACACACACACACACATGCTCTCTCTCTCCTCTGAATCAATATTTACTACAGAATATAGCAATTAATTTAGGAGAGAAGGTGTTTATGAAATTGCTCCTCATCAAGTACTTGATTTTTTAAATTTAAATTATTTAATAATAGATTGTATTTTATTAAGGAGTTTTTTATATTATAGATTCCCAAAAAACTATTGTATTTTATTCTCCATAGTTTAGCACAATAATGGGCAATTTTCTAAAAATATTAGGTTCAGGGTAGAGTGGGAGTGGGGGTAGGCATGGGATGAGGGTTGGCAGTAGGGAGTGAGGATGGCAACAGCAATAAGAGTGGTAGATTGTGACAAGAAATTGAAAAAATCGTCCGTTATGTAATACAAATTGGCAATGACTTGGGGCATAATGTCATGCAAGTTAATGTTATGTGTGGACCCAAAGACAACCGTTATAGTATGAATTCTACGTCTATTGGTATGAAGGGGTTTCTTTGGTGCCTGATAGATTGTTCTAAGTAGTCACATGTGTATCTATTAATACGCTTGGATGCTTGGTTTCTCTTGTGTGTTTTATTCCTTTTTCTAGACACCATAATTATCAAGAGAATACAAATACAATATTTCAATTCGACAAACACAGATTGCAATACTTTGTCTGCGTGAGGCTTAAGAATATCGTCAGTATCAAAACAAGGATAAAGCATGTCTTGGGCATATAGTCTCAAACACTAGCATTGGTTATATAATGTTCTACTTTTGGTTAGTGTATTTACTCAATGTTTTGTATTTATCAAATAGGCTACAAAATCATAATATAAATGGCACTACAAGTTTTCCCACACAAATTATTATGAACATCATCTATAATATAAAACATGACATGTTTCAATAAACTCATATGACGGTTTCAAATAGTTTCATCTAATGGTCACCTACATATCTCTCAAAATCAATCATATTACGTCGTGCTTTCAGACACATGTTATCTCTAGTTAAAAAATGTAATATGTTATTACTTTAGTCGGTTGCATTCGGCTTTAAAGTTACTAACTACTTTGGAATTTCTACATTGAAGCTTGGTCTATCGATTATCATATACAAATTATCTTAGGCTAAAAAATTATTAATGAAGATTTATTCACAGGTTGAATCGTGGTATAGACATGGGGCTTGCATCTGTAGGGGCATTCAACGTGTATTGCGCTCCTTGGCTTGGAAGATTGTGAGGGCAATACCAGACATAATTGAGCAATGTTTGGAAGACTTAGTTGCTGTTTTGATATGTTGGAAGATGAATTTGGGGATTCGGCCTATTTCAATTTTACAAACACATGTAGTTGTAAATACATGTTCTGTTTTTTATTAGGGAGGTTTGGAGGTCGGTACCTAGGCCTAATAGAATTTCAAAAAAATTCACTCCTTAATTTTCTTTTAGATTAGCTCCCTGTTGAAAAGGCAAAATAATGGACACAATTAAAGTCCTTTTCAATAGTAAAAAATAACGACAATATCATCACCTAATTTAAACAAATTTTCTAAAAAGTTACGTCACCATAATTTAAAATTTTCTCCACAAACACAAATCACTAGACTTGTACATTAAATACATAAAATTACGCAATTAAAATATATACACACACAAACACATATAACAGGTTAACTATAAAAATAACAGGTACATAATAAAGAAATAATAGATACGCAATAAAAAAATAAGATACACAATTGATGAGTCCGAATTTTATTAAGCTAAGGCCCAATTCGAATGGAGTCGAAAAAGCCCATAGAAGAGCCCAAAAGACCCATGTAGTTGGGCCAACCGAGTGGCAATCGTCAAGAAAAATGGAGGAAGGACCAAGACCGCAGGAGGCAGCGAGGGGTGCCGCCCGAAGCCCCTAGGGCGCTGCCCAGGGCACCAAGGGCACCCAGCTCCGCGCTCGGCCTCTCCTTCGTCCTCTCCTACGACTCCTACGACTTCTCCTCCTTCGCCATTTGACTCCAATATGAATCCAAGCCTAATTCAAATACGAGGACTCTGGAGACACAGACAAGAGACTAGTTGCACTCAGCAAGCTCTCTAAGCTTTCTTCACTCTCTCTCTCTCTAGACTCATTGTAAACTCTCCGGAGTACCACCGTTGATCAATAAAACACCTAAGGCCATCGTCGCCGTTCGAAGAGTTGACGTAGGTCATCCGAGACCGAACCACTATAAATCTCCAGTGTAGACCGTTATTTACCGTTTTGCTATTAATTGCCATTGATTGCTCATTAATCACTCTTGTGATGTTGGGCGCCACCCTCTCAGGCCCTCTCACCCCCATCTTCACATCCTCTCCTAACATCACCCCCGTCATCCACCCCGCCATGTTGGAAACTCTATGTGGATGGGTCCTCTACCAATGAGGGCAGTGGAGCTGGACTCGTACTCATCAGCCCTCATGGCACCCCATTAAAGTACGCTGTCTCCCTCCACTTCAACACGTCCAATAATCAAGCAGAATATGAGGCCCTTGTGTCGGGCCTAAGGTTAGCCTTGGAGATGGAAGCACTCAACATCACGGCCTATAGCGACTCTCAACTCATAGTCAATCAAGTGAGAGAAAATTTTGAGGCCAAGGAAGAAAGGATGCAGGAATACCTCTCGGTGGTCCAAGACCTCCTCAAGAAGTTTGTCTACTTTGAGATCAACCATGTACCACGAGAGGAGAACGCCATGGCGGACGCACTCGCCAAATTCGCCTCTGCTAATATACTAATCGGCCCAGCATTGACGGATCACCAGTTCGAACCAAGCACCTCCAAGCTAGAGGAAAGCAGGGTTCATTGCGTGTTGTCCGAGCCCAATTGGATGACCCCCATCAGAGTTTACCTAGAGGAAGGCACCCTCCCAGACAACCCAGTGGAAGCCAGAAAGTTAAGGATGAGAGCATCCAGATACGTCACCTTACAGAACATTCTCTATAAGAAGAGTCACTCTCTCCCGCTACTTCGCTGTCTTACACCGGAAGAAACAGACTATGTCATGAGGGAGATACATGAGGGAATATGTGAGAACCATTCAGGAGGACGAGCCTTGGCTCACAAAGCATTCAGACAAGGGTACTACTGGCCCACCATGATCTGAGACGCTCGAGACTTTGTCAAGAGGTGCAATAAGTGCCAACGTTTTGCAACTGTGTCAAGACAACTGCCTGAGGAGCTCACCACCATCCAGAGTCCATGGCCTTTCTCTATGTGGGGGATCGACATCCTAGGTCCCCTTCCTGTGAGTCGAGGTCAATGTAAGTTCGTAGTCATCGCCATAGACTACTTCACCAAATGGGCCGAGGCCGAGGCCGAAGCCTTAGCCAGGATTACGGACCAGAAGATAAAGGACTTCATATGGAGGAGTCTAGTCTGCCGTTTCGGGGTACCTCATGCCATCGTAAGCAACAACGCCAAGCAGTTTGATAACAAGCTCCTCAACACTTTCTGTGCGGACCTCCAGATTAAGCAACCCCACTCTAGTCCCACCCATCCACAGGCGAACGGACAAGCAGAGGTCACTATCAGGACCACACTACGTAACTTGAAAGCCAGATTGGAGACCGCAAAAGGGAAGTGGGTAGACAAACTCCCAAGAGTACTATGGGCATACCGGACCACACCAAGAGGTCCTACGGGTGAGACCCCATTCTCTCTAGCCTATGGAATAGAGGCAGTGATACCCGTTGAAATCGAGGTACACTCCTTTAGGGTCCAGAGCCATGACCCTACCAGAAACGAAGAAGGCCTCTGCATCAACCTCGACTTGGTGGAGGAGGAGAGAGAGATAGCCATGCTTAGGAATGCAGAGTACAAGCGTCGCATAACCAAGTACTACAATTCAAGGGTGAAGCCTCGTGCCTTCTTACCCGGGGACTTGGTCCTCAAGAAGGTTATCTTATCCACCAAAGACTCCCGGGAGGGAAAGTTGGGACCCAACTGGGAAGGACCTTACACGGTCACATAGGTAGTAAGACCAGGCACCTACAAAATTCAGAATTTTGAAGGCAAGGTCCTGGCTCACCCATGGAATGCTGAACACCTAAAGAAGTACTACCAGTAGCTGAGGGGTAGTAAGTCTGGAGTCGGTGTCCACTATCTAGTTTGCTTTTGCTATTTACATTGGGTAACAAGTTTTATATCATTTTTTCCTTTAAATATCAAGTATTTACTTTGAATTATGAAATAACATTTCTCAATATTTTCTTCAAAAAAGAGTTCTATTTCATTCAAGTCATGAGACTCTTACAAAAGAAAATTTTCATTCAAAGTCCGTAAACTGGACTTTTTACAAAAGAAAGACATCATGCAAATAAAAAATACAAGGACACCACTCTCAATGACTCTCGCTGTCTCCACTCATATAGTCCTCATCATCGAACTCAAAAGCCTCCTGAGGCTTGAGCTCAGAAAGATCAACATAAGGGTATGCTACAGAGGCCTTCCTCTTGAGCTCCTCGTAGCCGTCAATGAAGGCATTGGCCCTAACCCTCTCAACAACATCCCTCTGAGCCTCCGCACTAGTAGCTCTCGCCTCCGCACTAGTAGCTCTTCCAAGTACTATGCCGAGGTCAGCCTCAAGTTGAACAACCTTCCTCTGAGATAGCTTCAATTGCTCAGCGGTGCTCTCTCGCGTCCGCTGCTCGAGCTCAAATTGCTTCTCGGCATCCTCTCGTACCTGTCGAGCTAACAACGCGTCATTCTCTCGTGTCTGTCGCTTAAGTGAAAGCTTCATCTCAGTAGCCGCAAGCTGTCCCTCAGTAGCCTCATGTGCCCGTCTCTCCTTCGCCTCGCCAAGAACGACCTCTCCGATCATCATCATATTGCTAAACAAGGCAGGCAAGGAAGCCATCACCTGTGGGCATTCAAATACAAAGAAAGCCAAGAGCTAAGTCTAGACATCCCACAGAAAGTCAAATACAAAACAGAGGGACAGAGCGTACCAGAGCGATGCCCTCTACAGCGGCGTTGACTACGTCCCCAGGATTCCGAGAGGCAATCTCGTTGGCCTCAGCACCTGTCACCAAGGCACTAATCTCTCCTTTGCCACCTCCACGTCATTTAGCATAGACCCTGAGGTGTTCTCCAGGGGACGACACCTAGACGGACCCTCCGTCCCGGCGGATTGCGGCGCCTGCACCTCAGCCCCTATAGCGGTACTAGAACCGTGTCTCGGGGAAGGGGAGACATAGGTCGAAGGAGAAGGTGGAATATCATCAAAATCAGCCGGTATAGAACCCGCTGGGTCAACCAGCCCCGGTCGAGAAGAACAGGGGGCACCAGACTTCGCCCTCTTAGAAGGAGGAGTAGGTATGGACGCCACTTTAGAGGCAAGGACCTCATCCACTACGGACCTGTCAATGGGAAGACCTGCAAAGACCCAGTAAGTCAAAAAGCCTACTACAAAGCACCTAAAGAAGACTACTAGTAAATAAGCACCTTTCTTTCTGGGCTTGGAAGAGATGCCGGACAACGACATAATTTCAGCAAAGTCCTTAGTCGGGTTGCTACGAACTGCATCAAGCAGCCTTGTCTGGACTGGAGTTAGAGCCAGTAAGACTGCAAAAGATCACCTACTATGAAGAACCAACACATAAGGAAGACGAGTACCAAGTTGCACCAACTCAAGGCCGAACACCAAAGGAAGAGACAAGGCAGCCCAAGGCACCAAGGGCGCCGCTCAAGACACCTAGAGCGCCGCCCATGCCTCCTCCAAAGTGGGCGCCGCCCACCTCATGCCCCATTAGCCTCTCCTCTTGGCTCCTCTTCATGCCTTGATGGAACATCAAACACAACACAAGTCCAAACCCACTCCGAAGCAAGACCGAGTTCAAGACTCAAGTCCAAGGCTAAGCATGAGCACACTCCGCACTAGAGTGACATCTGAGTAAATAGGAGCACGTGGAGGAAGACTCGGGATACGGAGATCTCTTACCATAACTCTACTTACCAAAGAGGCTCACTCCTACCATGTTGATACTTACCAAATTAACGGGAGACTTCTCCCTCACGTCACCGCCTTGGTGAGCCTATATAATGTAAGCCTTCACTGTATAAAGGGCACGATGACACTTGAGACACACACTACAATAGTGGCACTCAGCAAGCTAAAAAGGCTCTCTACACTTTCTCTCTCTCTAGACTCATTGTAAACTCTCCGGAGTACCTCCGTTGATCAATAAAACACCCCAGGCCACCGTCGCCGTTCGAAGAGTGGACGTAGGTCATCCGAGACCGAACCACTATAAATTTTGTGTTGACTCTTTATTTACTGTTTGGCCACTAATTGCTATTGATTGCTCATTAATCACTCTTGTGACTGTTGATCTCGCACGAAGACGATTTTGTGCATCACCAACAATAAAAAAAAAATAGCATGTACGCAAAATATACACAAGTCGGCAAGTCCAGTTTATAAGAAACCTACAAATCAAAAAGAAAGAGGAGCGCATAGCAAAATCAAAAGAAAAAACCAAAAAAACCTACTCCCCAACCATCGATTCTTTCCAAAATCAAACCAAACATAGAGGGAGAAAGACAAAAGATTTCTAATTGAATCGATCTTTCTCATCATCATCGGTGGCGTTGATGAACTCCCATGAATATAAGTCACCAAAATCAATATCTATGGCTTCGAAGGCACCGAACAAATTTCCTATTCATTCTTGATCAAGAACAGATTTTCCATGAAGCTAAGTCCAATCAAGAATAAATATTTTTAGTCCAAACATATGTAACAAAATGAAATGCAAAGAAGCAGAAAAATGAAAGAAAAGCAGAGCAGAGAAGCAGCGAACAATCTCAATGGCTATTTGCCCTCTTTTGTGTTTTTTGGTTCATTTGTACAACAACCCACATATATGCAATTACAAAAGAATATTCTAGCAACCTATAAAATGAAAATACAATTGTGTCCTCATGTACAACTCAACATAACAAACTACATCTTAGCACCAGTATCAGTAGGTGTCGTCTCCTCTTTGTTTACAATAGAGGACTGCATGATATTCTCTAATACCCCCCGGCAAGGTGGAGAGTGCAAATTAAGAACTCCCATCTTGGATAAGTGATGATGAATAACAATAGAGGATAGAGCCTTAGTGAAAATATCAGCAAACTGATGAGCACTTGAAACATGTGAAGTTTGGATGCTACCTTCTTGAATCTTGTCACGTATCAAGTGGCAATCGAGCTCTACATGCTTCGTCTTCTCTTGAAAAATGGGGTTGGCGGCAATATGGATGGAAACTTTATTATCACAATATAAGAAGGCAACCTGAGGATGAGATACATGAAGAGCAAAGAGGTTGTAACGCAGCCAGGTGAGTTCCGAACATGTTGCTGCCATTGATCGATACTCAGCTTCGGCTGAGGATCGAGATACAATAGATTGCTTCTTTGATTTACAGGAAATTAAAGAGGAGCCAAGAAATATGCAATAACTTGTTACCGAACGCCTGGTGTCAGGGCAAGAGGCCCAATCGGAGTCACAATATGCATGAAGTTGGAGAGAGGATGAACTTGACAGAAGGAGGCCCTGTCCAGGAGTAGCTTTAAGATATTCTAAAATTTTATGTGCTGCCAGCAATTGAGAATCAGTAGGATGAGCCATAAATTGACTCAAGGTTTGGACACTATAACAAATGTCAGGCCGAGTGATTGTGAGATAGAGAAGATGACCAATTAATCGCCTATACATACTCGGGTTTGGTAAGGGGTGGCCTGAAGATTGAGTTAACTTGAGATTTTGCTCCATGGGAACTTTAGTTGGCTTGCTGCCCAAATTACCAGAGTCAGCTAGAATGTCCAAAAGCTATTTCCTTTGACATAAATGGATACCCTTGGAAGATCGAGCTCTTTCAATGCCAAGAAAATACCTTAATGAACCGAGATCCTTTATTTTGAATTTTTTGTCAAGAAAATCCTTCAAGGCAGTCACACAATCAAGATTATCACTAGCCACAAGTATGTTATCAACATACACAAGTAAAGCTATGAAAGAACCATTAACCTCTTTGGTGAAAAGGCTATAATCGGCCTTACTTTGAGAAAAACTAGATTCAATTAAAGAGGCGGCAAACTTAGAATACCACTGCCTTGAGGCTTGTTTGAGGCCATATAGACTTTTGAGTAACTTACAAGCTTGAGTGGGTTTCCCTTTGGTGTAACCGAGAGGCTTCTTCATGTAGATGTCGTCATCTAAATCCCCATGTAAGAACGCATTGTTTACATCAAATTGATGTATGCCAACCCTTAATTGAAGTAATGGCAAGAAGAGACCTCACGATTACCAACTTAGCAACAGGGTAGAAGGTCTCATTAAAATCAACTCCTTCAAGTTGTGTGTAGCCCTTAGCTACTAGTTCTGGTTAATTTGCAAGGAAGAGGTGGACGTGAAGGAAGGGGTGGAGGTGAAGATAGGGTGGTAGGGGGAGAATCGGGTGGTATAGATGAAGGAGGAGTTGGTGGAGAAATGACAGAAGTTTGAGGAGCTGTGGGGCTATTAGGGGAGGGAGTTTGAGTAGGAGTGGGTTGCTGAGATTGAAAATTGAAAGGGGATGGTGTGGTGAGAGGAATAGAGGATGAAAGGGGAGGAGTGGGAGCGGAAGGCTTTGTATTAAAAGTAAAAACTCTTTCATGAAACACAACATCCCGAGAATAAAAAATTTGGTTGGTTTGTAAGTCTAAGAACTTGTAACCTTTAATGCCAAATGGATAACCGAGAAACATACATTTCCTACCTCTTGGATAAAACTTCTTGCGTCCATGAGATAGAGTTGAAGCAAAACTACGACAACCAAAAATTCTCATGTGATTATAAGTGGGAGGTTTGCCAAAGATGATCTCAAATGGGGCTTTATTGTGAAGTAAGGAAGTGAGGGTTTGGTTTATGATGTAAATAGCGGTCAAAATAAAATCGATCCAATATTGAAGAGGAACATGAGATTGAAATTTTAATACGCGAGCTACATTCAAGATGCGTTGATGTTTACGCTCAACAATCCCATTTTATTGGGGTATGTCGACACAACTTGTTTGATGGATAATACCTTTAGATGTGAAGAAATCAGTCATGGAGAATTCTCTGCCATTATCACTTTGAAGGACTTTGATTCTTTGGCGAAATTGTGTTTCAATTAAGGAGTAAAAACTTTTAAAACATTGTCTTACTTCAGATTTGGTTTTAAGCATATAGACCCATGTGGTCCTTGATAAATCATCGACAAGAGTTAAGAAAAAACGAGAACCATCAACTGCAACAATGTAATGAGGAACCCAAATATCACAGTGAACAATATCAAAAGCATGAAGAGATTTAGTTGTGGAAGTAGGAAAAGGGATACGATGTTGCTTGGCCAAAGGGCAAACACAACAAGGTGATTGATTAGTAGAATTGATAGTTTGTCTTACAATGGGATCAATAATTAAAAAAAGTCTAGAAAATGAAATGTGGCCAAGCCTACAATGCCATAAATCAGATATAAAAGCCTTGCAGATGACAAAAGCACTAATAGGCTGGTCTTTACGAGAAAAAGGTGGGAAAACATCAACCAAGGCGGAGGGAGACACATCAAATGATATAGGCCGCCTCTCATTTCACCCATCCCAATCGTTGTCCATGAGGGTTGTCCATGAGGCTAAGTCCTATACAAAGCATGAATGAGAGAAGAAAATGAGACAGCAGGCCAAATTAAGAGCAAGCTTTTTGGCAAAAATTAAATTGAAATTGAATGAGGGTACACAAAGTACATCTTGAAGTATTAGAGTTGAAGAGAGACGTATAATACCAATGTGAGTAACAGGAACATTTGAACCATTAGACAATTTAACCAAAGAAGAAGTAGTGGTAGTGATGGATGTGTAAAGAGAGGGGCAACAAATTATGTGATTTGTTGCTCCGGTATCAATGATCCCAGAAGAAGTGGATGATGAAACAGGTGTGTGAGTGGGTGTATTAGTGGATAAACAAGTAGTCATACCAGAAACTTTGGAGTTGTGGACAACATTAGACGATGGAGAAGATTGTGCAACCGAGATGGTCGCCATGGCTGAATTGGAGTCCTTAGAATTCAGCAATGCAAGAAGTTGACTGTATTGGCTCTTGGTAAGAGCCAGAGGTTCAGTAAGTTCTTCATCAGTATTGTCATTGGAACAAGGATGGGATGAAGCAACAGCAGCAGCAGCAGAGTGCTTCGGCTTTCCATGAAGTTTATGACCAGGTGGATATCCGTATAGTTTATAGCATTTTTCAATGGAATGACCAGTCATATTGCAATGGGAACAAAGTGGTGGGGTAGCATTTCCTGCCTTAAAGCAATTTTCAAGGGAGTGGCCCTGAATTTTGCAATAAGTACAGTAGGGGCGGGTGGATTTCTGGTTGGTGGATGGGGAAGATTTTTGGTAAGGTTTGAAGGATGAAAAATTATTTTTAGCCATCAGAGCCATAAGGTCAGGAGTGAGAGAGGGATTAAGCATGAGGTGTTGACGTTCTTGTTATTGAATCATGGAGAAAACTCGATTAAGAGGTGGTAAAGACTCAATAAGCATAATCTGATCTCAGGAGGAGGAATAAGTATCGTTGAGGCCCATGAGAAACTGTATAACACAATATCTATTGTAGCGGGCATGAAGGAGTTTCATCTTGCCACAATCACAATCAGGTAGGGGGTCATAAACAGCCAATTCATCCCAAAGAGCTTTTAGACAACCAAAATAAATGCTAATAGAATCCTGACCTTGAGAGAGGCCAGCAAGGTCACGTTTTAGTTGGAAAATTCGAGGACCATTTTGTTGAGTAAAACGATCCTGAAGTTCATCCCAAAGAATGCGGGAATCATCAACCAGAGCAAGGCTAGATTTAATAGATGCACTCACCTAATTTTGAAGCCAAGAAACTACGAGGTCATTGCATCGTTCCCAGGCTTCAAGGAGAGGATCTGCAGCATCGGTTGGTTTTAGAAGAGTGCCATTGGTAAAACCAAGCTTGTTCTTGGCACGAAGAGCACAACTGATCGCGCGAGACCAACTAACATATTTATCGGCAGTCAACAAGTCTGAGACCAAAGTAGTAGCTGGATTATCACCGGTGTCGATGCAAAAGGGATTGAAAGGGTCTGAAAAATTGAGATACCTTTCAATCGAAGGTTTGGTAACGGTGGTGGAATCTTCAGTGTCAGAGGAGCTAGACATGGTGTGGATTTGGGATTGAAGGAAGCTCTGATACCATGCAACAAAATGAAATGCAAAGAAGCAGAAAAATGAAAGAAAAGCAAAGTAGAGAAGCAGCAAACAATCTGAATGGCTATTTGCCCTCTTTTGTGTTTTTTGGTTCATTTGTACAGCAACCCACATATATACAATTACAAAAGAATAGTCTAGCAACCTATAAAATGAAAATACAATTGTGCCCTCATGTACTACTCAACATAACAAACTAAATCTCAGCACCAGTATCAGTAGGTGCCTTCTCCTCTTTGTTTACAATAGAGGACTGCATGATATTCTCCAATAATAAGATTTCCCATATTCGTAAAGGTGGTTGAGAGAGAAAGAAATGGAGATCTGCATGTTGCTGATCAAGAATGAATAGGAGAAGGGGATTATGATCTCTTCTATTTTGGCTCACTCGCATTTCTCAAATTTAGGCTGAAATCATGTGACAAGGACAAAATGAGCAATAAATTTATGATAATTGCCCAACCCCACCAACCAGGGATTGCATACAATGTTTTTATTAAAAAAAGGAGGACCTTTTTTAATATTAAAATTTTGATAAGACTAAAATTAATTTAGATACCAAATGAGAGAACTAGCTTAATTAACTATATTTATTAGTACCTAATGATTATTGGACTCGCTTGGGGAACAATTATTGAGATAAATTTGCAGGTTGAGCACAACATAACCATAGTAGTTAGTAGGGGTTGAGCTAGAAAATTATTTTAGTGGGGGCAAATTTTAACAATAATAAGGTAAAAAATTGAATTAATAATAAGCACAAAAGCTTATATAATTATAAGTACAAAAGCTTATATAAATTTAACAATAATGAGGCAAAAAATTGAATTAATAAGTAAAAAAACTTATATACAAATTGATAACTTTCTTTTAAGTACTTTCCTAGTTTTTATGACATTACAAATACTTTTTTAGGGACCTTTTGTGTTTGTATATTTGCTTTTTTATTTTTATTCTTCCTTGTCTAGACTTATCTCATTCTTCTAAGTTTAATTGCATGTATAATGGTTAGGGGTGCAACTTTGGCAAATTAACCTGAACCTAACTTGAACCCATCCCGGAAAAATAAGGTTTGAATTGAAATTTTTAAAACTTGGGTTGGGCTTCAACTAGAAAATCTCAACCTGAATTGAATTCGAACCATACTTGGGTTGAGTCTTCTGGTTCACCGTTCTAACTTGAACTCGGGCTTAACCCAAATTCACAATTTGGGTTCAAGCAGATATATATATATATATACACACACACACACACTTTATGATATTATGAAATGTAGTTTTACTTTAAGAACCCAATAAAAACCACCCAAACAAGAGTTTGATAACTGATTAGGAATTGATGATACCGCAATAATAGGTAGAAGATATAGAAATTATTCGAACCATAGAGATTAGATACAAGACTAAGAACGCCTTCATTGTGGCCTGACCTCCATTTGCGGACAAACCTCCAAGGCGGTAAATGAGCTGAACGAGTAAGAGCCAATTGCGATCTCAGTCAATCCAGTTAGATCTTGATGGTGATTATTTTAGGTGGATGAGTAGAGCATTCAAATACTTGAATGAGATTTTGACCTAAGCTTTTGGGCTCGTATAAAATAGGGGAATAGGGGGAAAGGTAACACGCTGAGAATATAGTGGTTCACCGAGCTTGGGAGCTTGGCTAGCCCACTTCTTTTATGGAGTCTCTTGCTCCAGGAGTCAATATTAACGGTGAATCTGGCTCTCAGTATTCTTCTGATACAAAAGAAAAATGGATCCTCTTCAATGGGGGCTGTGTCAAGTATTTATAATAAAATTCCTATATCTAAGGGATCTATAGTGAGATCTTTGCCTTGTATTCGTGGGATCTCCCTTAATTTTAGGAGGGGATCTTACTCAATTGAGGGTTTTGTGTCTTGAATATAGCTTTGGCCATTGCTTTGGGGATATTTTTGTTATACACCTGTTCCTTCCTCATTTCCTTAATTGTTTGCTCTAGGTGGAGTTCGAGGTCTGGATCACTGAGCTTTTGACGTCTTGTTTGATCTCCTTGTCTGAGCTCGCACTTAGAATTTATTCTAGGTATCATCAGATCTCTTGTTCCTTTCCAAGTTCCCAGGATGGAAGATCGCGCTATCGTAGTAACCAAGAAGGAACGTCATCCTAGCAATCATGGAGAAACACGCTCCCACAATCAAGGAGGAAGACGCTCCCAACAGTCAAGAAGAGATTTACTCCAACAGCCTATTAATGCCCAGGGAGGACCCTAGACAATGAGGGAAAGCGTTAATAGCACCATGTTAATATCAAGGGCCTTCGTTAAGCAAGGCAGACTGTAACCTATTCAATTCACATTGAGCAATAAGCTCTTCCCCTACCCTGAAGGAAGAGACTCCTATAACACCCTTACTTAGGTATGTTTGCTGCTCTTTGTTCATTCCCTTGTTCTAGATCCCTCAAACTTGAGGTGGTTTTTGAATTTTTGGACTTTTCAATTCTGCTATTTTAGGAACCGAGGTCGATCTCTGTCTCATATTCCCCTCTTCTTAGATCTTTAATCAACTGCTAGGGTTTTCCTTATTGGCAATTGCTATGTTGCCCCCAGACTCTTAGAGAGTATGATACATATATTCCCCCTCTTTACCGCTCTTTTAGACTTCCTTTCTCTTGCCCAATTATGTCTGTTTCTTCTAGAGCTACTCCTTCATCCATTTCCCTCCTAGGAAGCAGATCTACCGGTGAGGATTCCAATTTATGAGAAGTGGGCGAGGATATTGACAATTTCCTTGGTGTTTACTCCATTGATGTTGAAGTGAATACTGAGGAGTCTCCCTCAACATCCTCTCCGGCGCCAACTAACCCTAGCAAAGGCAAAGGCAAGGTGAGTGGCGTTGAAGTCTCTGCTGCGGGTATAGGGGTTTCTTTCAGACATGCTGAGCTTGTGGGCCCTAGCGAAGTCAGTTCTTCACTTATGAAGGTCCTTATCGCTCGTTTCAGGTTTTCCTCCAGGGTCTAATGTTGGTGCGCATACGAATTTACCCCTTTTGTCTCCGAGGTTCATAAGAAGGTTTGCTTCTTTGTGGCTGCCTTTGACAAATGACATACGCTTTCCCCTGCACCTTTTTATCAAGAATGTTCTTCAGCACTTCAACGTTTCCCTTGCTCAGCTTTCTCCTAACTTTTGGGGTGCTCTGGTGGGTCTTCTTGTTTTCTTTAAAAAGCATAAGGTTGGGGTTCCAATAGTTTTTTTTACTCATAGAACTTTTCAACGTTAAGCATACTTCCTCTGAGGGTTTTTTGTATATCTCCAAAAGAACGAAGGGCCTTAATTATCTTCGATCTCCCGAGCTCCCTTAAGTGCTGAAAAAAAAATTTCTTCTACGTAGGGGGCTCATAATGGGAGTATAACTCTACTGAAAAAATAGACACTCTTCCAATCCCTAAAGCCTATTCTGCCTCTGACAACGTGGGTGAGTCTTTACTTGAACTTACTAAGACCAAATTTGATGGATTGTCTTGATGATTTTACTCCGCTTACGTGTTTCTTAGGTGTTTGACCTAAGCTCAGTACTGAGGATAGGCGGGTGCTGCTGAAACTGGAGAGGTGTGATCCAAAAAAATATTCTGAGCTCATCAAGCCTTGGGTGCTTGTAGAGCAAGGGTTCAGCTTTCTAGAGATAATGATTGAAGCATCTATTCCTCTTTATGTTGAAGCTCCCATTCCTTTTTTTATTGAAGCTCTCATTCCTCTTTCCGTTGTTGGGGGAGAAGAGATGGCAGGTAGAATTCCTTCTTCTTGCTTTTAATCCTTAACTCTTCTTTTCCCCTTCTGCCGACTTATCTACCTTGTACGTCTAGGTTCTTCATTAATGGAGCCTACTATGGAGGATCGCCTTGCTAAGGTGGGTCTACTAAGGAGGGGCAGGAGTAGAAGTAAATGTAAGGCCGAAGTTGGGGCGAGCGGTGGCTCTGTTACTCCGACTAAGGTGCCTAAATTGGTTCTGCCTCCCATTTCTTCTCCTTCAACTCAGGTGATCCCCATCCCCCCGTTGAGTTCTCAGGACATCGCACAGACCTCCCTTCCTTAAGGGGTGAACCTCTCTCCTTTTGGAGAGGTTGCGGGGTTAGGCACGGACCCGACCTCTCCCTCACTGACAGAAGTCGAGAGGCTCTAGAAACAGTCACCCGAATTTTCCCAAGTGCATCTCCTCTGGTTCAACTAGAGAATCCTATCAGCCACTTTTGAAAGATTCCAAAGTTGATGGTGGAAAACTCCCCAAGGCCTTTGTAGGTGGGGATTCCCTTATTAACAACGTCAAACATGCTGCTGAGGTTATTGTCTCTATTATCCCTAAATTTGACATTCAAAGGACCTCCTCTATGCCTCTTGGAGCTTCCATTACCACTGCCCTGTTTAGGGCTACCTCGGTAAGCATCTGGTTTCTCAAGTTTTTTCCTTTTTTTTATTTACCTTATATTATCACCTTATACAACCTGTAGCTCTTATGGCTTTTCTAGATTTTAGATGGCTATTTATATTAGAGGCTTGCTGAAGCGGATCCAATCTCTAGAGAGTTTTGTCAAAGCTTCCAAGGAGCTTGAATTAAAAAATGCGGAGCTGGCTTCTGCCAAAAGTGATCTTAAGTCTCAAGTGCAGGATGTACAAGCACATGTTAGTAGGCAAACCCCCTCATCAAGAGCTTAAAAGCTGAGAACAAGCAAACCAAAGACGAGCTGGGGAAAACAAAAGATGATCTCAAGGTGAAAAATTACGGTTGGATTAAGGCCAGCCGTGATGCTCTCGAAGCTTTAAGTTCCTACAACGACATGAAAAAGGAGTATGATACTCTGGCTAAGGCAAATGGTGCTTTTCGAAACGAGCTTGAGGAACAGAGAGCTACCACCAAGCAGAAGGATGACCTAATTGCTAAGTTGACAGATGATGTTACTACTGAGTGGGCCAAAAGGTATCTGGCATTTCATGATAAAGCTGAAGAGACTTATCCTTGTTTGAACTTTGCCTTTGATGTAGCACAAGTAGAGGGTGAAGTTGCCGAGGAAGAAAAGGTGACCCAGACGGGGGTCCCGGCTCAAAGCGTTTCTTCTCTTCCAGCCACCTCTGTAGCCACTACTGTAGCTACTACTTCTGAAACTCCTTTAGCTTCTCCATCTTTCGACCTCCCAGCTGCTGTATCTTTTTCGGCTGAGCTAGTGGTAAGAGCTCTGACGGAAACATAGGTTTCTGCGCAACTGCCTGTTCCTGACCTCTCGGTACTCTGGCTACTGTCTTGCTAGACACCTCTCCAACTGCCGACCTTCCAAGATCTTTACTTGCTTTTGCCGCTGCGATCTCAGCTTCTGAGCAACCAGACTCTTTATCTGTTCCTTCTTCTCAAACTTATGATTTTTTCTCTTTTTTTTATGCTATCCTGCTCAAGTTATTCATGTAAATCCTGAACTTTCTTTGTTTTTGAAACTGCCTAATGTAATCTTCTTTGTTCTTCAATGCTGTCTGTTTTGTTATTGTCATTATTATGTTCATTGTTTTGCTCTACTCAGTATTTCCCTTGCCCCTTGCTTGGAGTACTTTAGTTCTCCTTTTCAAGAAAGATTATCAAACTTTGGTGAACAAATGGGCAGATGATGTGTCAAGCTAAGGACTTTGTGCTACCCATGGCAGACTTGCCAAGGTTGGCAGAGAGCTATGTTCTTGACTGGTGAGGTTCTATCTTTGAAGAATTCATTGTTGTTGGATTTAGCAGAGAGAGTGAGTGATCTGATGCTGAGGTATTCCATAGGCTCATCTGTGGAGGCTATGTTGTTGTACGTACGAGAAATTTGATGGGAGATGGTCTTTAGTTCCAAGAAATTTGAGAATTCTTTAAGGGAGGTAGTAGGTCTATCTATGAAGCCTCCTCAGGGTAGAACTTTGTGTCTGAGCTTTGTTTATGGCTTTTGCAGCCGCTTATGTCTATAATCTTCCTCATTATGGGCTAAAAGTTGGTCTCACAAATTATGGTACAACTGTGGCTTGACAAGTGCTGAAAATCCTTGAGATGACCGAGTTGTATCTTTTAGTTCAAGTTTTTGCTTCCCCAGAGCTGGCGTATCTTTTGGGTAGTCTTCATGGCTGTTTTCTAACTACCTTTGTTTTGAACCCGTAACTGTCACCATAAATTTGGAAATCCAAGAGACCGCCGACTTTGGTTTCTGCGTTGTTTTTGGTTTTCTAAAACTCATGATTCTTTCAAGGTTTTCATAATCCCTTGTACTCTTTCTTTGATCACTATTCTTGGAGGTTTTCTTGAGTCTTCCCTTCCTTTTATTCTTAGGATTTCCCCTTTTCTGGTATCTTATTTCAGAATTCTCATGGCTGTCCCCCTTTCCTCTCTTTTTCAAGAACGTGCTTCCTTGGGGATAGACTGGAAATGGCGGACTCATTTTCTGGCTCCCTTTACAATAACTCCTTCAGATTTGGAAGGTATCAAAAAGAGATTTTTTCTCGAATTAGACTTGGCTCTACGGGTCCCCTCCTTTGATGAGCCTTGTAACTATCTTCCTCGAGGGGAAGTTTGTTTCTTCGAAGGTGTCGTAGAGTTGGGCCTTTGTCTTCCCATCTATCCTTTCAACGGAGGGATCCTCGCTTATTATGGGTTAGCCCCCTCTCGGTTGTCCCCCAAAGGGTGGGCATACTGATCATCTTTTTCATCTTCTGGCGTCTCTAGGGAAAGGACAAGTTCCCTACACCTTTTGAGTTTCTCTATTTTCATGAACTCGAAGAGGATGAGCTCCCTTTCTTCAGTTGTTTCAGGTGGAGACACTTTTCAAAGCGCTGAATAGTGCTTGATGTTCCTCCTTCACCCGAGGGGTGGTTTCATCATTTTTTTCTTTGCCTCTGGGGACTCCTGGAGGTCTACTGAGGACTGTTGTTTGGCACATAGGGTCCCTTATTCTTGGAGGAGCTTTTCTCACCTAGGTTGTGGTGTTGAGACCTTTCTTGTACATATTTCTGTAATGCTATATTCTAATCACTCTCTTGTTGTGCAGGTGTACCCGATCCCAATGTTGTAGAGGTACTGAGGATTGAACAAGTAATACAGGCTGCCCCCATGCACTTCTCAGAACTGGTCACGTCTAGAAACCTTTTCTTGCTTAGCGCTGTTGCGGCTTCCCTGAATTATTCTTTCTACCCTGACTCTCCTGACTCTTCTCCCTTCGATTCATAGGAAGAGGAAGAGGTCGGTACGTCCACAAAGAGGTGCAAGACATGTGATTCTCCCTCTTCATCTGACTCTTCTTTTGGTGCGGTTCTGCTTTCCTTGGTTGGAGGGAAACTTCTTGATTTGCTTTCAAAAGTGGATAAGGAGAGAGAAGAGCCGAGGGAGGAGAATTTCCACTTAAAGAGGAGGTAGCTGCGCTAAAGAAACAACTTGAGAAAAACTCGGGAACTCTTTGTTGCCTTTTTTGGTTGTTTTGCTGCAATTAATGACCTATCTTGTACTTTCATTACCTTTTTCTGATGTAACACTGACGTTTTTTTCCTTTTTTTTACTATTCTACGGCTTTCCTGCTAAACCTTGTGGCTTCGGTCTCAATCAGAAGGGTTCATTGAGACTTTATGATCCTCGTGAGCTTAGGAACTTGTCGTAACCCCATGAGTTGAGGAGCTCATTTTAGTTTTATGAGTTGAAGAGCTCTTCTTTATTTTATGAGTCAGGGACTCATCTAAATTTTATGAGCTGAAGAGCTCACGGTTAATTTCATGAGCTAAAGAGCTCATCTTTATTTTATAAGCTGAAGAGCTCATTGTTAATTTTATGACTTGAAGAACTCATCTTTATTTTATGAGCGGAAGAGCTCATTTGTAATTTATGAGTGGAAGAGCTCATCTTTATTTTATGAGCTGAAGAACTCATCGTTAATTTTATGAGCTAAAGAATTCATCTTTATTTTATGAGCCGAGGGACTCATCTAAATTTTATGAGTTGAATAGCCCATCTTTAGTTTTGCCATGCGGCAGGGCTCAGGGCCTTTTTAGTGAGACCATGCTGAGATGAGTTGAAAACTTGATGTTTTATTAAAAATAGATTTGCAACATAAGAATCTTACTGAAAAAACTTCTGGAGATGGATGAACAGAGCATTCGAATACTTGAATGAGATTTTGATCTGAGATTCTGGGCTTGTATAAAATAGGGGAATTAGGGAAAGTTAACACACTGAGAATATAGTGGTTCACCTAGCTTGGGAGCTCAACTTGTCCACTTCTTTTATGGAGTCTCTTGCTTTGGGAGTCAATATTAACGATGAATCTGGCTCTCAGTATGCTTCTGATTCAAAAGAAAAATGGATCCCCTTCAATGGGGGCTCTGACCAATATTTATAATAAAATTCCTATATCTAAGGGATGTGCAACGAGATCTTCGCCTTGTATTCATGGGATCTCCCTTGATTTTAGGAGGGGATCTTTCTCAATTGATGGTTTTGTGCCTTGAATATAGCTTTGACCATTGTTTTGGGGATGTTTTTGTTATATAACTGTTCCTTCCTCGTTTCCTTAATTGTTTGCTCTAGGTGGAGTTCGAGGTCTAGATCACTGAGCTTTTGACATCTTGTTTGACCTCCTTGTTTGAGCTCACACTTAGAATTTATTTTAGGTATGATCAGATCTCTTGTTCCTTTCCAAGTTCTCAGGATGGAAGATCGTGTTATCGTAATAACCAAGAAGGAACGCCATCCTAGCAATCATGGAGAAATAGGCTACCACAATCAAGGAGGAAGACACTCCCAATAGTCAAGAAGAGATTTACTCTAGTAGCCTATTAATGCCTGGGGAGGATCCTGGACAATGAGGGAAGGCGTTAATAGCACCATGTAAATATCAAGGGCCTTCGTTAAGCAAGGCAGACTGTAACCTATTCAATTCATACTGAGCAATAAGCTCTTCCCATTCCCTGAAGCAAGAGACTCCTATAACACCCCCACCCTCCACATGGCATAATATTATCCGTTTTGGGCCCACTAGTCCTTACAATTT
This sequence comes from Ilex asprella, assembly GCA_023539305.1. Lineage (NCBI taxonomy): Eukaryota > Viridiplantae > Streptophyta > Magnoliopsida > Aquifoliales > Aquifoliaceae > Ilex > Ilex asprella. The sequence continues at coordinate 12,745,590 of CM042191.1, forward strand.
TATTCGTTCCAATACCCCTAGGAAGAAGTCTTATGTCATGTGAGGCAAGGGGCTTACTTATAAGCCCAAAAAATTTCCCCTCTATAATTATTGTGGGATACGAGAATCTCATAATCCACCCCCCTCAGGGCTGCACATCCTCGTGTAGCAGCTTCCCAACTACCTGCCCGCCTACTACACGCGAACACGGCAGGGCCCATACTCGATCCAAGCAAAAGTTGACTTTGATACCAATTTATAACGCCTCACCCTTCACATGACATAATATTGTCCATTTTTGGCCCACTAGTCCTCACCGTTTTGTTCCTCCCAATACCCCTTGAAAAAGGCCTTATGCCATGTAAAACAAGAGGCTTACTCATAAGCCCAAAAAATTTTCTCTCCCTAACCGATGTGGGATACGAGGAATTCACAACTCCATTCAAGTGGACTAGCCAGTATCGGCGAACCACTATAAATCTCACTTGTTCTTCTACTTCTATAGTGATTGCCGTCAAGATCGGGTTCAAATTCAGTTTCACGCATCATCAGTTGGCGGCGTTCGTGGGAGCGACTTATTTGTTCCAATAACGTCTCTCTCTCTATTACTTGATGGTTTGACATGAATAATCAGCCAGCAACCCAAAGCTAATCAAGGGCTACCACCCCCACCACTACTTTTGATCCATTAAGAGGGCAACTTGATAATTGAAGATAATCCAGAAACTTACCAAGAGACTCTCCTCTACCTCCTTAGGCAGAACAAGGAGTTAGTCACCTTTGTCTGAGTGCCAAATCCTCACACAACATAGCCAAATCAGCAAGACCTCGAGCACCCCATTGACAGAAGGCTGGTGACCCTAGCTACTCAGGGAAAAATCTCGCCAACAGCGACAACGAGATAAAGATGAGGACAACACACATAGTAGAATAATGTTACAAAGAAGGAACAACCAGCGAGACAATTTAGACCACTATTGGGAAGAACGTTTTAGAAAAATACAAGAAGAGTTGATGACATGAAAGAGGTGGTGAGGGATAAAATCCCAATCACCATGAAAGTTCTTATCCAGTGAACGAAGTCCCCCTTTACTGCTGAGGTGCTGCATTTCCCTCTCTTGGCGAAATTCAGAATGTCCCATGTGGAAGCTTTTGACGAGACCGAGGAACCGTGGATGACCTGAACTCATAAAAGAGCCAGATGAAGTTGCATGGGTATCAAAATCCCATATAATGCCATGCATTTGCCATTACCCTAGAAGGCATGGCCCTTGCCTGGTTCAACAAGCTCACATTGACCTCGATCTCATCCTTTAGAGAACTCTCAGTTTAATTTGCCTCGCACTTCATTAGAGTGAAAGCCTATCTTAAACCCTCATACCACCTCTGTTCAGTCAAACAAAGAGCAACATAAATTGCTGAGAAGTTATGTTAAGAGGTTCAACCAGGCGTCCCTCAAAGTAGAGGGGCTTGATGGGAAATTCGCCTTGATAACTTTCACTAATGGACTTGGATTACAATCTAAAGACCTTTTATTCTCAAAGGGAGGACCCTTAGGAAACTCTAATCAGAGAACAAACAAAAAAAAAGAAAAGAGTCTAGCCTAAGAAAAAGCCATGAAAGCAACAGGGAGTGCTTCCCACGAAGAGGAAGAGATTGATCTCCTAAGAAAAAGGGAGACATGAAGGACCCCATCAGACCCCCTCGACCAAACTTGAAACTGAGGTATGCACTCAAGAAGTTCACATCGCTCAATATCCTTGTGGTTCAGGTGTTATACCAGGTCTAGCACAAGAAATTTATTAAAGGCTTGCCAAGATGATGATGAATACATGGAAGACAGACCTGACTAAGTACTGCGACTTCAACCATGATCATAGGCACAAGACGAATGATTATTACCATCTTATGAAGGAGATTGAATTCCATATCCAAAGAAGACAACTCCGGTGTTTCATGGTTGAAGATGGGGAAAAAAGATCCTAACCATAGGGAAGATTCGAGTAATCTTAGGAGAATTCACAAGCTGAGGCAAATCCAGCTTGATCAAAAGAGCCCACGTATAGAGGATCAGGATAAATGATCAAGTTGAGATCCATGCAGTGCAGAAGGCCTTGCACTTAAGTTCTAAATCACCTTTTCAAATGCCAACCTCGAAGGACAACACTTAATAAGATAGTGCATTGGGTAATCTTTGACAATGAGAGATCTATTTATATTGTCTTCTTAGATGCCTTTGAGAAGCTATGAATAGGCAAGAAGTGGTTGGAGCCAATTAAGACCCATATTTTGGGATTCTTAGGGGAGAAGATATTTCCCTTGGGCTCTATTCAGCTGCTTATAATGGGAGATGCACCTTGTTAGACTACTACGACAATGATGTTCCTAATAGTGGATGTCCCCTCAGCCTATAGTGTTATCTTAGGGAGGTGCTCACTAAACTCCATCACAAACGTTCCATCGGCATACCACCTGGTGCTTAAGTTCCCCATCGATCATAGGGTGGGAGCAGTAAGACATGACCAAAGAATAGCCTGTGAATGTTACAATTCCATCATAAGCAAAAAGAGATAAGCTCGGTGTAGCTTGAGTGACATGAGGGATGAGATGGACACAAGGCCGACCCCTTTTGAAGAGCTGGATCCCACATAAATTGACTAGAATCCAAAACATCTGATCTTCATAGGATCCAAAATCGGGGAAGGCTTCAAGCAGAAATTCGTACAATTCCTGAAAATTAATGCGGGCATGTTCGTGTGGGGGCCAGGAGACATGCAAGGGATTGGCCCCAAGATAATTGTACACAAGCTGAGTGTGGACCTAAGCTATAAACCCGTAAAGCAGAAGAAGAGGAGCTTCCCTCCTGAAAGGCAAAAAGAAATCAACGAAGAGGTGTAAAAACTCCTTTGGGAGGTAGATTATCCCATTTAGCTAGCTAATATCATTTTAGTAAAGAAAACCAATGGGAAATGAAGGCTATGTATCGACTTCATCGACCTTAATAGAGTTTGCCCCAAAGATAGCTTCCCACTTCTTCAGATCGACCACATAGTCGACTTCACCGCACGACACGAGTTGTTGAGCTTCATGGACGCTTTATCCTAATACAACCATATAAGGATGAGCCCAGAAGACTAGGAAAAAACTTTATTCATCATCGAGCAAGGAACCTACTACTACTAGGTCATGCACTTCGGGCTCAAAAATTTTGGAGCCACATATCAAAGGCTAGTAAACTGGATGTTTGCAAGGCAAATAGGGACCACCATAGAGGTATATATAAATGATATGCTAGTGAAGTCCCTCGAGGCAAATTTACAGATCCAACACCTTGAGGAGGCTTTCCAAATCCTAAGAAAATATGGAATGAAGCTTAATCATGCAAAATGTGCCTTTGAAGTGGTGGTTGGCAAGTTCCTTGGCTTTATTGTCAACCAAAGAGGGATCGAGGTGAACCCTAAAAAAATGAAGACAATGCTCGATATGAAATCACCCACCAGCACAAGGGAAGTACAAAGCCTGACTGGACAGATAGCCGCTTTCGAATGGAATGACCTGTGCGAGGAAAGGTTCAACAATCTGAAAAAGTATATGATTTCTCCTTTTATTTTGGTTAGTCCTAAGGAGGGAGAAATCCTCACCCTATATTAGCCCATCTCCAAATTTTCAGTCTGCATTGCCCTAACAAGAAAAGAAGAAAGGAGACAACAGTTCGTGTAGCTTTGTAGCAAGGCCTTGAGTTGACTCAATGAGAGATATCCCAAGATGGAAAAAATTAGCGCTAATCCTGGTAACTGTAACAAAGAGGTTACATCCCTACTTCCAAGCTCACGCTAAATAGGTCCCAATTGACTAGCCCATAAGAAAGGTACTTTACAAGTCAGAATCATCAGGTTGCCTTGTAAAATGGGCAATTGAACTCAGAGAATTTGACATTCACTTCAAATTGAGAAATGCCATCAAAATGGAGGTACTGGGGGACTTTGTAAAAAAGTTCACCTTGGCCCCAGAAACTGACGAGGCTGGCGAGACTTAGAATTTTGTACCTGACCTCCGGCTCTGGATGCTTTACATGAATGGAGCTTCTAATTCTTAGGGGAACGGATTAAGATTGATGCTAACCTCTCCAAATGGCTACGACCTAGAATATACCCTAAGGTTGGACTTCTCGGCCTCAAATAACGAGGTGGAGTACGAAGCATAATTATCGTACTTGGACTGGCACACTCTATGGAGGCATAACAACTATTGATTCACAGTAACTCCCAACTTATAATCAAGCAAGTTGAATCCGATTATAGAGCTAAGGAGGACTGAATGGCCTCGTACCTAAGTGTGGTATAAAAGTGGATGAGGAAGTTCGTGCGGATGGAGGTCATCTAGGTCCCCCGAGCTAAAAATGCTAGAGCAGATACCCTTGCAAAGTTGTCATCCATAGAATAGGAAAAGTTGAGAAGAAAAATACTCGTGGAACACTTGGGGAAACCAAGTATAAGCGACGACCAAGGTAAAGCATTTCCTGTGGGACTGGTAGAGAGCTGGATGGATCCCATCCTTGGCTACCTCAAGGATGGGATCCTCTCCCAAGAATCAAAGCAAGCATCCAAACTAGGAAACAGTGCTTTGAGATTTACATTGATAGGAGGGAAACTCTACAAGAAGGGGTTCTCCATACTCCTTATGAGGTGCAGATCTGACCAGGAAGATAACTATGTCCTTTGAGAAATCCATAAGGGCATATGTAGGAAACACATTAGGGCTCACACTTTGGCCCATAAGGCACTTAGACAGGGCTATTTCTGGCCTACCATGGTGAAAATTCTAAGGATGTCAGTTGCATGTTGACATCCCACACTTCTTTTGAGCCCAAAGGCTTTCCAACAATAGGGAATAGAAATCATGGGACCCTTTCCTATAGGAGTTGGACAATGCAAGTTTGTCATGGTGACAATCGATTACTTCACTAAATGGGCACAAGTGCAGGCCCTACTCACAATAACAAAGCAGAAGATAAAGAATTTTGTGTGGAATCCATCATATGCTGGTTTGGGATCCCAAGGGTAATTATTTTTGACAATGGAAAACAATTTGACAACTTAAAATTCAAAAGGTTCTAATTGGATTTGGGGATCAGGAACTGCTTTTCGGTACCAGCTCATCCAGAAGTAATCATACGAACAGTGATCAAGGCGTTGAAAATAGGCTAGAGGCTTTAAAGTGTATATAGGTTGACCATCTTCCTAGCATGCTCTGGGCTTATAAAAGCACCACCAAAATTGTAACTGGTGAGACCCTATTCTGGTTAGCTTTCAGAACAGAAGTGGTAGCTTCATTGGAGATCTGACTCCCTTCCCCAAGAACCAAACTATTCAACTTGGAAGAGAACGATAAAGCCCATTTTGCAAGCCTCGACCTCCTTGAAGAAAAAAGAAATGAATCCATACAAAAGATCACAACTTATCAGAAAAAAATGGGGTAGTACTATAACCAAAGAGTAAGAAAAAGGAGTTTCCAAGTAAGCGACTTGGTTTAAAGAAGCTCCTACCTGCCAGGAAGCATACTAGGCATGGGAAGCTTGGACCAAATTGGTAAGGTGCTTATGTTGTCAAAAGAGTTGTCCAAATAGGAAATTATGAGCTCTAGGATGAAGAAGAAAGAGCCCTGGCATACTCTTGGAATGAGGATCACCTCAAGAAATTCAATTAGTAGCAGCTCAGAAGCCTTAATGACTGTGTGTCTTCAAAACCTTTTCCCCTCCTCTTTAAAGCATAATTCAATAATGCATCCATTCCGAAGTTAGAAATTTTCCAGTTTTCACTTATAAAAAGGTGAGACTTTTCGAGCCCGACCATACAACAAGCTTCTTGGCTTATAGAGCGCATGATCACATGATAAGTTACCTTTTAACTTATAAAGAAATGAGGCTTTTCAAATCGATCTTATTATAGGTTGCTTGGTTTATAGAGCGCACAAGCTCACGATAAGTTACCTTTTCAACTTATAAAGAGCCAAGGCTTTTCAGCTCAACCTCATGATTGGCTTCTCGGCTTATAGAGTGCACAAGATTAAGATAAGTTACCTTGTAACTTATGAAAAGGTAAGGCTTTTCAAGCCCGACCTTACGATAAGCTTCTCGACTTATAGAGAGCACAAGCTCATGATAAGTTACCTTTTAACTTATAAAGAGGTGAGCCTTTTTAGTTCGACCTCATAATAGGCTTCTTGGCTTATAGGGCACACGAGCTTAAGATAAGTTACCTTTTTACTTATAAAAAGGTGAGGATTTTCAGCTCAACCTCGTGATAGGATTCTTAGCTTATAGAGCACACTAGCTTAAGATAAGTTACCTTTTAACTTATAAGAATGTGAGGCTTTCCAGCTCGAACTCACGATAAGCTGCTCTACTTACAGAGTACACGAGCTCACAATAAGTTACTTTTCAACTTATAGAAGTGAAGCTTTTTGGCTCGACGCATTGGGTGCTCAACTCGCAGCGAGTTGAATTAAAGTTAAAAAAAAAAAGACTTTGAGTTCGTCAATGGGAGTTCTCCTTTATTACAGAAGTAGTCAAACATGCAACAATTACAAGCAGTCCTTACAAATTTGCCTCAGCAACTAAAGACATCAACAACCAAAAAGAATCAATTATCACTAAAAATTTCTATGTCTAAAAGAAAGCACTTTGAAGGCCCCGAACAGATGCCAAGCCATGATTGGCAAGGTTTCCAAGGGAGGACATACTGAGAAGCCACTCCTTAGGTTCTGGGCTCTATCTTCTTCAACTCCCTCACTTGCTCCTTTAACTGAGCATTCTCTCTAGCAAGTCTATCCCTCTTAGATTTAGCATGGAGGAGCTATCCCTTCTTCACAATGAGCTCCAACTACAGCTTGAGCTCAATAGTAGTAGAAAGCCTTATCCCCACGCTAGAAGGCCTCAGAGTAGTAGAAGATCCACGATGCCACTTTGATGAGCACAAAATATTGTATATTTAATGGCCTTATTACAAGCATTTTAACTCAACTTTTGTATATAAGTATTTAGAGGTAGCCGGAATTATGAATAATGTTGAATTTTCGATGTTGCAGATAATTATAGCCTAAATGATGGATTTTATAACCTTTAAACTATGTATGGATGTGTGGTGAAGGCATGGACACATTACATGAACATTTGGAGGCTTAAAAGTGAATAAATCAAGGAGGTATTGGTGTTGGGTAACAAAGGCACCAACACCTACACCATCTGGTAGAAGAGTATCAGTTTTATTCCATTTTTACCATGATCTGCTTCGAATTTAGAAAAGTGCAAAACATTAAAGTTATAGATCTGGATGTCTTCTGTATTGTGTCAAAATTTCACCTCAATAGGATCGTTGGATCAAAAGTTATGACGATTCAACAAAAAATAGTCCAGAGCTGACAAAGTGTACCGGTACGCCAAACTCCAGTAGGTAAACCATACTGATACGCCGTGGCTGAAGTGCCCAGAACGACTATTTTTCATGCTACACTTGCTTGGGGGTCCCACCTACACTTCTCCCACTTGCCCCCGAATATTTTCTACACATCTTCATGCCTCCTATACCCTTGATGAAGACTTTGGAGGCTTCGCATTCAATGTGGAGAGAGAGAAAAGGGTGAGGCCTGGGTGTGTAAGCTAAGCCAACCATGCCCATATCTTTAGCCCCCTATTGGTGGGAGGCCTTTCATACAGCTAGAGGGAACCCGATGCATGAAATTGAAGGCTTTCACAATCCATATACTCAGCATTCTTCAACATTACAAATGTGTGGCTACCTAAGCTTAGAATAGTTAGGAAGAAGATGATGAATAGTAGATAGAAAAATTAGATTTTTGCATTTCCTTCATCCATTCTCACTTGTAATCTTCTTGAATACTCTTGCAAGCTTCATTTATTTTACTTAATGTCATTTATTTCAAGTCTATTGCAAGTTTAGTTACATGTTCTTGAATCTACCATTGTTGTTTAAACTTTCTTCATTTCTTAGCTTTAAAATGTGTATTGCATATTTTTCTTAGTTTAAGATTTCTTGCTTTAAGTTAAGTTTTATGCTCCATTTCAATTATGCCTCTTTATGTTATGTATTGTCTTTCCCTTTAGTTTGGCTAATTCAAGGGAGACATTCCCTTGAGTTTTTCATTTCAACTCATTTTCTTTCCTCTCTCGGTGTACGATGGTTCGATTTGACAGGGTTGAGGGTGGATGACAGTGTGAGTCTCTGATATTCCGTAGGCCTGGTCACGGTTTATGCTTGGATCCTCACCATCTTGTCTCTAGCTTCCCACGAATCAATCGTTCATCTATAAACCCTCGGAGGAAGGTTTCGAGTTGACTGGGCATTCTCATTGGATTGAACCTTTTGGATTAGCCAAAACTTGTTTTCTTGCATTTTTATTAAGAACAAAACTCATCAAAACCAACTACAATATTTGACACTTTCTTTACCTTTTGCAAAATTAGCTTCACATACTTGAACTTTCCTTCCCTGAGGAGACGACCTTGGAATACTCTTCTAAGTAAAACACGACAAATGAAAGACTCCTTGCTCTTGGGGAACACTTTTGTTCACACATTTCATTTCTCACATATTTTGTTCATTCCATTTTTTCCATCTCCTTGCCCTTCCTTTTGACACTATCCCAAGGGAGAGTGACACTCCCCTTCGTCTATACACTACACGTTTTAAGGGATGGTTGTTAGAGGTTAGGAAAACAATCAAGGTTTTTGAACAAGCACTCTTCCTAGAAGAGGCACTATCTTCCAGTCCCTCTCTAGGGCACCAATAGGTGCGAAAGAAAGAAAAGCGACAAGGACGACGGCTAGGGGAAAAGCTAGAGCAGGGCCAAGCCCAAACCTAAAAAGGTGGGGGCATTGACGAACTTGTCAAATGATGTTACCTCGAGCTGGCAGAGCTCGTGCACTCTATTGACCTTAGCAGAAGCCAACATGGGGATCTTATCTAACAAATATGACAAAAAATAATTTACCAAAAGGAAAGAAACATGTAAAAAGAATAGGGGGATTAAAAGAGGAAACGAAACCTTATCTTGGATCATGACACGCCCCCAAGAGCATGGAACTTGCATGGCATCCATAGCTCCTTCACTGAATTCCTAATCATCTCCAAAAATGAAGAAAAAACATCGTTCCCATCCCTTAGGAGAAGAAGGATCGTCCAGGATCAGCCTAGGAACTTGGACCCTCCAGGAAAAATAAAAAAATAGGGAGGGAAATTGCGCACAACACGAAAAAAATGTAGAAATTTGGGAACAAAGAGGGAACGATCGTGTGCATGAAGGTGCCAGAGAATGAAAAAGCCTAGAAGAAAGCCCTATCCCTCCGGAGTAAGTCAAGAGGGACTGAGGACAAAGAAGTGAATGATCTACCTTATAGAAGGAAACAGGGGAAAACGGAGTCCTACGTCAAAGGCGCTTTCAAAGAAACAACCCTATTCAAACGATACAGGCTGCAAGGTTCATTAGCAGTGGGGGCATGTACAAAGACGCCCTTAGGGAACCAAAAATGCCCCATAATATCCTCCACTTCTGCCTTGGTAACAGAGTTGTGCCTCAAAAAAGCACCCCAACGAGGGTCCTCAACGGTGTTTAAGACTCTTCATTTGAAAAGTGAAGAAGTAGAAAGATCCATTGATAAGAAAGAGAGAAAGAATGCAACGACAAAAAAAAGGAGAGTCTGACTCAAGGATATTCAAAGTATGGCAATAGGAGTGAGGGAATGCCCCATTTATAGAACAGGAGAAGTGATCCCTTACATCCCACAACACCTGCAGTAATGATGACAGTTAAGGCTTTAAAGAGCATGTACATACACTTAGTTGCATCTTGCTAGACTAATGATGATTTGGTGGAAGGAAGAAGAATCGTCATTCTTGTCTCCTCTTTAACCATCGCACACACACAAGAATAGAATATGAACTTCCAACCCCACAATACCTTAATAGACGTAACAGTTGGAAAGGGCACAACGATACCTTAGTTTAGTTTCACAAATACTTGGAAGATTTTGCAAACCAGGAGATGACCTGGGAATTAATTAGCAAGCTTAGAGCTCAAAATCTTGACCACGGACAATCAATCATGTTGAAATTTAATAAGCAATTTTTGAGTCCCCAAGGCTAATGGCCTAGAAACTAAGAGATAGGGGAGAAGGGCATATACCCACATGGTGGTAGTAAAAACTCTAGAACAATTGATTCACTTAGAAAAAAAATCAGCAACAACCAAAAGATAGAGTTCTAGAAAGTTTTTCAGTTATAGACTACAAAGAGAGGAAACAAAGAAACCCTAGGTCTGATCATCGGAGCCCTCTCAGATCCTATGAGCTTGGCAGGGTGTGGTAAAACATTAGGACGAAGCGCTGTTAGAACCTCAGTCCCTGACAAGGCCTCAAGAAGGGACATAGTAGGGGCATCGGCGCTTGAGAACATCTCCACAGTTCCACTGGCACCTCGCTAGCCTCATCCATTGATTTTGAACGCAAAAGAGGAAATAAGCATGCGAAGTCCACATCGTGATACCTCTTGGAAACTTGTTCCCTCAGATCTTTATAACCATCAACGTAATTATTAGCGCACTCAACTCGAAGGTCCTTTATGGATTTCAAGGCTGATTTCAAGGCCTAGCCCTCCAACTTGATCCCGACAACGACCTGCTTGGCTTCCTCTTTCTCCTTCTCAACTTGTTCTTTTCCACCCTTAGCAAACTCCATGGCACCAAGAAGTCTACTCACCTTAGCTTCTTTCAGCTTTAGTTGTTCTCCCAAGGCCTTTCCAAATGTCGTCACCAAAGCAACCTAAGAGGTCTACTTTTCCAAGTCTATTTGGACACAAGTAGCAATTTTGCTTGACTGGATGATAGGGCCCAATAAAGCATGAATGTGAATCAAAGCCTACATTGGATAAAGTTAAATATATAAACATACATAAAAGCAATAATCTAGAACCTCAGAGAACAAAGTTATACTGCCAGGAGTCTGTGTAAAGCATTAGTGGCCCCATCGTTAACATAGAGCTCACTTAGAGATGTCGAACTTAGATAAGATACCCAACATCTTCCTAGCAACAAGGGCTAGGTTCTTAACAAGAGAGTCTATCTCCAGCCCCAGGGGGAGTTAAGGTCTACACCTTAGAGGAAGAGACATTGAGGGATGAGGAAGAAGGGCAATAGTTGTCTCGAGGTCCTTTGGAAGTTCAGCAGATGGGATAGAGAAAATATCGTTAAAGGGAGGCTCAATCATCATTTTCCCGCTAGAATCCCTATCTTCAATCTCGGAAACCTTCCTAGACCCGGAGTCTAGGGAACACTCATGGTCATGAGGCCTGAATGAGCCCCCTTTCTCTAAGCCCTTTTCTTTTACGCCTCTCAGACATCTTGTATCTCGGGAGCCATGGGGCCTGAATTTATTAAATATTAGGATGGAATATGAGAAATAAACGATCACAAGAAGACTACAGGAGGAATTGAGACCTAACCATTAGGTTCGAATTAAGTCTCAAAAGCAAAGATGTAGCTTTCAGAAGGAGCATAAAAAGATGCTTCAATATCCAAGGGACAAAGCCCGTGCTCCACCAATTTCTCCTATGAGACGAGCTCTTTGTAATTCCTTGCAGCCCACTGGCTGATGCCATCGATTCTAATTCTCTTGGAGGGCATCAATTTGAGGCAAAGCTCTATCAAATACCATATCAACCTTAGAAAGATAAAAGCTAGCAAAAAAAGGGAGCTAAAGATGGAGTTTTTAAGTAATCACTTAGGTTGCTCGACACTCGCCAAAGTTTGGAGACACGGAGGACATATGTGACATCATCTGAGTCCCAAGAGCCACCTAAAACAAAAAAGAAGTATTTTTTCCAAGTTTTGTAAGAGGAGGGAGCCTCAACAATTAGCAAGTGGGCATTGACACCCTTGGAAAATATAAAAGAAACCATTTGAAGGAGAACACGTCATGGTAAAAAATTGAAGAGCACGACCATTGAAGGACAACCCTTTAAGCTATTCTCTCTCTATAAAACTAAAAATCCCATTATGGTCCCCCAAAAATTAGGGGTAAACTGAGTAGGACATATGTTATAACAGTGAAGGATGCTCTTCAAGAAGAAGTATATAGGAAACCTCAGCCCGATTCGAATATGGCCTCGAAGAAGCTGACCCGACCAAGTAGATAGATATAAAAACAATTGACCTTGGAGGGAACATGCCAAGGGGGAAACTAGTAATGATTGAAAAATGCCTTGAGCTAGCTTTTAGTGACCTTGCTAGCGATGAGACTTAGAGTGGGACCCAGTAGTTCTACTTACCTTCCCGACGAACCGACCTCGAGAGAGGAAGAGGTGCCAACCTTATAGAGTTTCTTCCCAAGACCACACTTTCTCTTGCCTCAGCCAAGGGAGCTCCCCTTAGAAACATCCTTTAGAAGAGGCGGAGGTAATGAGCCATGGACATGAAGTTCCTTTGTGCCCATGGTCCCTTCCTAACGGCCAGACTTAATGGTCGGTTCCCGTCCTCTGGGGAACGACTTGTATCCCCGAACATACGAGTGATTGAAGATCCAGTGGTCTTAGAAGGAACCTAAGAAATGGGTAAATAACCTAGCTTTGAGGGGATTCAATAAAGATGCAATGTAGAATCCTCAACTGAATGAGGGTCAAGACATCAGCGACCTACGGAGAAAACCCTAGTACTACTCTAAGGATTTTAAAAGGGGGCAATTGCCACCGTAGAACTAAGAAATGAAGCCCTTGGAACCACCACAGGCATGTCCTAAAAAACAAGGAATTCACCAACCCCATATGAACTAGCAACAGTCCTACACCGTTAGATTTTAGAAAAATCCCAAGCTACTACTAGGCAGACATGTCAAACTTGGTATTGGGGGCAACTGATAATACTGCAATAATAGGTAGAAGATGTAGAAATTATTTGAACCACAGAGATTAGATGCAAGACCAAGAAAGCCTTTATCATGGCTTGACCTCCGTTAACGGACAGACCTTAAGGGCGGTAAACGAGCTCAACGAACAAAAGCCAATTGGGATCTCAATCAATCTAGTTAGATCTCTTAATCCTTTCTAGGTTCTCAGGATGGAAGATCGCGCTATTTCAGTAACCAAGAAGGAACTTCATCCCAATAATCATGGAGAAATAGGCTCCCCCGATCAAGGAGGAAAACACTCCCAACAGTCAAGGAAAAATTTATTCCAACAGCCTATTAATACATGGGGAGGATCCCGAACAATGAGGGCAGGTGTTAATAGTACCATATAAATATCAAGGGCCTTTGTTAACCAATGCAGACTATAACCTATTCAATTCACACTGAGCAATAAACTCTTTCCCCTCCCCCGAGGAAATGACTCCATTCAAGTGGACTAGCCAGTATCGACGAACCACTATAAATCTCGCGTGTTCTTCTACTTTTATAGTGATTATCACCAAGATTAGGTTCAACTTCAATTTCACAAACCATCAGGAATAATTCTACTCCATAAATTTGCCATGGTTCTCTACTTGTTCTCATACTTTGAAAATAATGCATCATAATATCAATATCAATGCCTTAAACCTTTTTTTCTCACTTTAATCATGTTAACAGGGTGAGAAAGAGGGGACGATATAAAGAGAGAATAAAAATTGCAAAGATTGTTGAAAAGTCGAATTTTGGGACATATTTTGTCCATTAGTTCAAGCAAAGACTTTTCTAAGTTATTAAATTCGTGTTAGCTGAATTTTTTGGTCATCTAGTGCAAACTAACTGAATCAATTTTTCTTTATTATCAGAGTGCCCTTGAGTTGTAAAATAGCACCATTTGATTCACACACCTTCAGAATAGCATCCAATTCCTTCATGTTCTTCTGGGGCTCTGCATTTTTCCTCTCCCCCTTCTCTCTATCCACACAATGGGATGAATTTAGGGGTTAAGGTTACAAGTGAGCATCGGAGCTCACTTTTACAAGTAACAAACATTGTCCATATTGATCTAGACAAAAGAGTCTATGACCAAAGCATGGATTCTTCGTTCTATTAAAGTTTATTATTTTTTAAGTTCCCTATTTATATATTTTTAATATTTTTGAATTCACTATTTTTTATATATGTTTTTAAATTCAAATGAAATGAGTTAACTAAGTTATTAAAGTTTAATCAATTTTATTAATGAAGCACAATTCGGTGATCTTTTCTTATTTTTGTTGGTTTGTTTTTATAAGAATATCACCTTTTGTGTCTGGGAATATTAAAATTAGATGAGCTAATGGAAAACTAAGATGAAAACAAGTAGAAAGGTTCAGGTTTTTCGATGGTTGTAGTGATAGGCTGGGTTGCAGGGTTGTGAAGCACAAGGCAATGTAATAAGAAGAAATCCACCAATTGAGTTTCAAGAACTTTTGTCTGTTAACAACGATGTGATGAAAGAGGAGGAAGTAGGGGAGAAAGCTAATAGCTGTATAGGGGTCACTATACAAATGAAATGTCTTAAATAAGGGCTAAAAATCCTCCAACGAAATAATTAATCAACACATTAAAGGGAAGAATGGAGGTCAATACAAGTAAGCAATTCTAATCCTAGTTTAAGATTCTCCTTGCAAAATTGGTTTTCTAACTTAAGCATAGGAGGGTCGACCTCTAGAGCCCCCCGATCTTTGACATTCCCTTACGGGTGTTCCCTTTGTTTTTTAAGAGAAAAACTCTTGTCAACCGCATGCTTGAAGCTTGGAGAACAATTTTAGGCATCAATAGGTGGCATCGTTTACCAAAAATGCTAAGTTTTCCATCCTTAACTTATTCAGAACTAATGACCATCAAAGACCAAACTCGTGAAGATGAACAACAAAGGTTGCATGCGTGCGAATTTCATCTACACGTTGCCGACGAAGCTTCATAACCAAACGAAACCCAACCTCGTCAAACATGAAAACTATGATGGCAAAGAAGCTAAAAATATCATGAAGGAGCTGGTTCAACAAAACTAGCAAATCCTAAACCCAACAACCCCTAAAAAGGAATTTATCTCAAGTTCAAGAGTATCGCAACGAGAACCAATGAAATGAAGGACAAATCCAAAACAAGGCAACCCATCTACAAGTTAATGACCAATGGGAATGAAAGTTCCAAGAGATCAATGACAAGATTGACAATATCATTAATACCATGAAGGCTCGAGTTCCAAAAATAGTGAAGGTTTTAATACAACACACTGAGTCACCATTTAAAATACACTGAGTCACCCTTTAGTCCTGATGTTGCCAACTATCCCCTCCCACTGAGGTTCAAAATTTCAGTCATCGAGAGTTCTGATGGACTGAAAGATCCACTCAATCATTTAGAGACCTAAACACCTCTTATGATGCTCCACAACATCTTGATAAAAATATGTGTAGAGCCTTTGCAATCACCCTCAAGGGAACTGTTAGGCACTAGTTTAACAAAATGAAGCCTAACTCAATTAGCTCTTTTTAAGAGCTCAGCACCTCATTGGAGGGAGAACGCATAGAAAGCCCGCCACTTACCTCCTAAATGTGAAGAAGATGAGAAGTGAGTCACTCAGAAGTGTTTTCAGCAGAGTCCCCCCAAATTAACAATGTGGATGAAAAAATGGTGCTCACTACTTTTATTGGAGGACTCCATGCCACCCAGTTCTTTTTCTCCTTGTCAAGCAATCCACCTTTGAGCATGACCATGTTTCTCTTAATAGCACAAATTCATATGAACGCACCCTTCTCACATGTATGAGCCAGGAGGATAGATAGGAGGAGGGAAAGAAATTTGACTAGCCAAGCAGAAATGACAAAGCTAGCAACCCAAAGAAGAATCGAAATGAGAGGGTGTGCGCTATAGATCCCCTAGGTCCTAGAGCTCCAAACCAAGTGGTTCACAAATACACACTATTAAACACTCCAGTTGAACAAATTCTTTTCTATATTCAAGAAAAATGAGTCTTAAAATAGCCAAGAAAGATACAGACCCATCTCAACAAGAGAACTAGAGATAAGTGTTACAAATTCCACTTTAACCATGATCACAATACTAAAGTTGCATAGTCCTTAAGCACCAGACAAAAGACCTTATCCATAAGGGGTACCTCGGTAGATTTATTGAACAAAGACGCCAGGAAAAGGGCAAAAACACAGCCAAACAAAGACGAGATGTAACACCAACAACCTCTTAGAGAGGTTAGGGTGATCTCTGGAGGGTTTACCAGAGGGGAAAAATTAGCTTGGTCGGAAAAGCTAACACTCGAAAGGAAAAGGTCAAACATGAAGTGAACATAGTAAACCTAGATAAGTGGCCTCACATGAACCATCTCGTTACTTTTTCTAATGATCTTAAAGAGCTCTAGTACCCTCATGATGAAACCTTATTGGTAACTTTGACTATGCTAATTACTTTGTGAGGAGGGTCTGTATTGATATTGGAAGCTCGAAAAACACCATATTCACCCATGCCTTTGACCAAATTAACATAGGCATGTAAAAATTCACTCTTGTTACTACTCCGGTGATCAGATTTTCAAGGGAAATACCCTATCCTTTGGGGGCCATCATTATCGCAATTACAACTAGATGAACTCCCTGATGAGCATATAATATTTCACATTTCATGGCCTCATTACATTCATTATAACTCAACTTTTGTATTTAATTACTTAGTGGTAGCCTATTTTATGAATAATGTTGAATTCTCCATGTTGCATATTTTGATAGCTTAAATGTTGGATTTTAGGACCTTGCAACTATGTTGGATGTGTGGTAATGGCATGGACACAATACATGAAGAATTGGAGGCTTAAAAT
This sequence comes from Ilex asprella, assembly GCA_023539305.1. NCBI lineage: Eukaryota > Viridiplantae > Streptophyta > Magnoliopsida > Aquifoliales > Aquifoliaceae > Ilex > Ilex asprella. The sequence goes on from CM042191.1 coordinate 12,762,398, forward strand.
TGAAGAAATCAAGGAGGTATTGGTGTTTTGGAACAAAGGCACCAGCTGCCACATCACTGGGAAGCACTGCCTCGGTTGTCCTCCATTTTGACCATGATCTACTCATAATCTGGAAAAGTTCAAAACATGAAAGTTGTAGATCTGGATGTCTTCTGTATCGTGTCAAAATTTCAGCTCAATCCAACGGTTAGATCAAGAGTTATGTCATTTCTACCGAAGGTGGTCCAGTGCAGAAAAAACCGTACCGGTACTTGGTACCGGTACCATATGGTACCGGTACCTAGTACCGGTATCACGAACATTCTGGCCGAAAAACAGCCTGTAACTCAACTTTGAGGCTTAGGGGTCCCACCTATACTTCTCCCACTCGCCCCCCAACATTTCCTTACACAAGAGCATGCCTCCCTTACACATTGGAAAGATTTTGAAGGCTTAGCATAAATGAGGATGTGAGAGAAGTGGGCAGGCATGTGACTTGCAGGCTAGCTCTGTCCTAGCCTGTGTAACCCATCCAAATCACCTGCCATTGGGGAGAGGTCTGCTCTCACAGCTAGGGGACCACCTTGCACGAAAATGAAAGGCTCACACACCATTATATTCAGCATTCTACAAGTTCTTCAAGGAGGGGAGGCTACCTAATCTTAGGAGTAGATATAGAAAGCTCCAAGGAGGAAGACAATGGGTAGTGTAATGTAAATTTCGTTTTTGCTTGTTCTTCACCATTTTCATTGCTGTAAGACTTGTGTAAGCTTCCTTATTTACTTTCAATGTCATTTAATTTCATTGCTTTGCAAGTTTAGTTTAGTTTCTTAGATTTCACCATTTATGCTTTCAAGTTCTTCATTTCTTAGTTTAAAATGGGTATTGTATTTCTCTCTTCATAGTTTATGTTTCTTGCATTAACTTAGTTTAAATCTTCATGTCTCTACAATATGTTTCATTTACATTATGCTTGTCTTGCTTTTAATATGAGTAGTTAGGATTTAAGTTGATTAATCCAAGGGAAGACCTCCTCTTGGGGATTCCATTTCAACTTTTCTTCATTTCTCCCTTTTGAGTCAAATGGTTCGGTTTGACGGGGTTGAGAGTGGAAGAGTTGGTGAGCCTTTGATATCCCGTAGGCCTAGTCACGGGTTATGCTTAGATACTCACCAATCTCGTCCCTAGCTTCCCCCGAATCAATCGTTCATTCATGCTCAATCGGAGGAAGGCTTTGAGTTGATTTGGTATTCCCATTGGAATGAATCCTTTGGATTAGTCAACACTTGTTTTCTTTCATTTTCATTTACAAACCAAACACAAAACTCAAACAAAAGATTTTACACTTTCTTTTCACTTTTTACAAAATCACTTTCACAAAACTCCCTTTCCTTCCCTGAGGAGACGACCTTGGAATACTCTTCCAAGTAAAACACCAACCACGAAAGACTCCTTGCGATTGGGGAGCACTTTTGTGCACATTCCACATTTCACTTCACACATATTTTTGTTCATCCATTTCCCACCATTCACATCCGTTGTTCCCTATCTCTTATATCATCCCGAGGGAGAGTGACACTCCCTTCACACGTAAGCCATACACATTTGAGGGTGGTGTTGAGAGGTAGGGAACGACAACTATTTTCGACCAATCACTCCCCTTCAAACCAAACTTATGGCCAATTTCCTTATGTTGAATTGCCCCTCTGCCTGTAATGTGATTCTAGGGCTCCTAAGCCTTAACTTGATGAGGGCAGTGCCCTCAACCTATCAAATTTGGTAGTGGTTCCCAACCAATACAGGAGTAGGCAAAGTACAAGGTGATCAAGTGACAACACGAGAGTATTACATGGCCTTTGTGTGAGATAAAGAACATTGAGAGACTTTATAGATAGAGCCTTTGGATCATAGAGATGAATTCGAGCTCCCCTAGTGAAGATTGGGGCGCACCCCTAGTAGACCACCTTTATGGGAAAATGCTAGTTGAAACCTTGAGATATTTGTAGATTGAGTTCAAGCATGCCAATGTTACATTTTTTCTTGGAAACAGTCAGATGTGGAGGGGATTGGCCCATCAATAGTATAACATAGACTGAACGTTAATCTCTACATCAAGACTAGTAAGGCAAAAACACAGAAATTTCACTCTAGAGCATAACAAGGTGATTATTGAGGAAGTAGCAAAGCTCCACGATACAAGCTCAATTAGGGAAGAGCAGTACCCAAAATGGTTTGCAATGTCGTTTTAATGTAGAAGACTAAAGAGTAGTAGCACATGTGTGTAAATTTCACAGATTTGAACAAGGCGTGCCCAAAGAACTATTTCTCATTCCCAGAATAAACGTTATTGTTTATGCTACAACACGAAATGAGATACTCACATTCATGATGCTTTGTTTGGCTATACCCAGATCATGATGCATATAATCTAGATCAAGAAAAAACCTCATTCATCACTGAAGAGGGAACCTACTATTACAAGGTAATTCCCATTGGTTTAAAGAATGCAGGAGCAACTTATCAAATGTTGGTCAACTAGATCTTCAAGGATCATATAGGAAACTCTATGCAAGTGTATATGGATGATATACTTGTCAAAACCCTCCAATCTTGTGAGCATATTAATCACTTGAGAGAGGCCTTTGATAACCTATGAAGGTGCAACACGAAGCTCAATCCTATCAAGAGTACTTTCGGGATCTCCTTAGGAAAAAATTTAGGATTTTTGGTAACACAGTGAGGTAGAGAGGCTAACCCTACAAAGATATCGAAGCTCCTAGAAATTAGGCCACCAAGGAGCACTAAGGGGGTCTAAATGCTCACAAATAAAGTGACATCCTTGAACAGTTTTATCTCCAAGGCCAACGACAAGTGTCTCATTTTTTTCAAAACCCTAATGAAAGCACTTGAGTGGAGCCTGGAGTGTGAAGAGTCCTTTAAAGATATAAGGGAATGCATCAGTAAGCCTTTACTTTTTGTGAGGCCTCAGTATGGAGACAAACTCTACTTATACCTTATAGTATCTAGAGAAGCCATTGGTGCAAGTCAACCAAAGAGATAGGGTCCAACATTAGGTGTATTACATAAAGCAAATGCTAGGGGGAAGAAACTAGATACCCTGGTGTGTAAAAGATGGCCCTAACACTTATTACTATCTCAAGAAAGTTGAGGCCCAATTCTCAAGCACACACTATTATGCGCATTTTTGGCATCCCTCTACGACAAGTCCTCCATAAGCCCAATGTTTCAAGGGGCCTGTCAAATGGTGCATTGAACTAGGTGAGTTTGACATACAATACGTACCATGAACCTTGATCAAAAGGCAGGTGGTAGTAGATTTGATGGCAAAGTTTATAATAGAGGAGGTTGAGCTCCATAATATAGATCAAGGTTTTTAGCAAGCCCTATGGAAGATGTATGTGGATCGGTCCTCCAACTCATTTGGAGAGGAGTTAGACTAATACTTATTTCATGAGCTAAAGAGAAGATTGGATTTAAGGCCTTAAACAATGAGGTTAAATATGTAGCCCTTATTCTAGGCTTGAGGCTTGTTGAGAGCCTCGAAGTAAAGCATTTGCGTTCATATGCTATGACTTAGCTAATAGTGAGATAGATGGAAGGAGATTATGAGGCTAGGAAACCTCATATGATCTCCTATTTAACCACTTTTGCATTTCAAGATTGCCTATATACCTCGATCCTAGAATTCACATGTAGACTCCCTTGCAAGACTATGTTGACCTTATTTGATGACCTAGTTAGAACCATTTCAATAGATTTTCTACCAATCCTAGCAACCAAAGCCTGGATGTTCAACCAGTGATTCAAAAACCAAGATGGATGGGCAAAATCCTCAAGTACCTCTAGCACGACACTCTTCCATAAGACACGCAATATGCTAGGAACTTCTGTAGAAGGGCAGCTATGTATGCTATATTGAACCAAGTGTTTACTTAAGGTGCTTAGGTCATAGTGACTCTGCATTTATGTTCGAGGAAGTGCATGAAGGAGTCTATGGAAACCATTTGGGAGGGAAATCCTTGGCCACAAAGTGTCGAGGCAATGATATTTCTAGCCAACTATGATAAAGGGCACTCAAAACTATGTGCAAAGGTGAGAGAAATTCCAAAGATTTGCTATTATTCCCAAGCAACCTCCCATAGAGCTCATCCCTATATCAACCTCATGAACATTTGCCTAGTGTGGAATTGATATTGTGGGACTATTCCCAATGGGAAAGGTCTAGAATAATGTTGTTGTTGTTTTCATAGATTACTTCATTAAGTGGATCAAGGCAATGCCTCTGACAACAACTACTGAGCAGAAGATTCATGGTTTCATGTGGAAGTCTATTTTTTGAAGGTTTGGCATACCAAATGTCATAATTAGTGACAATGGAAGACAATTTGACAACAAAAGGTTCAGAGGATTCTGCTTTAAACTCAATAATCATAACCACTATAACTCACCTAGGCATCCATAGGGAAACAGACAAGCAAATGTTATGATTTAGACCCTGATCAAGAGCATCAATACTAGATTTGAACTCTTCAAAGGAATGTAAGTGGAGCAACTCCTAAGTATTCTATAGGCATATAGGACTATTGTCAAGACCCTTATAGGTGAGACTCTATACTCTCTGGCGTTTGGCACATAGGTGGTCATTCCAGTAGAGATTAGACTACCTACCAACCGAACAAAGGAGTTCAGCCATGCCACAAATGATCAGCAACTAGCCTGTAACTAGGATTGGTTAGATGAAAAGAGGGAGGAATTGCAAATAAGGGCTGCAGCATATCAGGGTAGGATTACAAGGTACTAAAACTCCATGGTTAAGCTATAAGGGTTCTTGCTAAATGACCTAGTCCTAAAGAAGATTATCCTAGCCACCATCGATCCCAAAGATAGGAATTTGGAACCAAACCGGGAAGGACTATATAGAGTGTTAAAAGTGCTAAGGGTAGGAACCTATCATCTAGAGTTCTTGGAAGGAGATAAGTTAACACATCCATGGAATGCTGAGCATCTGAAGAAGATCTTTCAATAATTTTCTTTGTTCTTTAGCTTTAATAAGTCGCTTTTGTAAGCCCAATAGTTAGCTTCAACAAAAAGTATTTTTATCATCCCAATTATTAGTTTGAATGTGAACTTTATGTTATAGCTAGTCAACTTAATTTGATCAAGGCCTAGTTAATGAAACATGAGCTTGGTCTCTTGTACATCCTCAATGTCTTAAAAGGAATAGGGGCACTTAGCTCAACTCAACTAACTTAGAGACTAACCTATGCACTAAGAACTTGTTGTTTGGCTATTATGCCTAGCTTCGATTAAGCCAAAAAGGCTCATTATAAGCTAAAGGCCCTTCACTTGGCTCGGATTGAGCCAAAAAGGCTCATTAGAAGCTCAAGGCCCTCGCTTTGCTTGGATTGAGCCAAAAAGGCTCTTTAGAATCTCGAGGTCCCAGCCTAGCTCAAATTTAGCCAAAAAGGGTCATGGGAAGCTCAAGGCCCCTTGTCTAGCTCTAATTGAACCAAAAAATCTTATTAGAAGCTCAAGGCCCTAGCCTAGTTCAGATTGAGCCAAAAATGTTCATTAGAAGATTAAGGGCCCTAACCAAGCTCGGATTGGACCAAAAAAGTTCATTAGAAGCTTGAAGAACTCAGCCAAGCCCAAAGAAACCTTTTTGCCCATGCCTGGCTTGAATTGAGTTAAAGAATGACTTAAGAACACTAGGAAAGTAGCTTAAGGTTTCAATCTTAGCTCCAATTCTAGCCATGAAGCTCTTGAAAGCATTCTAAGATCTGTGACTAAGCGAAAAAAATATCCAAGATAGCTAGAAGTAATTGAGAGCGCTCAACACATGACATGGGAAAAGAGCAACTTTGCAAGTAAATGAAAAAAATCTTCGATTGATTAACTAGAGGGTTAAATATAAGAAAAAATAAAGGAGGAAAGTACATGGCATAAAGAAAAGGAGAAAAAAAGAAGGCTTGTTGCTCTATTCAGCTTGGCCACCTCTTTTGGCCTCCTTGTCTTCTTCAACTTTGCTGCTTACCTCTTCCCCATCTTTTTCCTCTCTGCCCCTTCTAGCTACTAACGCTAAGTCATCACTAGGCACAAACTTGGAGAAGTCTAGCCCAGTATACTTCTTTTTGGCACATGCTCTAAACTCTTCAAATCCATCTACATAGTACTTGAAAATCTCCTTCTTGAAGTCCTCATACTCTTTGACGGCATCGTCTTTAGTAGAATTCGCCACATCAGCTACATCCATTCTCTTATTCTACAAATAAGCTAAGAGCTTTGAGACCTTGATGGAAAGAGCTTCCTTCTCCTCCTCAATCTCCTTACTCTTGATAGAAAATTCCAAAAATTTGGCTTTGGCAGAGGACAATTTCACTTGCAGCTCGCCCTTGGCCTTTTGGAGCTTGTCTCTCGCTTTCTCTACCTCGGCCAATAGGATTGGCGTATACATTAGGACCACCTATTGTATCAAAAAGAATTACAAACTCACTCAAGCACTCAGAATTCTTGGGGCAGTATAGGTTTTGAGCCATTACTTCCCCAAAAATCCTAAATGACTAGAGCAAGGGACCACACAGAAAAAATGGGAGATCTCAAAGTAGCCTAACAAGAGCAGAACCTCAAACAAAATAGTTACACAATAGTTAAGTCATACTAAGCAGACCAAACAAACAAAAATCCACAAGAGATTTTGAACTTAAAAATATGAAATTATTGATTACATATATTGTAAAGTAGCAACTACAATGCATAATTTGCATCAAACATTTGAATTGGACAAAATTTTGCCTACCTTGGAAAAAGTAGCTCATGAGGAATTACAATAGCCAATAATTATAGTAATCTATACTATATGAAAAGAATGATTTAAGAGAGAGATCGTATCTGAAGTTTTTCCTCCTCGAGTTCTTTTTTTTTTCCTAATTTTAATTTATTTAATTAACCTTGTCCAATTGAATTTAAACATGTGGCCTATAACCACTTTAAACTTTTGATAACTACTTCACATTGAATTCCTTATCATATTTATTAACTAATTTACATTTAAATTTTATAAAATATCAATTTAGCACATTAGTAAGTAATTTTCTAATAATGTTAGGATTGGATGGAGGTAGGGGTGACGATGGGGTGGGAATAGGGGTGACATTGATGCTAAAGAAATAATACAAATTTTGTACATCGCAGAGGACAACCACTAGTAAGATTTGATCCATTGTTATTATTGGAATAAAAAAAATGGGTCTATTAAATATTTGGATTCACTGTGAATCTAATCACACTAGGTTAAGTCTCAAATTGGTTCACTAAATTAATAAAAGTAGCGTTGTTGTTATATTTTCCTCAAGCAATCCCTATACTAAGTTATAAAAGGGCTGATTACCATTTTAAATTGAGCATTGAAATCGCAATTTTGACCTAATTGCGAAGTGTGACATGAGTTCACTAGTACAAATACTACATTTTTATGGTGTGTATAGCATGGGTGAGCAAAATAGTATGAGTATGAGTGAGATCTTATCTGAGCTTCTAGGTTCGAGTGGATTTTGGTTAGGTTCTGATGGTGTATCTCTATGAGTATGAGCGAATCGTATGGATGAATACCAAGAAAAAGTCTGAGCTGCAAAGCTCAAAGACTATAAAATAAGAATGTGAATTATTTGGGGTACGAGGTGCTAAGCTTGATGAAATTATAGTGATTCAGCGGGTCGAGAGCTCGGCTAATCCACTCTTTCAATGGAGACACTTGCTCCCAAGATTAATATTCAGGCAACAAAGTTTTACCAAACCTTCTTGACTGAGGTGATGTGTCATATTTATAGCATTTCTCCTATCTCTAAAAGATCTCCAGCGAGATCTTTGCCCTTCTTACGTGGGATCTTCCCTAATTTTAGGATAAAATCTTGGCTAGTTGAGATTTGGTGCCTTGATTGTTGCTTTCTACCGCTTTGGGGGTCCTTTCTATTACCCGATTGTCTCCTTTATCTCTTCGTTATTGCCTCTCCTGGAAAGGGCTTGAGTTCTGAGCCTCAAGGCTACAGATGCCCCTTCCGACCTATTAATCTGAGTTCCCGACCTGACCTCTTGGCCCGAGCTCACACTTAGACAAAAATTTTCTTCAAGTATCATCAGTTGCCCCAGCCCTTAGCCCAAGTAAACTTGGGTGGGGGTTGAGCTAAAGCTTAAATAAGGTTAGTCTCTGCTCACTAACCTCAATTTGCGTGTGAATGGATTTTTGACGATTCTTAGTAGTCATTTACTTCCTTGTTCCTCACGCATGTTCCTCACTTTGTACCGTTAGCTTTAAATATTTCTGATCTGATGGAAACGAATCTCTTTTCCCCTTTGATTTCTCTTTATTCAAGCTTTTCATCTTCTTCCTCTTACCACTCTCTGTTTTTCACCGATTCACTGGTGAACTTAAGGCTTTGCTGAATCTCCTTCCTTCTCAAATTGGTGTGTGAGACTTGATTTTTGCGTCATGCCTTGAGTTCTAGCCTTTCATTTGGTCTTGATTAGGTATGTGTCCTGTCCCTTACGTGTTTTCTCGTTCTGGATCTCTCGAACTCGAGGTGGTTATTGCAGTTCTTGGCTTTTCACTTCTTTTTTTGGAATGGAGGCCACTGCTTGTCCCCTCTTCCTTACTTTTTGGACCTGTGTTTTGTTGTGCGAATCTTTCGTGTCGTTAGTTGCTGTGTGGACCTTAAGGTCATTAGGGAGTGGTTAACTAGTGTTCCTTCTTCTCTCTACTATTCTTTCAATCTTCCTTTCTTTTGCCCAATTATGGTTGTCTTTTTTGAAGCCACTCGCTCATCTGTTTCCCTCATGGGAGTTAGATCTCTCAAGGAAGAGGATTCCGACCTAGGAGAGATCAGAGCCACAATTGACAATTTTTTGGTGTTGATTATGTTGACGTCAACGAAAAAACTGAAGGTTCTTCCTCTTCTTCTCCCCTAGCACCCAAAAACCCTAGTAAGGAAAAAAAATGTGAGTGGAGTGGAAATTTCAGGCAATACTGAGGGTGTAGGGGCTACCTACATAGTTGCGAAACACTCTGGGCCAGTGTCATCACTCCTTCATTTATGAAGGTTCTTAGTGCTCGCTATGAATTTCCTCTAGGTGTCCAGTATTGGTGAAAATGGCCTACGCTTTCTCATGCACCCGTTTATTAAAATCGTCCTACAGCACTTCAATGTCTATCTTGCTCACCTTTTCCCAACTTCTGGGGTGTCCTAGTAGGTCTTCTTGTTTTATTTAAGAAACATAAACTCTAGGTTCTGATAGTTTCCTTTCTTATGGCCCTTTTCAATGTTAAACTCACCTCCCCAGAGGGTTTTTTATATATCACCAAATGGACCAAAGCCAAATTAATCATTTCTGACCTCCCCAGCTCTCACAAAGGTTGAAAAAAACTTTTCTTCTTTGTGTGGGGTTGCCAATGGGAGTTTAATCCCGCGGATTCTTCTGATACACTGCCAATCCCATGGTCTTGGAATGCCCCTGATAACTTGGGTAAGCTCTTGCTTGACAGATCTGAGACTATTCTCGACTCCATTCTACATTTACCTTCTTCAGCTTGTTCTTCCTTTCAGGTATCCACCCTAAACTCAACGCCAAGGACAGACAGACATTAAGGACCTTGGAAGGCAACAAGTTAGAGAAGTACTCTGAGCTTATCAAGCCTTGGACTCTTATCTCACAGGGTTTTAGCCCTCCAAAGGTGAGGATTGAAACCCCTATTCCACTTTTCATCGTCAGAGCTGAGGAGACAGCATGTGAGACTTTTTCCATTGACTCCCTTGTTTTGCTTATTTTGTTTTTTTTTACTTTTAAGACCGCTTACTTCGGGTTTCCAGGCTCGTGCTCAATGAAGCTTTCTCCAGGGGAACCCCGGGCTAGGGTGGCTTAGTTGAAGAGTGCCAAGACGGGGGCAAATGTAAGGCTGAAGCTGGCTCTGGTAGTGATCCTGTCACCCAGGATAGGGTGTAGAAGGAGGGGGTGCCCCATCCTCTTCCTGTTCTGACTAATATGACCTCTGACCGGCCGCCAGAATCTTTGAAGGTTGTAAGGGACTCTTCTCTGTTGGGGGTTCCTACAGCTTCTGGAGGAGTCCTAGAGTTTGGTCAGAGCTCCCCCTTCTCTAGCTGAGGTCGAGGGGGCCTTAGAGACAGTTTCGTGTGTCCTTCCTATGCTCACTTCTCCTAATCTATCCAAGAAACCACCTCTGTCAAGTTCTCATACTAAGGGGAGAAGAGCTCTCAATTTGGACACGAACAAAGAATCCATTCTTGATGATGTGGAGCTTGCTTCTAAGGCTATTGGCTCCATCATTTTTGATTCTGAAGTGCAAAAGGCTGCAACGATGCCCCTTAGGTCCTCGATCAATTTCGTGCTATATGAAGTTGTTGTTATAAGCTCTCTTTTCTTCTACATTCTAGTTCATCCCTGCGTTGTCATTACTTACTGACCTTCATATCCGATTACCTTTGGAGACTTCTGCCAAAGCCTCGAAGGCGTTCAAACTCAAAACTGCTGAATTGGACGTTGTCAATAATGATTTCCAAACTAAAATTCAGAAACTGCAGGCGCAAGTGGAAAATCAGTCTTCTACCAGTAGGGGTTTGGAGGCTAAGAAGGAGATAATGGTCAAGGAAGAACAGACAAAGATAGAGGAGCTCAAGAAGGCCAAGGAAGACCTCAAAGAGAAAACTGGCATGTGGTTTAAAGCTAGTCAAGAGGTCCTTGAGGCTCAAGCATCTATGAGGGTCATGAGGGGGAGAATGAAATCTTAATTGAGGTAAACAATGCCATTCGAGACAAGCTTAAGGAGAAAGACGATCTGATCTTCTAGCTGAAGGATGACGTTGTTACCACGTAGGCCAAAGGGTGGATTGCTTTTCAGACTAAGGTTGAAGAGACGTATCCTGATTTGGACTTTAATCTTGAAATTCCAACTGAGGAGGTGGCAAAAGAGGCCAACACAGAGGGTGAGGATGATGCCTTGGACCCCTCTGCTTCTGAGGCAGTTCCTGAAGGTTCTAAGGTGCTAGTACCGCCTGCTGAGGTTTTGGCTCAGGATATTCCCATACCTTCTGTCCCCCTCATTTTTGCTAATTTCAAGCTCCCTGCTATTTCCACTATCATCCCTGCTACTCGCCCTTACTGAAGTTGAGCTCCCTACCCGTCTGCCTGCCTTTGACCATGCTCCTATTGCTGTTCTAACAGTGAATTTTTCTGCCGAGCTACCAGAAGCATCAGCAACTGATCCCCCAGACTCTCTTCCTCCTGTTGTTACAAAGTCCTAGGGCTCAACTCCCTTTTCATCATCATCATCTTCTTCTTCTTCTTCTTTGTAGAAGGGTGTATCGATATGCTTTCTGATGTACATTTGATGAAACTACTGAATACAATTCATTTTGCTTTTTCCTACATTATTGTTGTTGTTGTTGTTGTGCTTCAATGTAGGTTATTTTGCCCTCCTGAATCATTTAGAATTGCTCCTTTTTTATTGAGTTATTGTCCTCTATATTGCCCCTTTCTTGGAGGAGGACCTTAGTTCTCCTTAAAGCAAATTGTCAAGTTTGGAAGAGCTGAAAAGTCGATGATGTGTCATGCTGAGATTAATTTAATGTTGTCGAGGGATGAGTTTGAGAAATACAAATACCACTTTAACCAAAGTATGGATGTGGGTTTTGAGGTAGATGGCCCTAGGGAGATGTGCCACTAAACTCATGTAGCTATGCAGGCTTACCTCAACCCAAAGAAATCTGATAAATCTCCAAGAAAGGTTCGTTCAACCATATGGACTGACTTTGATCAAAGAAACCTAAGAAGCCTCTGAAATTAGTTCAACACCTAGTCTCGATAAACCGAGCTCTAGATCTTTTTGGTTAGGCTTGTGTAGTTCTAGTACTGATGTTCTGCCTTATATTTCCCTTGCCCATTGCTCTAAGGAGTCGGTGAATTTCCCTTAAAGCAAAAGTGGAGAGTTTGGAAAATCTAAGAAACTATCGTTTGTAGAACTTAGCTTCCTTCGAGGCTGACTTGCTAAAATTTGTTTTGTCCATGTTCAAAAATCGTCTTGTGATGTCCTCTTCATTTAAATCCAGAAGAGTTGGACCTTTTTCTTGGACTTTCTTAACTGATTTTTAAAACTGGAATTGTCGCCATAAATTTGGAAATCTAGAGGACCGTCAACTTTGCTTTTTGTGTGGTTTTTAGTTTCTTGAGACTCACGATTCCTACAAGACTTTTATAATTCTTCGTGCCTCCCTTTTTTTTATTCTTGGAGATTTTCTTGAGTCTTCCCGTTCTTTTGGTTCTTAGGATCGCCCTTTTCCTATCTCTTGCTTGAGGTTCCTCATGGCTACCTCACTTTCCATCCTCTTTCAAGAACGTGCTTCTTTTGGAATAGATTGGAAATTGCAGACTCATTTCTTGGCTTCCTCCACTATGATCCCATCATATTTGAATGATATCAAAAGGCAATTATTCACTGAATTGGACCTACCTCTATGGGTCCCCACTTCTGATGAACCTTGTAACTACCTTCCTCGAGGGGAAGTTTGTACCGTTGAAGGGGCCCAGGAGATGGGTCTTCATCTTCCCATCCATCCCTTCGTTGGGTGGATCCAAGGTTATTATGGTTTGCCCCCTCTTGCCTCTCTCCAAAAGAATGGGGTGTGCTGATCAATTTTTTCATCTTCTGGCGCATTCAGGGCAACAATGAGTTCCCTACAACTACAGAGTTTCTCTATTTTCATGAATTCGAGGAGGATTAGTGATTAAAATAAAAAAACATTAAATATTTCATGTACTAAACATACGATTTTCACTTACTTTTGTAGGCTAAATGATTGGAGTAGCATTGATTGAGTTCTTAACAAGGATAATTGGTGTTTGCAGGTAAAAGATGCTAAATGAGGCTTCTTAATGACTTCCCAAGTGAGTTGAGGTGAATGATGATGAAAGAATGGCTAGAGGGAAGCTTAGGAGTGAAGAAATTAGCAAAATTAGACTAGGTTGCAGAAGCGTATCGATACGTAGTACCAGTACAGTTTGGCCACTGGAACATAGCGTACCGATACGCAATACCGGTACGGTCATGCTACTGGAGTTTGACGCATTGGTACACTCTGTTGAATCTTCCCTAATCTCTGTAACTCAGGTCTGTCGTTTTGAGGGTCCCACCATCAATTCTCCCACACTTCTCTGACACGCCCACAACATTATTCATCTTTTTCACACCTCTCGTTAGACTTTTGGAACTTTTATGATCAATGAAGAGAGAAAAGACGGGAGTTGCTGGGTGTGCAGGCTGCTCTACACCATCTTGTCCAGCCCATCCCTCTTGGTAGCCTATGAATGGAGATTACATCACTGAGCTTGTGGAGAACTCCAGGGCACATTTTTGGCAAGGGAGGACTCTATTGTTTAGCATTCCATACAATACACAAGATATAAAGAGACAAAGTCTAGGAAGAAGATGGAGAATAGTGTAGAGAGAGAAGTTGAGATTTTTGTATTTTCTTTCATGCATTGACTTCTATTTTCATGTAAGCATCTTCTAAGCTTCATTAAAAACCTTGAATTTCATTTATTTCTAGTTGTCTTCAAATTTAATCTTCATTTAAATCTTTCACCATTAATGCTTCTATGTTCATTTTGTCTTAGTTTGAAATGGGTATTCATTGCTTTCTCTTATAGCTTATGTTTTCTTGCGTTTAGTTATTCAATAACTTTATTTCTTTGCAATGAAGGAATTTAAATCAAGTGGAAATTGATTTCGAGTAAAGAGAAAGTGTAAAATCTTTGTTGTTGATAGTTGTTTAGTTAAGTGTGTGATAATGAAAATGAAGTGAGAACAAATGTTGGCTAATCCAAAAGGTCACTCCAATAGGAATACCATCTCAACTCGAATTCCTCCTCCAATAGAGCATGAATGAACGATTGATTCGTGGAAAGTTAGGGATAACATGGGTGTGTATCTAAGGATAAACCGTGACTAGACCTACAAACTATCAAAGACTCACCAACTTACCCACCCTCAACCCAATCAAATTGAACCATTGAACTCTGAGAGAAGGAAGGAGAATGAGTTGAAATGGCATACCCAAGTAGAGGTTCCCCTTGGATTTGTCAACTAAAAGATTTAGCTACTCATGCTTAAAGTGAAACTAACAATATAATGATGATGCGTCGTGGAAACGACCTTGGAATACCTCCAAGTAAAACATGACCCACAAAAGTCTCCACGTACTTGGGGAGCATTTTTGTACACTCACATCCTATATTTTTAACATTCCATTTCTCCATTTCCTTGCCCTTTTTTGACATCATCCTTGAGGGAGAGTGACATTCCCCTTCATTCACACATCATGCATACACATTGAGGGAGATTTTAGTAGGTCAGGGATAACAAGGAAAAATAGCAAGCATTTTAGTGCCTTTGCCGGTGAGCGGGGGTAAGTCCCATGATTTTCGGACAATGGAGGTAAGTCCCATGATTTCATCATGGGCTGAGGTGAGTTGATCCTTGTACATATTTGTGTGTATTTATTTTTTTAATTATAAATAGTTTTGTTTCATGTGGGGACAGGACGATCAAAATCGACTTGTTAGACAAACCTTAGCCCCAACATGAATCCTAACCAAGACCCACCCAAGGATGCGGGTGACAACTTTGAGAATGTGGATGTCAATCCAAATATGAAAAAGGGTGGGGGAGTGCCCAAACCTAGAGTGCAAAATCCTAGAGTGCATTACCCCCTCCCATGAACGAAGTGAATAACATCCAAATGGACCATCTGGCGAGGTCCATGAGGGAGTTCCTTCAACCAACCCATAGCACCACACCCTCATGCATTCATTTAACTGTCCAAGATCATATTTTCCAAGTTAAGTCGGGGATGTTGAACTACTTCCTACATTCTATGGGATTGAAAAGGAAAATCCCTATTTGCACATAAGGGAGTTTGAGGATATAGTTACAACATTCAATACTAACTATGTTATGGAGGACATAGCTCGATTGAAATTGTTTCCTTTCTCCCTTGGTGATAGAGCTAAATCATGGTGTATGACTTGCGACCTCGATCCATTACCACTTGGGCTCAAATGCTTTCTCAATTTTTGAATAAATTTTTTCTGGTTCATAGAACCACTTCTTTAAAAAAAGGTAATTCAAAATTTTTTTGAAAAGCCAAATGAGCAGTTCTATCAATGCTGGGATCGCTACAAGGATTTGATACAATCCATACCACACCATGACTTTGAATTATGACAGCTGGTAAGTTTTTTCTATGAAGGAATTACACCAAGTCATAGACAATTCATTGACATGATGTGTAATGGCGAGTTCTTGAACAAAGACCCAGATGAGACCATGGACTACTTTAGTACACTGTCCCAAAATGCACAATCCTGGGACGTTAGGGATCCCAATGATGTACCTAGGACGTCTCTCGGCAGTAGTCAATCACAAGGGGGAAGGATCTATGATTTAAGAGACCAGGAAGACTTACTTTCAAAAATTGTCAAATTATCAGGGAAAGTTAAGAGTCTTGAGGTCAACAGGAGGCATGAAGTGTCACATGTGTCAAGGACCGATGATTTTTGCTCAATTTGTGAGAATGGGGAGCATTCTACACCAGAGTGTCCCAACATTTCAGCGCTTAAGGAAGCGTACCTTGAGCAAGTGTATGCATTTAACCAACCAAGTCAATCATTCTCTCCACATTCAAACACTTACAATCCAGATTGGAGCAATCACCCGTATTTTAGTTGGAGAAATGAGAACCCCATCCCTCATGATTCGAATGCATATTCATCACCCGCACCTCTGAGGCAAAATAAATATCAAGGGCAAGGGCAAGCAACTAGCTCCCAATACCCCTGGTCCAATCCACAAGGGTATTTGTCAAATCCACCCCCACAAAATTTCTCCCAAAGTCCACCTCGCCAAAGCTTCTGCCAACAAAGACCATCCAATCCTTCCACCTACCAATCTCCACATAAGAGGAACTTGGAGGATGTGCTTCATTCCTTCATCCAAAGCCAAACTGTCATCAACAACCAAACTGCCACAACTCTTAACAACATGGCAGCTCAACTCACAAAAATCACAAATCACATAGGGTTGTCACAACAAGAAAATGGAAAATTCTCCGCTAAACCCCAAGAGAACCCTAAGGGACAACATGTGATTGAGCCTTTCGAGAATACCAAGGAGAGTTGTGAGCAACTCAAGGCAGATACCACCCTCCGTAGTGGCAAATAAATTGACAAATCTATTGTGCCAAAGGGTTCACCCAAAACCACATTGCAAAATAAAAAAGAGACCATGGGTGACATTAACAAGGGTGAGTCAAGTGAAAAGAAAGAGAGTTAAGTAGTTGAGAAAAAGAAATTGGTTGATGATAGTGTGATTGTGTTGCCTATTCCTGATCCGTTTCCTAACCATTTGAAGTCACCTGTCAAGGTGGCTAATTATGCTGATATTTTGGTAATTTTTAAGCAGGTGAAAATCAACATTTCACTCCTCGATGCCATCAAGCAATTCCCCTCTAGTGCAAAGATTTTGAAGGATTTGTGCACAGTGACAAGAAAATTGAATGTCCATAAGAAAGCATTCTTCACTAAGCAAGTGAGCTCAATATTGAGGACAAACACCCCCACCAAAATTTAAAAACCCCGGCTACCTTACCATTGTCATCACAATAGGGAATTATCAGGTGGAGCAAGAATTACTTGACTTGGGAGCTAGTGTCAATCTCTTACCTTACTCGGTGTACAAACAACTTCAACTTAAAGAGTAGAAGCCAACTTCAATCACTCTTCAGTTGGCCGATCGAAGCATTCAAACACCAAAGGGAGTGGTTGAGGATGTTTTGATTCAAGTGGATAACTTTTATTTTCCTGTTGATTTTATTATGCTGGAAACTCATCCTGTTGCTAACCCTTGCTCTCAAATTCATGTAATACTTGGAAGACCCTTCCTTGATACATCTAATGCCATAATAAATTGCAAGAACGGTCTAATGAAGTTAGAATTTGGGAATATGATAATGGAGCTCAATGTATTCAGCTTAGCAAAGCAACTGGATGATGATGAGGAAGTAAGTGAGGTCAATAGAATTGACACTTTGGTTGAAGATCACTTGGAGCAGGAGGAAATGTTAAAATTCAAGGAAGAAGGAATTGTGGATTTTGAGAATTATGATGAACAAGAGAAGGTAGAAAATTTGAAAGGTATGGATAGGTGGATCCCTACATTTGAGGAGTTAACCTATCGAGAAAAGAAAATTTTTTCGTCGGATGAACGAAATCCCAACTTGGAGTTGAAGCCATTGCCCTCCCATTTGAAGTAAGCCTATCTTCGGTAAGGTGAAACATTTTCGGTGGTCATTAGCTTTACATTGAGCATGGACTCCTCAAAAGTATTGAGAAAACATAAAGGAGCAATTAGGTGGACCATTGCGGATATCAAGGGGATAAGCCTTCTCATTTACACCCACTGCATATATCTTGAGAAGGATTCTAAACCTTCCTGACAACCACAAAGACGGTTGAATCCCATCACGAAAGAGATCATGAGGGATGAGGTTCTGAAACTACTTGATGTGGGGATCATTTTTTCAATTACCGATAGTAAGTGGATTAGCCCCACGCAAGTAGTACCTAAGAAATTCGGAGTTACGGTGGTTGAGAATGAGCTTGTGCCTACAAGAGTGATCACCGGATGGAGGGTGTGCATTGGTTATCGAAAGCTAAATGCTTGCACAAGAAAAGACCACTTTTCATTGCCATTCCTCGATCAAGTTTTAGAATAAGTAGCGGGGCATCTATGCTATTGCTTTTTAGATGGATACTCCTGCTACAATCAAATCAAAATTGCTTTGGTGGATTAAGAGAATACCACCTTCACATACCCCTATGGTACCTTCGCCTAGCGCCGCATGCCGTTCGGACTATGCAATACTCTGGGGACTTTTTAATGTTGCATGATGGGGATTTTCAATGACATAGTGGAGAAGATAATGGAGGTCTTCATGAACAACTTTTCAGTGTTTGGAGATTCATTCGGCGAATTCTTGGCAAATTTGGAGAGAATGTTAGAGAGGTGTGAAGAAAAGAATCTAGTCTTGAATTGAAAAAAGTGTCACTTTATGGTGACAGAAGGAGTTGTGCTTGGTCATATAATTTCGGCAAGGGGTATTGAAGTCAAAAAATCCAAGATGGAGATCATTTCTAACCTCCCTACTCCGAGAGCCATCAAAGGCATCCGATTGTTTTTGGGCCATGCAGGATTTTATTGTCAATTCATAAAGAATTTCAGTGCATTGGCCCAACCCTTGACCAATTTGTTGTCTAAGGAGGTTCTA
This sequence comes from Ilex asprella, assembly GCA_023539305.1. Classification (NCBI taxonomy): domain Eukaryota; kingdom Viridiplantae; phylum Streptophyta; class Magnoliopsida; order Aquifoliales; family Aquifoliaceae; genus Ilex; species Ilex asprella. The sequence goes on from CM042191.1 coordinate 12,780,784, forward strand.
TTAGAGTGGTCAGATGATTACGAGGCATCCTTTAAAAGACTTAAAAGCATGCTAGTCACAACTCCGATCATGCGACCACTCAGTTGGGATCTACCTTTTGAGCTCATGTGCGATGCGAGTGATTACGCGATTGGCATAGTGCTAGGTCAAAGGAAGAAAAATAGACTTTTTATGATACACTATGCTAGCAAAACACTGAATGAGGCTCAATGAATTATACTACCACCGAGAAATAGTTGTTAGTAGTAGTGTTTACCTTAGATAAATTTCGTTCTTACATCATTGGTTCACTTATTATTGTCTTTAATGATCATTCTACTCCGAAGTATTTATTTTCTAAGCAGGATGTGAAACTGAGACTCATTAGGTGGATACTTCTCTTACAAGAATTCGACTTGACGACCAAAGATAAGAAAGGAGTTGAGAACATGGTTGTGGATCATTTATCCTGGCTTACGGTGTAAGAGGCTGATAAGCGCAATCTTATCCCTGACTTTTTCCCTGACTAGCAACTGCTTTCAATTCATTCTGTGTGTCATTGGTATGCTAATATATGTAATTACCCTACAACAGGACAGATACCACCGCAATAGAGCCCAGAAGATGGAAGACAATTTATGACAGATGTGAAGTACTTTTACTTCAACAACCCATACCCGTTTAAGTATTGCCCTGACCAAATAATGAGGAGATGCGTACCTAAAATTGAACAGCGAAATGTTCTTGTATTTTGTCATTCACAAGCTTGAGGTGGACATTTCTCGGCGAAAAAGACTTCGACCAAAATTCTTCAATCAAATTTTTATTGGCCCTCTCTTATTAAAGACTATGTTGCATTTTGTAAAGCATGCGACAAATGCCAACAATTGGGTGTTGAGACCCATAGAATCATGACGCCCCTCTCCCCTGTGCTTGTCTTAGAAATATTCGACTGTTGGGGCATTGATTTCATGGGTCCTTTCCCTATGTCATATGGTTACTTGTACATCCTCGTAACAGTGGACTATGTGTCCAAATGGGTGGAGGTTATCTCGACCAAGACTAATGACCACCGGGTCGTGGTCAAGTTTCCAAAAGAGAACATCTTTTCGAGGTTTAGAATGTCTCGTGCAATAATAAGTGATGGTGAATTACACTTTTGTAATAGGTCATTTGCAACTCTAATGTTCAAATATGCCGTCACTCGCAAAATATCCACTGCATATCACCACAAACAAATGATCAAGCCGAGATAGCCAATAGGGAGATCAAGAATATTCTAGAAAAAATGGTTAACCCAAATAGGAAGGATTGGTCCGATAGATTGACCGATGCCCTATAGGCATACCGCACCACCTTTAAAACTGTTTTGGGCATGTCTCCCTATCGGTTTTTCTATGCAAAGGCTTGCCACCAGCCAGTCGAAATGGAACATAAGGCCTATTGGGCCATTAAGACTTTAAATTTTAATTTGAGAATGATCGATGATCATAAGAAGTTAGAACTGAATGAATTGGTAGAGACTCGACGAGATGCGTATGAGAGCTCTAAAATCTCAAAGGAACGGGCTAAAATCTTTCATGATAATTTCATCATACGAAAATCATTTGATCATTTGAGGCCAACCAAAAAGTGCTCTTATACAATTCTCGCCTCAATTTTTCAGGAAAAACTCCAATCCCATTGGGATGGCCTCTATCTTGTCAAGGTGGTCTATCCCAATGGAGCTATTGAGGTAACAAACCCTGAGAATGGCTAGATATTCTAGGTCAATAGCCAAAGACTTAAGTCATTCTTCGAGGGTTCTAAAGGGCAAGAAGTTGAGGAAGAGTTGATGGATCATGTGTATCCGGATTTGGTGGAGAAGTAGCTAATGTTTATGTTTTTTAGTGTGCAGTTGCTTTTATTTACTTATGTTATTTTTACTCTATGTCACTTACTTTCTTTGGTTGTATAGTATTGATCTTTTTAGTTTCAGATATTGGTGTTTTTGTCTAAGCTCAATTGCAAAGGTTCTCTAACCCTACCTATCTTTTTAATGTATTTCAGTGCATATCATATCTTTTTATTGCATTGATGACAATCCATGATTCAAGTTGGGGGGGTGAGGTGCACCATTTGCATGATACACCAACGTGATAGTGAAAATTTTGAAAACTTTTGATGAAAAATATTTTATTGTTGATCTGTATTCCCTTATGAAGAGTGTGTCAAGTGGATGATATGTTAATCGTTGTTTTGAACCTTGAGCACATGATCATACTGTAAAAGTGAATCCTATGTGTGAGTATCACATATAGATCTGTTTTTGAACTCAACTGTATGTGCCCTCTTGAATGTGTAATTTTAGCAATTTATGGATTGGATTCATATTTTAGGCTTGACATAAGTAGTGGAGATGAGTAAGGACCCTTGAGAGCTTTAGTTTCAATTCCTTTAGGATGGGACTTACATTTATTCAAGCAAAAATTCTTAAATTTCAAATTTGTTCAATAGTCTCATTATGCTTGCTTTGGTTAGGTGCATTTGGATGGTAGACTAATATTATCTTGTTTATACAATGCCTCCCATGCATATTTGGAAGTGATCTTAGGCCATCTTTGAATATTTCAAGTCTTTGCCTTATTCTTGTGAAAAATTATCCCTAGTGTCGTGATTTAGCCAAATTGAAATTCGGTTCTATGCCACAAATTTGACCAAGCAGATGAAAATGAGAAATATCTACCTTACCTTGGTTGTTCCTAAAGTTGAAAATGAGTGATTGCAAAAGAAAAGGAAGTACGGTGTGAAAATTTAAGGAAGGGATGATTGCTGTTGAAACTCAAAGAGTTTGAAAAAAAAAAAGAATAGAACAAGAATTCAAGAAAATGAAGAAAAAGGGGTGAGAAAAAGAAACAATGATCAAATGAAGAAGAAAATGTTAATAAAAATAAAGAAGAAAAGCAAAGAGTGTGGCGATGGTGTTAGCCTAGAAATCCCATAAAATGGAGATCTTTTTGAAATAAAGGTAATTCACTTGGAACAACCCTTTTTGTTATCTCATACCCTTCATTCCGTTTTCCTAAATATCACCCCAAGGCCCCATTATAACCCTCGAAGTCCTAAGTGATCTAGAGAAACATGGGAGATGCATAATTTTCAATAGAATGATGAGTTAGTTTTGCTACCCAATGTCCTAAAAATTCTTTTTGTGAGATTATATCAAAGTAGCTTCATTCTCATACATAAACTTCATTTTTTGATTACATGTGAGCATATTTTGTTTTGCGCACAAAAATCTATCTCACGTGTACACATGGAGTACATGTCAACATAACTAGAGTGAATTTCATTGTTAAGAGTGACCTTGGTGAGTTTTGCATTGAAACTGAGTTTGACTAGCCATCCGAATGTGAATTCTAATGCATAAATGCTCAAATTTCTTCTTAATTACACACACACATGAGTTCGGAATTAAATGTATAGGTGCATGCTTTAGATTAGTATTTAAGACTATGGTATGGCTCATGTGTGCTTAGTTCAATCATCTAAGAAATGTGTTAGATAGCCTCATGCTTGTAGAATAGGGGAATATGGCTCAAGTTTTTGATATTTCAAATGAATGAGGAATGCCCATGTTGTTAATTCTGTGATTAGCATTTTGGGTGTTCATTTTGATAGTTAAGAATAGAAATTCATTCCTTTTACGTTGAAGGCATCAAGAGTTTAAATCACTTTGCAATTTCAGTAATAATTTGGGCTTGATGGTTCAGATTGTGGTTTATAAGTGGAGTACATTTTTTGGGATGGAGCAGATGTCATAAGTAATGTGGTAGAGTATCTAGGGAGATCGTGAGTTGGAATGGTGTGGAGAGGTGTACTCAGCAGGATTTTTTTGGCAAACAAAGTAGAAACATACCGGTACGATTTTGCCTCTAGAGTTCGGGGTATCGGTACTGCGTACCGGTATAGTCTGCTAAAATCAGAAAAAACTAGGGCTTTTAAATCTAATTAATTCAAGGAAACTTCATTTTCCACCATCTATTTCCAACCGTAAACCTCTCTCTCACTCTCGAAAACATCCCAGGCCCCCAAATCCTCTCTTCTTTCGTTTAATTCTAAATCCCTCCCTTCCTTAAGCCTGGATTTGATGCAACCCACTCCTGTGAAACCCTAGGTGCCAAATCCCTCAAATTTCCCCAAATCTCTCGAATCTATCCAAGGAACTTCACATGGTTCATCAATTGGGGGTTGTTCTTGAGTCCATAGACTCGATTGAGGGTCTTTTGTGGATCTTCTTTTCTTTTCTATCAATAGGGGCACTACTTTTTTGCATGGCCCAGACCAAGAGACCTGGGCCTAGTTCCCCTCCACCCGAGGATCCCACTAACCGCAAGAGAAGCGGTGAAGGGTCAAGCGAGGACCCAAATGTGCAAAGAAAGAAGGCTAGGAGGGAGGCACAATGCCAGTGGATTCAGGAAGGAGTGTCACTTGTGAGCAACACCTTGACAATTTCTCACTCACCCCAAGCCTTGAGGTTGTACAAGTCATTGAGGGGCATGGCATGAGTTTTTGGTTCAAGCTAGTTGAGGGATACAATTTGTCAATGGTTAGGAATTTCTACCAATCGCTCTGGGTGGTTGAGGTGAACGAAATGGATGTGTTGAGAACCAACGTACAGGGCAAGATGTTTGACTTAACCTCCGATGTCATTGCCACTCTTCTTGGAGGATACAAGAGACCACCACCCTTCCGGCCTGTCTATCCCCACAACATCACTAGAACCAAGACTTGAGAGGAGTTTGTGGCTCTAATGTATGAGGACCCACTAAATTCAAGGGACTTTTGAAAGTGGTGGGTTAAAGCATATGTACAGGCTTTTGAACAAACTTCTCCATTACAATTTACTCCCAAGAGCTTCGGAAAAGAAGCCAAATATGGAGAAGTTAGCCTTGTTAGATGTTGTGTCAGGGAATATAATCGACTTTGAACTTTTCATCTAGGAAGTAATGAAAGATTTTGCGGTGACAACAAAACCAATGACCAATTTTCCATTCAGGAGTTTGGTAACTCAAATGTGTAAACAGGTCAAGGTCAAGGAATACGCATTCGACAAGATCACTTCTCCCGAGACCGGGGCTATTGGCAAGACCAGTAGTAAAAGGAGAAAAGCAATGAGTAAGGGGGAGCGGGCTAGGACATTAGGATCTGTTTCTGAGGCTTCCGACCCATCCTCATCCACTGGGCCATCCACAGCTACGCCAATACGCTCAATGGCCCAACGTTTTGATGTAATAAAGGCATCAGTGCTAAAGATAACGGCCATGTTGAAAGAGATGTTTATGCATACCTTCCCTGGGAGGCCCATCCCATAAGTCCCCACTCCACTAGCCACTGCTCCCTTTACTTCTGCCCCCTCTGCCTCTAAAGCAGTTAATGAAAAGAAGGAGGACGATGATGAAGATACTGAGGATTCTGGGGAAGGTGAGGAGTATGATGAAGGTGAAGAGTCCGAGGAGGATGAAGACTCTGATGACGATGATGAGGGAGAGGGGGATATGTAGTAGGTTTTGTAGGTGTTGGATTATACACAGTTAGGATAGGGTCGTGGAATCGTAGGCCTATTTTGTTTCTTTTGATGTCCTACTCGATGTACTCCAACTTCAAGACTCATCAATGAAAAACCACAATTTCAGATTCAATCTTGTCTATTTCATTTTGTTAATTGCATTATGTTTTTTGCTTTTTGATTGATTGAGTGAATTGGTTGTTTAAATGGATTATTTTATAATATTCTTGTTACTTGGTTGGAAAATAAATTTTGCTAAGGGACTAGCAAAACTCAAGTTGGGGGTGTGATTAGCACAAAAACATTGTATATTTCATGTACTAATCTCATACCATTTTCATTTGCTTTTGTAGGATAAATGATTGGAGTTGTATCGATTGAGTTCTTAACAAGGATAATTGGTGTTTGCAAGTAAAAAAGGCTAAATAAGGCTTCCTATTGCCTTTCCAAGTGAATTGAGGTGAATGAGGATGAAAGAATGGCTAGACAGGAGTGAGGATGCAGAAGTGTACCAATACGTAGTACCGGTATAGTTTGGCCACTAGAACATAGCGCGCCTATACGCAGTACTGGTATGGTCATGCTATTGGAGTTCGATGTACTGGTACGCTCTGTCGAATCTTCCCTAATCTCTGTAACTCAAGTATGCAGTTTTGAGGGTCCCACCATCAATTCTCCCACACTTCTCTCACTAGCCCACAACACTATTCATCCCTTTAACACCTCTTAATTAGACTTTTGGAACTTTGGTGATCAATGAAGAGATAGAAGATGGGAGTTGCTGAGTGTGCAGGCTACTCTGCACCATCCTATCCAGCCCATCCCTCTTGATAGCCTATGGTTGGAGATCACATCACCTAGCTTGAGGAGAACTCCAGGGCACATTTTTGGCAAGGGAGGACTCAATTGTTTAGCATTCCATACAATACACAAGATATAGAGAGAGAAAGTCTGGGGAGAAGATGATGAATCATGTAGAGAGAAAGTTGAGATTTTTGTATTTTTTTTTCATGCATTGACTTCTATTTTCATGTAAGAATCTTCTAAGCTTCATTGAATACCTTGAATGTCATTTATTTCTAGTTGTCTTCAAGTTTAATCTTCATTTAAAACTTTCACCATTAATGCTTCTATGTTCTTCTTTTTGTCTTAGTTTGAAATGGGTATTCATTGCTTTCTCTTATAGCTTATGTTTTCTTGCATTTAGTTATTAAATAATTTTATTTCTTTGCAATGCATCCTCATTATATTTTTAGTTTCACATTAAGCATGAGTAGCTAAATCTTTCAATGGGCAAATCCAAGGGGAACCTTTACTTGGCTATACCATTTCAACTCATTCTCCTCCCTTCTCTCAGAGTTCAATGGTTCAGTTTGACTGGCTTAAGGGTGGATAAGTTGATGAGTCTTTGATAGTCCGTAGGCCTAGTCACAGTTTATCCTTAGATACCCACCCATGTTATCCCTAGCTTCCCACGAATCAATCGTTCATTCATGCTCTATTGGAGGAGGAATTCGAGTTGAGATGGTATTCTTATTAGAGTGACCTTTTGGATTAGTCAACATTTGTTCGCACTTCATTTTCATTATCACACACTTCACTAAAAAACTTTCAACAATAAAGATTTTAAACTTTTTTTTCACTTGAAATCACCTTCCACTTGATTTGCATTCCTTTCCCGTGGAAACGACCTTGGAATACCTCCAAATAAAACACGACCCACAAAAGTCTCCTTGCGCTTGGGGAGCATTTTTGTACACTCACATCCCACATTTTTAACATTTCATTTCTCCATTTTCTTACCCTTTATTTTGACATCGCTACGGGAGAGTGACATTTCCCTCATTCACACATCACATTGAGGGAGATGTTAGTAGGTCATGGATAACAAGGAAAAATACCAACCAATGAGCTTCCTTGTTTCGGTAGTTTCAGGTGGAGACACTTCTCTGAGCGCCGACTAGTACTTGATATCTCCCTTTCACTCGAGGGCTGGTCTCATCTTTTTTTCTTTGCCTCTAGGGAATCTTGGAGGTCTACTGAGGGGCGTTGCTTCTCAAATAGGGTTCCTCGCTCATAGGGAAGCTTTTCTTACGAAGGTAAATGCATTAGAGAGCTTTCTTGGCAATCTTTCTATAATACTATATTCTAACCATTCTTCTGTTGTACAGATGCGCTTGATTTAGACCTGATTGATGCACTAAGGATCGAGCAAGTAATGTAAGTCGCCCCTATGTGTTTCTCAGAATTAGTCACCTCTGATAACCTTTTCTTGTTTAGCGTTGTGGCAGCTTACCTGGACTATCCTTTCTACTCTGACTCTTCTGACTCCTATCCATTCGAGTCAGAGAAAGAGGAGAAGGCTGGTAAGTCTTGAAAGAGGTGGAAGATGTGTGATTCTTCCTAATCATCTTCCATTTATTTTGGTGTGGTTCTACTTTCCTCTGCTAGGGGAAAACTCCTTAATTTGCTTTCAAAAATGGAGAAGAAGAGAGAAGAGCTGAGGGAGGAGAATGCCCTCTTAAAAGAGGAGGTAGCTGAGCTAAAGAAACGACTAGGGGAGAACTAGGGAACTTTTGTTGTCTTTTTGAAGTTCTATTGCATTTTAGGAGCTTTGGTGGCCTCTTTTGTGTTTTCTTTTTTGTGGATGTTCGTGACCTTTCTCTGATGTAATGCAGACATTTTTCTTTTTTTTTTTGCTTTGGTACTTTCTCGCTGTATTTTGTGGCCTTTATCTCAATCTTATGAGATAAAGGATTCCTTGTGATTTTAAGAGCTTGACTTTAACTTTATAAGCTAAGGAGCTCATCTTAATTTTTATGAGCTATTGAGCCCATGGTGAATTTATGAGCTGAAGAGCTCATAGTTAATTTTTATTAGCTAAAAAGGTCATCATGAGCTATGGTGCTTGCCCAGTATTATGAGCTTAAGAGCTCATCGTTAATTTATGAGCTAAAGAGCTCATCATGAGCTATAAACCTTATCTCAGTATTATTAGCTGAAGAGCTCATCGTTAATTTATGAGCTAAAAATCTCATCATGAGCTATAGATGGGCTTAAGAGCTCATCGTTAATTTATGAGCTGAAGAGCTCATCGTGAGCTATAGAACTCGTCTCAATATTATGAGCTTAAGAACTCATTTGTTAATTTATGAGCTAAAGAGTTCATCATGAGCTATAGAGCTCTTCTCAATATTATGAGCTGAAGAGCTCATCATTACTTTATGAGCCGAGGAGCACATCATGGCTCATGGCCTATTTAGTAGAATCGTGTTGGTGTGAGTCAAAAACTTGAAGTTTTATTGAAAATAGTTTTGCTACAGGAGAATCTTACTAAAAGAACTTCTTAATGTGCTCTGCGTTCCAAGAATGAGGAAGGATTTTTCCTTCCTCTGTCTATAGTTCGTAGTTCCTAGTTTTGATTACTGTTGAAATGATGTATGGCCCCTCCCAGTTAGGACGCAATTTTCCATGAGTAGGGTTCTTTCTTGCTAGCAAGAGTTTTCAAAGTACTAGATCTCCAACCATAAAACTCCTATGCCTAATCCTGTTGTTATAGTACCTTGTCGTCTTCCTTTGATAATCCTTGATGCGTTGTAGAGCTCTTTCTCTCTTTTCATTCAAGAGATCAAGGTTCAACAGAAGCAATTCATCATTGTACTCAGACTCGGTGAATTCAGTCCTGGGGGATGGGATTCCAACCTCTACATGTGCCACTGCCTCTGTTCCAAAAGCCAACGCAAATGGATTTCTTGAGTTTCTGTTCTAGCGGTTGTTTTGTAAGCCCACAGTACCTCTGGGACATGTTCCACCCATTTACATTTCAGGGCTTCAAGCTTGATTTTCATATCTATCTTTATAGTTCGAATGGTGACCTCTGCTTGTCCGTTGAATTGGGAATAAGCTGGGGCTAAAAAGTAATTTCCTTATCTCCAGCTCGGCGCAAAACTTCTTGAACTTTGGGTTATCAAATTGTCTTTCATTGTCTGAGACGAACGCTTTGGGAATCCCAAACCTGCAAAATATTGACTTCCACATAAAGTTCTAAACATTCTGCTCTATTATTGTTGCCAATGGCTCCACCTCTGCCAATTTGGTGAAGTAATCCACCCTAATGATGGCGAATTTGCATTGTCCCGTATTTATGAGGAGGGGCCCAAGAATATCTTGGCCTAATTGTTGAAATGGCCAAGGGCTCACCACCGAGGTTAAGAGCTACGGAGGACAATATGGGACATTGGCATGCAACTGGCAAGCCATACACCTCTTGACCAGATTAGCAGCATCTTTCAACATTGTAGGCCAATAATATCCTTGTCTTAGTGTCTTCCCTGCCAAATCTCGGGCTCTAATATGGTTGTAGTAGACTCCTTCATGGATTTCTCTGAGTATGTAGTTGGCGTCTTCATCTCATACGCATTTGATAAGAGGCTCAGAAAAACCACGTTTATATAAGCTCCCCTACAGGATGAAGAATCTGGCAGACCTGGCTTTCAGCTTTGCAGCCTCCTTGGGATCATTTGACAAGGTTCCATCTAGAAAGTACCCTCTGATGGCATCCACAGATGCCTAATTTGTATCCAAGTCCCCCCTTGTTTCTACTATTCTCATATACAACACTTACTTTTTTGGCATGTAATAAATTAAATATGGGTACTCCACTATCGAATAATTCTGTAACTCCCCTAAAATCGGGGGTTCTCTGTCAACCCGTTGATCAACCATCAACCCGCAGAAGTGCCTGTGAGTGTCACATAACCTGTCACCACGTCATCACATCCCCTTCACCGGGATCGTAACCAACACAGAGTTTGGGCAGAGTCTCTCTTGTACCAAGGCACTCTCAAATGCATAACTTGTATAAGTTTCAATCACTTGACCATTCCAAGGTCCAATATACATTCATTTTTCCTTAATATTACTACATTTATATCATTTAAACAAAAGGGCTCAAAGTCCGAATGCTTGACAAATTTATTTTAAATTTTTTAAAATTTTGGAGGAGCTAACAATAGCTCGTGTACATGCTACTGGTAGTTGCCTATCTACGCTTCCCTGTGAGGTTGTAGCTAGTCTAGCCAGCATATCTGCCCGTGAATTCTCTGACTTGGGGAAGTGATTGATTTTGACTTGTACAAATTTCTTGACTAGAATTTGCACTCTTCTGAGGTAAAAGACCATTTTTTCTCTCTTGGTCTCGTAAGACCATTTTATCTGTTTTACTATGAGCTGGGAGTCACTTCAGATCCCAAGTTGTTCTACCTTCATCGAGTATGCAAGATTGAGCCCGGCGATTACTGCTTCATACTCTGCTTCATTATTTGAAGCCTTGAATCCAAATCTAAGAGCATACTCGACGTCTACCCCATCTGGTGAGGTCAGAATCAGACCAGCCCCGCTTCCTTGTGTATTGGAAACTTCATCTACTGAGAGCTTCCATGTGGGGAGATCTGGTATCAACTGCGTGGCTTCCCTAGGTGTCTCCATTGTAAATTCTGCGATTAAATCTACCAGGATCTGTCCCTTAATTGCTACTCTCCGTTTATATCTAATGTCGAACTCATTGAGCTCGATGGCCCACTTAGCCAACCTCCCTGAGGACTACAGCATATGTAGTACCTACTTCATTTGCTGATCTTTTGGAACTTCAATAGTATGAGCCTGAAAGTATGGTCTTAGTCTTCTAGTCGTGGTGATCAAAGCTAAGACAAGCTTCTTCATTTTTGGGTATCTCTCTTCTGCACCTCTAAGAGCTTTGCTATAGTCGTAAATGGGTTGCTGACCTCTATCTCGCTCACGTACAAGTGCTGCGTTGGTTAAAAAATCTAATATAGCCAAATATAGGGTAAGTATCACCCCTTCCAAGGGGCTTACCAATATAAGGGAGAGCTCAAATATCCCTTCAATGATCTAAATGTCTCTTCACATTGGGTATCCTATTCGAACGCCTTCTTCAAGATTAAAAGAAAGGGTGGCACTTGTCACTTGATCGGGACACAAAACGACTCAGGGTAACTATTCTTCCTGTCAAACGTTGGATTTTCCTTGTGTTTGATAGTGGCTGCATATCTAGTACTACCTTTACTTTCTCTAAGTTAGCCTCAATTCCTCAGTTGTTGACTATGAAGCCCAAAAAAATTTCTGTAGAAACCTCGAAGGTGCATTTGGTAAGATTGAGTTTCAGCTTGTATTCCTTAATAACCTAGAACAATTCTGCTAAATGCCCGATATACAGCTCTTCCTTTAGTGATTTCACCAACATATCATCTAAGCAGACCTCCACGGATGCCTCAATTTGCTTCTCGAACATTTGATTCACCAAGCGCTGATAAGTGGCCCTAGCATTCTTCAGTCCAAAGGACATGACTTGGTAGCATTACGTTCCCTACTCAGTCACAAAGAAAGTCTTCTCTTGGTAGCTTGGGTTCATCCTGATCTTATTATACCCAAAGAATGCATCCACGAAGCTGAAGAGCTTGTGCCCGACAGTGGCATCCACAATCAAGTCTATTCGAGGTAAAGGGAAGCTGTCTTTTGGGCAAGCACGGTTGAGGTTTGTAAAGTTGATACAGAGGCACCACTTGCCATTGGTTTTCTTTACAAGAACCACATTTGCTAGCCAAGTTGGGTAATCTACTTTCCTGATGTCTTTTGCATCTAGGAGTTTGTTGACCTCTTATTGATTGCCTTCTAACGCTTTGGTGCAAAACTTCTCCATTTTTGCTTTATGGGCTTGTAGGCTGGATTCACATTGAGTTTGTGTGCAATGACCAAGGGGTCGATAGCCTCTATGTCCTCTTGCTTCCAAGCAAACACTTCTAGATTTTTTTTTAGGAACTGGATGAGAAGATCTTTAATTTTCCTACTTAACTTTGATCCTATGTAAATGAGGTGCTCAGGTTCCTCGTCGAGCTGAATGGGCACCATCTCCTCGGATGACATTGGTCTAGTTTTGAGCGCATCTCTCATGTCAAGTTCATCCAATTTAATATTTTCAATTTCTTTCTTCTTGACAGACGCCATGTAACAATCCCGTGCTACACACTGGTCTCTTTGGACAACTCCAACCCTGTTTTCGGTAGAAAATTTTATTACCAAATGATAGGCTGAAGGTATAGCTCTCATTGTGTTGAGGGAAGGTCTACCAAGTAGCATATTGTATGTCGATGGCACATCTACTATCAAGAACTTCACAGTAGTAGTAACCTAACAAAGCATATCTCCCATAGTGAGTACAAGCTAGACTGACCCTAGGGGCAACACCTTTTCTCCTAAGAAACCCAATAAATGAGTAATTATAGGCTCAATTTTTTCCTTATCTATTCCCATTTTTTCGAATGCTGAAGCGAAAATGATGTCTACAGAGCTCCTGTTGTCAACTAGAATTAGATGTCCAGTTCTATTGGCAACGATAGCCCTCACCACTATTCGGTCATCATGGGGTGCTGGCAACCTTCTAGGTCAAAGTATGAGAAGGTGATGGTTTTTCTTAGTCGAGGTACTTTGGAAGCAATGTGCACCTCATGTGCTTCTCCAGCTCTGATTCTTCGCAAGTGAACCTTTCTGGCGGAGTTGGACTCCCTACCCCCTGCAAATCCTCCAGATATCACTCTAGTCTCCCTCAAAGGCGGTTGATATGGCACAGGTACTTGTTGCTGTGGTGGTGGAGGTGGTAGAGCTCAGTTTTGGTTATCATGGGCCACAAAGAGGCGTAGTTGTCCTCGTTGGATCAGGAACTCAATCTCCTTCTTTAGTTGGATGCAATCATCAGTGTTATGGTTATGATCCCTGTGGTAGTCGCACTATTTTGTGGGATCTCTCTTGATTGGATCCACCTTCATTCGAAGCGGCCACCTTAGGAATTTCTCATTTTGCACCTCGTATAAGATCTGTGACACTGAGGCAGTGAGAGGGGTGAGCTTCCGGGGTGGATACCTCGATTGTAGTTCTGACTGCGGAGGACCTAAGTAGTCTCTGACATTTCCTCTTTGCTTTGAGGAATGTTCCATGTCTCTTCTTAGAGACCTACTCGCTCTCTCTCCTTCCTGGGACTTCGGCCCCTTTTCTTTTCTTCCTTTCCTTTCTCATTCTGTGACAATGAACTTTCTACTTTGAAAATCAGAGCTTCCTCTTTGTTTATGTATTTCTCCGCTTTGGCCAGCACCTCGATCATGCTTGCTTAAGGGTTCTTTGAGATGGAGAACATCAGATCCTTTGACTGCACTCCCAGACCAGTTATAAAAGTTATAATTGCAAACTTCTCATCAGGGACATCTACTTTCAAAGATTCCAAGTTGAACATTTGGACAAAAGATTGCAAGTTTTCATTTGGTACCTGCTTCACATTCAAAAAATGGTAGCTCGGCTTCCTATATATCCTAGCCCCAATAAAGTAGGGCATGAAAGAGATAGAGAGCTCTTTGAAGAAGGAGATCGAGGCTGGGGGAAGCCTGTTGAACCATGCTAGGGCTGACCCTTTCAGATTAATGGCAAAGGCGCGACAATGTACTGGATCCTGATACCCGTGCAATTCTATCTGATTTTTGTAAGTGTTGAGGTGCTCCATTGGATCTTTTGTCCCACCAAAGACCTGTATTTGCAACATTCTGAACTTCGAAGGGAAGGGAAAGTGCAATATCCTTGAGGTGAATTGGGATTCAGTCTGATGCACCAGTACATCCATTGTTACTAGGGTTTGACTCCTCACTGCTTCCTTCAAGTGGTTGAGCTCTTGTTGGATGTCCTTGAAGCGTTGTTCCCAGTAATGTTCCATCCTTTCCTGCTAGAAAAAGAGAAAACTAGTTTTTTTCGATCCTATTATCTTGACTCTGTGCCTCTTCGTTGTTGCTGGCCCTAAGAGGTGGATGTGGAGTCTGGCTGTTCTCACCCCCCTCGTTTACTTCCCTTAGGGGATCAAGGCATTGATGTTCCCCTTGTGGAGGACCTCCTTGGGCTGGTCGTGTTTGCTGAAATTCTTGCAGGAGCTTCAAAAGCTCCTCGTTTTGTTGGAGTAGACGCTAGTTGGCTAGGCAAAGAGCCTCCATCTCATTGTTCGTAGGTGGAGTCTGATCAACACTCAAATTAACATACTCTTATGCCCTGTTTTGGACTAATTATGCTTTGGTGGAGCTTAAAGAATGATGTTTCAGGTCTTAAAATGAACAAGGGTTCAAAGACACCAAAAAGCATCCCTTGGTGGCAATCACAGCATTTTAAGGAACTAGTTGCAGAAGCTTGGAATAAGGAAGGAACGTTCGAGCAATCACAGCATTTTAAGGAACTAGTTGCAAAAGCTTGGAATAAGGAAGGAACGTTCGAACGTCAAACACCGTTCGAACGATAATGATAAACCAGGCCAGAAACTACTATCTGTGTTGCAGGAAAAACCCAAGACCCTGGAGATTCAAGAACTACGTTCGAATGGTACTTAACGTTCGAACATCTACTGGAGCAAGGACAAAATCAGACTGACTAAAGACATAGCGTGTTGCAGACTTGCAGAGTGGCAGTCAGAAGGCCCAGGCACTTGAGTGCCACGTTCTAACGGTGGCCACCGTTCGAACGCCCTAGGAATTATTGGACAGGTCAGTTAAGATTCCGCAAGGACCTGGAGGGAAGATCTACATGTAGACTTGGGGGAAGATTTTGGGACAGAAACCACGTGTGGACTGACATAACTGACATGGACTGCATCCTTCTAACGTTTAAACGACAGAGAGCAAAGACAGAGGAACCGTTCGAACGGTGTGGACAGACTGTCTGCAGAGTGGTTGGCATTTCACTTTGACTTTAACGCCCAGCTCTATTCTTCTACCCCCTCCCTGTCTTCTCCTTGCCTATAAATACACTTAGTTTTGTGTAGAAGAGACACACATGGGTGAAACCATTTGAGGGATTCACCATTTAGCATTTCATCACATCCATTTCAATTCTTGTCTTAGTCTTTTTCTTTACTAGAAGAAGTGGGGAGTTTAGATTCCCACTCATTTTCCTTTACATTAATGTTCACATTTGCATTTACTTAAGAGTTGTAATTCCTTTATTTACTTTAAGTCTTTACATTTATGTTCTTGATTTACATTTAGTCTTTACATTTATGCCTTTATTTCCTTCTAGTCTTTACATTTATGCTCTTACATACATGCTTTTACTTATTTCTTGCACTTTCATTATTTGAGCTCCCTTCTTGCTTAGAGGAGTGAAACTCTTCCACTTTTCTAGAACTTTACCAAAGCTGTGAAGGGTGGAACGTGATTCACTCATTCTTCGCTAAAGATTAGCTCTTTGTTAATTATACTTTTACGTCGTGAAGCCCTCTACTTAGAGGGATGAGCATCACTCACTTTTTTAGCTTTACCAAAGCTATGAAGAGTGAGTATTTTCTCATTCACTCTTTAGTAAGAGGTAAAGGACATGTGGTGATTACCCGGATATCATATGATGCTTTGTTCTAATGCTTAATGCTCATATTTCCTTGCTTTTGGATGATTGATTGCATCTAGCAAAGCTAAAGTACTTTGTCTAATCGATAGCCTTCCTATGACAAGGATGACTCCTGCATAGAAAGACTCTTCGTTTCAAGACAAGTACTCCGGCTAGATCTTCATGACTACCCTTTAATCATCTCCCTTTATCAAGCTTCATTAAAAAGATGAACTATTAAAGCCATGGTTGAATATCATGAAGAATTACTTGTTTGTTTGTACACGCGATAACTCTCGGTACAGATAATTCTTGTAAACTTCTAGTGAGACCTTGGAACCATGACCTTAATAGGCTATTTCTATCATTCGATTGACTCACCGTTGACACGGGAGTTAATTGAGTCATCAAGCAAAAATATCATATTTCGGATAATTGACCACATGTCCCGATCCTCGAACTAAAGAGTGATTTCTCTGCCATTTGAATCAATCGTATATTTTGTCTAAAAAACTCTTTGAAAAGAATTTAATATTCTGTTCAAGGAATTCACCCGCATCTCACAACCCTAAAAACTCAAAAGTTACAATCAATTGGTTTCCTTCACCGATTACTTTAGAACACCAAAACTACTAGTTCCCTGTGGATTCGACTCCAAACTCAAACCGGATTATTACTACAACTTGACCGCCTGCACTTGGGTGTACACATTTCGGATCAAGTCAAGTTTTTTGCACCGTTGCCGGGGACCCTTGTAAAAGTGTTTTATAGGTAAAAGGTAAAAAGACCTTTTCTTTTCGTATAGATGCTACTGTTTACTGTAATAATTTGTTTTGCATTCATTTAATTTATGTCTGAGAACGTTCCTCACTATAAAAATTTGCCGGCAGAATCTTCTGGATCTGTGAACCAATCTGAACCAAATTCACCAAGATCAATAGCAGACTCTTGTGAGAGTATTATGGCAAATGTCGGTAGAAATGGAGAGGTTTCCGTAAGGGAAGATGAAGGGCCTAATCTTCGAACTTTGCGGGATTATCTGAATCCCACAAGAAATAGTATCCCCTCAAATTTTGTATTTCCTCCAAATGCACCCCCCTTTACAGTAAAGTCGGGGACTGCACAGTTGTTGCCTGTTTTTCATGGATTAGATACTGAAAATCCATATTTGCATATGAAAGACTTTGAAGAAGTGTGTGGAACATTTCAAGACAATTCTAAACTTGCCAAGATGAAACTTTTTCCTTTTTCTCTAAAGGACAAAGCTAAACAATGGCTAAATTCTTTAAAATCCCTTTCCATGCCAACCTGGCAGATATTTCAAAATGAATTTTTTAGAAAATTTTCCCCCTACATCGGACTAACATGCTAAAAAGGCAAATTATGAATTTTTCGGTGAAAGAGGGGGAAACATTTTACCAAAGTTGGGAAAGATTTGAAGAACTACTCCAAGCCTATCCACACCATGTTGTTGAAAATTGGACTCTAGTAGGATTCTTCTATGATTCCTTACCCACTAGATTGTGGCAGTTTGTCGAAATGATGGCCCAAGGAGAATTTATGGGTAAAAGTCCGGAGGAGGCATTCTTTTTCTTTGACACTATATCTGATAGTTCTCAGATGTGGGACTCAGCCTCCCCTACCACTAGTGAAGTTAGACCAACCACTTCCCAAGGGGGAAAGTATATCTTGAAAGAAGATGATGACCTGAGTGCAAAAATGTCCACCTTATCTCGAAAGCTTGAAGCCTTAGAGATGAAAAAAATTCTTCAAGTTGAATTGGGTCCATTCACAGAACAAGTGCGTGGGATTTATGCATTGACAGGACATCCTACTGGGGAATGTCCTACCATCCCTGCATTCAAAGAAGTCTTGTTGGAACAATCAAATGCAATCTCTAATTTCAACAAGTCTTACAACAACCCATACTCTGAAACATACAATCCAAGGTGGTGGAACCATCCGAACTTCAGTTGGAGGAACACACAACCAATTCCCATGAACCAACCACAAAATTCACAACCACCACCTCAAGGACCGCTTGCATATCAACCATACCAACCACCGCACAAAAAGAAACCTTGAAGATACACTGAACCAGTTCATGCAAACTCAAATGAACTTCAATGCACAGACCACCCACTCCTTTGAAGATCTTAAAAGTCACATCCAAAAGCTGACTCAATCCATGGCTACACATGAAAAGGGCAAATTTCTTGCCCAACCAAAACCTCCATAAGATCAAGCTCACGCTCAAGCTGTCACTACACTGAGAAGTGGTAAGGTGATTAACAAAACTGTCAGGGACATGTTTCTAAAATCAAAACCTGAGTCAACCCCAATCAACTCAACAGTTGAACCTGAACTTGTGGATGGAAAGGAACCTGATCCTAAGATAGAGCAAGAACCAAAACCTTCTAAAGAAGAGGAACCTTCACATCTAACTTCTGCTCCTTTCCCACATAGACTTCAGGCTACCCAAAAGGTCAACCATCAGCCTGAAATTTATGAGCTTTTCAAGCAAGTAAAAATCAACATTCCACTTCTCGATGCAATCTAACAAGTACTATCTTATGTCAAGTTTCTAAAAGACTTGTGCACAGTCAAGAGAACCCAGAATGTCCAAAAAAGAGCCTTCTTAACTGAACAAGCCAGTGCCTTGCTACAATGCAAAACCTCCAAAATACAAGGACCCTGGATGTCCAACGGTCTCATGTGTCATTGGAGATTTCAAAATAGAACAAGCACTGTTAGATCTTGGGGCTAGTGTCAATTTACTACCTTACTCTGTCTACCAACAGTTGGGTCTGGGTGAACTCAAACCCACTAGTGTCACACTCCAGTTAGCAGACAGATCTGTTAAAATTCCTAGGGGTATTGTGGAAGATGTACTTGTCCATGTGAATGATTTTATCTTCCTAGTTGACTTCATTGTTCTAGATACTCAACCAGCATTACATTCAAAGAATCAAATTCCTGTCATCCTTGGCCGACCCTTCCTAGCATCTTCTAATGCACTAATTAATTGCAGGAATGGAGTCATGAAATTAACCTTTGGGGATCTGACTCTTGAACTAAATATTTTCAATATTGCTAGATATCCAGGAGAGGATGAGGACGAAGGGAAGGTAAACTCCATTGAAACAATAATACAAGAACATCTGATTGACACGTTCAGTGAGACTTTGCCCGGCTCACCTTTGATTGAGTCAAAACCAAGAAGTTGCCCTACTCACACTGTTGAGACATGGGTGCCCAAATTTGAGGAACTTTCACCAAATAGCACAAAGTCAATCTCATCAAGTGACAGGCCACCTAAGCCTGAATTAAAACCTCTTCCATCCGACCTTAAGTATGCATTCTTAGGAGAAAACATGTCATACCCAGTGGTAATCTCATCTAAGCTCACAGACTTGCAAGAGTCTAAACTGATTGAAGTTCTTAAAAGCATAAAAACACCATTGGGTGGACCATCTCTAACTTGAAGGGTATAAGTCCATTAGTCTGCAATCATGCAATATATCTTGAAGAAGATTCAAAACCCTCCCGTCAAATGCACAGATGACTTAACCCTCACATGAAGGAAGTCGTGAGAACAGAAGTACTCAAACTCTTAGATGTAGGAATAATTTTTCCCATCTCGGACAGTAAGTGGGTAAGTCCAACCCAAGTTGTGCCCAAAAAGTCTGGGGTCACAGTAGTCAAGAATGATGCCAATAACTAGTGCCTACTCGAGTCGTCACAAGATGGCGAATGTGCATTGATTACCGAAAACTGAATTTGGTAACTAAAAAAGATCATTTCCTTCTCCCATTCCTTTACCAAGTTCTAGAAAGAATTACAGGCCATGAATTTTACTGTTTTTTGGATGGGTATTCCAGGTACAATCAAATTGACATTGCTTTAGATGATCAGGAGAAAACCACATTCACATGTCCCTTTGGAACCTTTGCATTTAAAAGAATGTCTTTTGGACTTTGTAACGCTCCTGCAACATTTCAAAGGTGCATGCTAAGTTTGTTTAGTGATATGGTTGAAAAATTTTTGGAAATATTTATGGTTGATTTCTCTGTCTATGGTGACTTATTTGATCTATGTCTGGCAAACTTAGAAAGGGTCCTAGTAAGGTGTGAAGAAGCTAATCTAGTAAATTGAGAAAAATGTCATTTCATGATAACACAAGGCATTGTCTTGGGTCACATCGTGTCGTCTGAGGGCATGAAGGTTGATAAGGCAAAAATTGATTTAATTAAAAATTTTCCAGAACCCAAGACTGTAAAGGATGTCCGGTCATTTCTGGGACATGCAGGTTTTTACAGGAGATTCATAAAAGACTTCAGTACCATAGCTAAACCTATGTGCCATCTCCTAAGTCAGGATGTAATTTTTAACTGGAATGAAGCTTGCCAAAAATATTTCGAGAAGCTAAAGGGCATGCTAATTTTTGCCCCAATAATGTAATCTCCTGACTGGACTCTACCCTTTGAACTAATGTGTGATGCAAGTGATCATATTGTAGGTGTTGTATTAGGGCAAAGAAAAGATAAGAAACCCCGTGTAATTTACTATGCAAGCAAAATTTTGAATGATGCTCAAATGAATTATACAACAACTGAGAAAGAATTGCTTGATGTAGTTTTTGTTTTGAAAAAATTTCGTTCTTATCTGGTTGGTTCTTCTGTTACTATCTTTACTGACCATGCAGACCTAAAATTTTTGCTCACAAATAAAGATGTCAAACCAAGGCTCTTAAGATGGATACTCTTGCTTCAAGAATTTGATCTTGTCATTAAAGATAAGAAAGGGGTCAAAAATGTGGTGGCAGACCATCTTTCCAGATTAACATATAAATTTCAAGAGGATGGACTGTCAATCAATGAGAAATTCCCCGATGAACAACTATTCATAATTGATGAAACCCCATGGAATGCAGACATTGCTAATTTTTTAGCTATTGGAACATTTCCCCCGTCATTCACTACCATGGACAAAAAAAAATTCTTGAGGGAAGTTCAAAATTTCTTTTGGGAAGATCCCTATGTATTCAAATATTGTAAGGATTAGATCATAAGACGTTGCATTCCAGCTTAGGAAAGCAAACAAGTAATATCATTTTGTCATTCTAAAGCATGTGGTGGCCACTTTTCATCAAATAAAACCGCTGCAAAAATCCTACAGTGTGGTTTTTATTGGCCTACACTTTTTAAAGATGTCCATACATTTTGTTTAACATGTGATAGATGCCAAAGATTAGGAAATATTTCAAAAAGAAACATGATGCCTTTAAACCCAATTCTGGTGATTGAAATTTTTGACTGTTGGGACATCGATTTTATGAGACCATTCCCACCTTCCTTTGGCTATCTATACATTTTAGTGGCAGTAGACTATGTTTTCAAATGGGTTGAGGCAATTTCATGCCGAAATAATGATCACCAAATGGTGATAAGATTTTTAAAAGAAAATATTTTGTCCCGGTTTAGAATTCCTAAAGCACTCATAAGTGATGGTGGTTCTCATTTTTGCAATCGTTCCTTTTGGAAGTTGATGAAAAAAAATTTAATTTTTCACAAAGTTGCGACCCCTTATCACCCACAGACTAGTGGACAGGCGGAATTAGCTAATCAGGAGATCAAATTAATTTTAGAAAAAATGGTGAACCCAAATCGCAAAGATTGGTCATCAAGACTGACTGATGCACTATGGGCATATCGTACTGCTTTTAAAACAATTTTGGGCATGTCTCTCTATCGATTAGTTTATGAAAAATCGTGTCACCTACTTGTGGAGTTGGAACATAGGGCATACTGGGTCATTAAAATAATAAATTTTGACCTGGAAAAAGCTGGACTTTCAAGAAAACTTCAGATAAATGAATTGGAAGAATTGAGAAATGAAGTGTATGAAAATGCTAAAATTGCAAAGAACAGGATGAAAGCTTTCCATGACAAGAACATTATACGAAAATCTTTTGAACCTTCCCTAAAGGTCCTGTTATTTAATTCAAGACTACGCCTATTCCCTGGTAAGTAAAAATCAAGATGGAATGGACCTTACATTGTCAAAAAGGTGTTTGATCATGGAGCAATAGAAGTGAAAAACTTACATAACAGTAATATCTTTACTATTAATGGTTAGAGGTTGAAACCATTTTTGGAAGGCTTTGTTAAAAATGTGGAAACCATTAACTTAATGGAACCCGAATATCACTCCGAGAATCACGCCTGCCGACACTCAAAAGGATCGGATCAGGTAAAAACCCGACCCGATGAGACACCATCATGAGACCCCCACCACCCTTTCCCTTCCTTTCCCATCTATCATAATTAAGCCCACCCCACACCCGCCTATTTCATTTTCCAACCACATTTTCTGTCTAATCCCACCGCCTTTACTCTTCTTTTCTTCTTCTTCTTCCTTGCTTTCTGTCCACTTCACCGTCCTTATTCGTTCTTTTCTTCATTCTTTTTCTTCTTCGTTCTTTCTTCTTCTTAGTTTCCTTTTGTTCTTAGTTTCAAGAACCGACCACACCCAAGCGAAATCATGTCCATGCATCCAGAAGAGCAGACTACGATTCTAATATTGTACATTATTTTACTTCAGTTGTTAATGGGTCTATTGCTACTTTTCGCAATTACGTACAAGCCTTACAAGCCTACCTTTGATTCGGATCTAAGCCGAAAGATTAATGATTGCATTTGGATTTGTAGGTATCTAAAGAAGCACGGGTCACCGCAGTTCAACCTCTTTCCTAGAATCATACTAGTAAAATCGAAATATTGGGGACAATGTTCAGTTCAGGTTGGAGGGTGTGAGAACTTGTAGTTCATATTTTACCTGTATTTTATTTTTGTACCCGTGCCATAAAATTTTTAAAATTTTTGTTGTTTGTTGTTATTGTTGTTGTTGCCTTGCTATATCTGTGGGTCAGTTTAAATTGTCTTTGTGACTGGCAGACGTTAAAGAACCAGATAGTGAGTCTAAGAATCATGGATATTAAACTTTTTTTATTTAGTCTAGGAGCTCTACGCAATTTTTTATCAGATGTGCATAATATGATCATGAGAAACACAAGGCTGGTAAGGAAAAATGAGATCCGAGAGCAGCAAGCAAAACCCCTCTATGGCAGAAGCACTTTTGCTAAACGCCGACGTGCCAAGAGACTTGGTGCTTGTAAACAGTGTGGCCGGATATTTCATGATAAAAGATACAATTAGTGCTCTGAACCGATTTCTGGTCACGCACTCGATCGATTAGACTGGATAGTGAATGGGCAGAGTAAGGATTATCCTGACACGTCATCCTATTCCAGTATTATGCTTAACCGGTTTGTGCGACAAGAGATTAGGAGAGTCACTGGTAGTTCAAACTACACAGAGGATGACTCGGATTAAGATTATTTTTCGATAAGCTGTGGAATGATTGTATGTTGAGGAATGAAAGCCAATGGTCCGAATTTTGAAAATATTTTAGTATATATTTTTCTGCTTTTTGATTTCTGCTTTGAAAATATGGACCGAGTAAGGAATGTCGTAAAATACCAATCTCAAGTGTGGGTGGGGATTTATCCTGAGACGCCATGAATTTTTGTTTTGAATTTGTGATGTTTAGCCTTCTCTGATTGTGTATAATGTAACAAAAAATTTTAATTTTGATCTACCATTCGAACGTTGGTTCCGTTCGAACGATTTCTGCTCGCAGTACTTTGCCTTTGATGAATTCTCTGATGAAAACACTGTGGAAAACTAAAAGTACTGGGAGCAACACATTTGAGTTTTGGTTTAAGCGTTCGAACGTTGAGTACCGTTCGAACGCATGATGTTTGCAGTACTTTTGTGACTGATGAACTCTCTGATGAAAACACTGCAGAAAACCCAAAGTACTGGGAGCAACACCTTTGATTGTTTGGTTAACCGTTCGAACGTTGAATTCCGTTCGAACGGTACGACGCAAACTATAAAAGCCTGATCGTCTTTTTCATTTCAGAAACTCCCAAATCATTCTGAAATTCTCCAACCCTAGGGCTCGTTTCTCAGTTCCCATACCTTAATCTCCCCACACACCCCAAGAAACATCAATTAGACTCTCCCCTACCCATCTCCAGCTAACAAGCATCAACCCCAGACCTCAAGCCCAAATTTTCAGTTCTCCCTCAATCTCTACACCGTTTGAAAGACCATGCCTCGAATGAAAATTCCTGCTAGGCGCAAGCCACCAGTTAATGAAGAACCCAACTGGGTTGAAGAAGTAATCCAAGATGAGAGAGGCAGAGAGAAGAGAAAGAGGTACGATCGTACCAGATTTCTAAGTACTATAAAAGCACAAAGGTATGGAAATTTCTTTAAAAGTCAAGTTGTGGTGTATGAGAGGGACGTTGTAGTCTCTAATTTTGCTGAGCTAGGTTTGCTGGAGGAAATGGAGATAAGAGATTGGGTGTTACATTTGGATAATGGAGGGAGAGCTGTTGTTGATTTGGTACAAGAGTTCTACTCTAACGCCGAAATCATCAATGGCTCTATACGGACATATGTGAGGGGACACCACATCGATGTGGACGAGGCACACCTCAAGGAGATTAGACCCGAATTGCCTCGAGTGGAGAACCCCATCTATCCTCCAAAGAAAAGTGTTGAGCTGGATAGGGTAGGAAGGGAATTGACCGGAGACATGAACTTTTCATGGGGAGGGAGAAATTTTTTGAAGCAAGGGGAGCTGACCGATAAATATAGAATGCTCAATTTAATTGCGGTCTCCAACCTAGCCCCTCTAAAAAGGAAAAATGAAATTTTTCCAAAAATGGCGTGCCTCCTCTATGCTATAGGGAAAGGACACAGCATCGATCTCCCCTCCCTCATCCTAAATGAAATTAAGAATGATGCAACGTGAAGAAAAGTGATTTACCTTTTGGCACTTTGGTGACAGAGATTTGTCAAGAAAATGGAGTGTGGGAGAGACTCGAAATGGAAATACAATTCCCAATGGGGAAACTTGACAGGGGCTCTTTCAAGAGAAGCCGTGGACACAGCGATCCATCGGCAAGGAGGCAAGAAAGGCCACCAGCCCAGGGAGGGGATGAAGTACAAGATGAGCTAGACCGAGAGGAGGAGAGAGAGATTGATAGAGAGATGGATGAGGAGGGAGTGCAGCCTGATCAGGCAGGACCTAGCTCCAGCACCCAGAGATCCCTTAGGGAGATGATGATTGGGATTGAGAGCAACCAAGCTGAGATTCTCCGACAGCAAGCTGAGATCTTCAAACAACAAGAGAAGATTCTTAGCTATCTTAGGGGTGGAGCTAGGAGAGATTGAGAGGAGAGTACTGCGATTGTTGTAGTTGTTTGTTTACTTTTTCTTTTGTTTAAATGTGTTCGTGTGTTTTCTTAGATAGCTTCAAGTCTTAGGTTATTTTTCTGTTGCTTCTTTTGGATGAAGTGAATCATTGATGTACCAAATGAACATATCTTGTGAATAGAATGATTCAGTTTATCATATCTTTTTATTTGGTCGAAAGCACTTATAAATTGCAAATAAACTCTTGTTGATAAAAACACATGTGGATTTTGAGATTGCTCGTTAAAGTAACGAATCACATGATCCGTTTGACACACGTTTTAGGAATCTTGACCTCGGGTCACAACTCTTTTAACTGATATGATTTCTATGCTTATATTATCAAATGAACATGAGTATTTTTTGTTCTCAAAGTACACAGTGATCAAACTCGAAAATGGAATCGGTATATAATCGACATTCCCAGATAAACCTGACATGATCAGTGGAGATTATAAAGGACACCATGGTAAGATTTGAACCTTGCAATGCTTCAGAGAGAACACCCACGTTTACTCAAGAAAGGTTTTCATTCATTGTCTATCTTTCAATAATCTCATTAATTTTGTTTTGATTGATACAACTAATGTGATCTATTGACATATCCTGCAATAAATACAGGCAAGACGACACATGCGTATGCACATACTTGAGAAAGGATCTTAGGCCATCTTTGGATTAAAATTTGAGCCTCAGCCAATCCTTTCACAAAAGTATGACCCTAGTCAGCCATGATCGAGCCCTCAAATGATAAATTCTCTTCCAAGAAGCTCATATGATGACCAAGCCACAAGAAAAACACTTAACCTACCTTGCTATCTAATTTTCTTACACCCTCGTTTGAACATAAATGATACAAGAAAAGCAAGGAAACTAGAAAAACTACCGAAGGCTGCTGTTCTATGAAAGAAAAAGAAATCGGTGAAAACAACCGAGAAAAGGAAAAGAGGTAGAAATACAGGGAATTACCAAGAAAGTGAAAATGGTAAAAATAAATCTCATTCCCAAAAGGAAATGACGAAAAGCCAACGAGAGGTGTGCTAAAATGCATAAAAAAGATAGCAATCTTGAAAACTCCATTGACATCGTTTCGTTAGCCACTGACCTCTAGCCACATTACAACCTATGAAAGCCCTAATTGATCTCAAGTCTGTTGCATATGCACATTGTTAATCACAAGTTGGAGTATTTTGTATAGCAATTCATTATTTGCATCAATATTCTTCCATGAGGTTATGTCAAGAACATGATTAGTCTTTCTTCTTTTTTTTTTTTGCTATAAAGTTTCACTCCTTCACTAAATTATGTATGTAATTTCTGATTGGCCATCTTCGTATTACATGCTCAGTGAGAAACAGGTCACCATATTCAGAGTGAATCTTTTGCTGAGAGCATCCCTATGAGAGATTTGAAAAGTCAAAACTATTCGTGAAGGATGATTAAAGTGGAATGCTTGTTATACACCAATTCTTATTTCTGAAATGATCACCCCACTACAAAGAAAATTTTAAATGCTAATGTGTCAAATGCTAACCTTTGCATAGGGATTATACCAATGGTAAAGAACTTGTGGACCTTATGATAAAAATTAAGGGATGGGTGTCTCAATAACCATGATGATAATTCACTTTAATCAAGCAATCTCACATTGACATTTGTTCGACCGAAGTTTGTGGGTAGCTTCACTGAAAACCCTCACGAGACAACACTCGTCCTCTAGGGTAAACCTAAAGGTTCAACGGCTTGTTGCATAAGCTAAATGCAATCGAATAACCGACGAAAAAGGTGTTAGAAATAGATTTGTTTTTAATTAATTGTTGTATTACTAGGGACTAGTAATATCTAGGTTGGGGGTGTGATTAACACTCAAAATAGCATACTCTTATGTCATGTTGTGGACTAATTATGCTTTGGTGGAGCTTAAAGAATGATGTTTCAGGTCTTAAAGTGAACAAGGGTTCAAAGGCACCAAAAAGCATCCCTTGGTGGCAATCACAGCATTTTAAGGAACTAGTTGCAGAAGCTTGGAATAAGGAAGGAACGTTCGAACGTCAAACACCGTTCGAACGGTAATGATAAACCAGGCCAGAAACTAATATCTGTGTTGCAGGAAAAACCCAAGACCCTGGAGATTCAAGAACTACGTTCGAACGGTACTTAACGTTCGAACGTCTACTGGAGCAAGGACAAGATCAGACTGACTGAAGACATGGCGTGTTATAGACTTGCAGAGTTATAGTCATAAGGCCCAGGCCCTTGAGTGCCACGTTCGAACGGTGGCCACTGTTCGAACGCCCTAGGAATTATCGGACAGATCAGTTATGATTCCGCAAGGACCTAGAGGGAAGATCTACATGAAGACTTAGAGGAAGATTTTGGGACAAAAACCACGTGTGGACTGACATAACTGACATGGACTAAATCCTTCTGACGTTTGAATGGCAGAGAGCAAAGACAGAGGAACCGTTCAAACGCCCAAACCGTTTGAACGGTGTGGACAGACTGTCTGCAGAGTGGTTGGCATTTCACTTTGACTTTGACGCCTAGCTCTATTCTTTTACCCCCTCTCTGCCTTCTCCTTGCATATAAATACACTTAGTTTTGTGTATAAGAGACACACATGGGTGGAACCATTTGAGGGATTCACCATTTAGCATTTCATCACATCCATTTCAATTCTTGTCTTAGTCTTTTTCTTTACTAGAAGAAGTGGGGAGTTTAGATTCTCACTCATTTTTCTTTACATTAATGTTCACATTTACATTTACTTAAGAGTTGTAATTCCTTTATTTATTTTAAGTCTTTACATTTATGTTCTTGATTTACATTTAGTCTTTACATTTATGCCTTTATTTCCTTCTAGTCTTTACATTTATGCTCTTACATACATGTTTTTACTTATGTCTTGCACTTTCATTATTTGAGCTCCCTTCTTGCTTAGACGAGTGAAACTCTACCATTTTTCTAGAGGTTTACCAAAGCCGTGAAGGGTGGAACGTGATTCACTCATGCTTCGTTGAAGATTAGCTCTTTGTTAATTATACTTTTATGTCGTGAAACCCTCTACTTAGAGGGATGAGCATCACTCACTTTTCTAGCTTTACCAAAGCTATGAAGAGTGAGTAGTTTCTCATTCACTCTTTAGTAAGAGGTAAAGGACATGTGGTGATTATCTGGATATCATATGATGCTTTGTTCTAATGCTTAATGTTCATATTCCCTTATTTTTGGATGATTGATTGCATCTAGTAAAGTTAAAGTACTTTGTCTAATCGATAGCCTTCCTATGACATGGATGACTCCTGCATAGAAAAACTCTTCATTTCAAGACAAGTACTCCGGCTAGATCTTCATGACTACCCTTTAATCATCCCCTTTTATCAAGCTTCATTAAAAGGATGAACTATTAAAGCCATGGTTGAATGTCATGAAGAATTACTTGTTTGTTTGTACACGCGATAACTCTCGGTATAGATAATTCTTGTAAACTTCTAGTGAGACCTTGGAACCATGACCTTAATAGGCCATTTCTATCTTCCGATTGACTCACCGTTGACATGGGAGTTAATTGAGTCATCAAGCAAAAATATCATATTTCGGATAATTGACCACATGTCCCGATCCTCGAACTAAAGAGTGATTTCTCTGTCATTTGAATCAATCGTATATTTTGTCTAGAAAACTCTTTGAAAAGAATTTAATATTCTGTTCAAGGAATTCACCCGCATCTCACAACTATAAAAACTCAAAAGTTACAATCAATTGGTTTCCTTCACCGATTACTTTAGAACACCAAAACTACTGGTTCTCTGTGGATTCGACTCCGAACTCAAACCGGATTATTACTACAACTTGACCGCCTGCACTTGAATGTACACATTTCGGATCAAGTCAGAGTCCCCTTAGGAGAGTTATCTCCTACGATATGGACAAAGTTATGAAAGTTCTCTAGTTGCCTTCCACTGGTGGTCTCTTGCTGATTCTACATTCGTGGGGGATTCACTTGACTTCTACTCATGTTGCGAGTTGAAACCATCAATTATTGAATGATGGTGTACTTGTAACGAGAACAATCATTCCCACAGACGGCGTCAAACTGATAGTGTATCTCCACTAGTATGAGCGGATCATATGAATGAATAACAATAATAGATCTTAGCTGAAAGGCTCGAAGACTATAAAATAGGAATGCGAATTATTTGGGGTACAAGGTGCTATGCTTAATGAAATTATAGTGGTTAACCGGCTCGAGAACTCGGCTAATCTACTCTTTCAATAGAGACTTTTTCTCTCAAGATTAATATTCAGGCAAAAAAGTTTTACCAGACATTCTTGACTCTACTAGGGTTGTTCTTTTGACTAAGGCGATGTGTCATATTTATAGCGTTTTTCCTATCTCTAAAAGATCTCCAGCGAGATCTTTGTCCTTCTTCCGTGGGATCTTCCCTAATTTTAGAATAAGATCTTGGTTGGTTGAAATTTGGTGTCTTAATTGTTGCTTCCTACCGCTTTGGGGGTCCTTGTTATTAGACGGTTGTCTCCTTTATCTTTTCGTTATCGCCTTTCCTGGAGGAAGCTTGAGGTCTGAGCCTTGAGGCTACGGATGCCCCTTCCGACCTACTAATCTGAGTTCTCAACCTGACCTCTTGGCTCGAGCTCACACTTAGACAAAAATTTTCTTCAGGTATCATCAGGTTCCTTAAGGGTATGAGAGGGATTGCACAATAAAATATAGTGGTTCACCAGCTCTGGAATTCGGCTAATCCACTCTTCAATAAAGTCTCTTGCTCCTTGGATCTATATTCATGGAGAAGGTGATTTACAGAATGTCTTTGATACAGTTGGGGTTTCTTGCCCCGCATGGGAGGCTATGTACAATATTTATAGTATAATTCTTGACTTTATGAGCTCTACAACAGGATATTTGTCTTTTATTCGCAAGATCTCCCTTGATTTTGGGAAAGGATCGTAGTCAGTTGAGAGTTTGGTGCCTTGACTATAGCTTCCTATTATTTCCGGGGTGCCTTCTATTAATTAGTTGTTTCCTTCTCATTCCCTCTTCTGCTTCTTCTCGGGAAGGAGAGCCCTAGGTCTGAACCTCTGAAGTCTGTATCCCTTGGTTGACCTCCCATTCTGGCCTTACTTCCCCAGCTCGTACTCATTAATATTTTTTCCAGGTATCATCAATTTTAAACAAGGGTTTGCTGTCAACAGTACAAGTACAAAACTCAATTCTGAAAACTCTTGGATGGCAATTATGGATTTTGAATTCCATTTTTCACCTCTTCTTTTGTCCGTATTTGCATATCCAGCTATTTTTCTTTTGTCTACATGAACCTCTCCAAAACGCAGTAATCTTAGACTCATACGGTAAAGTAAATCACTAATAGTTATTATCACTTATTAACAAGAGTTATTGGTTAAAACTGAGAATCATCAGTGAAGACCCAACTTACGATTTCACGGTTCATCCTAAATGTAACATCACGGCATATTAGGATAGTAGTCGGCGAGTGTTGGCTCATCTACTTTATTTCATTAAACTCATACCACTATTTTTGGTTCACCCACTCGTTTTAGCATTTGGATGTTGTTGTGGACCGGTGCATTTTCTCTCTTTCATCACTGGCAACACTGTCAGCAATAACAATGTTCCACCAGTGAATACTCCCCTACTGACCTCACATCTCTTTCATCTGCAACCATGGCTTCCTCTCAAATCTACACATTCTCTCTCTTCCTCCTCTTTCTACCCTCTCTCACTTTGTCCCAAAAACCATCCCAAATCAATGCACTAGTCCTCCCAATCACAAAACATGCCCTAAATCTCCAATATGTCACCAGTATTAGCCAAAGAACGCCTCTCGTACTGATAGATCTTGTTGTAGACCTTGGCAGCCCACTTCTCTGGGTTAGTTGTGATCCTTCAACCTATAATTCTTCCTCATATCGACCAACTCAATGCCACTCAACTCAATGTTCGAGTTTCAATCCTAGACCCATTTGCAGCACCAACAACACATGCGTTGTCTTCTCTGAAAACGCTTTTGCAAGCAAAGTCTCTGCTGGGAATTTGAGCGAAGACGTTCTGAGTCTCCAAGCAACGGATGGGCTAAACCCTGTATCCATGGTCACAGTCCCCAACTTCCTCTTCTCTTGTGCACCTGATTTTCTTTTACAAGGCCTAGCTAGAGGGGCTAAAGGAATTGCTGGCCTTGGCTGGAGCCGAATTGGGTTACCAACGCAGCTAGCCGGAGCATTCAACCTCAGCCAGAAATTCGCCATTTGTCTTCCACCTTCAACAAACTCCAATGGGGTTATCTTTCTTGGAGATGGGCCTTATGTTTTACTTCCGGGCATCGATATGTCTAAGATACTGATCTATACTCCGCTTGTTGTAAACCCAAGAATCGGTACTTCAAGAACTTATCACAGTAAGCCTTTGCATTCGGGTGAATACCATATTGGAGTTAAATCCATCAGAGTAAATGGGAAAAAAGTACCACTGAATTCATCTTTATTGATTATTGACAAAAGGGGCTTTGGAGGAACAAAGATCAGCACTGTGAATCCTTACACCACCTTAGAAACTTCTATATATAACTCTGTTACTTCAATGATTATTAGAGAAACCATGGCTGCAAATGTTTCAAGAGTGGCAGCGGTAGCGCCATTTGACATTTGTTTTAGCACCCGAAACAATAATGTTGCTCTAACCAGACCGGCCATGCCGGTTATAGATCTGATGTTGCAGGATGATCTTGTGTTTTGGAGAATATTTGAGACTAATTCAATGGTGCCGATTGGTGATGATATTGTGTGCTTAGGGTTCTTGGATGCAGGAATGAAACCGAAGACATCAATTGTGATTGGCGGTTATCAATTGGAGGACAATTTTCTGCAGTTTGATCTCATAAGGTCGAGGTTAGGGTTTACTTCTTCACTGTTGTTGAGGCAGACGAGTTGTGCTAGTTTTAACTTTACATCGGGTGCTTGACAATAAAATGGCAATTTCTGGATAGTATGAGTCAACCTTGTTATACTAATCTTGGTTGTATCGTTCTAATTTTTATGGTATGTTGCTATAGAAATGATATATAAAAAAAAAACAAAATTATTGTGACATAATTTAAGATTTAATTTGAAGATCTAATTATTATGATAGTCGGATTACTAGTAATTTGTAACCTTACCTAATGTTAGTATTAATTTAAAAGTTATAATGTATTAAATACTCAAATTAAATAGAAGTAACATTATTTTATAGAAAATTGTTTCAAGGTAGTTATTTTTGATTAATCATGGCGATATCTACATTAATGTTGTATACATTTGGTTGCAGTTGTGACTTAAGAGACAGATAAGTTTCATTGGCTTGGATGGACTCGAGGAAAAATATAAAAAATAAATAAATAGCAATGTTATGACAAAATTTGTTGACCTAATTCATTATAATTTTTGGATTGACTTTGACTGTCGTTAAATATTAAATTTTGGTGTTCATCTAATGATTATAATAAAACCACATCATTTTGTCAGTAAATTATGTCGGATTTTTAAGTAAATATCATCTATCTAATATTACAGTTATGAAGTTGAATTCTCAACTTATAATTGCAAAACAACAATCAAGATTGATCTAATCTTCATTTATTTTGATTCAATGGTATAAAATTCATCCAAATTTTTTTTTTTTTGCCCCAAGCCATCAATTTCTCTGGAAGACCCCCAATGTTAAATAACTTAATCAACATATTCTCCAATGTCAAACAATCTTATCAATTCACCTCTCTCTTCATAAGATCAATTCGATATTTGATATTGTATAATGTCTTTAGACATAGATTTGATGATGACACCGGGAAAAAAAATTCGGTATCATACCTCTATTTACCATAAATGTGGTTATTTTTACCACATTTGTCAGTTTTTTTACCATTATTTCTTTTTTTGGTTCAACGATCAGGAGTGTCCGAATCAACTTGCGCACACCTGGACTAGTCCCCTTCCGGTCTGGTTAAAGGCAGGCCATCCACGCCAAACTAAAAAATTCATGAGAAAAAAATCTCTCATAGCCTGACCCCAACAATGTTTTTGCCACTGTTGTGGTTTCCCAAAAAATAGTAAAAATAATTACCACAACAATGGTAAAAACACCCACAAATGTGTTAAAAAAAATTGTACTAAAGAAAAGTGGTAAAAATATGTACTACAAATGTGGTTAAAATAACTATAAAAGTGATAATTTTTTTGTTTGTAAAATGACCCATAAAAATTGTAAACACATTCATTAAAGTGATAAAAGTTGGAGGTACAATACAAAAATTATTTTTTTGGTACCATAATCAAGTCTTTTAGACACATATTTTTTACTAATATCTATATAATAAAGTACAATACAATTTAAATCTTAAAAGATAAACAAAATGACTTTTACTTTTCGCGGTTGAGATCTAATTAAATTTTACTTTAAAGTTAATCAGACGGCTAATATTAACATCACAAATTTAATAAAAAAAAATAGACCCCTAAGGATGTGTTCAGAGTAATTTTTTAAAAGTGTTTGTAGAACTTATAACTTTGCATAAGTACTTTAAAAAAATAATGTTTGGAACTACCCCACCACCACCACAACACCACCTCTGCCACAAAAACCATGACCATAACCACACTACCGCCTCACCCCGACCATCACCACTACCACCACCCCCATCGCCCCATCATCGCTGCCGCCACCCTACCACCACCACCACGACTACAACCCCACAACTATCACTATTACTGTCACCCTACCACCACTACCGTCGCTGCCACCACGTCTGCCACAACAACCACCACCACTATCGCCACTCCCCACGACCACCACACCCACCGCCCAACAATCACCATCACAACTACCACCACCCCCATCGTCCCACCACCATCATCACCAACGCTGTTGCCACCCTACCACCATTATCGTCGCCCCACCACCTTTCACTCCACAAGTGCCCCACCACCATCATTCCCATTACCACCACCACCACCGATGTTGCTACTTTACCACCACCGTCACTCTCCCACCATCACCAGCACCGCTCCACCACTATCATCACTATTGTCACCCACGATTGTCACCATCATAATTGGTCGTCATCACTCATCACAACTATCACCGTTTTTCACCACCACCACTGCCGTCCACCACCGGATCCACCTTTCGCCCCTACCACCACTCGCCCTCACTACAAATCGGTGCTTAAATTCTTTTCTATCTCCTCTATATTTGTAATTTAATTTTTGGTGTAAATACAAATATATTTATTGATAACTTTTTTTTATTGCTCTGTATCTTCAAGCACGAAAAATAACTAGTATGTATATATATATATATATATATATATATATATATATATATGTCAACTTAGAAGTACTTGATCAACTCGAAGAATTAAGTCAAATAGATATAAAGCATATAAATAGAATTAAGTCAAAGAATTAAGTCAAACAATCTCATCAATTCATACTTACCTCTATCTTCATGAGATCAATTTGATTTTTGACATTGTATTCGATTTTTGATATTGTATAATGTCTTTAGACATAGATTTGATGATGATACCGAAAAAAAATCGGTATCATACCTCCATTTACCATAAATGTGGTATTTTAACCACATTTGTCAGTTTTTTTACCACTATTTTTTTTGTTCAACGGTCAGAAGTGTCCAAATCAGCTTGCACACACCCCAACTAGTCCTCTGACGCCCACAAAATCGGAGGTTCTTTGTCAGCCCGCGGAATACTCGTGAATATCATGTAACTTGATATCACGTCATTATGCCCCATTTATCGGGAGTCATAGAAATGGGCGATGTACCGGGGTACAACTCAATGGTGAAGTCTACATTCTTATATGGAGGTAATCCTGGTAAGTCAACCGGAAAAACATTCTCATACTCATAAACCACCCGAGGTAAACTCAACTCCTGTCTCACCTCATCCTCCAGGGTAAGGCTTGTAAGTCAACCAATCAACTGTCTATGCCAACGGGAGTCATGAACTGCTTAAGGTAGAACGTCATGTTTTTTTCCCTGGAACTTGAAGCAAACACCCTCCGATGTGTAGGCAGTGACCCTCTTACGATCATAAACAATGACGACTCGGTGTACCGTCAACTAATCCATCTCAAGGATGACATCAAACTCCGACATGTCCATGACCCTCAGGTCCACGATGAGTAGAATCTCCGAGATCTCCAACTCACAACCCCGACATATTTGATCCACACATACCCTAGCACCTAGGGGAGAACTCACATGCAATGACTTTTCAAATAGCAATATAGCACTTAGTATCCCAAGATAGGAATCAAAGTCGTAACATTGAGATTTATCTCCTTGTCTCACTAGTAGAATGTGTCCTACTTACTAGTAGACATCTACACCCTGAACCATCCCGTTCATCCCTTTTTTCCAAACCCCAAGGTTATGTTTTTCTAACCTTAGTGTTTCGTCTTTCCATATACATTTCACCATGCATATAATCCACATAACACATAGCACATAACATGTAGCAATTTAAACACATAACATGAAATACACAATAAATGCAATGGTTTAAACTCATGTCCATCAAGCCCTACGTAAATCGTATACTTAAGCTCTGATACAAAGTTGTGATGCCCCAAAAACCTGCGGTCTTTTGTCAAGTCGTTAACCCGCAGAATACCCGTGAATATCATGTAACTCGATATCACGCCATTATGCCCCATTTATCGGGATCCATAATTTAACGAAATTTGGGTAGACCTCTTTTGTATGGGAAGCTCTACCCAAAACACAACCTGTGCAATATACAATCACATGACCCATCCGAGATCCAACATATAACATTGATCGCAACGAGTCCATTTATGAGTAAACATTGACCACACCAGGTCCATTTATCCATACTCAAAAAAAATATGCAAGGTTATATTAAAAGTAGTCCATCTAAGTTTGATTACAATTCTTTTACATATATTGCGTACTCAAAACATAGTTTTAACAAAAGTGTTACAAAAAAAAAAAAAAAACAAAGGTTAAAGGTCACAATTCGGCCTCTCTTCACCCTTGAGGCTCCAAATGAGAGCTGTTCACCGGTGTATATCCAGCACCTGAAATATTTTCCCGTATAGGGTGAGCTACGCTTAATAGAGTATCGCATACAGAGGCTACTTCTCAACCTATGTGCATATGAAATGTGTATATGCAACAATTTATGAACAATTATCTTTTCAATCAAGAAAATACAATCTCATGATAAGGATTTTCATGTCATGCTATGAATTGAGATGAAACTCACTCATGCAACTTCAACCCGAGTCATCACCGACTCCCACAACACAATGCAATGCACGTGTATAATGAATTCGTCATTTGAGGAAAATACATCCAATGATTGTTTGAAATAAAAGTTATGTATTTATAAAATGAATTCATTGTCGGATGTTACTCATTAAATGAGTAATTTTATAAAACAAAATTTTGTGTCTTTGTTGGGCAACGGATTTTGAAATCACACTGCCGGCTCCATACGCCTTTTTACACTTTTCTGGAATTTCACCGTCGGTAAGTGTATGAACCATGTAGCCTGGTCTTATACTCGAGGGAGAATCTAGCCCTTCTTGTTATACCCGTCACAAGTTTTCCATGCAATCATGCGACTCAGTCGAATTTTCAACCCAACTTTTCAAAGCCCACCCATCAATCACCAAGTGTGGTGTTTGATCACACCATGCACACACACCCACCTAATGTGATGTCTCCGTGCAAATGCAATGTCATGAACAATTGCATGTCAATGTCAAGTACTATATGTAATAAATGTCATATACATACATTTAACCATATAATTCAACATATATCATGGTAATTTGTATCTAATGCACATAATTACTACAATTTATCATGATGCTAATATATTAACAACATATATCAATTACCTTTTTCTCAAGTATGTCATACATAAATTTATGTTATAACAAGCTTAATTCTCACATAAACATTTAGTAAAATACCTTCAAGGCACCAATCATGT
Source organism: Ilex asprella (assembly GCA_023539305.1). Classification (NCBI taxonomy): domain Eukaryota; kingdom Viridiplantae; phylum Streptophyta; class Magnoliopsida; order Aquifoliales; family Aquifoliaceae; genus Ilex; species Ilex asprella. Next base: position 12,818,121 of record CM042191.1, read on the forward strand.
TATCACATAACCTATGTAAATAACTCATTTCTTTTACAAGGCACACAATATAACACATAACATGCCCACACAATACCAAACTCCAAGAATTGTCATATGGAACTTCACATATCAATTTCAAACTAGAAATTGATTAAACCATATCTACACCTACACCATAACCATAGGCATGTGAAATACATAGTTCCGTATACCTACCATTTTTCATTAAACCAATTATAATAGGAAAGTTTTAAATTACACCAAAACAACCTCATAAACCCAATTCCTAAGAGTTTACACCAATAGTTTCCACATATCAAATTTAAGCTAGAAATTAGTCTAAGTCATTTCTATATCCAATTCCTCACTTCCATAATAAGAGGAAAGTGACATGTATAGTTCTATATACTTACCTATTCCATATGGACACAAAGGTTAGAAATAAATCAAAGTAGGAGGGAATCCTAACTCTTGATGCGTAAAACAAATGGTAGAATCTTCAAGAACACCAACCAATACCCACTTCTTTGATTTTTTCAAAATCTCCTCTTTGGATCTTCAGTGAAATCCTTCGTTCTTAGCATGGCTGCGTAACCCTCGTCAAGGAGATTGACCTTGATTCTTGGCCCTAAAAATTTCGACCGGCGGAACTCCGTATATCTGAGAAACAAGTCTTGAAATACACTTTTTTCTCTCTTTTCTCTCTCTCTTCCTTCACACGTTAAACACACTGGTTCAGCAGAGATATTTCCCAAAAAATCAGATTTTTTTTCCTATTTATAATTTTAAAGGTTGGCATACGTCGTGTCACACGTCCCCTTGTCCGGGTCTGTTTTCGGCCTAAAACGATTAATTTCATCTCGGTTTGAGTTCAAATTAATTTTATTTGAACTTTAATTCAATTGTAAGAAATTTTTATAATTTTCGTTTGTGGGGACCTTTGTGAGGTCATCCGCTACCCAGTCATCTCGAAATACATGCAAAATCTGATTATCTCGAAATTCGATAAAATTTGACAGGGTAACTAGATTTCACGATACGAATCCAACGGCGAAGTCCGTTGTGTAGTCCGAGCTATAGAGACAAAAGTATTTTAAATACACATTATAGTGACAAATTATTGTTTTGTCCTTTTTCAGAAAAAGTTCATATTTACCCGGGTTTTACAAGTCTCCTTCTAATTTGGTCAAAGGCAGACCATCCATGCCTGAACTAAAAAATTCATGAGGCATAAATCTTTCATGGCTGGACCACAACAATGTTTTTACTACTGTTGTGGTTTTCCAAAAAATAGTAAACATAATTACCATAACAGTGGTAAAAACACCCATAAATGTGGTAAAAAATTGTATTAAAGAAAAGTGGTAAAAATAGGTACTACAAATGTGGTAAAAATAATTATAAAAGTGATAAATTATTCATAAAAGTGATAATTTTTTTGGTTATAAAATGACCTACAAAAATTGTAAACACATTCATTAAAGTGATAAAAGTTGGAGGTGCAATACCGAAATTATTTTTTCGATACCGTAATCAAGTTTTTTAGACACATATTTATTACTAATATCTATATAATAAAGTACAATACAATTCAAATATTAAAAAATAAACAGAATGACTTTTACTTTTCGTGGTTGAGATCTATTTAAATTTTACTTTAAAGTTAATCTGACAGCTAATATTAACATCCCAAATTTAATAAAGAAAATAAATCCCTAAGGATGTGTTTGGGGTAATTTTTTTTAAAAAAATCTAGAACTTATAATTTTTCATAAGTACTTTTAAAAAAAATAATGTTTGCAACTACCCCACCACCATCATTACTACCCC
>CM042191.1:12828641-12845974 GCA_023539305.1 Ilex asprella
CACATCGGGAGTCTTTGAGTGTGTGTGTGTGAGTATATAGTGGTGCTCATCTCTTCTCCTTTTTAAGGAGTTGAGTTGAGTTACCAGTTATGATTAACCATCTGTCAAAAAAAAAAAGCAGTGTTCGTCCGAAGTGCCTATTGCGCGCGGGTGCCCCAAACGCTCTCGGCGTGGCTTGGCTTCGGGGATGCGCTATGAGGTGTCGGTTTCTGACCTAGCCGGGGCTGGGATTCCCACATCGGGAGTCTTTGAGTGTGTGTGTGTGAGTATATAGTGGTGCTCACCTCTTCTCCTTTTTAAAGAGTTGAGTTGAGTTGAGTTACTAGTTAGGATTAAACATCTGTCCAAAAAAAAAAAAGTAAACCCACCTATTTGGTGGGTTTAAATAGTCCGGTTAAGATATGTTTCAGTAAAGTACATTTTACATTCAACAATCTCTAAGATTTAATTATGCTGAGAGTTCTTTAATAATTTAATTTTATATCATCATCTAATATCCATCCAAACAAAGTATTGAATAAGATAAATGTAGGATTCACTATTTTTTTAATATTTAAATCAAATATAAAATGAGAAAATATTATCACTATAATTAATTCAAGACCCGAATAAATAAGTATAAAATAGATAAATTTGTCTAATCTAATACTAACTACTAATGTTTAAACCAACTTTCCTTAATCTTTGACGGATAATACTTAATAGGTGAAAGGGTTTGCCCCTTAGAGGAGGGTACGTATTGTACTTGGCCAGGACTGACGCCCCAACCTAAACATGACGATAGCATATGCCAATTAAGAAACTTGTCCTCTACAGCAAGTTTGGTCCCATTCTTAATGGCCTGCTGTCACGCCATCCTCCTTATGTCTTTATTATTGAGCTACTTGTGACAACTCAGTTATTGTACCTGTCAGAATGTCAAAAGAGTGGTAACCATATAACCAATTTTTTCTTTTTGACAGATATGAACAAATTGAACTACACAAAATAATGGTATTGAATTTGGTATCATATCAAAATTATAACTAAACAAAAGTTAATTCTATTAATTTGAAGTTATCTTAACTAAATGTGATGAGGTACTATTTTATTATGGCTAAAAAATAGAAATGATTTTAAAATATAATGATTAATCCCCAATAATCATTATTTTGCGGTATTATTATGTGTTTTTTTTATTTTTTTTACTGTTATAACATCATAATGCCATACTTTTGTTTTGGTCGATCCATTTAACTGATGTGTTACAAAAAAAATTGGTAATAGAGACGAACTATAAATTCAGATATTTTGAGTTTAAATTTTGGTAATTTTTTAGAATTAAGTCATGAGAGAACTATCCCTCATGAATATTTTAATCTCTATGTGGATGTATTGCATTTGACCCGTCCGAGGAGGGGATTAGTCAAAAATGCGTGTAAATTAGTCTGAATACTCCTAACCGTTGAACTAAAAAAAATGTACCATTTTTTGAAACAATTCCTAAATGTGACGATATAATTGGATCATAAGGCTTTTTTTTTTGGGGCGGGAATTGGATCATATGGCTAAGGGAATGTATTTGTAATTTCCAAAATAAAATGCCAACGTAGCCCCTTTCACCATTTTTGTTTATAAATTTATTCTCCAAATTGGCAAAAAAAATGGGCATATTTTACCATTTTAAGGAATTCATGGTGCAATGTGAGATTATTTGTCTTTGATGGACAAAATGAAAATCTCAAATTCTATCCGGGAACAATGTTTCATTCACCATTTAAAAAAAAAAAAAATCAATCTATTAATATAGTTTAAAGTCACATAAATTAAACAAAATGAAATCTGTGGTGTTGGATAGAGTGAAATCATGTTCAGTACTTTTTTCTTCAATTTCTTTCCTTTAGGTTGTATTATGTAGCAAGATTTTGGCCTAGTATACAAGGTTCTCACCACTGCAGGGTCTAGGGAGAGAAATGTAAATAGTCTTACCCTGCATACGGAGGTTGTTTTCTGGCTTTGTGTAGCAAGAGAATAATGGGAAATGAAAGAAAGTGAAAAAAAAATATTTTTTTAATGACGAGTGTTGAGGAAAATTATTTTTTTCACACAACCCAAATAAGCATGAAAACTTGACTTTCAACTTCCTACAAAATCTGTAGGAAAATATTTTTCTCCCATATAAAAGGGCAGCTAGTAACCACTTTCATCTTTACCCCCTGAATTTATTCCACCAAACTTTTTTAACCACATCATAAACGATGTATTTTTTTAGGGTTCCATGGTGTAAAGCAAGTAAACTTTTTTTTTCAAATAAACTTAATCCTTCCAAAGCCCTCAAAATTTGTCCAAAAACGGTACAGAAAGTACAGACTTTATAAACTTGTCACACCCACTCTACTAATAAGGGAAACAAAGCTTTAACCAAAACAACATTCCTTTTTGTGTTCGACGTAGCGAGCTGTTTGACTATGTTGGCCATAATTTCCTATTATTGCGATCGATGCTTGTTGGTGGGCGTGTGAACCAACCCAACAAATAAAGAAAGATGTCTGTCGGCACATTTGTGAAGAAAAACTCTACATTTTCGTTTCTCATCTTGAACTAGCAAATCTTGATCCTTTTATGAACTTGTAAATATCCGAGTTTGAACCAGCAAACTCAACCCCATATAGAAGCAACTTGGAGAAGAGAAATCTTATTGGTTTTTTGCAAGATCTTTTGCAAAAGTAGACTGGGAATAAGTGTGAATTCTGTAATTAGGACCAGTAACTGTGGCTTTCGGGATCCCATGTCCACTAGAACATCAATGTAAGGAAGTGGAAATCCGCTTTGGGCTTGCCTGGTTTAGGCTTGGACTCGCGAAACCTGCTTTCAAATTGAAGAAAAAATTATTCTTGAAGAAACATGACCACCAAGTTGAATGTCGTTACCCTGCCATGTGGGGTAATGGGTGCGAGCCTACTCCACTTTGTTACTATGGAGTGGGATGGCAAGCAAGTGAATGTGATTCTGCCCCAAATGATTGTTCCAAAATGACTATTCCTCATAATTGCTCCCTGTGTTGCAGAGGAACCATGACAATTAGGATCTCAAGACACAGACAATTATGATGCAAAGAATAATAGATTTACATCATAATATCTTTTCCTCCTCATTATGATCTTAGTTTCCGTATCATGGATGTTGGTTCACGAATAGGACCAAATGCAAGGTACCATCACTAGGGTCGAACATATACCTAAACATGATATTCATATAAATTTGTATTTAATTAATGAAGTGTTAAATATCCTATTTGCACTTAAATTAGACTAGGGTAATTTATATAATTACAAGGATTATCTATAACTTTCTTGTAGATTTTTTATAATAATTGAACGAATGCAAAGAAAATCATTTCATTTCTTTCACTTCACTTTTTAGCATTTTTCCCCTTAACCAAATGGATTCTTAAGGTTGGTTCTTGATTTCTAGGGGCCTTTAAATCATGTATTCTCTACTAAGTCCATTCCAATTGGAATCATAAACATAAATTTGTAACTAAGATTAGGGCATAGTAGTTTCTTTTCTTACCAAAATATTTGGGGCAATGGTTTCCAATATGGTGAAAATGTGTAGATGATTATGAACAAAGAATCTGATTTTCAAAGAAAAACAGGAAGTTTAAAAGTAGCAAAAATGAGACAAAAGATTTCAAACTTCTTAAGAATTTCAAGTAAAGACTGCAAATGGTGAGTTGACAAGATAGTTTATAACATGGTTACTATAACTTCATAGGGTTTTATTAATGCACCTTGCATTTGGTTCATCCTTTTTATAATGTTTATAATGGTAGCATTTGCAACGTATATACTAATGATTAAGTTCTTTTTTGACCAATTACTAATGATTAAGTTGAGACTGTTAATTGTTGAGGGTATAAATTTATCCATATACTATACTAATAAAGTATTTTAACATGAAATTTTTTTGATTTAATATTTTGCTTTTATAAATATTTTTTTATTGGCATAATTTTCCGTGTCACATGGATCAAGTTGGTTGAAGTTAAGGTTCTTGTGTTGAATATTGAAGATATTCAAGTCGGATGACATTGAGTTTGTTTGATGAGTAGATTGAAGGCTCGTGATGATACTCAAGCTAAACTAATAGCAATTGCACCAGGTTAGGATTGGAAGTGAACCTAGATAGCTTAGCAACATTGGATTTAAATTAAAAAATATTTTCAAAACTTGATTTATGTGATACATACATATTAGCCTTATGTTTTTGTCACAAATAGGGATGAATATTTTGGGATGACTTGATTCTATATCATGCTTGTTATTATATATCATTGGTTTGACACTTTGTGATAAAAAAGGGAGAATATTTTGGTTACATTTTTTTTTTGGAGGGGGAGGGAAAAGGGGGAAGGGGAAGGGAGACTTGAACTCTTGACTTCAAGAAGACAAAACATTTACAAGACAATGAGTACCATTAGACCAAATGTCCATTGATGAATATTTTGGGGAGTTTTTCTCTTGACTAGTTTGAGTGAGTTACATGTAATTAGAGTAAGGGGGATTTTGTTCTAAAACTTCGGGGCAGTACATATACAAACTTGAAATGGTGTCACCTATTTTACACTTGTTATTTTACTTGTGAACAACAACTAAGGGGGATAACTTCTTGTGCATTGTTATTGCTATATCTATAGGTTCTCCAACATATTGGGCAAAATAGTTCTTATATAGGTTACATATTTGCACTTGTATGATGTTAACGCGAATATGCCCTATGCTTCTCTTAGTGATTTTCATGTCTGTGATTATTTATGTCTTTCTTACATACTATGCTTTTCATGAGGTATTGGTTTGAGACGTGATATTTAGGACTATGATCTTCAAAGTTACATCTAAAGATAGCACTTGTACTTAGAGATTAGGAATTTATACACTAGTGTTGAGATTTGTTTACAATTCATTTTGTTCAATACTTTACGGGTTGTAATCTTAATTTCTTGTGTATTTTCATGTTGTAATTGGCTAATTTGGTTAAGTTTATGTAAATCTCAACCTATTCTATGGTCATGATGCCACAATGATGTGTTAGCATGGGAAGAGGTGCAACAAGTCTCCTTGAGACTTGATGGAGGGTTTAACCAACTTGACCCATGAGCGCTTGTTGTTAAGCTAGTTAAAAGAAAGAAGTTGCGCATTCACTAACAACTGTAGGTTTTGGTGCAATGGTAAGCGATTTGATCCAATATTTGGTGTCAAAGCGAGGTCACAGGTTCAAGTCCTAGGGTAGTTGATGGGCTGGAGATTGTTGGTCTGGCAAGAGGTGCAACAAGTATCCCTAAGACTCAATTGGGGATTTAACCAACTCGACCCATGAGTGCTTGTTGTTGAGCTAGTTAAAAGAAAGAAGTTTTGCCTTCAGTACACTTGTGGGTTTTGGTGAAATGGTAAGCGTTTCGATCCAAAAAAATGAAGATCTGATAGTATCAATGGAAGGGATGAGATCATGCTTCAAGCTAGATCAAAATAACTCTCCGTATGCACCTTCTTGCTTAGGACAAAAGTAATGACCTTAGAGACCTACACACCTTTGTTTTAATTTATTAGACTTAGGATGATTAGATTTAAAATGGAATCAGTGTTGATCTGTGTATGAATCCTAGGTGATTTTCAAACAAAACTTTTTCTAAACCTCTTCATGTTTTGCAAATGTAGTTTGAGCCATTATCAAACCTCTCTTAAGCAACAATTTTACTATTCAAGAGAACTAGTTTTTTGCTTGGTTTTAAACTTAAAACACTAGTACGGACTGCCCTATGTTCTTTAGCCTTCACTAGAGTGGTTTATAAAGGCAGGGATAAATTTAGGAAAAGGCTAAGCGTGTGGCAGAGAGGATCGACCTCCGGATCACTCTTAAGCCACTCAAGCGGTCTTGAGAAGGTTCAAGTAGTTCTGAGGTCGCTCGAGTCTATCCATGTTCTACAATTCTAGTTTGATTTCAAATTTCATTCCAGTGACCACTATCTTCCCACTGCTCGAGTGGTCGTTCATGAATATTACTTTTCTTGGACCTCAAGAAAAGCTCTATTCTGAGCCTATAAATAGAGGGAGCCTTCCCAAGCTAAGAATCTCTTTTATGACCTCATTTCTTGCTTCAAAACCTTAATAGATCTCACAAGAACCCTAGATCCCTAAAATTCAAAAGCTAACATCTTGTGGTTCCTATCTTATCTCATACCTTGGAGAAGAAAAACTTGGTTGGTTAAACCCATTGGAAGTGTGCATATCTAGGATCTTGGTGGAAAAGATCACTCGAGGCCTAAACAAACCACCGTGTGGTGGGAGTTCAAGTGAAGTTATACATAACGTTGAAAAGGGACTTACAACGGAGAGGTTTATTGAAGGAAAGTAGCATCTAACCATAGTATTGATTGAGGTATAAGTCTTGAGTACTTCTATCGACTTAGTGAATAGTGGATTAGGCTTTGGTGAACCCTGAGTGATTCCCCACGATTTTTTCTCGAAAAGAGTTTCTACTCCAACAAATCACTTGTGTTCTTTACTCTTATTGTATACACTTGTGATTGCTTGCACACACGCGCACTATATGTTTATGAACTTGATTGATTAAATATTTATCCAGACATAGTTGTGCTTTGGGTTTTGGTTCAGGATCATTGTGAGATTGATTGTGAGCAAATTAACTAAATATTAATTAAAATCAATCATCATGGTTAAAGGTTGTTGTGGTGACTAAAGGGGTTTTCACATTAATTACTTAATTTTTGTGGAAAGAAGTAATTGTGTTGGGATAAGTTTTAATTTGTAATCAATTGGACGTAAATTTGAAAAACCTATTCATCCGCCTCTAGGTATAGTGTCTTGATCTCCACATGTATAATCGTGAGGGAAGATTCATTTGGGGTTCTCCCTCCCGGATCAATACACGTGCACAATGTATTCGATTTAATGATTGTTCAAATTTTTATTCATCGATAAGGGTTTCGTGAACAACTAGTTTGATGGTGGGATGATTGTTGTGGTGACTTTTGTGGTAATTTAATCAATTGACATATTATTGCATCAATTCACACGACGGATTATTTGGGTTGTTGAGGAAAAAGGCGTTTATGTTTTTAATTGCAAATTAGCTTGTTATTGATAATTGTGGTTGATTAGGTTTAAAATTTGTGGTTGTCCTGAAGTAATTTTGATAATTCAGGCCCTTTAGGTTGTATCTAGAACCTTCATGTGTATAATCGTGAGATAATATCTACTTCCATTTAGTATCAGAGTTTGGTTGCCCTGCGAATTACATTTAGGCACTTGTAGGCATGTTTTTGTTTTTGCTTACTTAACCTAGTTTTTATTGTTTGAGAATTGCTGTGACTACCAAGTAGTCTCTAATAGATGCTCAAAGAGAAGACGGGTCATAAGTGTTGGTTTAAAAAGTGAAAGTAGAGGAGCGATGAAAACGCTTCAAATTCGATTTTCGATGGAGAAATAATTGGAACGAGGTCTACGGGCTGTCATTTTGAGCCCGTTATATTTAGAAAGCCTGATAAGTATACTTTCAAAAAAAATTGGCCTTATTTCAAAACACTAAGCATAGCTAGAAGAATTACCAAGCAAACACAACTAGGTCAAGTTGATTTATTTGTAAAATCCTAGAAATAAAGATTAAAAGAGGGTGTCACTTTATGGGCTTGGGTGTGTTATTTTACAGTAATTTTTCTTCATGGGTTAGTGATTTAAAATCTTATTAAAGATTATGAAATTGAGTTGTAATTAACTCTAGATATCATAGCATGAAAATACCTAGTTTTAGATTTAAAATGAATTGTGAATTAGAGTCGCATGGGAAAATTGTGATCACTTGGTTTGCTTGCTAACCAAGTAGTCTAAAATGCTAATTGGATATTGAAAAAAGGTACATCAATTTGAGATGCGTTAAAGTTAGATAATCAATCGTTATGAGTTCAAAAACGAACCCAAACTATGAAGCTTTAGCTCAATTATTTCCAAAATATCTTTAATTCATTCTCAAGCATTTTAGACATGCATAGTGAAGGAATTATCATTAGGACATGGTCATACATTTTCAATGAATACACAAGACATATTTTAATGATGAATCCATTTGCGTGATGGATGCTAGGTTTGGAAGTGATTCCAACTGTTTTGGCTTCACCTAAAGGTTGAGAATGACATTACCCAGTCATTGAGTGCTTTGAGGTGAGTGTTCTATTTCATACAATTGATAATGACAAGATTATGTCTATGTATTAGTAATGTATGAATGTGTTGATTATAGCCTTAATTGTTAACGAATGAATGTGTGGACTGTTGTCTGGTGATAGCAGTGTGTATGTTAAAAAAGTTTATGACAGATGAATAGCTTTTTGGTTAGTATAGCCTTAAAGGTGAATGTTTGGCCTTAGTGGCGGTTGTATAGCCTTAAAGGTGAACGTTTGGCCTTAGTAGCGATTGTATAGCTTTAGTAGCAAATTGTACTTTAGTGGCGGAATTGTGCCTTGGAGGCAGATATAGCCTTAAAGGCTAAGTTATGGCCTTAGTGGCGACTATGCATACGTAAATGCCAAATATGACGAAATATGATGGTTTATGGGTAATTATTCATTTAATATTAATGAAGTGATGTTAGTAGTACAAATTGTACGTACGATGGTTTTCAATTGTGGAATTATATTTAATTTATTGAGATAATAAATACATGTGAAGTATATTGCATTATTATCTGTTATATGAAATTGTACATTCATTGAGCGTGTTGTGTGCTCACCCGCCCACAGTTTGTGGTTTTAGGTAATCGAGCGAAGAGGGAGGTCCACTGCTGAGTCTAGATGGTTGGGGTTGTGGCGAGTAGGTTTTATTGTACAATTTTGAATATGTCAAAAGTCAAGTTAATATGTAAATTTTTTAATAGTTATAATTACGTACTTTGTTGAATAATATAAATTGCAGCTATGTTTTGTGCATAAATATATCTATGTGTGGTTGCACCTGGTTAATGAGGTGTTTGGGCTATAAGTTATAAAATGTTATGCATAGGTATTTCTAGTTTCATGTTAAGGTGTGGGATCTACTCTACTGGAATAGACAGTATACACTATTTACGGGTTAGGGTGTGACACAAGAGAGGATCTTGTGCATGAGAAAAAGGAGTATTCATGAACTAGTACTTCAATAAGATATAAAAGTGAACAAGAACTTATTTCTACCCCTCAAAAAAATAATGACCTTCTCACCAAACAAACACCTTTGTGGGTTTGGGCTAGGCACACACCTAGTGACATTATAGGAAACCCAAACAAAGAGGTGAGGACTAGGAGACAATTAGAAGATGAGTTGGACTAAAATTTCTATTGCATCATGTTTGAACCCAAGAATGTGTGTGAGGCTCTTGAAGATGACAATTGACTTATTTCCATGCAAGAAGAGCCAACCAATTCACACGAAGTGATGTTTAGGACTTGGTACATTGACCTAAAGACACCAATGTAATTGGAACAAAATGAATTTTTAAAAATAAATCCGATGAAATAAACTTTGATGAGACTTTTGCAATGGTTGCTTGGAACAAGGGTATTCACAACTAGAAGGAATAGACTTTGATGAGACTTTTGTAATAGTAGCTTGGATAGAATCTGTGATATTACTCTTTGCCATAGATTTTTAGATCACATTTTATAATTGACTAATTTTGTAGAGTCCATTGCAAATCACAACATTTTTCATGGCCATGATGCTATCAAGATGAAGATCCAAAGATGTTCAAACTACGTATGCACCTTCATGCTTAGACAAATGTAATGACATAGAAAACATAGTTTGAGCCATTGGCGAACTCCTCTTGAGCAGCATTCTTCGGTACTCAAGAGGACAAGTTTTTTTCTTGGTTATAAGCTTAAAACCCTAGAAGGGACCACCATATGCTTTCTAGCCTTCACTAGAGCAGTCTCTTCATGACTTAGGGAAGAAAATGGGAAAAGCCCATTGAGGGGGAACAAGGCGCTCTCTATGAGCACGCTCGAGTGGTACCTTGGCCTTGCTCGAGCAGACTCGTTGTCGCTCGAGTGATCTATTCACCCAATCAAGATTGGAACCTTGTTTTCATTCCAGTGCCAACCACCCTTCCACCAATCCAACATTTGTTCACGAATCTATGTTTTCTTGTTGACAAAGACTACCCTTATTTCAGACCTATATAAATAGTGAAATCCTTTCCCATAAATATGTTAAGAATCTTATGAGATTTCTTTGAGGGAAAAACTACTTTTTACCTTCAGAGCTTCCACCACTACCCTATATCTCTAAGATTGAAGGCTACCTACCACTAGAGATTCTACCTAACTTCACGAATTGGAGTTGAATACCTTGATGGTTTAACAAACTAATTGGTGTGTGCATACTAGGAATCTTTGGTGTGCCCATGATTACTCCAAGCTTAAACGAACCGTGCGGCTAAGAGTCCAAGTGAAACTGCGCAAGACGTCGAAAAGGAATTTTTTGCGTAGAAACATACGAAGGAAATGAGCATCTAGTCATGGTATTGGTTGAGGTATAAGACTCAAGTATTTGTATATTAACTTTGTCAGTAGGTGATTAGGTTTTTGTGAACCTCGAGTGGTTCTCTGCGGTTTTTTTCAAGGATGACTTTTCACGTCAACAAAACACTTGTGTTATTTGTTGTTTATGCTTATACACTTTTGATTGTTTGCACACACACGCACTATGTGTTTGTATGAATGGTTGATTGACATTATTTCATCCATAGTTGAATTTTTGGGTTTGGGTTTTGGGATCACCGTGAGATTAAGTGTTTATGTGAATTAATTGAAAAATAATTAACATTAATCGTCATGGGTAAGTTGGGTTGTGGTTACCAAAAATTAAAAAATTCATTGTTTAATTCGAGTGAGAAGAGGTAATTAATGTCAAACTAGGTTTTAATCGGTAATTAATTGAACTAAAATTAAAAAAAAATATTCACCCCTCTAGGTAGTGTTGTATGCTCCACATGTATGAAAAATCCACATAATTTTTTCCCCTTTTGAAACAACAATTGGTATCAGAGTGTGGTTTCCCTGAGTTATATACTCATTGAATCATTTAGGATTTTGGAGCAATCTTCCCTCGGAGACCCTTCCGGCAAGATCCTTGAGCAATGGATCATTTAAGCTTTTCAAGCAATTTTGTAACACCCCACCCACCACGTGTCAACATATTGTCCGCTTTGGGCCCACTGGCCCTCACGGTTTTGTTCCTCCCAGGGTCCCTGGGAAAAGGCCTGTTGACAAGTGAGGCGAGGGGCTTACATATAAGCCCAGCAACTTCCCCTCTTCCAACCGATGTGGGATACCAGGACCTCACAATCCACCCCCCTTAGGGCTGCACGTCCCCGTGCAGCTCGCCAGCACGAGTCACGGACTACCATTCTCCTCCCCTGCCCGCCCACACGTGACCTGTGCAGGGCCCCACTCTCGGACAGGGCAAGGGTCGGCTCTGATACCACTTTGTAACACCCCACCCACCATGTGTCAACATATTGTCTGCTTTGGGCCCACTAGCCCTCACGGTTTTGTTCCTCCCAGGGTCCCTGGGAAAAGGCCTGTTGACAAGTGAGGCGAGGGGCTTACATATAAGCCCAGCAACTCCCCCTCTTCCAGCCGATGTGGGATACCAGGACCTCACAAATTTTCTCCACCAAGATCCTCAAGCCTCACACTTTTTCAATGGGTTTCATAAACTCCTAACAAAATCTTCTTCTCCAACATGTGAGATTGAATTAAAGAATCAAGAAGGATGGCCATTGGTCTTAGAGATCTAGGGTTGTTCTTCTAGCTCTCTAGATGTTAGAATACTCAAAATATGTTTACAAGAGGCTTACCCTAATTTTGGAAAGCTTTCCCAATTCGTAGGTTTGAAATTAGGTTAGTTTTAAGGTCCAATTAAACAAAAATTCACAAACGACTGCTTGAGTGGTAGGAGAGAGTCAGATGGTGGTTGTTACTGAAATAAGAAAATGAATCATACCAGGTCAATGGAGTAAAGACCACTCGAGTAGACAACAAGCGGCCAAATGACAGTCTCTATTGCCCAACTCATTTTCCTCCTCTGATTTACCCCTAAGTGTTTAGAAACCGCTCTAGCTAAAGAAAAAACAAGCAGAGAGTGTACCTATTAGTCATCTTGAGCATTAAAGGGTGTTGCTCAAATAGGATTCGATACATGGCTTATTTTGTGTTTTCAAAACTTGTTTAAGGTTAAGAAAGACTTTTCATTAAAATACCTTAGTCATTCATTGATTTTTCCAATTCCATGTTTATAATACTAATTATCTTAAGTCTAAAATTAAACTAAGGGATATTAGGTCTGTAGGTCATTACCTTTGTTCTAAGCTTAAAGGTACATTGAAGAACTCTTAATAAGGCTTTGTAGATTGATCTCCTCCCTTCCTTAATGCTTACATATCTTAATCTTTGAAACATCATGACCATGTAATTAGGTTGAAATTTACATCAAAACTTCATGAAATTAGTCAATTATAAATATTTTTCCTAGCAAACTCGAATTGTATTCACGCATACAATACATTTAGAAATTTATGTAAAGCTCTATTAAAGTCTTAATCTAGATGGATTTCAAATTCAATTGGAGTTGATTTCACACACTTAACATGTGAGTTGACTAGGGTAAGGCAAAATTTGAACGAATGCCAGAAATCGTAGAAACCATATTTTAATGAGGAAATTACTCTAAAGATGTGTGAGTATAGAGTTTTGTATTGTTTCATAATCCTTAAAGTGATCCATTGGATGATGAAATGAGGACGGACTTGTGATTTGATAAATTGAATGTGATTATCATGTTTAATGATAGTTTTGCATTCAAAATTTTGAAAATTGTGTTACACTATTCTGCATTTTAATCCATTTATGTGTTTAAATATGAAATTTTTTTATGTCATACCTTCATGCATGTTTACAAGTGTAGTTAGGTTGTATGAAGTGCATTTGAGGTCAATTGGGTAATAGAGAAATTGAAATGTCAACAAACTATTGAAGTACAAGGAATGTTTGAGCGACCTACGTTAAAATTTGTTGACAACAGTTTAAATATGATGGTGTAAATTTATGTCGATGAGCAAAAGATATTGATTATGCTTCACAGCTTGGATCAGAGCTATGAGGCTCGTGGGGACTGTGACATGGTGTTTTAGGGATTGGGGTGATTAGGGGGTTTGTGTAGTGAAAGTACAGTGGTTCACCAGCTCGGGAGCTCGGCTAGTCCACCCTTCAATGGAGACTCTTGCTCCCTTTCTCTTTATTGATAAATTGAATGATTTACAGAATAGTGTAAGTACCCCTTCCCCTAGTTAGGGATCCCTCATGCTTATATAGCCTCATTCTTGCCTCTAATCCAGATTTGCTTCCTATAATTATGGGATCCTCCCACCTTCTTTCCCCGGTCGAGGAGTTGTTTGATTTGCAAAGAGCTGGCTTTATGGGATTCATCTCGAGATTTTTGCCTTCCCTCCATAGGACCCTCCTTAATTTTTGGAGAGGATCTTGGTTGATTGAGAATTGTTTACCTCGAATTTAGCTTAGCTATTGCTCCGAAGGATTTTGCTGTTATGTAGCTTATCTTATCATTCCCACTATTTTCTGGTTTGAGGGAAAGCTATTGCTCTGCACCTCTGTGCTCAGTATTAGTCTAACCTGACCTCACTTCCCGAGCTGACTCTTAGAAATTTATTCTTTGTATCATTAGTTGCCCCCAGCCCTTGGTGCAAGCTAGCTTGAATAGGGGCTGAGCTACTTTTAAAATTGCGCTGGGTCAGCACGTGATTGACTCTGACTTGCACATGGAGATTGTCCTTCTATGGTTCTCAGTAATCATGGCTTCTTCGATTCCCGCACACGTTACATTACACGTCTTTCAAACTATAAATGGAAAAACGGCTACTCGAACCGTCTTCTTCCTCTTTTCGGCTTCTTCCCCTGTTCTTCTCTCCTTGAATTCTAGCTTTCTGGTTTTGGAGTTTCCTCATTCATTTCTTAAAATCAAACTTTTCTAAGTTCGATTCAAATATTTTTATTGCCCCTTCCTTTAGCTTCTCTCCAAGTCGTGGTTCGTCGCTTTCACCAGATCTAGGTACGTCTCTTGCTCTTTTTTTACCCTTTTTCCGTTCTGGATCCCTCAAGTTCAAGGTGGTTGTTGCATTTTTGGGATTTTCGATTCTTTTATTTCTAGAATCGAGGCTACTGCTTATCTCCTCTCCCTTTCTTCGTGGGCTGGAGTTCTATCGTACGAATTCTTTGTGTTAGGAGCTACTGTTCTGACCCTAGGGGTTATTAGGGAGTGTTTGATTAGCGTTCCTCCTCTCTATCACTCTTTTAATCTTCCTTTCTCTTGCTCTGTCATGTCTGCTCCTTCTGAAGCCAATCCCACACCTGATTCCCTTACGGATGGCAAGTCTGCCGGAGAGGATGTTGACCTAGGAGAAGTAGGAGATGAAATTGACAACTTTCCTGGCATTGATTCTATTGACGCCGAGGTGAATATTGAGGTGAACACCGAGGAGCCTCCATCCACTTCCTCTCCTGGACCCAAAAATCCTGACAAAGGTAAAGGCAAAATCGGTGATGTGGAAGTTTCGGCTACGGGAATAGGATCTGCTCTCAGATAAGCAGAGCTTGTGGGCCCTAGTGAAGTCTCTCCTTCTTTAATGCAGCTTATCAAGGTCCGCTATAGTTTCCCTCCAGGGGTTCAATGCTGGTGTCCCGACAAATTTACCCCATACGTCTCCCAAGTTCATAAAAAGGCCTGCTTCTTCACTACTGCCTTTGAGAACGGTCTGCTCTTTCCTATACACCCTTTTATCAAAAGTGTTATTCAGCACTTTAACGTCCGTCCTGCCCAGCTTTCTCCTAATTTTTGCGGGGTCCTGATAGGTCTCCTTGTTTTTTTTAAGAATCACAAACTAGGGGTTCCCACTATTCCGCTACTCATGGATCTTTTCAACGTCAAGCTTACTTCTTCTGAGGGCTTCCGATACATATCTAAATAGCAAATGCCAAATTAATCATTTCTAGTTTACCGAGTTCTCATAAGAACTGGAAAAAATAATTCTTCTTTATGGGGGGTCCGCACTAGGAGTATAACCCAGCTGATAAGGCGGACACTCTTCCAATCCCTAGAGTCTGGTCTTTCCCTGACAATCTAGGTAAGCTTTTGCTGGAAACAACTGAGGTCCGCTTCTAATGTCTTCTTTTAAATTTGTTTTATTCAATTTATTTCGCAGGCGTTCGCCCCGAGCTCAGTGCTGAGGATAGGCAGGTGTTGCTGGAATTGGAGAAGTACAAATTAGCACCATATTCTAAGCTCATCAGACCTTGGCTTCTCGTGGAACTAGGGTTCAGCCTCCCAGCACCTCCAATAGAATTCCCTACTCCCCTATCTATGGAAGCTCTAATTCCTTTTTTTGTTTTTGTGATCGACGAGACAGCAGGTGGCACTCATCCTTCTTGTCTGTTAACCCTGATTCTTTCTCTTTTTTTTTTGATCTGTCTACATGGTGTCCCTAGGTCTTTCATTAATGGAGCCAACTGAGAAAGATCGCCTAGCTAAGTTGGGTCAGTTGAGGAAGGGGCGAAGTGGGAGCAAGTGTAAGGCGGAGGTTAAGTCTGATAGTGGTTCTGCAGCTTTGGCCAAAGTGGCGAAGTTGGATCTGACCTCAACCTCTCCTTCTCCAACTCAGACAACCCCATCCTCCAGTCCAGTACACGAGTCTTTGCACAGACCTCCCTTTCTCCCAAGGTAACTCCTTCTTCCTCCAGAGAGGCCAAAGGTTAATTCCTTGATCAGACCTCCCCTTCTCCATCAAAAATTGAGGGGACTCTAGAGACAATCACCCACACCTCTTCCCAACTTCTTCCTGGTAGCTCGGCTTGAGAATTTTCTCAGCCGCTTTTAAAAGGTTCCAAAGCTGGGGGCGAGGGATTTCCCAGGGCCAAAGAAGGTGGGGATTCTCTTATTAGCAATGTCAAGCGTGCTGCCAAGGTCATTGCCTCTATCATCCCTGAATCTGATATCCAGAGAGCTGCTACAATGCCTCTTGGGCCTTCCATTTCTATTCTCTTGTTCGGGGCCACTTCGGTAAACGCTTGGCTTTTCTCATTTTCCTTTTAGCTTGCCTTACTTTTATTTCCTTGTGCTAACCCTAACTTCCGAGGTTCCCTTGAATTCTAGGTGGATATCCATGGTAGTGGTCTTCTAAGGAGGATCCATGCTCTGGAGGGGTCTTCAAAGGCTTCCAAAGCTGTTGAGCTCAAGAACGCAGAGCTTGCCTCTACTATTAATAGGCTCGAGTTCAAAATATTGGAGTTGCGATCGTAGGTGGATAAACAGGCCTCCCTCATTAAGGACTTAGAGGCTGAGAATTAGGGATCTAATTAGGGAAAGACGAAGGATGAGCTCAAGGTAAAGATAGAAGGGTGGGTCAAGGCTAGCCAAGATGCTCTTGAAGCTTATGACTCCTATCTGGGCATGAAGAGGGAGTACAACGTGCTGGAAAAGGTGAATGATGTTGTTAGGGGTGAACTTGAGGAATAGAGAGTTGCTACCAAGAAGAAAGATGACCTGATTGCCAAGTTGTCTGATGATGTCACCACTAAGTGGGCCAAGGGGTGGCTGAAGTTTCAAGACAAGGTCGAAGAGACTTACTCTAACCTGGACTTCACCTTTGACTAAGGACAGATAGAGGGTGAGGTTGCTGAGGAAGAGAGGGAGCTGACCCAAGCAGAGGGTGGGGATAACACCCCGTCCCCTCTTGCCTCTGCTGCTATTCCTGGGGCTATTGACCCCTCTCTCGTGGTTTTAGCTCAGGAAAATCCTCCTCATCCAACCATCTCTTCAGCCGCTACTGTGATCGCTGGCTCTAAGAATTTTACAACTCCTGCTGCTCTTCCTGCACTTTTTTCTGCTGTCTTGGTGACAAGAGCTCTGTCAGAGATGCCAAGAGTTCCGGCCGAGGTTGAGATTCTTGCTCTTGACCCCTCCGAAGTTTCTAACATTATCTTTCCTGAGGTTTCAACTGCTAGCCTTCCTGGTTTCTCTCCTGCTAATTCACCACTTGCACCAACCGTCGAGCTGTCGGGCTCTTTTCCTCCTACCCCCTCCGGCTCCCAGGCTTAGGATTTTTTCTCTTTTTTATATAAGCGTTGAACATATTTTGTTTTTGAAGTTGTATAATACAATTTACTTTGTTCTCCAATACAATCTATCCAATTGTGGTCTTCGTTGGTTATATATATATATATATATATA
>CM042191.1:12846374-12883263 GCA_023539305.1 Ilex asprella
ACGTTCTCGACTCCAATTGTGGTCTTCGTTGGTTATATATATATATATATATATATATATATATATATTCCCCATGCTTACCTTTGCTTCGAGGAGACTCCCAGTTCACTTTGAGTCAGATGTTCAACTAAGTTTACCATGAGCTTTGCCAAGAGCTCTTATGACCTCGCTCACTGCTATAAGAGGCTTGCTAGATTTGGCAGAGAAAACAAACTGCTTGGTGCCTGAATTTCATCAAAGGTAAGTCTACTAAGGTGATGTTGCCTCCTTTGCGAGAACCATGATGGCCATATTGACCCCATCTCAGTCAATTCGTCAAGAGTAGCCCAGGGGCCAATGTCTTACAAGTGAAGGATGGCTTGGCTGTCAGAAGAGGCTAGATGTTCTCTGCCTTGCTGCTAGAAGCAGTGATGAGAACTAGGTGGGTGCTAATAAGTTGACTCTGTTGTCCACCTTAATGCTCTAAACTGTTGTCTCAACGTTTGCTTATTTACTAGAATAAGAAATATTACATCCTTCAACTGTTTTCCTTAAAATCGTAACTGTCATTAATTAGGAAACTCAAGAGACCGCCCATTTGCTTTTGCTGCGGTTCTTGATTTATTGAATCTTGCGACCCTCTTTTTTAGTTTTCAAATGATCTTGGGCTTTTTCCTCTTTGCTATTATTCTTGAATATTTTTATATTTGAGTCTCCCTTTTCCTTTTTCTTAGGATTACCTTTTGTCTTTGTTTTTTTTTGTCCACGAACTCTCATAGCTGCTCCTCTTTCTTCTCTCTTTCAAGATCATTCCTCCTTCGGGATAGACTAGAAATTCCAGTCTCGCTTCTTGGTTACCTCTTCACTAACTTCCTCTGATCTAGATGGAATCAAAAAATGATTCTTTCCTGAGCTGGACTTGCCTCTCAGGGTTTCCACTCCAGATGAGCCTCCTAATTATCTTTCTTGAATGGAAGTTTGCATCTTTAAAGGCGCCCTGGAGATGAGTCTCCACCTTCCTATCCACCCTTCCCTTGGATGCATTCTATCTTACTATGGTTTACCTCATTCTCCTCTTATCCCCCAGAGGATGGGCTGTGCTGATCAGCTTCTTCCTGTTTTGGCGTCTTCAGGGTGATGACACGTTCCCTACATTTGATGAATTTCTATATTTTCATGCTCTTGAGGATGACGATGTCCCCTACTTCTATAGTTTTCGATGGAAACGCTTCTCTGAGCGCCAAATGGTGCTTAATACTCCCTCTCCTTCCGACGGGAGGCCCCATCGATTTTTATTTGCTTCGGGGGGACTCCTGGAGGTCTACCAAGGAGCATCGACAGGAGAACCGGGTTCCACATTCTTGGAAGAGCTTTTCTCACATAGGTTGGGGTTCCTTGTTCTTGGAAGAGCCTACCATTCTCTTTTTTTTTTAAAGTACTGATTTTTTTTGTGTGTAGTTGCGCCTGAACCTGACTTGCTAGAGGTTATGAGGATTGGGCAGATACAACAATTTTCCCCTAGATCATTTTCAAAGTTAATGACATTTGACAATCTTTTCTTGTTCAGAGTGGTGATTGCTTCACTTGATTTCCACTTCTTTCCTGATTCTCCAGATTCTTCAACTTCCGAATTAGAGGGAGAAGAGGAGCATGAGGATGCTAAGCCATCCTCCAAAAGGCGTAGGGTGGGCGAGTCTTCCTCGTCTTCTAACTCTTCTCTTGGAGCAGTTTTGTTTTTCTCTTCTGGTGCCAAACTTCTAAGCTTACTTTTGAAGACCGAGATGGAGAGGGATGAGCTGAAGATGGAGAATGCCCTTTTGAAGGGGGAAGTGGCTGCTCTCAAGAAACAGTTGGGGGAGAGTTAGAAGCCTTTTCCATTAGAAATTCTCAAGACTTTTCTGTCGCTCCTCTTCGATGGACATTTTAATTCCGTGATGAAACACAAACATATTTCTTTTCTGCTTTTGAACATTTTATGGTTCATTGTCTGTGCTAGCTAGGTGACTTTTCTGAATTTCGTAGGCAAAAGAGCTCATGGTAATTTTTCTACGTGGGCTGACGAGCTCCTTTGAGCTATAGAACAGATCTATAATTTATGAATTAAAGAGTTCATCGTGAGCTATAAAGCTCATCTTTGATTTCTAAGCTAAAGAGTTCATCACGAGCTACTAAGCTCATCTTTGATTTATGAACTAAAGAGTTCATCGCGAGCTGCTAAGCTCATTTTCAATTTATGAACTAAAGAGTTCATTGCGAGCTATAGAGCTCATCCTTGATTCATGAACTATCGTAATTTGCTGAGCTCATCTTTGATTCATGAACTAAAGAGTTCATCGCGAGCTGCTGAGTTCATTTTCTATTTATGAACTAAAGAGTTCATCGCGAGCTGTAAAGCTCATCTTTGATTTATGAACTAATGAGTTCATCGCGAGCTGTAGAGCTCATCTTTGATTTATGAACTAAAGAGTTCATCGCGAGCTGTAGAGCTCATCTTTGATTTATGACTACTCCGAAGGATCTTGCTGAGAAAAAGGCAACACTCACGATTTTATTGATAATAGTCATCTTACAAAAGAAGCTTACTGAAAAATCTTTTAAGATGCTCTGCGTTCTAAGAATGAGGTAGGATATTCCCTTCTTCGGTCTGTAACTTGTAGTTTCCAAGTCTTATCACCCTGGATATGATAAAAGAACCCTCCTAATTAGGGCCTATTTTTTCATGAGAAGGGTCTTTCCTTGCAAGGAGAAGCTTCCTAAGCACTAGGTCCCCAGCTTTAAAGCTTCTATACCTAACCCTCCTTTCATAGTACCTTTCCATTTCCCTCTGGTAACTCTGGATGCGGTGCAGAACTTCGTTTCTCCTTTTGTCCAAGTGGTCCAAATTACCAGAAGTGACTCGTCATTGTGTTTAGCATCTGCAAACTCAATTCTGGGGGATAGGAGTCCCACCTCAATAGGGGCTACTGCTTTGGTTCCGAAGGTCAAAGAAAATGGGGTTTCCTGGGTTGCAAACATGGCGGTGGTCCTGTAGGCCTACAGTATTTCAGGGATGTATTCCACCCATTTGCCCTTCAGGTCTTTCAGCTTTTTTTCAGAGTTGCCTTTATGGTCCTGATGGTGACCTCTACTTGCCAAGCTCGGCACAAAACCTCCTAAACTTTAGGTTGTAAAACTGCTTTCTATTGTCTGATATGATAGCTCTTGGAATTTCAAACCTGCAGATTATAGACTTCCAAACAAAGTTTTGTACCCTTTGCTCGGTGATTATTACCAACGATTCAACTTCTGCCCACTTGGTGAAGTAATCTACCCCTAAAATGGTGAATTTTCATTATCCATACCTGTAGGGAGGGGACCGAGTATATCCAAGCCGCATTGCTGGAATGGTCAAGGGATCACCACTGAGGTTAATAACTTGGGTGGACTGTGAGGGATGTTGGCATGTTCCTGGCAGGCTTTGCATTTTGTAACCAAATCTGCGGCATCCTTTAGCATAGTGGACCAATAGTATCCCTGTCTTAGTACTTTTCTTGCCAAGGTTCGGGTTCCGACGTGGTTGCCATAGATTCCCTCATGAACTTTTCTGAGTATATAGTTAGCATCTTCATCTCCCACGCATTTAAGGAGATGTGTTGAAAAACCTCGCTTGTACAACTTCCCTTGCAAAATAAAAAACCTAGCTGAGTTAGCTTTCAGCTTTGCAGCTTCCTTGGGATCTTTCGGTAAAGCTCCATCTTGTAAGTACCCCATGATGGGATCCATCTAGCTCGGCTGAGCTAAGACTGGGAGCACTTCCTCCTCCTCGATGCTCAGTGTAGGCTCTACTAGGTACTCTATTGGTATTAGTCTATCCAAATTCTCCTGTGAGGCAATTGCCATCCTTGCCAAGGCATCTGCTCATGAATTTTTTGATTTAGGGACGTGTCTAATTTTAACCAGCACAAACTTCTTGATTAGTTCTTGTACTTTCTAAGGTAAAGAATCATTTTCTCGCTCCTTGCTTCGTAAGATTCCTCTATCTGTTTAACCACTAGTTGAGAGTCACTGCAGATCTCCAGTTGTTCTGCCTCCATAGAATGAGCAAGATTGAGCCCAACAATGACCGCCTCATATTCAGCTTTATTGTTTGAAGCTTTAAACCCAAACCTAAGGGCGTATTCAATATCTATTCCATCTGGAGAGGTCAGGATTAAACCTGCACCGCTCCCTTGAGCATTAACAGCTCCATCTACTTAAAACTTCGAACTGGGGAGGTTAGGTACTAGCTGCGTGGCCTTCATCGGTATTGCTATAGTGAATTCTGCGATAAAATCTATCAAAATCTGCCCCTTGATAGCAATTATTGGCTTGTACCTAATGTCAAACTCGCTGAACTCTATTGCCCACTTCATCAGCCTCCCTGAAGATTCTGGTTTGTGCAGCATCTGCTTCATTGACTGTTCTGTTGGGACCTCGATAGTATAAGCTTGGAAGTATGGTCTGAGTTTCCTGGCTGTAGTTACCAAAGCTAAAACAAGTTTCTCTATTTTTGGATATCTCTATTCTGCCCCCATGTAGAACTCTGCTACAGTAGTATACTGGTTGCTGAGCTCTATCTCGTTCCCTAACCAATATTGTGCTAGTTGAGAAATCTGAGACGGCTAGGTAAAGGGTAAACACCTCCCCAACTGAGAGGCTCACCAGTATAGGAGGGGAACTCAGGTGAACCTTCAAAGCTGCGAATGCTTCTTCGCACCTAGCATCCCACTAGAATGCTTCTTTAGAACTTGGAAGAAAGACTGACATTTATCACTTAATCTGGAAACAAAACGACTCAAGGTAGCTATTCTTCCAGTCAAGCGTTGAATTTCCCTCGTATTTGAGAGGGGTTGCATGTCTAGTACTGATTTTATCTTTTCTGGGTTAGCCTCTACTCCTTTGCTGTTAACTCTTAAGCCCAAAAACTTTATTGCAGCAACTCCAAAGGCACACTTGGCAGGATTAAGTTTCATCTTGTGCTCTTTTAAGATCTGGAATGATTCAGCTAGGTGCTCTATGTGGAGCTCTGCCTTCAGTGACTTTTTCAGCATATCATCAATATAAACTTCCATGGATGTCCCGATTTATTTTTGGAAGATCCAGTTTACCAATCGTTGGTATGTGGCTCCAGTATTTTTTAACCCAAAAGACATGACTTGGTAGCAATAGGTTCCCTGTTCAGTCACGAATGAAGTCTTCTCCTGGTCACTGGGGTGCATTCTGATCTGATTGTAGCCCGAGAAGGCATCCATGAAGCTGAGGAGGTCATGTCCAATCGTAGCATCCACTATTAAATCAATCCGAGGTAATGGAAAGTTGTCTTTAGGGCACGATCGATTGAGGTCAGTGAAATCAATGCAGAGCTGCCACTTGCCATTGATTTTTTTGACAAGTACCACTTTTGCTAACCAAGTAGGATAGTCTATTTCTCTGATAGCTTTGGCATGAAGAAGCTTGCTGACCTCCTCATTGATTGCCTTCTGACACTCCAGAGCGAAACTTCTTTGCTTCCTCCTTCAAACCAATTAAACAAAACTGAAGAGTGTTCACTCCAGATAGAGTCAGAGTTATTGCAGAAGTGGTGGACAAGCTCTTGCATACAAGGTCCAACAGAGAGGTCCAATACCCAGAATGGTTAGCCAATTTGGTAAGTCAAGTAGCATAATGAAAAATGGAGGTTTTATATAGATTTCATAGATATTAACTAGGCATAACTGAAGGATTGATTTCCATTCCGAAGAATTAATCTCTTGGTGGATTCCACAGTAGGGTTCCAACTCTTAAGCTTTGTTGACACATTCTCAAGATATAATCAGATCACAAGCATCTAGATGACCAAGAAAGTACCTCTTTTTTTATTGAAAAAGTTGTACTACTATCAAGTCATGCCTTTTGGATTAAAAAAATTCAGGTTACATATCAGTGTTTGGTTAGTCTGATCTTCAAATCACTGATTGGAAACTATGGAGGTCTATGTTGATGATATACTGCTGAAAAGCTAGTTGTTGAAAACCATGTAACTCACCTAGATGAGGTCTTCAGAATCTTGAGAATGTATCATATGAGATTGAACCTATCCAAATGCACCTTTGGGCTATCATTTGGAAATTTCTGGGCTTCCTGGTATCGCAGAGAGGAATTGAGGCAAACCTAAACAAAATGTAGTGCTTAACTAGAAGGGTTGCTGCACTCAATAGATTTATTTCCAGAGAGACCGATGTTTTCCTTTCTTTAAAACTTTGAGAAAAGTCTTTCAATGGACGTCGAAGTGAAATTTAGCTTTTGAGAAGCTGAAGCAGTACCTGAGCTCCCCATAACTTCTATTTGGAGCAGTACTTGGGGAAATGTTGTACCTATACCTGGCCATCTCAAAAACTACTACCAGCTCTACCCTAATAAAGAACGAGAAAGGAGTTCAGAAACAAGTCTACTAATTTGGAATGTACTAACAACATTCTAGAAAAAGTGATCTTGGCTTTGGTTACAATATTTAGGAAGTTACAACCCTACTTCTAGGCTTAAACCATAGTAGTTATGAAAAAATTCCCAATAAGGCAAGTGCCGCCAAATCCCAGTATATCAGAGTGATTAGCTAAATGGCCTGTTGAGTTGGGGGAGTTTGACATAGTTTACCAGCCAAGAACCTCCATTAAAGGGAAAGCACTAGTGGACTTCATCCTAGAAAGCACAATTAAGAAGCCAAAAGGAGATCTTCAAGCCCTGCCAGAGCAACAGACTTGGATACTCTATGCCGAACGAACCTCCAATGCTAATGGATGAGGTATTGGAATAAAATTAGTCTTGCCAAACTAGCTCAAAACGGAGTATGCCTTTAGGTTTGGATCCAAAGTCTCCAATAATAAGGTTGAGTATGAGGCTTTGATAACAAGACTCATGTTAGTATTGGCCCACAGGGCAAGTGTTAGTAGCATGCCCTAAGATCAATCAGATTGATGTAATTGGGAATGTACTAACAACATTCATTAGCTATTTTATTAATAAAAGGCAAGTTTATTCATATCATGATTTTGTTTTTATTACAAACATGATATAGTCTATAGAGTTTAAGTTAAGAAAATATTTTCTCAAATGTTGAAAAGAGTAGATTATACTTCTTAGTACTTAACTATTAAATGTACTTATTCATAGGATTACTATTTGGGCAATAAGTAATCCAGATAGAATTTCATACACTATACACATTCATATATGATATGAAGTGGCTTGTCTCAAGCCACTAGTGTAGAAACACTAAAACAAGTGCTTAGGTGCTTGTTAGAAAACAAGTACAAAAAGTGTGACCATTGATATAGGATATTACATATGGAGTTTTATATACTCATCAATGTAAATCCTAAGTTACAGTTATGCTTGTGGTTCTTAGACCTGAGACACCATGGTTGTCTTGTGTATGTGTTTCTATACTTTAACTCTACAACACATCCATATACTAACCATGTGTTTGCACTTGTATTGTTATCTATAGTTAGACATATTTGGAGACTTATGAGTGTACAACGTAGAATCAATCACTCTTAGTAAAAATGGAGTATCTCCTATGTGATCTTCTTGGATATCACTCATGCAATCATTGGCCAACGCAAAATGATAATTAGAAAGAGTTTCTATTTGATCATTAAGAATGTTACTCCTAAGATCGAACACATAACATTGAATTAGAGGTTTGACAATAAATCTATACCTTAGTAATTCAATTGGGGCATTGTATGATAGAAGGATTGAATTGTACGACAATTGTATATTGAATGAGTCCTTTACCTAATTCATGCTATCCAGGGTTAATCATGATATGCTACTAGCTGTCACTCATGATTAGTAAAAGCCCAAATAATAAATAATTTTTATTTTTTATAAGGGAGAGTTAAAAGATTTTTAATTAAAATTAAATTAAAAGGAGTTTTAATTTGAGAGTACTAATTGGAGATAGTATCTAATTCCTACAACCGGATATGCTTGAATCTATAGGGTCACACATAATAGAATTGATTAGAAATTCATCGATATAGAAGAGGAAAGCCAATTAAGAGTAAATTGGGGTCAATACCTAATTAAGAGATAGTTGGGCATTTATCATTATTTGTAATAAATAAAGAGGATCCTAAGTGTGACTCTTCATTCACGTGCATCCTCTCTATACATAGAGAGGTGACAATAGTTCTCTCAATACATACCTGTATATATTTCTCTCTAGTTTTGATAGTGTTGAAACTAGATCTAGATTCAAGAGTTGAATCTCGTTTTCTTCAAGATTTGAAGATTAAATCCATAGTTTGTCAATTCATGTAGATACTGGTAGAGGCCAAACACTTGAAAGGCTCGGGATAAAGATCTTGTTCGGGTTTGTAGATCCGATTTCGTGAAGGTCTAGAGTTTGTTAAAGCATGCTTCAAGGGTAATGCACTAAATCCCATTTGTAGATCTTAGATCTAGTGTTTTATGGGTTTGTATTATTTTGACCATAAATAGATCTTGTGCTAAAAGAATTGAAAATTTTAAACTTTTGCTGCTATATTATATCAATTCCTTTCAATAAGGTGTCTGTAAACCAAAGTAGACTAGTAGTTGGTAGCTAAGTAGATTCAAGGAAAGTATGATGAAAAAGATGAGAAAATGGTAGCCTTTCTATCTAAAATAAAAAAATCACATTGCTCAGCTTGAGAGCTTTGACATAGTACAAATTCCACGAGTAAAAAAAATCTCATGTTGATTCTCTTGCATGACTAGCCTCATTTTCCGTGATGATCTCCCTTAGAGCTATTAAACAAAATGAGTAGCTTGGGATCAACTCATTTTTTAGCTGGCTCGAGCTCGCTTATATTACAAAATGAGTCGAATCTGAATAAATTTTTAGACTCATTTTGTTTACGAACCGAATAGAGCAGAGCCTGAACTATTTGTGTGACAGCTTATTTTGTTTTTTTTGTACAAAATATGTATGTAAATTGTTAAGGAATAGCAAGGCTACTTTAGAAAAATTATTAAATATTGAATCTATTTTAAAATAACTCATGTGACGTGAGTCATGTCAAGGTGCCATTATTTTTTTTTACAGACTTCATGTGGGTTGCCACCTTCCTCTCTCTGTCTCTCTCTCCCCCACACCTTTAGCTATAAACCCTCTTGTCCCTATCACTTTTTAGTTAGCCTCTCTCTCTCTCTCGGCTTATTGTTCTCCCTCAACCCTCCATCTCTCATTCTTCTAAGACCAAAACCTTTCTTGATCTCTCTCTAATCTCTAAAAAAAGCCTCCAATCCTCCCATCAGTGGATTTAGATCTTATGGGTATGACAATTTTTTTCAGGAGCTCATTTTTGCTCAGGCTTGTACAGAGCCAAGCTTGAACACAATTTGGGCTCGGCGTTTGAGCTTGAGCTAAGCTTAACATCCCTTCATAAATTCAACCCGAACTTCAGCAAACCGAAACTTGGTAGGCTTAGATCAATTCACATTCCTAATCTCCCTCAAATAATCCCAGTGGAGCTCCTCTCGACAGCCATTATAGAGGAGGAAATAGTTGAAGTCAAAACAGTTCATTGACCAAAGGACTGAACTTACCATCTCACTCAATATTTTGCATAAAGAACTCTACCATCCGAAAAGAATGAAGCTCAAAAACTTCGGCGGAAAGTAAGTAGGTATGTATTAATAAATGGGGCCCTGTATAAAAGAGGTCTCTCTCCATCCTACCTACGTTGCTTAGAGTCTAGAGATGTTGAGTACATTCTTAAAGAAATTCATTAAGAAGTTCGTGGTAAATATTCAGGGGAGAGAGAGCTTTAGTCTATAAAGTTGTACGCCAAGGATACTATTGATCCACCATGCAATGAGCTAACCTCTATCCCCAGCCCTTGGCCTTTCGCGCAATGGGAATTGACATAGTTGGACATTTGCCCATTGGAAAGGGATAGAACAGGTTCGTATCAGTAGTTATTGACTACTGTACTAAAGTGGTCAAAAGCAGACCTCTAGCCACCACCATAGAGCAAAAACTCAGAGGCTTTATATAAAAGTCAATTATCTACCAGTTTTGGGCTTCCAAAGTTTTGACAACTAACAACGATAAACAATTTGAC
This sequence comes from Ilex asprella, assembly GCA_023539305.1. Classification (NCBI taxonomy): domain Eukaryota; kingdom Viridiplantae; phylum Streptophyta; class Magnoliopsida; order Aquifoliales; family Aquifoliaceae; genus Ilex; species Ilex asprella. The sequence goes on from CM042191.1 coordinate 12,856,466, forward strand.
AACAACAGTTTTAGAGAGTTATGCTCAAACTTGAGAATTTGAGATCATTATTGATCCCCCATCCATTTTCAAGCCAATGGGTAGACCGAAGTTACAATTAGAAAATTACTCAAAGGTCTGAAGATAAGATTAAAAGCCTTGAGAATTATGGGTGGAAGAATTCTCAAGCATTTTATAGGCATACGAAACCATCATAAGGTCTCTTAAAAGAGAAACCCCATTCTGCTTGGTCTTTGAGGTAATCCCCCTTGAAACGGTGTAAAACCAAGGAAAATTTAAACTTTTTATGAAAAAGGGCAAAACAGTAATTTGTCACTATAGTATGGGTTAAAAAGTCATATTTTCTAGACCTTGGATGATGAAACAGACCTCACCGTTGGATTTGCCTTGCGAAAACTAGTTACCCAGATAAATTTCGTCGGATTCTACGATATATAGATTTTTTTGTGTTTTACGAGGCGATCAGGTCTCGAGTGACCCAAAAATAAAATTTTTAATTAAATTTCGAAAGTTAGAAAATAATTTAAAAAAATTTCATATAAAATATTTTGAGCTTGAACCGGTACGAAAATTAATCATTTTGGAGCGAAAATGGACCCGGGAAATGGGGGACCTGTGGCGCGACGTGGACCAAGCGTTAAAATGTATAAATAGGAACAAAATTTTGATTTTTAGACACATCTCTGCTAGGTTCAATTTGGAAGAGAAAGAGAAGGAAAAAGAAAGATTTTAAGATTTCTTTCTCAAATTTATGGAGTTCTGCCAATTGGAATTCTTCGAGCCAAGTATTAAAGTCGATCTACGCGACGAGGGCTATGCAACCATACCAAAAAGGAAGGATTTCACTGAAGATTTAAAGATAGGATTTTGAAAAAAGTTTAGTTTTGGGCAAGGTTTGGGTTCTTGGAGCTTTCTAGCATTGTTTTACGCTTCAAGAGGTTGGTTTATCCTACTTAGGTTTATTTTCAACCTAGGATGATTGTATGAAATGAGTAGGTTGTTAGATTTGATTTAACGAATGTCTATTGTATTTGAAATGTCAAATGGGTAGAATAAATTATGTCTTAACTTAAATACATAGGAATTGCTAGATTGTGTTTTTTGGAATTTTGACAATAGGGTACGTGAAAATCACTAAATATGATTTTTTGATTTATGTGATGATTATGGACATTTTTATTTGATAACATGATTTGATGTCGTATGTGAAAATTAAGTGTGTTATTGAATAGATTATGTATGACATGCTTGGGGGAAATTGTTGTTAAATATGAATGTTGGTATATGCTTCTGATATATTGGCATTGTGATGACTTTATGGAAGTTATATGCTTTGGATATAATTTGCCATGAAAAAGTTGAATGTGGTTAAATTAGCCCATATGACATTCATTACATATGGGGCATGATATTGATATTGCAATGGTTCATTACATTGCCTATGAACGGAGACATCACATTTGGTGGTTGGGTGTGCATGGTTTGATCAAACACCATTCTTGGTGGATAATACTTGGGCTCGGAGAAAGTTGGATCAAAGATTCGATTGAGTTGCATAGTTTACATGAAAAACTTGTGTCGGGTATAACAAGCAGTGATAGATTCTCCCTCGGGTGCAAAACCCGATTACTTGGTTCATACACTCCCCCTGTGGTGCAATTTTGAAAAAGTGTATCGGTGTGTGGAACTGGCAGTGCGAGACCAAAACTCCACTACCCAACAAAGACACATGATTTTGTTTTATAACATAATCATTCGATGTGTAACATCCAACAAAGATACATGATTTTTTTAAAAAAAAGATCATTGGATGAATTTCATCAATGATGGATTTATACACATTGGCATTGCATTATGTTGTGGGAGTCGGAGTGGGATCGGGTTAAAGTGCATGATTGAGTATCATCTCATTTTATGGCATGACATGGTAAAATTCTAACATTTAATTGCATATTCTTGTATAAGATAGTTGTTACTTGTTGAATGTTGTATGTTGTATGTGAACATTTTGTATGCGCTTAGGTTGGGGAGTAGCCTCTGTAGGAAATACCCTATTGAGTGTGGCTCACCCTATATGGGAAAACATTACAAGTGCAGGGTTCATGCTGGTGGAAGGCTCTCAATCAGGGCCCAAATGTTGAAGAAAATTTGAAATGTGGCTTTAAATGATGGTTTTGTAAAACTAGACTTGTAATTTAATTTTTGGCATGTAATGTATGTAAAATAATTATAAATTGAATTTATATTAACTATGTTTAATGCAAAAATTCATGAAATGGAAGTATGAATTGATGTATATTGGACCTCGGATAGGTCATGTGATTAAATGTTGTTATATGAGTATGGATAAATGGATCCGGTGTGGTCAATGTTGTATATTGAGCCTCGAATGAGTCATGTGATTATATGATTGCACAAGTTGTGTTTTGGGTAGAGCTCCCTGTATAAAGGAGACTCTATCCAAATTTTGTTAAATTATAGATCCCGATAAATAGGGCCTAATGCGCGTGATATCGAGTTACACGGTATCCATGGGTATTATGTGGGTTGATGGGTGATCAACGGGTTAACAAAGGATCCCCGATTTTTGGGGTGTCACAGATGGGGTTAGAAACCTATAGGATCCAATACTTTAAGAAGGAAGACCAGGAGCAACCATAGTCAATCTGGACCTTCTTGATGAAAGAAGAGCTAGCCCAAATCAAAGTGTCTACCTATAAAAACCAGACTACGCGATAGTACAATTAGAGGGTTATGGTCCAAGAATTCTACCTAGAGGAATTGGTCTTGAAAAAGGTAACCCCATCCTCCAAAGGTCCTAAAGAATGGAAACTGGGGCCAAATTGGGAGGAACCCTACCATGTTAGCAAAATGATAAAACTTGCGACTTATGAACTCTATACTTTGGAAAAGAGGTTTCTAATACACGCCTGGAATGCAATGCAACTTAAGAAGTACTATCAATAAATTCATAGCTCAAGTAGAGCTTAATAAAGGGACCACCCTTTTAGCTGGTTAGTTAGTTGCTTATGTAATTTTTCCCTTTCAAGAAAATTCAATAAAAGTTCATCTTTCCAAAAAATTTCAAAACTCAATGAAACACTCTTCAAAATAGGAGAATGGAGATGAACACTGCTAAGGTTGGAACCTTGTAAAGATAGACCTCTGAACCAAGGCTAAAATCCCCATTAAGATAGACCTCTAAACCAAGGCTAAAATCCCCATTAACAAGGGCAAGGCTAAAAACCTAAAAATTCAAGTGCTATTCAAAAGGAAAGCTTACAATTACATTGCATATAAGCAAGCAGTAAAGCTCCGAAAAGGAGAAATACTATTAGAATTAGCAAATGGTTCATATTTAAATGGCTAAAAAAAGAAAGAAAAGAAGAAGCATCATGGGTCAGCCTTCACCATCCTCGGTGAAAGCACCTGAAACACTGGTGGACCTCCCTTCTTCTCCTACGATTTGCTTTAGAGAAGTATCTTTATCATCCAACTTAATTTAGGAGAAGTCTAGACCAAGGAACTTTGTCACGGTCTGGTGGTGGAACTCCTCAAATCCCTCCTCGTAGTAGCTCATGCCAAATTGAAAGTACTCATGTGTGTTCTAATTTGAATGAACTTGCACCTTTTCTTATTGTAAGATAACATCTCCGGTTTGGTAGACAGAACATCCTTAAGGACAGCTTCAAGTTTGTCTTTCCTAGGGATTTTTTTTCCATGAAGGCAGAGTAGGTCATCCTAGTAGTGAGTATGGCAATCTGGCCAAAGTAGAGGAATCAAATTGCTAAATTTAAAGGAATAGGGAGCAATAATGAAAGAAAAAAATAAGGTCAAAAGGATCATATACCCTACAGAAGTGGTGGGCCAACATCTTGGACATCCTAACTGTCACCAATTTTATAACCTCCTAGACTTTAGGACTAGAAACAAAAGTCATGAAACTTCTTCATGAAAAAGTCTGGGTCATTTCAAATACTTTTTGGAGCATCACTAGACTTGGTAATGGAAGGGGTGGAGGAATGCCCTTCACAAACTCGGGCATAAGAAACTTTGCATCAACAATCTTCTTCATCTTTTTAATTGCAAAGTTGTCATGAGAAGATTCAATGTCTAGGGGGATAATTTCAGAGGAAATGATGGGAGAAATCATCGTCGCAGGTGATCCACCGAATCTCAATCTTTTAGCAATGAACAAAGGAGTGCTAGATAAACCTTTAAACTTTTGTGCCCTAAATCTCTTAGGGCTTTCTTGTCATTTTTTTGGGGGGAGGGGAGACCTAAAAAAACAAGAAACAAAGTCAGAAATTCTAATCAAGAAACCATGAAATTGAAAGAAAAAGGTTGACAACGTACTTTTATGAGGCACAGAATCTATAACTAGGTTTGTCAATGGATCAAATTTGAATTAATTTTTGATTAATTCGATTCGAGTCTAATTTTAAAAGTCTGATTTGGAATCCAAACCAATCATCCGATGGTTTTTGTTTTCATAGTCCATATCCGAACCTATTAACAATTCGATCCGATCCGATCCAAATAATTAAATTTAACCAAATGTTAACAAATGAACTCTAAATTTTAACTAAATATCACTTAATTTCTTTAATATTTAGATAAAAATGTATACATATTTTGAATCCGATCATAATTGTATCGGATATAAGTATATTTAAATCCAAATATGTGAAATATAACATAGCAGATTCGAGTTTGAAGTACCAATAAAAAATATTAATTCATATATGGCTAAACTGATTCAAATCAAAATTTGATCCATTGCACTAGTTACAACCACAACGAATGAAGGTGCTAGCCCAAGATGGAACTTGAAGAGGTTGGCATTGGTCACCAAAAGACCAAAAATTTTGACCACTTTTGGCCTATTTTGAAACTCCTTTGAAAGGGCCATGTTGTTAACTACAATTAAGGAAAGTCGTTAATCATTTTCTTCCTATGCCTCTATGCCTTCCTCCTCTGGTAAGTTTTCTATTGTTTCTTGGCCACTAAAAGAACGAAAGGACTTCACTCCTAGTTCAAACTAGAAATAAAAAAGAAATGATATTTTCATTCCATCAGAGGAGAAGGAATTTTGGTTAGTAGATCAACGCTGGTGAGCTTCTTAGTCAGATAGTACTAACTATAACTTGGACCAACACCGACTTCAACTTGGAAATAATACAGAACCTCCCCCATGGAGAGAAACACACCTGTATCAAGGGCAGGGCTCCAAAGAACACCTTGACCTATCAAGATTCTCTAGCTATTAGGGGTAAGCTAGTCAAGAGCAATGTTGAGGAAAAATAGGAAATTGTGAGTAAAGGGATGGATATGAAACCTGAGCCTTAGATTAGGGCAAACTCATGAAAAAAACATCGCATTTGAGGGCATCATAAGCTTTTTCATCATTCATTGGAATTCTCAAATGAATGGAGTTCGGAATGGAGAATTGAGTCCTAATTCTCTCAAGATCTTTCTAAGTGATGATGCTACAGACCCCTTACGTAATACTCAAGTTATGTGGATTGCTCTGCGGGAGATCCTCCAAGAAAATCTCTGGATCTTTGTTTTCCTCGGTCCTTGTTCACAAATTCTGCCTCATGAACCAGAAGAAGTTTCCTCATGAGCCATGGATGGAAAATAGTTACATAGAATATAGAATGGAAGAGGAATGAGGCGATTAGAAAATTGAAAAAGATCCAAGTTAGAATTAAAAATCTTCGTGAGAGAAATAGTGGATTGGGGATTCAAGAAAAACCCTAAGTTCTTTAAAGAAGGATTTTCTCGCAAGAAAAAAAAATTGTAGAAGAAAATTTGGAATGGGAAAGCCTAACCGAAGTATTCTAGAATTCAAGATTTAAGGTTGCTCAACAAATGCAAAATTCAAAGAACCGGAAGGAGATTTGGAGGCTTAGTGAATTCTTGATCCAAAGCTTTGGAGGGTTTAAATAGCCCTAGGAATGGTAGTTACAAAAATCACCTCTTTTAAACTAACGAGATGTGCACATGTAAGCCATATTTGCCTCCCAACAAGGTAACATACAAAAAATGGAAAGTACGACGCACCCAACACGTTGCACATTCCTGATTAGAGGCAACTGATGAGGAAAAAATTAGCTACATAGTTGGGAAATCTCTAACAAGAGTAATCAATTCAAAAAAGTTACCCTAGAGGTCTGCTAATCCCAGTAATCAACTCTTCCCCACCTGATTAAGTCATTATTAGGAGCCAAAAGATGAAGTTTTTTCGATATTTGAAAATCAAAAGACCTCTTAAGATAAATCAGTAACCTAAAATTGGAGGGAAAGTACTTGAGACACCTTATCCTAGAGAAGTCTTAACCTTCTTATCAACATGAATGGAAGTAGAAAGATTCCTTGAGCGACAGGAGTCTTGCCCGGCTATAACAATGATCAGGGAGTTTAGACTCCTAAAAAGGGAGTCTAATCCCCCCCCAGTGGATAAGAAAGCCTAGAGTCCACTCTCCTACAAAAATTGATTCTCAAAATATAGATGGGAGCTCAGGGAAAACACCAAAGGTACACAACTTTGTTACTAAACATTGCCATTCAGCCTTCACTAGTTACTAACTTAAGCATTTGAGGGTCGACCTTTAGAGATTCCCCCTCCGATCTTTGATTTCTTTGCAAGTTTGTCAGTCCATCAAAACCTTACTTGGAGCCTCAAAGAGCTGATTCAGACTGTCAAATAGCTGACGTGGAGGTGAATAGAGTCCAGCCTAGCTTACGTGGACGTTGTATCAAATTTTGAACCAATACTTATTAAATTAACTCATACTTTCTCTATTTTTTTAACTCTTTACCTTTCCCACTCCATGAAAAAAAGGGTAAGATAAGTTGAATAGAAAATAAAAAGAAGGAGAACACATACATGGGGGAAAGACACTTGAATTACATGTTGCACACAGACTATTAAAATTTGGTTGATTACCGTATCTATGTTGTTTTGTGTGTTTCCGATTCATTATGTACTTGTTAGTTATGGTTATCATTCCATATATACCCCATATGTCTCATAGGTGTGTTGAGTACTTCATAATAACAGGTGTTTCAGATATTAATTTGGCTTAAAGCTTTCAAGTTTGTCAGTTACTTGTATTTATTATGTTTTGTTACAAACTCACCTAAGGGGGAGTTCGTAACAATAAAGGTCTAGGTTAAGATTGAGAATTGAAGATTTGAAGCCTGACGAAAGTCGGATAAGAAATAAGCTTATTTAAGACTTCATCAAATTTTCTTAATTGGATTAGGTTGGTAAGTTGACCTTGTTACTTGAATATGTTTTTGATCTTAAATTACAATGCGACAGTAGTTGACTCAGAGATTTTGTTGTTAAACCCGGGTAAATTTAAATTTTTATGAAAAAAGGCAAAACTGTAATTTGCTACTACAGTACGAGTTGGAAACCTAAATTTTTTTAGAACTTGGATGACAAAAAGGACCTCAACTTTGGATATATCTCGCGAAATTTGGTTATCAATTCAATTTTTGTCAAATTTTCAGATAAACAGATTTTTCGTGTTTTACGGGATGAACTGGTAATGGTGTCGCGTAATCTAAAAACGAGATATGAAATTAAATTTTAAAAATTAAAAAATAATTTGAAGCTAGTTCAAAAGAAAATATTTTAAACTTGAATAGGAATCGGGACAAAATTTAATCGTTTCTAAATAAAATCGGGCCTGCGAATAGAGGACGTGTGTCGCGATAAGGGCTAGATATTCCAAGGGGTATAAATTGGGGAGAAAATCAGATTTTCTCCCCATTTTTCAGCTGAATTTTTACGCTGGAGAGGGAAGAGAGGGAAAAAGAAAGAGTTTCACCTTCTTTCTACGATCTACGATGTTCGTTAGCCGAATCGACTTGATAAAGAATTAAAGTTTATTTACGCGACGAGGGCTATGACTACACACAAAAAATCACGGATTTCATCGAAGATTCAAAAACGAGATTTTGAAAAAATCAAAGTTTGAGCTTAATTTGGGTTCTTGAAGGTTTCTATAACTTGTTTTTAAGTTTCAAGAGGTTGAGTTCTTTTCCTAATTAGGTTTATTTTCAACCTAGGGTTCCATATGATATGGGTAGCATGACTTGAGATGAATTCTCTTCTTTAATGTACTCCTAGTGTAAATAAATTGTGGAAAATGGGTATAAAATTTGCTAAACCAAATCTAGCATGAATTGAGTATGTAGAAATTACTTGGTGTGATTTCTTGAAAAATGTTATTATTTGGACATAATATATTTTACATAATTTTTTGTCTTGAAGGTGTTTGATAAAATGTCTATTTGGATTAAGTGTGTTATTTACATTGATTATGTTATAAAATGCTTGAAATATATATGGAAAGTGTTAGGTGTTAGAGATGTAATCTCATGTTTAGCACTTACCTATGATACTTGAAATGTGGGAAATAGCTATTAAGCATGGTTAAAATCAATTCTAACATGAATTAGGTATGTAAAAATTACTTCTTGTGATTTTTCGAGATATGTGATAAAATTTGGCATATTATGTATGTACATAATTTGGTGCCTTGAAGGTGTTTGATTAAATGTCTATGTGGATTAAAAGTGTTATTTGCATTGATTATGTTATAACATGCTTGGAATTTGATATTGAAAAATGTTGATATATGCATATGATATATTGACATTGATGTTGTTTAAGGTGGTTATATGCTTATAATGTAATTTACTATGTAAAATATTTTTGGATATTGAATTGTTCATAATGTGTTCATGACATATTGAACATGTTATTGTAATTCTAATTGAGAATCTAGTTGCATAATGACATTAAATGCAACTGTACATTTATATTGCATATGCATGGATAATATCACATTCATGGGCGTTTGACATGAGTGTGGGCGTGTGTGCATGGTTTGATCAAACACCATTTTTGGTGAATGATACCTGGGCTCGAGATAGTTAGACTAAGGTTAAATTGAGTCGCACAGTTTGTGCTGAAAATAGGGTCGAGATTAGCAAGAAGAGCTAGATTCTTCATCAGGTGTAAGACTCAGTGATTCGGATACACACTCTGTTGGTATTGAGTTCATAAAGTGTGTCGGCATACGCGGAGCTGTTGGTGAAAGTCAATTAATGCCGTGTCAATTGGGTGTCCGTTGGTATGAGTCCATAAATACCCACCCGAGGAAAGACTCGAAATTTTTTAAAAAAAGTCATTGGATGTGTAACATCAATGGTAGAGTTTGAAATGTCCAGATTCATATGCATGACATTGCATGTATTAAGGGAGCCAGCAAAGGCTCGAGTTGAGTTGTATGTGTGAGTCTCATCTCATATTATGGTATGACATAGAGAATTTTATTGTTGAATTGCATATTCTTGAATGGAGTAATTGTTGCTTGAAATTTGATTGTAAACATTTCATATGCATCTAGATTCGGGAGTAGCCTCTTTAAGAGATATTCTATTGAGCGTGACTCACTCTTTCTGAGGACAATATTTCAAGTAAGAGACATGCACCGGCGGATGACTCTTACTTAGGCCCTTTTTGTTGAAGAAAAGTCGAGATGTGACTTTTAAACGATGTTTTTTTTGTAAAACTAAGATGTAATTTAGTTTTTTGGACATGTAATGTTATGTAAAAGATTGTAATAGAACTTATATGAACTGTATTTTGTTTAAAATGATGTTATATGAGTTTGGGTTGGTGTTGTAAAAGATTTAAATGGATTGAAAATTGAAAAAAGATGGAAACAGGGAAAAACTGGAAAGACCTACCGGTAGAATGATGAGCTCTTCTACCGGTAGAACTTTTCCAGTAGACTTTTCCTATCGATAGAACGTCAAGTTTTGCGGTAGAACATTTTTCAGTTAGTTTTCTTATCGGTAGAACAATTGTAGTAGTCTTTTTCTACAAGTAGAACTTGTGCATTTTCTATTGGTAGGTTTTCTTCAAACTTTAAATTTTCAAATGTTTTGCTATGCTTCCGGGTCTTGAGTCCTTTTACTTCAAGGGGATAAATGGTGTTATATTAAGAGTAATTAATGCATATTGGACCTAGGATGTGTCATGTGATTGAATGGTGTACAAGTTATGTGGTGGGGAGTGTCTAGTATAAGAGAGACTCTGTCCAAACTTTGTGTTGTTGTGATTCCGATAAAAAAGGATGTTGTGTCATGGTGTCGAGTTATGCGGTATTCACTGGTACTTCTGTGGGTTGATAGATGATCAACGAGTTGACAAAGGACTTTCGGTTTTAGGGGTGTCACTTTGTTGGTCAAAAGTGTTTTGACAATATATTTTTTAAAAAATATATTTGAAAAATAAAAAATAGGGCCTAATTATAACTGGCACACGACCGAGTCTCATGACACTCAAGCAAATGCTACATAACTTCGGACTAATGAACTATTATAGCTCATGTTGGCTTTGCACTTGATTTGAGCTTGAGCGAGGTCAAGCGCTAGAGGCTAGAGCGACTACGATGCACCAGTCTTGCAAAAATTCCTATTTTCAATGGGATTCCTACGGAACTTGGGCTTATGGTACTGTGCCTATTCAAAGAAAAAACTAGGACATTTTTAGGGAGACGTTGAGAATATCTTTGTGATTCTTAGAGCCTTGTTTATCATTAGAGTATAATCCAAGAGATCATAACACATCTTGTTGTGAAGTTGATAAATCTAGACAATTATTCTTACTTTTTCCTTGATTATGAGTTTGTTCCTAGATGTTGCTTAGGTTGTCTTTCATTCAAAATCACAATGCCTAAATTGAGAGTATGTTGCTTAGGTTGTCTTTCTAGGGTTGTTCCAATTGCCCAAAGTTGCTCGTTGCCTAAAAACGAAATTGTTGAGTTTACCTCAATTTCTGAGGAAGAAGATCGAGAGTTTGTGGATTAGACAAGTCAGCAAGCGTTCCACGTGGGAGTGTAATTCAAATCTCCATCAGAATAGTCGATGTTGGACCCAAGTTGAACTTGGACAAGGTGCCTCAGAAAAAAGAGTGTGGGGCAAGAGATAGCTTGCAACTAGTGCGTCTAGTGTGAATATGTGTATTGAGCTTGGACTACTCATTTCAATTGTGGATTGATTTGGGTTAAATTGAGTTTCGTAGTTTTTCACTCCAGGTGGGTTTTCCCATGTTAAAAATAGTAACTTGTGGATAGTTTATGATTTATTATTCTTTATGCTTTTAGTTTAGAATTACGATATGATTGATATGACATATGGTAAACATAATTTTGTTAATATGCTTATTACTAATTCTTTGTATGCCTTTTTTTAAACAAAATACCTAACCAAAAATTTGATGAACAATTTTTATCAAATCAAATGATTATTTTTCTTGATAATTAAATTATAAATTGGCTATTATAGTTGGACTACTTGATCAAAAAAAAATCACACCTTTTTTTATAATCAAAATCGATCAGTGAAGACATTGTAGTTAATGTGGGTCCTATGTGGCCCAAAAATCTATCGGTCCCCTTATTAGGCGTTGAAGCCAGACCAGGCGGCGTGCAGTCGATAGCCAAGGCTCAACACAACCCGACCAAGCGAAGAGAAAGAAGTCCAACGACGACTGAGTTGAGAAAATCTATATAATAAAATAGTTAAATTGGTTTGTCTTGAACTATTCGCGACTCAGATTATTTTCAGACTTTTAATCTGATGATCATAATTAAACTTAACAGTAACACTCCTATCTCTTATATAACTCTCATTCTCTCCTATCTTTTAGAAGTTTTAAACATACATTATCTCCTCTCCTCTCTCTCTCTCTCGCTAAATATATATATATATATATAAAATAAAGTAGCTAGATTGGTTTGTCTTGAGCTGTTCACGGCTCAGATCATTTTCAGGTTTTTGATCCGATGATCATAATCAAACTTAACTGTAACACTCCTATCTCTTATATAACTCTCATTCTCTCCTATCATTTAGAACTTTTGAACATACATTATCTCCTCTCCTCTCTCTCTCTCTATATGTATATAAAATAAAGTAATTAGAAAAATTTGTCTTGAGGTTTTCGCGGCTCAAATCGCTTGACGATTATTGATCCGATGATCCTCATACAAACTTTTTCTAAGACTCCTATCTCTCGTGTAAGTCTCTCTATGTATCTATCTTATACTCTCTCTCTCTCTCTCTCCCCCTCTTTCACATACAATTATTTTATTTTTTTTATTTTTCCTGCTTTATTTTTTAATTATTTACTCCATAGTTTTTTTTGTTATTGTTTATTTCATGAAACTAATTCAAAATTTTTATATATCTAATGACATGTATTTTGTCACTCACTTTTTATTTGTAAATAACACTTAATGTAAATAAAAAATAGCACACACTTTTCATGATTTGATGACTTTTTTATCTGAGTTTCACATATTTGCCTGAAATTAGGTTTTAATTGATTTAGGGCCTAAATTCCTATAATATTTTCATTAACAATGATTTTTATATAGATTATTTTTGTAGTTTTTTTTAACGTGTGCTCTATTTGTAATATTTTATGTGTTTTTATTCTTCTCTTTTGTGGGTGTAGGTGTGGCTGTGAGTAGACGATAATCGTGGTGTAAAATTTGATATTTTTTTATTATCTTTTAAAATTGTATAGGTGGATTTTTATACTTCTAGAAGCTTCACTAAATAAGATTTTTAAGCCATTTTGATGATTTTCTCACATTATTTTTTAGGAAAAAAAACACGGACACCCTCTGAGTTTTGGCAATACCACATGGATACTCTTTGACATTTTGTAAATAACACGTAAACCTCCTGAGGTTTGAAACTTATTGCACGAAGATGCCCTCCATCTCCCTTATGTCAATAGTGCTAACGGAAAGTGATAATTTTATCCAATTTTTTTTTATTATTTTCATAATTGTCCTTCTCCAAATTTAGTATCAAAAAAATTAATATTAAATTAATAATAAAATCAAACAAAAATTAATTCAATACCCAAAAAATTGATATAATTTAGTACCCCAAAAAATTGATTAAATAAATTTCAATATTAATTCGATAACACTAAAATTTAATTTGACAAATTTGAATATTAATTTGAAAAAATTAAATATCATTTATTATTGATCAAATAAACATGAAATTTACCTTAGATTATATTTTTGACAATATTATCAAATTTTTTGGTACTAAATTTTTTAATTTTCTTTCAAATTATCAATTTTTTCAATTTTTTTGTCAACTTTTTAATATATTTTCACGTATTTTCATGTGAACCAGAGATTTTTGAGTTCATCAATTGGAGGTGAGCGATTCTCTTTAAAAAAAAAGTGGGGGTGAACAATTGGTTTTATTTAAGTATGCGTGGTTGAATCTTGACCAAAAGAAAATTTATAAAATAATATAGTAAGAGGGAAGACTCTATGCTATAAAAAAATATATATTTAAATTTTACGAGTTAAAATATAAATTTTTAAGTTTATATACAAAAAAGAAAATTTATAATTTAAGGTCAATTTTATGTTGGTTTAATCAACACCAAATAGTATTTAACACGAAATGAACCTTAGATTGTAAATTAATATAGAATTTTATCAAAAATTGACATTTAATTTTGTTCAATTTATATTCAACTTTGTTGAATTAATATCAAATTAATTTTTATTGTTTTCAAATTAATATTAAAATTCAGTTAATCAATTTTTTGGGGTACTAAATTTTATCAATTTTTTGGGTACTAAATCAAATCTTATTTTTTTAATTAATTTTTTAATTTTTTTGTATACTAAATTTGGAGAAAGGCAATTGTAAAAATAATAAAAAAAATTGGGATAAAATCATCACTTTTCGTTAGCAACATTGACGGAAGGGAGAGTCTCTATGCAATAAATTTCAAACTTCAGGGGATCTCTGTGTTATTTATAAAATGTCAAGGGTGTTCATATAATATTGTCAAAACGCAGGAGATGTCCGTATTTTTTACCCTATTTATTAATTAGATATTAATTTATTATTATTTTATCTTAAAATTTTGAATTATTATATTTTTAATAAAACAGTTGGTTGGAAAGGTTTGTTGGTAGTTAAAAAAGAAATGTGTGAGAGTGTGTTTCTATGTATATTGATATGTGAAGGCTCTGATATTTGATAATTAAATTTATAATTATATTGTGTTATTTTGGATTGAATAGTGATAGTGGTGATAAATTTGTGAGTTTTATAAATTAGCAAAATTTAGTTGATTTTATTTATTGTTTAAAAATTATGAATTTAATTGTGTTCTATTAGTTTTTGTTTTTGCTTGAGGTATTTATTACATGGAGAATATCGTGGATTGAAAATATGATGTTTGAATTTATAATTATATTCTGTTATTGGATTGAGTTGTGGTAGAAGTGATAAATTCGTGAGTCATATAAATTAGCAAAATTTTATTTAATATTTAAAAATTGTAAATTTCAATGGATTATGTTACTATTTTTTTTTCGAAGACAATTGCATATATAATGTTGTTTTGAGTAGTTTTTATATATTTTTACAACAGTCTTATTAATATAGAGGGTATGATCAGCTTTATATTTCAGGTCATTTTCAAAAAAGAATTAGCATGAATATTTTTATGCTATTTTATTTTAATTTGAACAATTGTTTAAGGTTTTTTCCGTACTGTCTTCGGACACGGCAATGACTAGGATATAATAGAAATATAGAATACGACGACGAAGCCAAGATGAGAAGTGATGATGCATGGGAGGAAGAAGATGAAGCTGAAGCTGAAGCTGAACCTCATCATCAGCTTCACCTTCTTATGAAAGATAAAGAAGTAAACATATTTGATGGCCAATAGTTCTGGGCATCGCTGCGTTTTTGGTTCGTTCACGATTCCACTCTCTCAATTTCAAACTCATTTGTATGTATTAGTTACTGCAACCCTAATTTGTTATACGATTCAGGCATTTTGTGATGGATTGAATGTGTAGTAATAATAAGATTCAGAATGGAATTTTATGATATGATATTCTGCTGGGTGGCTTTATCTGGATTTGTTTTATGCTGTTGATTATTCGTTTATTTGGATGATAGTTGGGAACATACCATATGATGTCACTGAGGAACAGCTTATACAAATCTGTGAGGAGGTTGGCCCCATCGTCTCCTTCAGGTCAGTTTTAATTTTTAATTTTTTTGACATCAGTATGTTGGAAAACCTATTAAATCTGGTCTTTTGATAAGGCATAGTATCTGTTACAGCATAATTAACCTAACTCTTATTTTGATTTTAATTGTTCAAGTATGTAAAAGCAAAATTGTATACGTATGTTATGCTCAAAGTTGTCCATTCATCTTTTAAAAACCAGAATATTTGTTGTATATCTAAGTTGGATACAATCAACATCAGAGTTTCAAACTAGGTGTAAAAGTAGGTAAAGTCCACTCTCCTACCCCAAACAAAGTTGTTGAATTTTTTTTTTTTTTTGTATTATGTATTCTTTTTAACTTTATACATCACAAAATGCAACTGAAATGAAGTAACAGAATTTTCGAAGTTACATCATCAGCAGCAGGAATGTGAACACCACTTGAACATGAACTAAAATAGTTATTATTTAGTATGCGATTCAGCGACGATTAAATCCAGATATAAAGCATATAATGTATATAATATTTTGCAGCATAAATACCTTGACATTAATGGCCCTTTTGAGGATGAGAGTCGTGTCGTGAAATTACTGTCCTAAAGTAGTTGAGATTGTCTTCACGTGAGGTGACGAACATTGACTCCAAGATTCAACTCAAATATTTGCAGCAGTAATCCCTCAATGATAACACCCATGAGAAGACGGGGATAAGGCTGATTCAAATCTAAGTAACCCCTAAAACATAATATATAGAAACTAGTATGCAACAAATTGAATTGAAACAGAGAGCAAGAAAGACATTAGAATCTGAAGTGTATTGTTAGGTCAGGTAGGCTTGTTTATAAAGGCAAGGGGCTTTACCAATTATGGGTTGTAAAAGCCTTAATGACTAGTAACCCCAAAACTTGCAAAGGATATGATGTAGGACAACTTTGTAAAATAAAAATAAGGGTTGTGAACATTATCCATGAACAGTAATGGGGCTATGAACAGTACCCTTGAACAGTAATTTTGACTAAAAATCACTCCTAGGGTTCCTTTGACATCACACCTAGGGTTAGAATTGCATTACACAACTCAGGAAATATGTAATTACTAAAATTTTTTAATATCTCTCTCTATCTTTTATTAAAAGTAACACTAACCATATATAGAGTTTCAAGTACTCCTAATTCCAAAAAATTAGGATTCCAAAGTCTCTAGGACTCCGAAGACACTAGGTCCCTACAAATTGGAAAATTAAAATTAATTACAACTAGGACTCTAAATTTTAGAATATTCAACACTAGAATTTGAATAAAAAATATGACATGTTCTAGAAATTCTGGAAATTATAAAAATACCATTGACACTAAAAAATATTAAAAGGACATATAAAATATTAATACTAGCAAATTGACTTAAAATAAGAATGCAAGGTTCCATATGGATCTTTTCCTTAATGAAAAGCCAATTCCATTATCTTTCACATCTTCGAATTTGCATTTCTTTGAGCATCTCATGGATTGCATCATTAAACTGATGTAGGACAACTTTGTAAAATAAAAATAGGTGTTGTTTAAGGGCTATGAACAGTATAATGAACAGTAATTTTGACTAGGAATCACTTTTAGGGTTCCTTTGACATCACACCTAGGGTTAGAATTGCATTACACTACTCAAGAAGTATGTAATTGTTGAAATTTCTGAATATCTCTTTCTATCTTTTATTAAAAGTAACACTAACTATATAATAGAGTTTCAAGTAATTCTAATTCAAAAAGATTAGAATTTCAAAGTCTCTAGGACTCCAAAGACACTAGATGCCTACAAATTAGAAAACTAAAATTAACTAGAACTAGGACTTTAAATTATAGAATATTCAACACTAGAATTTGACTAAAAAATATGACTTGTTCTAGAAATTCTGAAAACTATAACCCCTGACACTAAAAAATATTAAAAAGAGTTTTTTTATCAAATTGTGTATCAGAAAGCGTATCGTTTTTTAAAAATAGTGTATCGTATCGTATATACATTACTACGATCCGTATCGTTTTCCATCTGTATCATGACGTATCGTACGATACGTATCGCGTATCGTACGATACTAACAACTTTACCGGGCAACACTTTTGGCACTATTTTAGTGCTCATAGATTGTAACTTATTTCTAAAGGCACATCTGATTCAATACTAGATGTTGTATTTTCTATCTTGTTAGGCTCTACAACAAAAAAATTGTTTGAATGTTCACTTTTGACGCTGGTCTCGGGACAAGTATTTGCTTGGGATTGTGTTGATTCTTCTACTTGATTCCATTCATCTTGAATTATTAGATCGTTTGTTGCTTTGGGCTGCTTTTGATGAATCTTCTCTAGTTGCATAGTAGAATCCAAATAACTTTGAGTTTTAGCCTTTTGGGAAGAAGAAACCCTTGATGTACTCACTTGGTGAAGAAAATTTAGGTACATCTCTATACCAAGTGGCACTTGGAATGCATGCTCTACGTTATATAGTGGCTGCCCAAGTATGTCTGTCTTTATATTTGCTCGTAAACTAGTCTCGAATCGAGCAGTTGTTTGACGAAATGCAAAGAGAAAAAACAAATATAAATCATGGTCTCTAGTAAGTGTTGATAAACAAAGCACTAAGAGTGATAAGCTACGCAAACATGCATTATAATGACAAGTTTACCTGTACCCGTACCACGTACCCAACCGACCCGCGATCTAGGTAAACTTGATCCAAACAACTAAGAAAATAATAAATAAAAACATACCAACTGAAAAAAATAACCAAAAAAAAAACAATATCAACCAATTTTTTCCCCTTCACTTCCAATTTTCTTTTAAGTTCATCCATTTTTTTGCAAATTGTCTCTTTTCCTTTTTGTCACGAAGTGCCAAAGAACCAAGCATATGGGAAAAACTAACAATTAAGTACAAGAATCATGACAATGAACGTCAAAATCTAAGAGAGATAGTCAAATAGATCATGATATATACACAACAAAGAATGGGTTACAAAGCAAAGGATCACTCATTCAGAAACTCTCAAAAAACTCACACGATCCTATGTTAAGTATCCTAGCTAAAAGGTGGTTAGTCATCAACCTTCTGCTTCTCTTCTTTTTTCTCCTTTTCCTTTTTCTCCTTCTCATTAGCCTCCTTCTATCGGATAAGGGTACGAACCAAGTCCTTAGTTTGACCCAACTCTCGTGTTGCAACCTCAACCATCCTTTGTTGAGCCTTATCCAAAGTGTCAACCTTGGAGGCCAACTCAAAAACACCTCCTAACTGATCCAGCCTCACATGAGTGTATCCATAATGCTCATCGATCCTTCTAGCTTTCACTCAATATAGCCATAACTTTAGCTATTGGGAATAGAGGTGGTGGTGTTGTGCAAGTGCTTGAGTGTGAGTCAATGAGAGTAGGTGGTGGTGGAGTGGAAGATATACTTAATGATGAAGTTGAGGTGGCGTTGTTGGATTCTGGGGTATGTGATTCATGTCCTCGTGCATCTTCTCCACTCTAACACCTGAGGGCCTCTCACTTGGAGCGGGTGGGAAGAGAGCAAGTGAGATTGTGACATCAAAGTAGGGCCAATGTGACCCTTGGTCTTATGCACCTAATTTGATTTGATGGTAGTGCCTGAACTCCATTCTTCGGACAAAGCCGAGTGATCATGGCCCCAAATGTGAGGCCATTACTCTTCTTCTTGCTCTCAAATGCTCGACAAATCACTCCAACGATCAGAGCAGCTAAGTTATTAGTAACTACTATACTTATAGCGTAAAATAGCTGAGGTCTAGTTGTCGGGAAATCACTAATGTAGGACTGTGGATCAATATCTGCTCCTCCAATCATATTCAGGAGTCTATACTCCCAAGTCAAGTCCTTCTAGTAGAACTTTAGTGCGGTGTAACCCTCAACATGTGGTGCTCCAACTATCTCTGTAACCACTGTGTGTAGCTTCAGGATTTGATCCCTCCACCCTGTCTTAATGACATCTCCCTCTACCTGTAGTAATCCCAAAATCTTAGCAATGCCGGTAGAGGAGACATCAAGCACAACCAAGGTTCAAAGTATTGGCCGAGTCGGATACAACTCGGCCGAGTCGTATCCGCCTCGGTAGGCATTGATTCGATAACGATACATGATACACAATACAAGACTATCACGAGTCTACCATGTATAGGTTCTGACTCGGGCCAACTCGGTCTAACTCGGACAAACTCGGATTCAACTTGGTCTAATTCGGACAAACTCGGCTGATTCACTTTCGAATCGAACTAATATGCACAGAATCGTCCAAGCAACAAAGAAATTGCCAAAACAAAAAAAAAAAGCAAAAAAGATGAGAAATTGAATCCTAAATCAAACCCTTTTTACCATAATAAAAACGAAACAAGAAAGTTAGAACAAAATTGAACACAAACCTAAAAAATTGTGGTAAATCTCCCTAATCAGAGACCCAATATCATTGATAACATCGCAGATTAGACTATCCTTCTTCTTCGTAGTTCTTACTTTCCTTCTTCTTCGCAGTTCATCGATCAACATCATCGATCAACATCGCAGACCCTAGGCTGCTCGACGGTCGGACTACTCGAGTAACAGAAGACCCCACCTTCATGATGAGTCTCGAGTAGCAGAGACCCATCGTCTCTATGCTCTCTCTCTCTGTTTTTTGTTCTCTGTTCTTTGTGTTCGTCAAAGTTGAGAGTTGAAGAGAGAGGCTTTGGGTCACGTGAGACTTTGGCTTTATGAGACCCAAAAATTTATTTTTCCCTCTTCTTTTTGTTTTTTTGATTTTGGCCCAATTTTTTTAATTATATAATTTTTAGTATTTATCATATAATCTAATTAGAACTTAACTCCTTAAGTTTGTTTTTGTATATGTATTGATGATTTACTAATTAAATGTACATAATGGAGAAAGTACATATAATCATCATCAAGGATCGAAATTTCGTTTTGAAGTACCGTTTCGATCAGCTCAAAAACGGAAACGTTTCAGAAACACAATGGAAACGCAGAAAAAATATGAAAACACATGGAAACACAAATACAATTCATTTATTTATAAAGATAAGCTAAACAATTGATTAATTCAACATATTTATTGGGTTAATATCTATTTATACAAGAATAAATTTAAATTTGAGGAAAAAAAAAACTTGACATGAGGTGAAAATCACTTAAATTAGTTTTAAACACTTAATTTTCATCAAATAAACACATTTTTACTTAATGTTAAGGTATTAACTATTAAATGTAATTGTAGTGGGATATTAAATGTAATTATAGTAGGTATTAAATATAATTATATTGGGCATTAACAATTACATGTAATTACCATAGGGTATTAAATGTAATTATAATAGGGTATTAAATATAATTACAGAGGGTATTAAATATAATTATTCATATTTATAACAAAACAAAAAATATATATATAAAAACAGAAGACGCTTAGTCTCAGACAAAGAGGCGAGAGGCGATCGAGGAGTCAATTGGCGATGTCGGTGCCCCAGAGAGAGAGAGAGAGAGAAGAACATGCTGGTGGTCCAGTGGTTGCTCGTGGTCGGTGGTAGATCGCAGCGATGAAGACAACTCCGAAGCCCTATATCTGGTGAAAAATGGTTGGATCTGCTTAGTGGAGATAAGTTATTGAATCTTTCTTCTCTGATCTTTAGTTTCTGTTCTTCGATTGCCTTTCTCTCTCTCTTCTTTTCTCTGTTTGTTTTTTGCTTTGAAAACCTAAATCTGGACTACTTGGCATATGATTTCTAAGCTTGGAGGACCTGTGAATTCTGAGATTTTTGTGATCATTGTTTCATCGAAACTGTACAGTTTCGACCGAAATGGTCTGAAACAGTGCTGTTTCGATCGAAACACTGGAATTTAAGGATTCAACTACGGTTTCGTGTCGGAGTGTTGAAATTTCGAAATGTTTCGGACGTGTCGACACTAGATTTAGATCCTTGATCATCATACATAAAATACATATACATATATTCGATCTAATTAGATAAATAATAAATAATTAAATGAAGAATTTTTTTTATAAATAGATTTTCATTTTTAAAGCTATTAAGTTAATCATAGATATACACTTATATTTTTTTATAATTTTTAAAAATTACAAATTAAATTATATTAACTATGAATATAAATGATAATAAATATTTTCTGGTAGCATCCTTATTATTATTTTTTGCAATGATTAATGGGTTAAATAATGTCTTTTAGGGATATGATGCATTGATGATGATGTTTACATTTATTACAATTTTTTCAAATTTTTTGAGCCTTCTATATAGTGTTTTGGGAGTATCGGCCGCACTACGACCGATGTGTCTCAGTGGCCCTCGAGCCAAGGGCCGATACTGTGACTTTGAACCATCATGGTTCAAAGTATCGGCCGAGTTCGAGTCAACTCGGCCGAGTCGTATCCGTCTTGGAAGGTGCCGATCCGATAACGATACACGTTACACAAATATAACGAGATTCAACTAAATCGGGCCTGACTCGATGGTATCAGCCCAACTCGGAGTTAAATCGGTTGGACTCGGCCGAGTCGAACCGAGTCAGACCGCTATGGTGCAACCAAATATGAAAAAATCTGAGCAGCAAAAATCCAAAAAAAAAAAAAAAGAGAAAGGAAGAAAAAATGGACGAGACTCACTTACATATTTATGGGTTAGGTCGAATTTGTAACAAAATAAGCACATGAAAAGGGGATTGAGAAGAAATAAAACAAAAAATCAAATGCCTATCAGTTAGCAACCCACAAAAATTCATCAGTTTTTTCAAAATTAAAACCCTAAATTAGTGACAAAAAAAACTCTCTAGCCCCAAATCATACATTTTTGGAATTATAAGAACAAAAGAAGAAGAAGAACATACAGTATATGTAATAAAAACCTTCAAATCTTCACCTTCTTCTTCTACTTCTTGTCGCGTTAGGAGCAGAGCTGGAGTGCCCAACATCATCTCTTCATCTCCAGCAGAACGATGGATCTCTTTGCCCTCACAAATCATGATCGACTCGCACTCTACAACAGTTGCCCCTCTATCTCTCTCTATCTCTTTTCGCGTTCGACGAAATGAAAGTGTTGGACTGTTGGGTACCCAATAGTCCATACAAATAGCATTAGTGTTATATATAAATATACATATATATATATATATGTCGGTGGGCATTGGGAGTATACCATGTATATTAAAACCCTATTTAATTGTTATAAAATTAGATTGCATGATTATTATATATGTAAATATATAAACTAAAATTTCTTTAAATTCTTGTACATAATTTTTTTTTATAAACACACATAAATCAAATTGATTTTTTTGGTATTTTTCATGTGTTGTTTAATTATAAAATGTGGCGATGATTATAGATAGGTATTTTTTAAAATGTTTAAATTAAATATCATAAAGATAAATATTTTCGGTAACGTTCGTGTAATTCATTTGTACTATGTTTAATGTCTTATATTATGTATTTTAACATATGACCTATAGATGATGTTATTTACATTTTTAAATATTTTTCATAATTTTTTTAATTTTTTTTGAGCTTTCTATCTACTATTTTGAACGTATCAGCCAATACCGTGTCGAGACGCCGAGACCCATGTGTATCAGTGCCCACCGAGTCGATGACCGATACCGCGACTTTGAACCATGTGAACCATGAGCACAACTTCTCAAACATATGTGAGGAAAGCATGCACCACATGACTGTGAGTGTAATGCAAAGGAAGAATAGTGCCAGTCTTGATCTGCTAGGGTCTTGAACCAGTTCCCCTCACTAGGTTGTGCAACCGCCACTCTCTTGGCACCTCTTGGGGGTATATTTTCGAAAATCAATCGGTTGAAGTGCTCTAAATGTAATGGGTTCTCACTTAATCAGAACAAAACCAAAGAAAAATGGTCCAAAGTGAAGATCCCAAGTGGTAAGGGTGAGATCTGAGAGTATTTTGGGGTTTGGAAGAGTTAGAAATGAAGAAATTAAGTGAGAAATTGACTTCTAACTAGCTTTCCCACCTAGGAACGCTCGGGTTGGCAGCTGCTCGAGTGATCATGTTGTCCTTGCAGGCCAATGGTAAGCTGTGCAATCTGATCCTATTCACCTTGTTTCTCACCTTTTTGACACCTTTAGGCTTACTTTCAACTCTATAATGGATGTACAAATGTATGACAATAAACAAAAAGAGGAATATCATTTTCAAAGATTAGATTTTTTACATTACATCATCAATGTATTAAAAGTATTGCGGCCCCTCGGTTAGCATCTGTTGCTTATTTTGTCAAGAATCCCCCTATTGATGGAATGAGTAATGGATGACCCACATTACAACACTTTTAATACATTTAGGGTGCAAATGCAAGTCGCCCCAAACAAAAATATCAAATTTGAACACATACATGGATGAAATTGGACCTAAATGCAAGAAATCTGAATTTGAAAACAGGAAAGTGAACTTAAAATCATCAAAACTCAAATTCAATCTCATTTCAAAATTCAATAAGTCAATCTAAAGTATATCTAAGGATAGAAATATCAATAATCATGCAACTTTAGAGTACTTTGCGAATCATAGTCCACAAAAAGATATACACATTTAGAATTTGCAAGTAGTTCAATCAATCTATGTATAAAGGGTGTGAAGCCTACACCATTGTTGTTTCTTATGAAGAAGATATGTTCCTAACTCCCTCCGCCCTATACACTATTATCCTCCTTGACTTGGCATGTAGTTTTACGAAAAATTTGAATGCATCGACTTCAGTAATAAATTCTGAAGTTGCTATATTTGCTTCAGCATATATTTGGTTATAATTTGAAAAGTAGATATAATTAGCTTTGACTTGCCAATTGGGATGTATTTTAGGCAAATCCTGAAATGGATATTTGGAGACACACAATCACAGAAAGAGGGAATAGTTATAGAAATGAACGTAGCAAAATACTAGTTTTATAAGATTTGTATCAAGCATTTATAAAAAATGAAACATGGTTTTGTATTCTCCTTCTTTAGTTTTGAGGCTTGCATATCGACATAACACGTGGGTTCAGCTTCTTGTCTATATCACTTAAATGGCAAACCTATTGGTGACATTCTCGTTGCATAGCTTTAAAACTGTTAGGGTGATTACTGAGGTAGAAATAGGGGTTAGCATAGCAACCCATAATGTAGTCTCCAATCATTTTAGGATTCCAGCAAAAATGTGCTGATTCTTGCTGGATTGATGGTGAGAGCTAAGCATAATGCTAAACAATTTTCTTCACCGTGCCAATTGGTCTGTGTGCTTTCTTATTTTTCCTGAATTCTATTTGGGGTGTGAAAAGTCGACTATAACCATGATCCTAATGCATAATGTGTTTCTTTTTAGGGTCGTGGTGGACCTAGAATGGTCGTGAGTATTGGTTAGTGTTGTTTTACTTTTTACTTACAACACATCAAATTTGTTTACAATTTCTTTCAAATGAATAAATCCTAAAGACATTTTACTCATGGATAATACAGACCCTCAAAAACAATTTGGGGGCTCAGCAGTCCTTGGGGATGTTGGTCATAAGCAGCCAATAGGTCTATCAGTAGCTATGGCTGCTGCATCGCTTATGGTGGGAGCTCTTGGAGGTCCTCAGATTGGTAGCAACTCCAATCAAAGTGGGCAGCAGGGTCAGACAATTTTGGGCACGGATCTGTTAACTCTTCATCTGGCCAAAATGACAAGAAACCAGCTGCATGAGATTATTTCTGTGATGAAAGTAAGTGTTTGAATCCAGTTCGACTAGTCTTTCTGAATAAATTTAAATACATGGTCTCGTACTAAATCTATTTATCTGATTCAAGTAATGGCTTCACAAAAAAAAGAACAAGCCTGCCAGTTATTACTTACAAGCTCGCAGTTTACAAAAGATATTTTGCAGGTTTTTTTATCAACCCTCCATGCCTTGAGTTTTTGCGAAGCATATTTTTGGTCACTAGATTACGGCTTCCCCCGTGTTTTCTACCTTTTTGTATATATATATATGGAAGTTGTGTCATACATTTTCTTAACCCTCTAGTCAACTCAATTGTTGTAACACCATGAACGATTGCTTCTGAATTCTGTATGTTTGGCTTTCACCATTTTTCTACATAATACCCACATGCGCAGAGCCTAGATCTTCGATAGTCTGGTCTTCATGAAAACTAAGTGTTTGTTTAATGAGAAATAGGTGGTAAATGCAAAAAAAGGGAATCAAAATCTTACTTCTTGTCTGTTTTTTTAGCAAGAAAGATAAGAGAAAATGTGGGAATGAAGATTCCCGCTCTCAAAAATTTCTCACAAACCACTCAATCCTATTTCTCACATAAGTGAAGGCTTTTGACCTATTTGCCTACAGTTATGAATGGAACAACAAAACAAATCAAGAATTACAACACCACCACTAGCTGTTTCCTCTATTGCCTTGTTGATATTCTTGATGATCCATCTGATGAAGGTGACGATGATAGAGATCTTGTTTTTGTCTTGGCTAAAAGCGTCCAAACAGTGAATTTTGAGTTGTTAGTGGCGATGGCGTAAAATCGAATGGAGGAATGGAGTTGAAGATGAAATAGGTGGTGGAGTGGTGGAGGAAGAACGTAGATAAAGGTGGTGGTTGGAGCGGGGGTTGAAGTTATTGATAGAACGACACCATGAGAGAGAGAGAGAGATGGTGGACCGGGTAGTTGATTGGTGAAAGTTATGAAGCGGTGACGTGGCGGTACCAATGGAGGAGGTGATTGTGAGTTGTATGAATATGATGTTGAGGACTTATCAGTGTTCAACGGTGGGTGGGTCCTTTTGTGTACAAGGGGTATATGAACATTCCACACTTTTAAATGGAAGAAATGTGTTATTTTGTTTAAACAATCTATTATTGTGTATGGTTGTGTAACATTCTTATAAGCATTGGATATATGTTAAAATAACATCCAGGTAAACGTGGGAGTCTTTCCACTTTGCTAGCATTATAGTGAGTAACTATTATCGTACTTTCTACATCAACACACTTGTAAACCTTTGTTGCCTCTCCCTTTGTCATATGTCGACGATGATATTGGTTTTTCTGGTGGAATGTCAGATGATGCCCCTATTTCAGTTTTGTTTAAGCCCATCTCATATCATTTGTCTGATGATTTTTTTGAGGCCGTTGGTTCTGATAGTGATCTCGAAGAACATGGTCATTAATGCATTCTTGGTTGCAATCTGTGATATTTAATGGGTCTTGAAAATTAAGATTCCAATAGTGATCTCGAAGAAAGATGTTTGGTAGTTTGAGTTTTGGGATAGTAATTGTGTGCAAGGATCAAAATATCGTTTCGAAGTACCGTTTCGGTCAACTAAAAAACAAAAACGTTTCGGAAATTTTTCGGAAACGCAATGGAAACGCAGAAAAAATATGGAAACACGTGGAAACATGTAGAAATACAAATGCAATCCATTTATTATAAATATAAGCTAAATAATTGATTAATTTAACATATTTATTTGGTTAACATATATTTATATAAGAATAAATTTAAATTTGAGGAAAAAAAAGTTTGACATGAGGCGAAAATTATTTAAATTAGAATATTATCCACTTAATAATATAATTTTATTATAATAATAATTTACTAATTAATAATACTAAGTGTAACATATTATTATAATATT
>CM042191.1:12888263-12910656 GCA_023539305.1 Ilex asprella
CACCCAACCCCACGGGCAAAACCCATTAGAGAAGGGCAAGAGAGAGGGATGAGAGAAGGATCCGGAAAAAAAAAAAAGTGAAAAAGGGAGAGTGCTTTTTATACTCAACCAAAAAAAATTATTTTTTGTTGCTAAGTAAGATCGAAGTCAGGATCTCATTAAATCCCATTTTGAACTGCCCGTTTGTTTTTTTTTTTTCATGCTTCCATATTTTAGTCTTGTTTTCAAAACGGAACAGTTAAAAAAAATGAAAATATTGATCAAACGCCTTTTTTTGTTTGCCATAAAATTTAAAAAAAAAACACAAGGTTACCAAACGACACCTTAGTAATTTCAACAAATTGTCAAAGTTTCTCACAAAATTTTCCATCATAATCAAACATGCATGAGAAAATATATTTTCTTTTCACTTTCCTTTTTGTTATTTCACTTTCTATCACTTTTACTTTCCATCATTCTTTTACTTATAACCAAAAGGACCGAAAATAGTTAAATTTACTCTTTGTTGCATAAAAGTGCCTCGGAAAGAGAATGGAGAGCAACTAAGTTAGATGCACAGGTGCACAACCTTGTTAATGTTGTTGCTTAGCTTTAAATTCTATCATAGATCCTACTTGAAGGTGGGAAAATTGTATCAACAAGGTCATAAGTTTTGTTTCCATGGTGTGTCTGGACTCTGGTAACCTAATAAACGATGCACGTTTTAGAAATGTAATGGTAAATTTGTATGCTGGTAAAAATGACAGGGAATATATGGAGTGGGAACTTGGGATCTTTTAAGAGTTTTGGGAGCCATACAAGTGCTTATAGTATAATCACAATGCTATTGTGTGGGATAATAATAGATGTCCAAATCTCGTAGGTCCGTCAATGTTGAGTGTTGTGGAACCAGAGCTGTAGCCAGTAGGTGGAGTTGAGATAGGTTTGGATAAAGACCTATTTACTATGGTTGATTTTGGGTTAAAATCTGGTGATACTATGAATATTGTGTGCACTTTCATGATAAAGTGTTTTTGGAAATAATACATTTGGGCATTCTTAGAATGCTTGGAAACCAAGCAAGCTATTATTGGTATTGAAGGCTTTTCCCACTACAATTATATTCTGATGGGGTCAAGCACAGGTTGTATATGATGTCCTAGGGTGGTTGTCTTTGTTTGTCATTATCTAAAACGTGTATGTGAAACAATGAAAAGGAGGGTAGTGTCGATCATTTCACTAGAGTGCACAAATTGGTTTGGCTTCGTTTGAAACGTTGCGTCTACAAAATTATCCTTATGTTTCATTTCTTATCCCCCTTAAAGAACTAAAAATGGAACATTTTGTAATTTTCGACCAAACGTCTTGAAATTTTCTTCTATGATTTGGCCAAACGTATTGAAATTTTATTCTCGAGTTTCTTCTTGTAAATCTTTAATTTGGATGTTCTTATTGATCATCCTAGCATTCCACTTTTTTGCCCCTCAAAAATTTATTTGGAAAAGAGCGTCTCTTATAATTGAAAATTTCCCCTGGACTATTGCTCATAAGAGACTAAATACTCACGATTTGTATTAGAGAAAGAGACCTCATTGTTGACTTGTGACAGAGTGTTGCATTATGTGTAGGAGGGTGGAGACTGGATAATTTTTTTCTACAATGTCCTGTTGCTATATCATAATGAAGAAGGTTATTTACTATGGTGGATTTTTGTTGGGTGTAATCATTCTCATGTGAATCTATGTTTGCCATTGTATTCTAGGGATTTAGGAGCAATGGGAAAGCTCGCTTTCTTTGAAGATTTGTGGTGCGGTGCAGGCAATCTTCTAGCCTCTATGATTGGAAATGAAGGCAAGAATTATTCTTAGATACATTTGAAGAAGAGCTTGATTTAGGAGAAAGTTCGATTCTTGGATTGTTGTTGAGTAAGGGTTTTGATTTCTCTCGATTTTGCTAAAACTCCTTTGCTTCTTATTAGGACAAATTGACGATCCGTTTTGTGAGATCTAGCCTTCTTTTTTTGGTTTTTCTTTTCTTGTAGTTTTTGTAAGATCACCCGTTTTATGTACCGGCTTTTGAAAATTATGCACACCTTTCAAGCTTGAGCGAGCATTGGTCATGCAAACTTAAGTATGATAAGTGAACTATGTAACGTGTTCAAAGCAAGATGTACATTGTTGGACTTGTTTTTTAACAACTTAAACTTTTATATAAGGATAACTAATGTAGCATGGTATTAAACATTTTGGTTCCGTTGGGAAGGATCTGGGTAGGGGAAGAAGGTCCATTTAACCCGTTAAGGATAAATGGGTTTTTCAATTAGAAATTTTAAGGCAAGAAATATTGCATTAATGGCTGGTTATCAAGAACAAATATTGATTACAAGCCAATGGATGAGATGCTAATAAGGTTGAAAGGGGAAGTTTCTAGTGCCCATGGAAGTTTATATCCAAGGAAATGGTAAGGTTTTTCCAAAATCTAGTGTTGTGGGTAACGGGGACAGAATGCATGGGTTGGAGAGTCATATTTTTCATCTTTGTTTTCTTGTCTCTATCAATTGTTTGATTCTCGTGGCTCATTCATTGTTCCTATGCTTCGGTTTGATAATCATCCATACTCTTAGGACTTTGATAGCTTTTCTTTATATTCTTGATTTATCTTTATTTAATCGAGAGTCGTGTGAAAAAAAAAATGAGTTTGAGTCTTCGGGTGTCTTTTCTAGTAAATCCTTATTTGATTCTTTGGTGAATTATTCTTCTTGTCCTATTTTTGCCCCAACTTTCATGATATGGAGAGATAAGGTGCTTATTAAAGTGCAAGTGTTTGCATGAACTATGGCACATGATAAGATTAACATCAATGATTTGCTTCATAAAAGAATGTCTCATTGTTGTCTTTCCCCTCTGTGGTGTACGATGTGTAAAGATGCTCTGGAAAGCATTGATCATTGATTTCTATGTTGCCTTGTTGTTATGCCCTTGTGGAATAAGTTGTTTGGCTTGGTGGATATGAGTTAAGTGATTCGTGAATTATCTGTATCCTTGTTTATTGAAGATTAGAAAGGTTTTAGGAGGTTTGATAAAGGCATGACTCTTTAGCGTTGTGCTATTTTTGCTATATTTGGGGTTATTTGGAAGGAAAAAAATGAAAAAAAATTGAATATTGAAGCAAGTGGATGGAAGGATTGTGGGATCTTACTTATTTTCTAACGTATTTTTTGACATCGATAATTAAGGATTTCAAAGGAATTTCACTTTGTGTTATTTTACCAGATTGGAGAGCTTCATGTGATTTATGGCGTTTATGTCCTTTTCTCCTATTTTGTACTTTTTCTGCTTTCAGGTAGGATTCTTTATCGAACTTTTTTATGTACCTTTTATTTTCTATTAATACAAAGTTTATGTTTCCTATCAAAAAATAAATAAATAAAATTGGTTGTCTGCATATGATACCCATGTTGAGTTTGTAAATAGCAATGCACTAGGTTCATGTTCTAATGTCTAGATGCTGATGCACTTGGTTATACGTAGCCTCCATGTTTGAGTGTTCACACATTGGGAAGATGATGAGAGCTAAATATACACTGATAGGTTCATTACCTGGCAACTTTAGTTTTGAAATGAGTTGTGGTTTGACATGGTATCAGAGCTAGTTAAATCATCAAACTCAGAATCAACTAGTACTAAGTAGAGAGAATGTCAAGGTTCTTACACTAGTTTGGGAGGTGGTATTATATCAAAGTGAATCAAGCTTTGACATAACCATCAACTCTTGTTGTAGAAGGGTTAGCTTGTGTTCCAGAACCCAAACAGATGCCAAATGCTTCTTTAGAAAAAAGGCTTCTATCAGGATGGTCCAAAAAACCTAAGCATATCCTCTGTCCTAGTTCTGCAGCACCTCATTTGAAGATTCCTCATATCTAGATAATGTCCCAAGACTTTTATAGGATTGAACAACATTTGCATCCTATTGGCCACAGGAGAGGACCAAGCAACTACTACGGGTTACTATCTATAGCAGAAAAGAGTGCACCGAAAGGAAGTCTTTTAGAGAACTTTGAATTCACTGGTTATTATGAGAAAATCCCTTTTGTAATTAGCACTTTAGTTATTGTTAGGTTGGAACATAATAGACTTTCCCTTCCGACAACGGTAACATAGGAGTTTCTGCTTCTGCTGTTCTTGGTAGTTGAGTTGGATACTGGATACTGTAATTGCAATCCTAAGTGCTTTTAGCAAGGATAGGAATATGACACTACAATAGTCGATAAGCTGATAGTTGTTCTTTATTAGCTACCATTCTTCTATTAGTAGTAGCACTTGCTCGTGAAACTCCCGTTGCCACATCGAAAACCTGTCTTTTTCATTAAAAAAGAGCTCTATAGGTTGGGTTTGCTGGGTTTTGATGCTGACTTTATTTATTATTATGAAAAGGAGAAGGTTTGATAAGGAGCTTTTAAGCCCTTTTGCTAGCTTTTTCATTATGCTGGTTCAACTCTTTTACACCCTTCTGCCACAGGTTCCTGGGCTTTTTCTAAATCTGGATATTTGCTTCTTGAAAGCTTAGTAATACCAAATGGTCGAGATCCAGTGTTGGGTCTAATATAAAATTTCACTGTGAAAGTTCTCATTTTCTTCTTCCTATAGCAAAAAAAAAAAGGGATAATTTTTTTTTTCTGTTGGTTTTAAAGTCTCTCTCTAGCTCACGTGCTCACTCACTTACACACATTTCAGTCCGGTGCCCTTATATTGTAGTTTTATATTAGTCTTATTTAGAGCTATGAAAAGGATGCTTCTCCGTTTGTTTGGTGATTGCCTAGATGGATGCTATTTTGAGTATGAATACAGTTTTGGAGTTCTCAAGTTTCCTATTCTCCCACATCTAGGGTCATCAGTTTTTGAATCTATTCGGCATGTTTGTGTTTCATTAGGATAAAAATTTAGATGTAGCCATTGTCATCTGCAGCATTTAACAGCTTCGTATTTGCCTTTACTGCAGGCCCAGATAATGTTAGGAATGGTTAACCCACAAATGGTTTGTTTTGCTACTCCAAAGTTTTGTTGTATGCTGCTATATTGAGTTACCCATTACATGAGGTTGTCTGAAAAACATTCATTTGATTGTGCAGTTGCAGATGTAAAATATTCGACCGGCTTCTGGTCCACTTCTGAAGCCTTCATTGCAAGATAGTGAACAGGGTCAGCGGCCAGCAGTCCAAAATCTTCCAGGGCTTCCCTCTCTTTTACAGAACAAGATGCAGTTTGGTGTGATGCCTCAATCACAAGAAGGTCAAGTAAATCAGTATCTCTCACAACTTCCTACACGGTCTCATATTCAGCTTCCAAAGCTAACACAGCACCAAGTTTTACAGCAAGGCCCATTGCCTGGGCAGTCTGTAGTTTCAACCCTTCCATCAGCTCGCATGCAGCAGTTGGACAATCTCTCTGTTAGGCCCCAAATTCAAGTGGCAAATTCCTCTTCTTTGAAGCAGGAAGTGGAACCTCTGTTACATGGCCCTTTGGGGCATAATGGTCAGCTGGTTGGTCCAAATACACCCCTTCAACCTTCTCTTTTGATTCGTCCACAACTGTCAGATCAAGGTTTTCAGTGCCAAAACTTACTATCTGTTAGTATACAAAACATGGCTCTAGGTATCGGCCGATACCGATACGAGTCGGCCGAGTCGTATTCGACTTGGCACCTTCCGCGACGATACCGTTACACAATACATATAAATTCCAAGTCTCGCATGACTCAGTCCAGTTGTTTGAGTCGATCCCGAGAATTGGCTGATACGGTTCCACAACACCACAATATAAACTGAATCTGTTGTCATGTTCAACATTTTCTTTTAGGTCGTATCACCCGATACCGCGACGTGACACTACGACCGATGTGGCTCAGAACTGTTTGAGTCGATGGTCAGTACTGCAATCTTGAACCACGATACAAAATAAGGGAAATGGCCAAACACAGGTGTCTGGTTGAAGGATGCTGTTGTCCTTGGGCTAACTTGTGTATAAACTATAAAGCATTCTTTCAACTCGGTTGATTTCTTTTTCCGGGAAGAAAAGGTGTTGCATCTCCAATTTCATTAGTAACAAACTAGAATTTAAAACAGATGTGGCTGTAAATAGGAATATAGAATATCGTATGCTTCACATAAGTTGAAACTGAAACTCATACAAACTTTGCTTTTGCTGAGAACATGTACCAGCTTGTGGCTGTAGAAATTGTTTGTCCTGGTAGATAATTATTTCATTATTTTACTTTTTTTTGAGACACATTACTTTACTTTGCAAAAGTCATTTCTTTAATAACACTCAAAATTGATGTTCTTTATTTCTTCCTGTTAACAGCCTAGCTCCTCAATATTATCTGCCATTACACAGGACTCTAATAGACCTCCTCAAGTTATTAATGATTCAACTTTGAGCCGTAGAGTTGATACGTATTCCAGCTTGTCTTCAGACATATTGGATAAAGCAAACATGGTCTGTGACAGTTCAGATCAAATGAAGCGCCCTTCAAAACTGGTGAAATTAGAGGATGGAAGGCGGAACACTTTTTTGGGGCCAGACGTAAACGTTTCTATTGTATCTGGTCCATCGCAGGTTTTTGACTTGTCTGGAAACCAAAATCCAAAAGCACAAGAAGCTTTAGGTTC
This sequence comes from Ilex asprella, assembly GCA_023539305.1. NCBI lineage: Eukaryota > Viridiplantae > Streptophyta > Magnoliopsida > Aquifoliales > Aquifoliaceae > Ilex > Ilex asprella. Next base: position 12,894,910 of record CM042191.1, read on the forward strand.
TGAGAAACAAGCTCCTCAGGTAATTTGTTCTTGCTGGGGACATAAAAAATCTGCATCCATCTATTTTGGATTTGTGTGCTTATCATCAATGCTTTTCTTTTTTTAGTCTCTCTTAAATGAGATGTTTGTCCATTTAAGATCCATGGTTTCAAGCTTGAAAATGCTGATAATGGTGCAGTTCCATTACGACGCACGACCCTTAATACATCACAGGACCCGACATTTCCTAGTTTCTTGCGGTAGTAGTTTGTTAAGGGGATTGTACCTTAGGATTGGAGGGACATTTTTTAGAACAGTGGGTCAGTTGTCTTGAAAGCCACTGTTGCTTTGTGGGATTTTGATGAGGCTCCTGAGTTCTAACTAGAGTTAGTGTCTCTGCATGCTTAACATTTGCCATGTTCATGAGAAAATGTAAGCATTTGGCAAGCTGGTTATGTTGGCATTATCAACTAAAGCATTAGCTACATTCTCAGCCTATTTCACACTTTTGTTTGGTTGGTACTATACTAGTTTATCTCATCTTCTTGTCATCCTTGGATTGGTCAATCTCATCTGATTTGGATCAAATTTGGCAGCCTTTAATTACAATGTGCCAATGTGGCTTATTCCCTAGTTGCACAATTAGGCTGGAATCCATGCTGTAAATGCTTCTGAAACCTATTATCAGGAGATATGGTTTTGATAGGAACTTTTAACTTTCTGGTGAACTGTTTCAGTAGTTCTTATAATTCACATGTACGATTTGTTAGAGTTCTTATTTTAGGTTTTATATTTATGTTTATGATTTTCTTGCGGCCACGAATTAGTTGAGACAATTCAGCTATTAGAAGCAATGCTGAAAACGGATGCATCCAATAAGGAAGGCAGAGCGCATTACTGTGAATGATGAAAGCAGCAAGCAGTAAAACCCATCCTTTGTTCCCTAAGAGCCTCAAAGTATTTAAACAAAATCATTTTTAATTGCATGCTTGCACCTTCTCGCTGGGTTTTTTCATTCTTTGTCTTTCGTATGTTTGGCATATCTGATCAGTGGAATGCTGAGTCATATGAACTCTTCTCAACTCTTTTACCCTAAACGTCCTTTACTAATGTAATTATTGGTTAGGATTTCTTCGCATGCTTGAGTGCGTCTTTCTCAATCAATTCAGGCTTTGTTTGAGTTTTTGACACAACCAGAAAGCAAGCTATGTTAAGAGTTGGTCCACTTGCTTTATTTGAACAGGAAAGATAGTCAAAGCTAACAATTTGAATCTTCACATAGAAGGCCTGCTTCCTTATACTCCTCCCTTCATTCGTTCAGTTGGAGGAACCCATAGGAGGCCCATCCCTTATCTCTTAATTGTTTTGGATACAATTTAGTTATATTATACATCATGGGCATATTGGAAGGTTGTGCAATATCAAGAACTTTGCTAGCCTCTCTCTTGACCAGTGGAACTTTAATAGCTTGAGTTCACACCCAAATGAACTACTGCTAGCCACAGTCATTTGGGGTTGAAACAAGGTTAATAGTAGTGGATGGATGGGATCAAAAAGCTTAGGTAAAAATCAAGTCTACTAGCTCTTATGTTTCTTACTTAGCTTTTTACAGTTTGAATTGAGCGAACAAGCAACACATTGCCTACTTGAAGGTGTAAAATTCGGGCGCTCCCTTTGAGCTCTCACCCAAAGCTGTTAGTTAATTAGTGCTTTTATAGGTAAATCATATCTGACTTTGAATGTGTTCTATATCGATGCTTTGATTATTAGAATACCCATCAATGATCTGTTGTTGCTTTGCGACACGTCAACAATAAGTTATTCATTCAAGTGGCAGAGTTTGGTTCCGAAAGATAAAGATGAGACCTATTCTCAATATCAATTGAATGTTTACACCTGTGACGGGTAATTGTGAACATAGTGGTCAAGGTATCTGGTTGGCAATATAGTTTAGCATTGTTGTCTAGGCATGCACAAAGAAGGCAGAGCATAGCACCCTTGTCAGTGGTCCAAATAAAGGAATGCAGCGGAAGGTGGGGAGATATCTCAGCAAAAGTAGGAATTTGAAAGTTGGCATCTTATTTGATTCTGGCTAGATATTCTGATTGAAATTGTATGTGGCGTGTAGACTTATAAATTTGAAATTAAGGCTATTTTTTAATAGAGAACGAGTGAAAGAATTTTTCTCTCCCCTTTTTTATTTCCCTTTTATTGGGTCCCCTTGTTGAAGTATGAATACATCAATTAGGTAGTGTTTGATAAAACTGAAAATTAAATAAGAAAAATAAAATTCTGAATTCTAAATGCTGAATTCTGAATTTTATAATCTGAAACTGTTTGGTATGTAGTGAATTGGCTCAAACTTTTTGATACATATAAGGAGCTTAAGTTTGAAAATAAATAATTTTTCAAATTTACCTTCCATTGTTTACTTTGAAATTCTTTATTAAATATGCAAATTATCCAACCAAAAAAATCACTGAAAATCATTAATCAGTAAATGATGATAACTTACATTTGGGTACAAAAAACATGTGTAATGATGATCATGCAATTCCATTTCTCAACAAACTAGCTTTCAGTTGTAAATCTAGTGAGAAACATAATTGGAAGAACATAAGAGTTTCTATTATTCTATGTATTATGAGTGCATGAAGTCTTTTTGGGACCAAAAGCCAAACATTTTGAATGCAAACTCTCCAATAGTGACATCTATAGGAGGATGTGTTCTAAAGCCCATGAGATTTTTTTGTTTTTATTTTCTTCCAATTTTTTAATACTGGAGTAATCACAGACAGTGAAATAGATTATGAAAACACTGATATATAGGGATGAATATGTGCACAACCTTGCAGCACTTGCGAAGAACTAGAAAAACTATCTAACTGAAAGTGATATTGAGGACAAGGAGCAAGTGGGTATACACTACCTCCCGAAGTGAGGTCTCTCTCTCTCTCTCTCTCTCTCTCCGTGAGTGGATTTGGTTTTGAAAATTGGGGATTTTGGAGTTGGGGTTTGTGGGCTTTTGACCCTCAAAATGAAAGCTTCTGAATTGTGGGAGTAGGTTCAAAGTTGATGAAAGAAACAATGTAGGCACTACCAGAGACAAGACAGGCGAGTGACTAACATTGACAATCTCACAAAAGGAAGCCATGGAGGGCAAAGTTGTCATACTGCAAGAAGTTATAGAACCCATCAGACTTGGGTGGGAGGTCTAGCTGGCTCCTGTTGGTTTCCAAAAATATTTTTGTACTAAATATTTGCCTGTCTAAGACTCGAAGGAGTTGCTGCATTGAATTCTGCATTTGTCTTTTGGAATAGACATCGTGCAATTTCATCTTAATTGCAAAAAACAGAAACATCTTTTCATGCCATGAAGTAGAAACTAGTACTTGTTAACAACTTAGTTGTACATCTTACTTGTTAGTATCATACAATACGTTTAGATATATTATAGGAAGAAAACGATACGTATCAAGTGTATGCATTTGTACTGGATCGTGCGATATACAATACGGTACTTCTGATATGAGACGATATATACAAGTCATCAAATACAAGGGAAACAAATCAATATTTTTTTTTTGGATTTTAACCAAAAAACGTGTACTCACATCCTATTCACATGGATTTTTTTTAAAAAAAAACACTAGGGAGTAAAAGGACATAATTTCACTATCTAGGGTCCTTTAGTTAAAAAAAAAAAAAAAACTATTTAGGGTTCTAAAAAATAGAAGTCTTCTGTTGTTGTTTGTTCCATCACAATAGCATATATTGGATTGTTAAAAGTGACATCCTCTGGCTCCTCTAGATGTTTGAAGTTAAAACTCTCAAAATTTTGATATTGATGAATTATGTTAGCTACTGGAATACTTAGATTGTTAATTTTTAATTTTGGTCCTTGTTGTCTCTTTAAAATTATTTAATGTGAGGATTTGTAGTGTAATGAAATGTTATTATGACCTTTTTTATAGGTCTATTTATTTTTTAAATTTTTTATAAAATTGCATGTATCTTACAATACACTATTTTTAAAAAACGATGCACATTTTGACGACTTTAGATGTGAATGGTTCATACTATATTAGCATAGATTACCAATGTGTTTGACTAAACAACAATATTTAAGTTATTTTTGATTTCTTTTTTCTCTTTACATGCTTGCAGCTTCCCCCTGAGGTGGAGTCAGCGTTGCTGCAACAAGTACTGAATCTCACACCAGAGCAGTTAAGTTCACTGCTACCAGATCAGCAGCAACAAGTCATTCAGCTCCAGCAGATGCTTCGGCAACGGACTTAGTTGACAGGTTCACACATGATTAGGTCTCTACACAAACCACTACAATGCTCACAGTTTAATTTTTCCCTATTTTTCTGGCTAAAGGGCTTATTATTACCTCATTGTTTTCGGAGGGTGTAAAATTATTGGCAGATCTTATTTGGTATTGTAAAGGCAGAGAACTGTAAAATTCATGAATGGTTGGGCTATTGTGGTTGGAAAATACCAATGAAATGAAAGGAGGAAAAAGTAAAAATTTTGGTAATTTTTGAGTTCAAGAATTTGAGATTACAGTTCCCTTTTCCGTATTTCAAGCTTACCATTGTTCCCATTTTCGAAGTTGCTTGTGCTTTTCTTGCTCCAATACTTCATCTGCCTTTAGCACCAATTCCTTTGGTTATTTGTATCAGCTGCTAAAGGTTTGTTGTGGTCCTGTTTGGCCTTCCAGTATGGTAACCTAGTTACTGTTTGGTAATTTATTTTTTTGTAGGTACTGTCTCACTTTTGTGTTTTTTTTATAGGGCATTTGCTTTTTTATTTTTTCCTTGTCCCATCTTACGCCCTTTTTCCAAGTTTTAATTATATGTATTGAACTATGTACACACCCTGTTTGTTTCGTGATTTATGGATCTACTAGAACTACTACTCACTTCAATCAAAAAGCCATGTTAATGACAGGATACAAGTACACTGGTGCTCAATCTAGTGGCATTTTTATGGGGATTTTATTTATCTCCGTAGGATTCTATTCAAGATCTTTGCTGCTCGTTTCAAATGTAACTTAACTTGTTAATGATGCTTGAAGCCTCCATGATTTGTACAATTGAGGATAGCAGAATTCTTAATGAGAAGCATGTTATTGTAGGATAATTATTGTTATGTGGTTTTGGTACATAATTCAAGGCAAGCGTGCTGTGTCCTACCTCTAGCTATACCTTGGACAAGATACATTTATTGTTCATAATACAACAGGGAACTACTGATGAGCAGCAAAGAGTTCAAGCAGCTGCATCTACACAGGAAGAGACCATCTTGATGACATAAATAGGATCTCCCACTTTGACTGTCTTTTCCTTCATTTGATTTTGGTAGTATTGGCAGACCAAGTTCTGTCCAAAGTAGACCTGGAAAACCATTAGAGTACTGTAAATCATTCACACTCATGGCAGAATATAATGAACGTTCGTAGTTTTTTTTTTTTTTCTGTGTTCTGGCAAAGTAACGCTTACAGATTTTTTACCCTCCCCTGCTGTTTCCGGGTTGGACGCAAGACCTTATCTGACCTGAACTTCATGAGAGTTTCAGTAGGCTCCGAGCCTGCTATTGCAGTATCTTGATTGATTGTGGGTACCTGCAAATGATGAGGACGTTTTCCTATACAAAGAAGTTCTGACACTACAAAAACTAATAAAGTTGTTTTGTGGTTCACAGTCTCCAGATAACAAGGCAACTGCAATAACCCAGGCGGAAGATGCAGAGGGATAATCTTTTACCTTACAGCGGGAACATAGCTTGACACCATGAAATGTTTACTTGTTTATCCTGATCTCCTTCCACAAGTCCTCAGAAAATGGTTCACAACCATCAACAATGATGCTATAACAAAGTAAAAAAAATGTAAATTATTTGACTATTAGGATTGTGTTGACTAATATTAGTGCATATCACGTATGATCAAAGGAAGGAAGAAAAAAAAATGTTGAAGGCTTTTAAATGAAGTACAGAAAAAACGATGTTGTCTAGAATGTCATGTCCTAAGTGACGGGAAAGGCGGCTGACCAATTACTGTATAATATTAATTCACTTCTTTCCTTGATATTCACAATGTGATATTCACTTATTTCCTTGATTTGCACCCACATTGTGCAAATCAAGGAAAGAAGTGAATTAATATTGTATAGTAATTGTTCAGTCGTCTTCCACGTCATCTGTTATGTCATTTTGTCACTCTTTTTGGTCCCTATTTTTGGTCAATGTAGCATAACTCTAAAAAGATTACTTTCCGGAAAAAAATGTCAAAAAGGATCCAAAGCAGTATCATGCTCTAGGAGAAGCTACCTTAATTCATGCAAACAGTACAGTGCCAGTGACATTGAAAACAAGATGCTTATATGTTTTACTTGAAAAATGATATACGAGTCCAAACACATATTTGGGCCTAAAACGATTAACCGGTAAAGGCTCCTTGAGAAGCTTGTTCAGTGCATCCAATGATCCCTGTCAAAGAAACATTGAAAAAGCCAACATGTAACATTCTATTCGAAAGCATGGTAATTTAAACTTAGCATTGCCTAACCTGGGATAGCAGAAGGAACGGATACTAGTCAGAAAGCATGACTTTGTATCCACGAGCATAATTAGGGTCCACGGCCCTGGTTTCTGACACTGCATCAGTGTAAAAAATTAGCTGTTTTGAGTAACGGACGCCTTATTCAATACCACGTGGTAAAAAGATAGTATTAAGCTCTACGATGGACAAAACATCTAAATATAATTCGGAGAATATCAAATACTCTGGAAACTACTGGGAAACAGACAGCATGAATAAAATTTGGCTATTTTTATCCTAAGCATAAACAAATATGCCATGTTTGAGCAACGCAAACCTATATTTCCTTATATGCCTAATATTATCTGAAACCATATATAATTATACATCCACACTTCCATAGTCGATTAATACATATTTTATATTTGTGATACAAGGTCCAAAAAGAATCGTTTTGGGGCTAGGGTTACAATTTAGGATTGAAAATTGAGGTGATCTTGATCGCAAACCCATGTTGTCTGGGGTTATTGCACTCAGATCATGGGTCGTCTAGGGTTGAGTTCTGGTAACTGTGCACTAGACCACGATTTATGCAATCAGAATCATTTCCTGGGAAATGTAAATTAGGTGATCGAATTCCTGCTAAAACACCAAACACATACTGCAACAAAGATGCTTCTCTCTATTCATTGAAAAGTGTCAGAAGCATACAAACCAAGAAATTAACAAACCTGGCTATGATGTATGTTTTTGTTTCAGAAAATGATTTTCTGATTAAAGAATAGGAATCTAATTGAGTTTTATTCAGAATTGCAAAAGAGTTATATGTACGTAGAAACAATTATAGGCCTGAAGTTGTATGCATAGGGTACAGCAATAGACTGAGCACTACCTTCATTGAAACGCACTAGCCGACTCGGTTTCCCAAGATAATGAGAGAACCTTTTTGATGCTTCAGCTCCTTCATCGAATGCTCAACCTGACCACTCCCATACTGAGACGCCATCAGCTATCTCACTTGGTTTACTCAATGGAACATTCAGGACACCCATCCCAGGGGCCTTTATCACTGTCAAAGAGAGTGAACTAAAAATCATTACTAAGATTACATCACCATAGCTATCTTGAAGCATAAACTTACCTAATTCATGTAAAACTAGAAACCAACAAGAAAGTGGTAAGGAGAAGAGGAAGAAGATAAACATTAAGGCAACAATCAAGTTTGCACATCCTTCGCTTCCACTATTTTATCCATCATTGAATATTTGGAGGGCAAAAGTGCCTTTAAAGGTGCAAGTGTGTGCACGAATAATTTCACATGGTAAGATCAGTCAAATGAAATGCTTCAAAAGAGAAGACCAACACTTTGTCTTCTACCGCAATGGTGTGTTATGTGTAGCGACGATAGTGAGAGTGTGGATCATTTATTTTTGTAAAGTCCTTTGGTGTATGCAATATGGAATAAGCTTTTTGACTTTATAGGAGTTGTGTGAGTTGCTCTAAGGAATATGGTATCTATGTTTTGCTCGAAAGATATGGGCTTTGGGAATAATAGTAAATGGCAGACTATTTGACATAGTGCTTTCTTTGTTACATTATGAATGATTTGTAAGGAGAGGAATGTGAGGATTTTCGAAGATATATGTGAAGACTTTGAAGGTCAATGGGAAAGACTTTATTTTTTGGCTTCTTTTTGGGCAATGTCCCTGGAGTTTCAAGATATACCTTTTTTTTTTTTTTGTGTTAGAACAAGCTTGAAAGCTTCATGCGGCTTGTAATGTAAGTTATTCTTTTTTCTTTCTAAAAACTTGTTTTGTGGTCGACTTCTTGTCCATACTTGATGGGATCTTCTTGTAATATTTCCATTAGTTATCAATAAAGAGTGTTTCTTATCCAAAAAAAAATTGTACATCTCAATCTAGATTAGAATCCAACAGCCAACGAGCATGGACAATCAAGCTAATGTTGTGAGATCTTACCAATTACTGTAAGCAATCCAGTTCATGCATCATATTTACAAGCTTAAATTGAAAATACAAATAATTGGGAATTCCTTGGCTCATTTCATTTATGAAGACAATTTTAAGCAAAATCCATCAACATATTCATATGTGAGGGCAAAAAAGCATAAAAATTGAAATAATATGCACCCACATAGTAGTTTGGTCTGGCAGGCAAAACAGGTCCTCAAGGTCTATATTAGAAGAGGAAGGAGAGAGAGAGAGAGAGTCTAAGGATGTCAAGTTTAACAATGAGGAGTCAAGCCATATAGACTGAAATGTCAAATGAAATTGAAAATATCCGGAAAAAAACTGAACAGTTTCATAGAAACATAAGGAAATTTGAGAGATTTTGGAGGCAAACTGCAATGTTGTAATTGAAGGCATTTTGCAACAGAAGCAGCCTTCAATTGAGCAAGAAATGCTAGTAGTAGTTTTTAAATTTCAAATCAAATCTATAGAATGGAAACATTATTCCATCATTAAAACATAGAGTTGAACCCTGTTTAGTTATGAAAAGAAATATCAGAACTCCAGGCATATCATATGATATTAGAACCAAGTATTCTTAACAAAAATAAAAATAATAGCATACTATTTGGAGATAGAAATCATGCTTTTACCCAGATATGAGCTTTTAGTAGGCTCCCAATTCTCAGAAAAAGCCTCATTTGGCAGAGTCCCTTCAACTAGCGCAAGCTTTGGTTCCACCCTTTGAGTGTATGCCCTGCCTTTGGAATTCACAACCAACCACTGTCGATCCCAGCGAAATCCTGGATACACAAGCACAGAAGAAACTGATGCATCTCTGCGGGTAGAAGAACCACAATCTATTCCTGGACAAACCAGTTTTTGTGTCTATTAAGTTGAATCACTGAAGGAGTAATTTTTTAAAATTTCTTTGTTTCAGCGAAAGCTCAGATCGCTTCACGATCTGTCGATTCTCAATTTTTTCTAAGGCTCCTCCTATCTCTTGTCTATCTCTCTATATCTATCTTTATATTCTCTCTTTCTCTCACTCATATAATTAACTTATTATATTCATAAAATATGTGAATTTATATGTTATACAATTATTTATTCTATAAAATTAATTCAAAAATTTTATATATCTAATAACATGTATTTTATCATTTACTTCTTAATTTATAAATAATATTTAATATAAATAAAAAATAACAAATATTTTTCATGATTTAATTATTTTTTTATTTGAGTTTCACATCTTTGCATGAAATTAGATCTTATTGATTTAAGACCTAAATTCCTCTAAAATTCTTATTGACAATGATTTTTATATAGATTATTTTTATATTTTTTTAATATTAGCTCTGTTTGTTATAATTTTGATACTAAATCTTTTCAAACTATAAATTTTTTTATCAACTTTTTAATTTACTTTCACATAATTTCATGTGAATCAGAATTTTTTGTGAGTTTAACAAGTAGATGTGAGCGATTCTTTTTAAGAAAAGTGGGGGTGAAAAATTGGTTTAACTAAGTATGTGTGACCAAATCTTAACCAAAAAAAAATTATCAAATGATGTAGTAAGAGGAAGACGCTATGCTACGAAAAAATCTATATTTAAATTTTATGGGTTAAAATACAAAATTTTAAATTTATATACAACAAAAAAATTATAATTTAAAGTCAATTTCATGTTGGTTTAATCAATTCCAAATAATATTTAATATGAAATGAACCCTAAATTATAAATTAATATATAATTTTATCAGAAATTGACATTTAATTTTGTTTAATTTATATTCAACTTTGTTGAATTAATATCAAATTAAATTTTATTGTTATCAAATTAATATTAAAATTCATTTAATTAATTTTTTTGGGTACTAAAGTTGGAGAAAGGCAATTATAAAACTAATAAATTTTTTTAGGATGAAATCATCACTTTCCATTAAGAACATTGACGGAAGAGAGACAGAGAGGGTATTTGTGCAATAAATTTTAAACTTCAGGGATCTCAGTGTTATTTATAAAATATTAGAAGGTGTGTGTATAATATTGTCAAAACTCAGGGGAAATCAGTATTTTCTACCATATTTTTTAATTAAGTCTTAATTAAAAAATATTTTATCTCAGAAACTTGAATTATTATATTTCTAATAAAAACAGTTGTTGGTTAGGAAGGTTTGTTGGTAGCCAAAAAATAAATGTGTGACAGCGTATTTCTGTGTATATTTATATGTCGATGATTGGATATTTGGTAATTAAATTTATAATTTTATTGTGTCCTTTTGGGGTTGAATAATGACAATGGTAATAAATTCGTGAGTTTTATAAATGAGCAAGATTTGATTGATTTTATTTATCTCTTAAAGATTATAAATTTAATTGTGTTCGGTTAGTATTTTTTTTTTTTTTTTGCTTGAGATATTTATTACATGGGGATAGAGTAGATTGAAAATATAGTGATTAAGTTTATAATTATATTATGTTATTGGATTCAGTGGTGAAAGATGTGATAAATTCATGAATCTTATAAATAAGAAAAATTTTATTTATTACTTAAAGATTGTAAATTTCAATAGGTTATGTTAGTATTTTTTTTTTTCTGGAGGCATTTGTATATATGGTGTTGTTTTGAAAAGTTTTTATATATTTTTACGATAGTTCTATTAATATGAAAGGTATGGTCGGTGATATAGTTTGAGTCATTTTAAAAGAAGAATTGATATGAATATTTTTAAGCCAATCTTTTTGAATTTGGGCAATTGTGTAAGAATTTTTTATTTGTTATATATTGTCTTCAGGCACGGGTAATAAGTAGTTCATCAATATCAATGAAAATACTACATTGAAAATACTACATAATAGACAATAAGCAATAAAATGATCACTGTTGCAAGTATAAATCTAAAAAACTACAATTTCGAGCAGCTGCATAACCATTTGTTACTAAATTTAACCATCGAGAATTCAGCCATTTATTGAATAAAAAAATGACGATTGCAAGCCAAATTTGTATGTAGCATCTTGCAACCAATGCAATTTGAAGAACTCTGGTTGAAACCTACAATAACTTCAAGGGAAATACAAGGAGATATGTACCGAAAAATAGGACTAATTATAATTCATTTGACTCAAGCTATAGTCAAGTCAGGACTAAAAAAGACTAGTTATGATTTAATCTTACGAAGTTACAACTATAACAAACTTGGGATTGATGCTAAAATGTTGTGATCCCACCCAAACGATCTCATTTAGTCATAACCTCTCTAGATTGAATCATAATTGTAAATTTGCAAATATACCAAAAACTAACTCTCGGATACTGTAATATCGTTGAAGCAATATGCGAGATTGTCATATTAAGGTAAGGTAAGACTCATGAACAAGTTTTACCTAACTTCAATGGATAATTCTATGTGCACCAAATCATTGTTTGTTGGTGGATGATAGTGGCTCTTACTGATCCAACGGCAGGCAATTATTTGGCGCACACTTTTGGTGTGCATAGCATTGCTCAACTTCAATTACTCATCAATTATCGTTGACCCATAAAGATTACTGTGTTAGTTAGTTCTTTGACCTAAGTAAGTCAACATCTAAAATATTATAGTAATGTTATTTACACCTAAAAATCTTACATGATTTTATTGTAACCATTCAATTAACATCAAGTTCTAATATTTAATGAAACCACAATCAATATAATAATTATAGTGAATTACATAAATAAAATAGATTCCAATAACATCCCTCAAAAGATTATTAACACAAGTCAGATTTCAAGAAAGACCTTTGCAACACGCAGTTGGGTTTGGGGAAATAAAGGATTTACACAACGAAAAAACAAGAAACCAAAAAAATGTTGAGGTCATACCGGTGGATGTGAGAGCTGTTGGAATAAATTAAAGTTTTTAAAATTTTCTAATTATTTTATTTCAGTTACAACCGTTATAATTGGACACTTGAATGGTAAATTCAATTTTGTCATTACTATTTGGATCAAAAAATTTTGTCATTAATCTTAGTTTTAATGGACTAGCAGTTATAAGGAAAAAGAAGTTATATACGAGGCTGCCCAAGTGAGTGGTCGGTGAGGATAAGCCATATTCTCTAAGCCTTTATCCCAACTAGCTTTTTGCCTCTTTTGTTATTTGTTCCATCAATCTATCCTTGTATTTGATTTCTTTTACGACCTTATTTTTTTTAATATTTTAAAATAATAGCATATTATTTTTTACTATCATGATTTTATGGGCAAGTTCGATTTGAGTCAGGTTCATTCCAATCTTTCAGTGGACGTGACCCCTGAGGAGGTGCTGCTGTGAGCATATTTGGGTTGGATCTTAGAGCTGCATATGTCCGTTAGTACCTTAACGTGGGGAGGCATAGCTGTTTTAGGACAATGATCACACGCCTCCTAGATATCACAAACCAACTCTTTTTAATTTATTATTGTCTATTTTGTATTGCTCTAATCGCATGTTATTGTATTATATATTTGATTGAATTCTTGTTATATTGTGTTTTTTATAATTATGTTGTTAAATAAAATTATGTATAATTATTTTAATTTCCCCAACGAGAGCTGCTTGAGAAACAGAATTCCACTGCAGGATTTGATCGCGTATATGAAGATCGAAGTTACTTTTGCTGTTGTGTGGTCTGCCATCTCTCTCTCTCTCCCTCTCTCTCTCTCTCTCTCTCTGCTGAATGTTGGGTACCAAGTAGCAACTTTCATATGTCTCCAAATTTATACAGCTGGTTGATTTGTAAAGGGTAAAGTCTATGCTAGTTTATCCGATCTTGACAGATGTAAGCACGGTTAGATATTTTATAATTCCATCTTTATTCCCACTTTTTTTTTAACTAAGGAGTAAAGTATCAATCATTTTTTAAATAAATTTATTAAAATTATGGTATTTTTAAATTTATTTATTAAATTATAATACTTTTAAAAAATGAATTTATCTACCCCATTTTTAATAAAAAGCATAATAATAAAAAAAAAGAGGTTGATAGCCCAATTTTATTAGAAAGAGTGAGATTGGCAATCACGTTTTTAATGTCGATCCAAGAGTTTCAGTATTTAGGAACTAATGATTGCCTTATCTGGAGTAAGCAGACAAAGCCCATCCCCCAATGTTAACCTACTTGTTATATGGCACGTGGGGTTGTTGGCTTTGTTGGTGTGGACAAGGTTAAGTGAAATGGCTCTGGACATAGGATCAGGTGATGTTGACATGTATAGAGAAAATGAAGGAATCTATTACTAATGTATAGTACTTTTTAAACAAATTTTTCGATTTACGATATTTTTAAATTTATTTATTAAAATACGGCACTTTTTAAAAGTGGAGTCAACAATTTCGTTTTTAATAAAAAATGGATTTAACAACTCCGTTTTTGATAAAAAAACGGATTCAACAATCTCTCTTTTATGGGAGAAGTAAGTGTGGGCAATGCGAAAAGCGTGTTTTTTAAACACGTTTTTTTTTTGTTTTTGGTGAAAAGCGTGCTTATCAAACACGCTTTTCACCGTCTGCGAATTCAGTTCCTTCTACTACTCTTTTTGGTGACGACTTTCTCAACCCAATTAATAAAGTGGTGAAGAAGCTTGAAAGAGCCATTATTGAGTTGCCTTCAAATGGAAGTACTCAATTTTTTCCTCTAAACCTCCCTAAAAGGAGCAATCAAGAAGCCATTAAACCCAAAACAGGCAAGATCAAATTTTATCTATTTTTTGCCTCAACAATAGCAGTTTCTGATGAAAACAACTTGGGTTTTGCAAAGGTTTCTTACATTTTATGACTTCAACATTAATGGGGATTCAGAGACTTCGGTGAAAATTTATTACTCACCAAGAAAGATCTTGAACCTAAAAATTGGGAACCCAAATGGTATTTCTATTTATGAAGATGACCCATTTTCAAATTCTTCAAATTCAAGCAATCCAAATCACACCCAAGGATTAATTTCAGGAAGAAAGTGTCACCTTCAAGTATTTCTGATCAAAATCCAAAGAAATCCAAAGACTCATATTAGAAAAAAAAAGAAGCTTGCTGAACCAAACAAAAGAAACCTATACAACGACTATATGGGTTGCAATGAAAATGGTTTTATAGTTGTATCATACTGTAGAAGATGAGGACAGAACAAGCTAGAATGTGGTTGCAGAGGCAAATGAACAATCAAGCTTCATGAGGGCGAAATTGAGCATTAAAAGCAATCCGAGGAATCTAGAAGGAGCCTTATTATCAACCAAAGAAAGAAACACGTTAAAAGCGTGGTTAGTAACCACGTTTTTAACGTTCAGCTCATTATTTAAAAGCGGGATCATTAATTCTGTTTTTTTCAAAAAGGTGGGGTTGTCGAATCCGCTTTTTAATAAAAGCTGAATTGTTGATTCCGCTTTTAAAAAGTGTCGTAGTTTGGTAAATAAGTTTTAAAATGACGTAAATAGGTAAATTTGTTCAAAAATAACTGTATATTGGTAATAGATCCGAAAATGAAGGTGCAGTGTTCGATTTCACATTCACAAAAATGGAAAAATTACATTCATACCTCCTTTTAAGTCTAAATTTAATGACACTTATTATCGATTTTAAAACTTCACTACACCCCCTCTTGATTTATATTTTTAAATTAAAGGCACCCTATTAACGATAACTTCTAATGACTTAATTATACATTTTCTAAAAATGTCAAAACTATCCTTTTATCTACAACCTTATAGTTAGGGCTAAATTCAATTACATTCCATCCTGATTGTAAAACTTTACTCCATACCCTTTTGATTATATTTCAAATCAATAATACTCTCTTAACGGTAATCTTTGTTTTTACCAATAGATAAAGTAATGATTTGACTAAATATTTTATGAAAATGTCAAAATTATATTTTGCTATGTAAATGGACTAAAATGCTCACAACTGTTTTCCTATTATATATACTCTAGTCAACTAGTAAGCGTCATTTCTATTATTATATTATCTCAATAATTTTTTTTTAATTTTAAAGTGTTGTATGATAACTTTGTTATAATATAATTGTTCAAAAAAAAAAAAACTTTGTTATAATATTACTCATCATATTATCACTCATTTGGTTACATAATTGAGTTTTTATAATTTTTATAATTAAAAATAATTTTTTATAATAAAAATTATGATGAATAAAATCAAGGTCAAAATCTCATTCATTTCTAACTCATTTCTTGTCGTTTGTCCTCCACAACATCATCTAACCACTA
>CM042191.1:12911056-12957434 GCA_023539305.1 Ilex asprella
TTGTCGTTTGTCCTCCACAACATCATCTAACCACTATTCACACATCACCCTTTATATATAAAATTTAAAATATTATTTCATAAAATTTAATATTAATTGAATAAATTTGATCTTAATTTAATAAATTTAAATATTAATTTGGTGTTAATTTGACAAAATTAAATATGAATTCAGTGTTGATTTGATAAAACTTAATGTTAATTAAATAAATTTAAATATTGATTTAATAAAATTGAATATTCATTTTGTGTTAAATTAAATAATTGACATTAATTGATAATGTTTAATGTTAAAATAATGCAATTTAATATTCTATTTAATATATTAAATTTTAATTTAATAAAATTGAATGTCAATTTTGTGTTAATTTGATGAACCTAAAAGTTAATATAATAGAACTAAAAAATAGTGCATTGAAATTTCAAAATCAGAAGGAAATATTGTTAAAGATAGGTATATTCATTGGGGCTGTCGTTGAAGCTATATCTTTTTATAAGGGGTGTGTATAAAATTTACGCTATAAATATTCAGGAATATTTTTGTAAATTAACGATCTCCGTTAACGTCGTAATCTGACAAACATTGACAAGGAGTTGACAGTGAAATTTCAGAATCGCGAAGGGATATCATTGAATTTAGACCTAATTACAAGAGGGTGTGGATGAAATTTTCTCTAAAAAAAAAACTTATTTCAAAAGGGTGATAAATTGGTAATTAGAAGGTGCCGACTCTACCTGAAATCTTCGTCTTTTCACTGGGACCCATGAACTAAATGGGACGGATCTCTCAATGCGACGAGAACAAAGGAGGATGCACCCATGCATTTTTTACCATAATTATAATATTTAGTTTAGAAGATAGGATCTAAACGTGTTAGGCCGCTATGTTTTAGATACACAAAACGTTCTATTTTACTACACCAAAAAGTATTTGTACTGCATGACAATTTTTAACTTCACCTTTCAATTCTAAGGTAGTTTAAATGATAATAGAAATAAGTCATAAATTCATATGTTCTGAATTTAAATTTGAACAACTCTTTGGAAATCAGGCCATAAAAGATTTATCCCTCATGAATACTCTAATTCTAACGTGGATAGTTTGCCTTTGACTAGGCCGAGGAGGGGATTAGTCGAGGTGCACATAAACTTACCCAAACACCCTTGATAGTTGAACCAAAAAAAAATATTGTACTCCTTTAAAAGCGTGCATGCTTTTATTCGAAAACGTGTTTGATAAACATGTTTTCAAAAAATTAATTTGGTAAATAAATTCTAAATAACAGTAAAAATATTTTTAAGGATAAATTATATTTTTTGTCTTTAAACTATCCACTTTGTGTCAATTTGGCCCTCAATTTTTGAATTGTTCAATTTATGTCAATTGCAACCTAATACCCATCGCTGCCATAAAGGCTTGTTGATCAAAAATTGTTCCGTCCACCCCCACGACCTCTTCCTTTAGTTGGCATCTATACACACATAAGATAGTAATAGACAACTAACTTAGCATCCCTGAGTTGGGGATTAAAAGCTAAAACTGTTGAAAAATTTTCTCTTGTTTTACCGATAAGTTTATGTCTACCTACCGGTAGATTTGAAACAAAGCATTGCTCTACCGGTAGGTTCCAACACATAAAGTGGAGCAACCAGTTCCTTCTACCTTTCTACTAGTAAGTAAAGCCATAGAAGTTCTTCCTACCGGTAGGTCCCTACACTCCTACCGATAGGTCAAGTCTTAGTATCTCCTCCTACCAGTAGATACTTGTCATTCTACTGGTAGGTCAAGCCCCAGAAAGCTCTTCCTATCGATATGAATGCTCAGATTCCTACTCTCATTTTTTCCAACTCTAAGATTACGTTTTTTAACCTTAGTGTCGTATCCCTATATACATTTAGTCATGAATATATTTCACATAAAGCACATAACACCTATCACATGTAATATGCAATGGCCTAGACCTATGACCCGCAAGCTCTAGGTAAATTGAGAACTTAGACTCTGATACTAAGCTGTAACACCCCAAATTTCTGGTACCACTTAACCATTAATTAAATTGCGGATTACCCTTGATTATCGTTGTTATGCTCTGATACCAAGTTGTGACACTCTGATTCCTGGGGGTCCCATTTAACCCGTGATCACTCATCAACCCGCAGAATATTTGTGATTGTTGTATAGCCCAATACCATGTCGTTATGCCCACTTTATTGGGATTCATAACTTAACAAAATTTAGGTAGAGTCTCTTTTGTATGGGGAGCTCCACCCAATACACAACATGTGCGTTTATACAATATTGACCACATCAGGTCCATTCATCAATATTCGATCACACATAATTGAATACTAACTCATAATCAACGTCTATGCATACATTCAGTCATAAAAGAATAAATGTCCAAAAGAGTCTCATATGCATGTTTTAATTCAAGTACAAGTTTTGTTTAAGAAATTTATACAAGGTCAATGTAAATAGAAACAACAACTGCAACATAAAAAATAAGAGCCACAATTTGGCTCTGTCGTCAAAGCGGGCCCAAGTTAGAGCCTCCTACAGATGTCTGTCCAATATATGAAATATATTCTCATAAAGGATGTGTAAACCCCCACATTCTTATCGTTATATTGCAACGTAATTATGCTTTAAAATGCTAATATATGTGATGATGTATACATGAACTATGTAGATTTTAAGAGTAAAAATAAAAATGTTAGTTGAGGTAATAGGGTATGTTATAAAAGTTTGAAAGTATTCCGGAGTGAAAGCACACTTTAGAGAGAATTTAAGTAGAAAGAAGTTTTGATATTTCCTAGTATTTGTACCATAACTTTTTAACCTAATTTTCATTTGATCTGAAATTTTGATAGTAGATAGTATACTTCCAGGGCTACAAAATATTATTTCACAAAATTTTTCCAAATCGACCTCTAAACAAGCTAAAACTTCATTAGAAGTTTCAGTAGAAACTGGGATGACATTCGAACGCGAATCGATGTTCGAAAGACCGTGAATTCCAATTTAGTGACTGGGAGCAACCAACGTTTGAACACCAAAGTGATGTTCGAACGTGAATCAATAATTTTCACTAATGACGTTCAAATGTCAAATGACGTTCGAACGTGACTTACGGATCTGTGTTTCAGAATTATGAACATGAGACCATTTCTTCCACTGTAAATACTTAAGCACGCCTCCATTAGCCCCATTTCTACATTTTTAATCCTAGAGAGGCTTAAAGAGGAAGAAATAAAGGGAGAAACAAGAGATTAAAGTGTTGATTCAAGTTGGAGAAGATCAAAATCTCAAGTTCTTCACACCAAACTAAGAAAGCAAGGTAGAGTTTTCTTCCATTCTTGTTCATTGAGGTTGGAATTTATACATATGTATGTTTTGCTTCTAAATATTAGATATATGCTATGAAATACTTGTTTCTTGAAGTTCTTACAAATATCACCATGTTTTGAAGGTATTTATGGTTTGATAGCCATAAAAACCCTATTTTTGAGAAATATGGATTTTTCTCTTTAATGTTCACTTGTTCTTGATTTCAAAACTCTAGTACTTGATGAAATACTAAAAATTATATATTTGATCATATCTAGCTAATTTTGCTTAAATTGTTCCATTGAAAAAATAAATGTGGATTTGGATATGAAATTTAGAGATTTTTGGTTTTACTTATGATATGAAAAAATGATTGGTATTGTATCTCTTGTATAGTTTGTTGTGATGGACTTGAATTACCTTCGAGAGCTACCGTAAAGTGTTAGAGATTAATCTATCCCAGTGGGGGTGAGATGGTTTCCTAACACTTGTAGTGGATTGTTGTTTGTGAGAGCAACCACTATTGTTCACGTAGGTTCGAGGCTGAGGAATGGTATATCTTTCCTGTAAAGGATTCGTTAATATCGTGGGAGACGGTATACGCCATTCCTAAAGTGTTTATGATGTGCCCTGCGGGGGAGTGATTGAGATTGTGTGGTTGTGATTAGGGATGTCAATGGACCGGGGAAAAACGGGTATTCGTCCAAACCCGTCCCGTTTGGACCGGGGATGGACTATACGTATTGAACGGTGGACGTATACGGGGATACCCGTATAAACCTGCGCGGGGATGGAGGCGGGGATGGACTTACCCTTACCCCCGCCCCTCCCCGCTCCGTCCCCGCTACCCGCAAAAAAAAAAAATAAATAAAAATATATATTGACTTGATTGAGATAATTTTACCACCATTATGTTGCTTTGGACATTTATTTGTGTTTTGTTCAAATGTATAGTATTTTGAAGTAGTATTTTGGACATTTATTGTTTGTGTTTTATTCAAATATGTTATGTTATATTATGATGTGTTAGATTACTTAGAATGCTGTTGGATTATTTAAAATATTGGATTTAATTAGCTTGGGCTTGAGCGGGTACGGGGGAAGCGGGGACGGGGACGGGGATTAAAAATTTACCCGCGGACAGGGATGGGGATAAAAATTATACCCGCTAACGGGGGTAGACCGGGGATGGACGGAATTTTTTTAAGCGGGTACGGGGATGAAGACTACACCCCCCGCCCCCGCTTCGGTCCATTGACATTCCTAGTTGTGATGAGTGAACAAGATAGAATCGTTATGTAGGTTCCTGAGAAGCAACCAACATATATGGGAATATGAGATGATGTTACAGAGTTATTTGTTAATTGCTTCAACTTCTTACAAGTTTGTTAGTGTCATTGATTCACTGTATTTTGTACACTTGAGATCATTTCAACTATCATGGTTTTACTTCTTCATTCAATATATTGCTACTGTGTAAACTTGAGGTATTATAAATTGTCACTGTTTTCTATCAAAAATTACGTATGGTATTTGTGAAATGAAACCGACTTGCTTTATATGTTTTCTAAACCTTGTTCAAGTTTGGGAGAATTTTCCTACAGAGCTTAGTGCTCACCCCCTACAAACAATATCTTTTTCAGATTATAATCTAGAGAAGGAGCTTGGAGTTGATGAACCAGTACATTGGGAAGCTCCGATAGATGAGAATGTGAATCCCAATGTAGACGTTTAGAGCTATATTCTCTTATGTTCTAGACTAGGAAATTCATTTTGAGATAATGTGAAGTCTAATATTTTTGTTATTACACTGCAAGTTAATAGTTAATTTTTGGGATGTAATTGTCATAGTTGGGCACATTCTTTTGGATGATGTTGTGTATATTGTGGACGATGAATGAAATTTTTTTTACTTATAAAGTTTATTTAGTTGTTCTCATGATGAAAATGATTTTAGATAGTCATGTCATCCAAGGGAGATTTTGAGGCGTTATAGGATGAGTCATGCTCAATAGGGTATCTCTTATGAAGATCATCTCCTAGCTCACATGCATATGAAATGCCACATGATAACATTATGTCAAACATCCATTCAAATATAAATATTTTATTAACGAATGCTACAGTTCCATGCCATGCTATGAGATGAGAAATCACGTATAAAATGCAACAATGAGCCCCACTAGGCTCCCATAACGTATGTTATGTCATGCGTATACATCCAAGAATTCTAAACTTCAATCATTGATGTTAGACATCCAATCACTATTTTATAAAATATGTGTCTTTTTGGGGTATGTATTTATGGATTTCCACCAACAGTCACCAAACTGACACGAGATTTATAGATTTCCACCGATGGTTCCACATACATCAACACACTTTATGGACTTAATACCTACAAAAGTGCATATCCGAAATAAATGAGTCTTGGACCCGAGGAAGAATCTAGCCCTTCTTGCTAACCTTGACATTCTTTTTAATGCAAATCTGTGTGATTCAGTCAGACATAGGTCCATATTTTTCGAGCCTATGTATTCACCCATCAAGAATGGTGTTTGACTAAAAACATGCACTCACACCCATACTCATCTCAGATGTCCACGGATGTGACGTTACCTGTGCATATGCAAATATAATGTACAATTACAATTCATATCATAATACTCATTATATCATAAATCATATAATAAATAGTCTATTTTTCACAACATTCCCAAGTATGTCATATATGATTTCAATCCAAATAACACACTTAAAGCCTAAGCATTTCATCAAACACATAGTGGACATAAAATGTAAACACATAGCATACACAAACAAGTCATTCCATCAAACCCAAACACCTTACTACGGGTAGTTCATGCCTCTCCAACCGGTAAGTTTTCATTTTCGAAACCAAACCCAAATCAAGCTAAAATGGGTTGTAACATATTCATATACTCATTTTACATACCCTAGATACACTAAGTGGGAGCTAACATATGAGATTACATTTCTATAGCCTTACCCATTTCATATTGCAACTCTAGGTTGAAAGTAAACCTATACATGAGAGAACCCTACCTCTTGTAGCGTGAGTGATGTAGGAAAGCTCTTTTGAATGCCCAAACAAATATTTGTTCAATCTCTAGCCATAACTCCGATTTTTTAAATGCGTCATAATTAAGCGTGAATGGTACCCACGCGTAGCTCTCATCATTGTGAGCAACTTTAGTTCTTACTCTTAGGCGAGTAGTCACTTAGATCTTGCTAGATTGTAGGAAAAAAAATGAAGAAGAAGACTTCTCTCTCTCTCTCTCTCGTTCTCTCTCTAGACTAAAATGTGTGGAGAAAATGGCAAGGAAGACTAAAGTCTTCCCTTTAACTTTCTATTTATACTTGACTCACATTGAGCCACTTGCCATTTTCCCATTAGTCAAATTTTATCCTAACCAATTACATTTCACCACATGTCATATTTAATATAATTTTTTAAGATTTAATTTAAATTATATTATGGGTTCCACGATTAAAATCTAATTTCAAAATTTTAATTGCGTGATACTCGATCGCATTGTAACACTCGAAAATCCAACTGTCTTGAAATTCGATGAAAATTGGCTGACTAGCCCAATTACGTGAGATAAATCCAACGGTGAGGTTCGTTTTGCCATTTGAGTTCTACAAAAATTCAAGTTTTAGACCATTGCTTTAATGACTAATTACCATTTTACCCTTTTTATTAAGATTTTAATTTTTTAGTGCTTTACATCACTCATATCTCTTATTCTATCCACTTGCTTATTTGTCAGAATATGTATGTTCTTATTCATACATTACATGTATGGCCTACGTACATTACATGTTTTCTATCCACTTACATTATTTAAAGTTTCTTCACTCATAACTGCAATTTGATTTACGTCTACGTACATTACATGTATGACCCTCAAACTATACTCATTGTTTTGACCCAACCTTTAAAACTTAATTGTGCATCACCTGAGCCCCTCAAACTTATAACTGGACTCACTATGAACCTTTCAGCTCATTCCTTTAAAATCAATAACAAAAAGTGTTGCATGTGCATTGCACGTGACTTGAGTGAAGGGAATAATTAGAAAATTACATACATACACAACATCCTTTCACGTAAGACAAAATTTCTATCCTCCCTTCTATCTTTGTCTAATACCAAATCCAAGCTCCCAATTCTCTCTCTTTCTCTCTCTCTCTCTCTCTCTCTCACACACACACACACACAACTGCATCTACTATTCCTCTCCCCCACACCTAACCAACTCTCCGTATTTGCCAAACCTCTAGATCCTCCCATCTCTCTTTATGTGCTTATTTTATTTCTAGTTCTATTCCTTTTTGATTTTTTCCTTTCACTCACGAAATCAAACTTCATTTGGTGAAAACTCCCTAAGCTTCACTGGGTTGGATAAAGTACCCCTCAAGTCTATAGCGAAATCAAATGAACAAGCACCTCCTTATAGTGTAAGACATCTCTCGATTATTTGGACTTGCCTCATCCATATCTATTATTCTATCCATTTTCCTCCATGTTAGAGTATATACATTCTTGTTCATACACATGCTAACTAGAACTTAAATTAGGTCTAAGTAAATTACATGTATAGCCCTTAAACTATATTATTTATTTCAATTCCATGCTTAAACTAAATTTTGTATCAATTAAGCCTTTCAACTTTCAAATTTTGACTTAATGCTGACCTTCCCTCTATGTTAGAGTACATACATTCTTGTTCATACACATGCTAACTAAAACTTAAATTAGGTCTAAGTAAGTTACATATATGGCCCTTAAACTATATTATTTGTTTCAATTCCATGCTTAAACTAAATTTTGTATCAATTAAGCCATTCAACTTTCAAATTTGACTTAATGCTAACCTTCCCTTTATTTCTTTTAAAATTGATAGTAGAAAATGACGCATGTGACTTGAGTGAAGGGCATAATTGAAATATCATGTATATTATTTGAATATTTTGAATATAGTAAAAATATTTATCTCTCCTATCCTCTAATCTATGCTCCCAATTCTATCTTTCCCTCTGTCATCTCCCTTTTCTATCCCTTGCCCCACACACAACAACCTCTCCGCCTCTACCCAACCCCTTATACTCCCATCTCTCTATCTCTCTCTCTAATTGCATTAATTTGTAAGTTACTTTTGAAGCTAGATTATTTGATCTTCCTAACCAACTTTTTACATGTTACAACATTAGTAGCATGTAGTTTTTTTGGATTCACATATAATCCGACATGGGAGTTGGAATCACAAAAATCAAAAGGAAAAGAGTATGTTTCAAGCAAGGAAGTGCTAGTAACTCGTCTGATCTCAATTAAATTGCTTGTCGATTCTTCTAATATCTCAAAAAGGGACTTAGTATGTTCTTAGGTTTGCACTTATGACATGGGAGCTGAAATCACAAAAATCAGAAGGAAAAGAGTATGTCTCAAACAAGGGAGTGTTGTAGCCTGTCTGATCGCATTTAAATTGCCTGAATATTCTTTAATATCTCAAAAAAGGGACTTAATATGTTCTTAGGTTTTCACTTATGAGCTGAATGTACATCAGAAGGTTACATTGAAACCTAATCGGGTGAAAAAAAGTAGTTGTTTGGCTTTTTTTGGTCATGTGTTAGTAATGCTTACTATCTTTGTTTAATGAATTTAGGATTAACTAGAGAACATTGGTATGGGATTATTAACATCTTTTACTATTATAAAGAAAGAGAAGGGGTTTTTTATTCCTACAAGAAATACCCATAGTACTATTTTCTTTCCACCTTAACCACTCGTAACTTCCTACCCAATTGCACTCAGCCATGTTAGGAAATTGATTGTAATTGGATAGGATAGTTTTGTTAAGTTTTGTTGTAAATCTCAACCTAAGCCCATGGTCATAATATTTCAAAGATCAACTTCTAAAAGCTTCATGGAAGGGAGGAGTTCAAGTTTCAAAGCTGGATCAAGAGATCCCTATGCACCTTTAAGAGATTAGGACAAAGTTAATGACCTAAATACCTAAGAACCATTGGTTTATTTTTAGTCTTTGGCTTATTAAGTTAATTAAATAAGATTTAGGATTATTTGTGAATGACTCTTAGGCTTTTCATGAGAAAGATTTTCTAAACATGAGAATGTGTTTTGAAAATATAGGATGAGTCATGTATCAAATTCTATTTGACCAACACTCTTTGGTTCTCAATAGATCAATTTTTTTGCTTGGTTTCTAGCTTAAAAACTAGTAGGGACTGCCCTTTGCTTGCTCACCTTTTGACTAGAGTAGTCTTTGAACACTTAAAAAAAATTGGAGACAAGTTGATGAGCTGGACAGTGAAGACTGTCCTCTAGCTGCTCTCAAGCAGATTGAGCAGTCATCAGATAGCTCGAGCAATCTCTGCTCTATTCGACTAGATTGAATCCTTTTCTCATTCTTGTGCTTATCGCCCTCCCACCGCTCTCTGATGATTCAGTGGTCTTTCACAAATTTAGATTTTTTTTTGTCCCTAAGTCTACTTAAATTTTGAAAATATAAATAGGGTAAGCCTTTCCAAGCTAGGGAAACTCTCTTAGAAGCAAAAATTCTGCCTCCTACGTCTTTAGGAGCTAAGAGCAACCCTAGATCCCTTAGATACAAAGACCAAACAATCTTGATTCTTCCAATTCAACATCATACATTGAAGAAGGATACATTTTCTTGGTTTTATACCAAAACCCACATTGTTGTGTGCATATTGAGAGTCTTGGGAGATGATCCTTGAAGATTACTCCAAGCCTAGAAGGTTCATCATGGTGAGCACGTCGAAGTGAAGCTACTCAAGACTTTGGTGGGTGATCACTATAAGAGAAATTGATAAGGAAGGTCTAATCATGGATAAATTGGTTGAGGTGTAAGACTCGAATCCTTGTAATTAACATTGGATTAGGCTAGTTGAACTAGGATTGGTTCCGTGGTTTTTCCACATAAAAATAACATGTGTTGTGGATGATTTTTATTACTTTACTTTTTCGTACACACTCACAATTGCACACACACACACAAACACACAATGTGTTCGATGGAGTGAGTGTTTGAATTACTTATCTTTCATATTCATCGAATTGGTTGTGTTTGGTAGAACCACTACAACAAAAAATAGGGCTTTTGTTTCGGCAAAGCAGGCGTAGTAAAAAAAACTCCAATGCAAAAAGTTAGGGGCTGTTTGGTAACGTTTTTATTTTCGAGTCTTCAAAACAATAAAAAATATAGACAATTTTTGTCTCGATTTTGTGATAAATACTGAAACAGAAACATGTTTGAGTGTCATTTTTTTCTATCAAATTATGAGAATAAAAAACAAAAAACATGTTTGGTAACTATTTCACGTTTTATCATAAATATGATTTATAATCTATCATTTTTAAAAAAAATAAAAATTTTATTTAATGAATTCAGAAATTACAATGATCAAACTAAACCCTTTTTTTTTAAAGAAAAAAATTTATTCCCAAAAATAATGAATTACAAGAATCAAAGAACAAGATGTTCTAAAAAATAGCAAAAAAAATGGCTTTAATCCTTCAAAAGGATCAAAATCATCTCAAATTACAATAAAAGGCTCTTAAAGTTGAACAGCTCCTGCAGTCCTGCTCCATGCCTTAGATCTACTAGCACCAAGCTCCTAGCTCCAACACAGATCATCACAACTATCCAGCCTTCAGAAACGTATCAAAATCAGCTTCATGCTACCTAATCACATAACACAGTCTGATAATAGAACTCCCAGTAAATTAAACCAAGTTAACATCAAATCCAAGTAAACAATAAAGGCAAGCAACATGTACCCACCCCCTGTAATTATTTGCTCACCAAAAATCACCCTTGCAGTTCATTCCACACCAAAACCAACCCCCTGCAAGTCATTCCTCATCAAAACCCACCCCCTGCAATTCATTCCTCACCAAAATCCACCCTTGGCAATTTAAAGGTTTACGCGTATGAATTTGTTGTTCAAGAAACTTAACATGTACTATATTAAGTTAACATGAGAATTGAGGTCGTAGCTACTGAGGAATAAATGGAATTTCATCAATTTTACGAATATATTGAAGCTTTGAATATATAACACAAGATTTTATTTCATCAGTTTTTTGAATATATACGTGCTTCACATGAATAAATTGTCTAGTCTGACAATTTTTTTTCGTGGGTATTCAAGATTTCTCCGAGTTTCGAATCAACGAATCAGTGACTCAAAAAAATCTGCAAAGTAGATAAAGCTAGTACATTGCTTAGACATACAAATTAAAACCCTTAAAAAAAGACTATTAACCAAAAATATTCCCTTTACACAATGACATATAAATCTTGTGAAACTTCATACACAACGTTTCTGAGTAAGAAATCATGCGCAACAATGGCTATTAACCAGAAGGCCATTAAGGAATCTTAATGGCCTTTGTCTTTCTGAGTAAGAAATCACGTGCTTCACATAGAGAAGAAAGAATGTGAAGCAATGGCAAATGAACACGAAGAGAGAGAGAGAGAGAGTTGTGTAGATCTAAAAAATATTATGGTGAAAAAATACAGATTAAACAAAAAAAAGGGCTTTCATGTACAGATCTATATAGATCTATGCATATATATATATATATATATATATATAGATATATGTATATATATACATATATCTATAAAAATAAAGAGATTACACTTACCTTCACAACGAAAGGGAGCTCTTTCTTCATCGATCTATGACTAGAAGTCCCTTCTTCTTGAGGTAAGTCTTCTTCGTCCATCTGTGAGTGGTGCTGAGAGAGCTTGCTCAGACAGAAGAGAAGAGAAGGGGCTGAGATAGAGAAGAGAAGAGAGTAGCTAAGGGGGCTTGAGTCGTCTGTATTATGTAAGGACCAAATGACATTATGACCTTATATTTATACTCTCTCATATGAAGTCGTATTTTGTGGCTAAGAGAACTCGAAGTTTAGACCTCATTTAGACCAAGACCGCATGTTTTGTGTTTTGCGTGTTTCCTAGAACACAAATTTTTTGTTCCGATTTTTTTGTCTTTGTCTCCAAAAAAACTAATGTAAAGCAAAAACAAACATAATTAACAAATATATTTTTGTTTTCATTTTTGACAAAAATTGAGGACAAAAACACAAAACATAAAGGCAAAAACAATTAACAAACAGACCCTTAGTTTCAATTTATTACAGAAGTAAAACGTATTAGCATTGGTAAATTACTGAAACAGAAAACCGAAGCAAAAGGTAGATATTTGTTTCGACATTTTGTATCGAAGCAAATAGGTTTTTTTATTTAACTACATTTTGTTAGTGCAGATAGTCCTTTTTTGCTTCAGTGTTTTGCGAAAGTAAATACTTTTTGCAGACACAAAAAAGTACTATTTATTTTGGCATTTTCACCAAGCAAATACTTTTTTCCCAAAAAAATAATTCATTTACAATAATATTTTCTCTGGGCAAGCACACATATCTCATATATTGATTAGATAAAATAAAAATATTTCAATATTCATAAAAAAAAAAAATCCTTACAAATACATGTAGCTGATGTTTTCATAACTATAAAAAATTCCTATCAAAGTATCAATACATGATTCAACAAAAAAAAAATCCTCTCTCTCAATGCACAAAAAAAAAAAAACACCAATACACCATCCATTCTCTGTCGATAACCTGCAAAAATACGATTTTTTGTTATTATGTTGTCAATTTTAAGATAGAAGACACTACGTAGAAAAAAAATGCCAATTTGAAAGCATATCAAATATTGGAGCACTAACAACATTGTGGAATCTACATTTCATTACATCAACATCCACTATTTGAACATTAAATCACTTGTTAAGCGACACTACTACCAACAACATATTACTTGTTAGGAAAAAAGACCACATTGCATGAATAATCTCATCAAACATAATTGAGAATAAAGAAGCAAAGTTTTTTTAAAAAAGGACCCCATAGCTTTAGATATGATCAGAGTTATAATGGCCAGAAATCCATGCTCTTGAAATCATTCTTGAAAGTTCCAACAATAGCCCTACCTCTACTATAAATGCCTTTTCTTTTGTCAGATGTAAACATAAATCTCACATACACAAAGAAATATATACCTCACCACACCGACAATTCTTAATGCTATCCCCTTTCTTTTATCATACAATGCACTTTCTCCCCAAATTTTGTCATCGTCCATATCTCCAAATTGGCCCAAAATATATTTGATACTCAGCCTAAAAATTAATTAAACAAAATAGAGGCAGTTGAACAATATAAAGATCAAAGCCAATGGCAATGGCAAGATTCTTTTTGACCATAAAAAAAGTGCAGTAAACAATACAACAAAAAAATGGTATGAAATACTTAATGCCAAGTTTATCCAGCCCAGGGAATCAGGATATGGGTCGAAATAATAAAACATTTCAATGATCGCAACATACAATTTGACAACAAAAAGTAGAACTGGGTGGATGCAACAGGGGCAAGGATATTATTGCATGCAAAGTGCAGGTTCCATATTTTGGCATTTAAATAGAGAAAAATTCAAAAGCAGTGGAACACTCAACATGTATCTTTAGCACTAATTATGAAGCTAATTGGCCCAACATGAGGTGATTGTATGAGTTTGTTTCCATTCAACCTTACTATCCCGAAAAAAAGAACACTAAAAGAGGGAGGGGGAGGAAGGTCTAAGAAGAAGAAAAAGAAAAAGGTTTCTAGCAGTATTCTAAAGCTACATAATATTTCTAATCACGTTTCTTCACAAACGGGTTGTTGATTTTCTTATCAATATCAATAACCGTAATTTGTTGATCATCAGCCAAACTAATGTAACATCATTATAAGGTTCTTTAAAGAATTTAAAGGTTAAATCAAATCTTACCAAATTAGGAGTTACCCAACCAACAAGAGCAGATATAATAGTCATCACTTTTATTTTGATGCAACATAAAACTCCAATCCTTCATTATTCCTTCACAAGCCTTAGGCTTTCTCATTTTCAACATTTTTTCACATATTTCTCAATATTTTGTATTTTTAATCTTTCATCTTTTCATCATCTTTCTTTCTTCATTTATTCATGATTGAACATTCCACCTCAATCCTAAAATATATCAATTGAATACCTGTGACACCCCGAATTCCCATGCGCCACTTAATCACTAATTAAACCGTGGATTACCCTTGATACCATTGCTTGCTTTGATAAAAAAAAAAATCGGGCGGAGTTTTTTTTTTACAGAGAGCTCTACCCAAAACACAACCTAAACCTAAGTAACTCCATTGACCACACCGGTTCTAAGATGAACATCCAAGATATTGAATATTAACTAACAACCATTCATGTACAACACACATTCATTATCGAAAAGAATAAATACATAGCCTCAACATAAGTAAGATTTATTTCGATTATCAAAGGTTGAAAGATTTATTTACTGAGAAGGAGTTTAATTTGAGAAAAAGGCGATGGATGGAAAGATTAGGGACTATGATTATTCTATTATTATCATGTAGGCAAAGCTATTATAGTAGTATATGCACTGAGCAAAAAATCATTAAGAAGTTTGTGTTGTATTCAATGTACTCAAATGAGTAATTTGGTTGATTTGAGATTGATAGGGGTATGTGTGATATTAACTGGTACAGATGTATTATTAGCTCAATTGCAAGTTAAACTCTTATTCGTAGATCGTATTAGTTAGCTTCAAAAAAAAGGGGGAGGCACGTGTGTAGAGTATTAGAAAAGGGGTGGAACATAGTAGCATGATTGATTTTGTACTTTTTGGTGAGATTATGTTTATATTTTGGCATTAGCTATGGGTACCAAAAGAGAATATGTTGAAAAGAGCTATTACAAATACAACCTATAATTCTATGTGAATCTAGGGAGTATGAAATTATATTGATATTGAGAAACTATTATTGGTTGAGTGAATGAAAAGAAAAATTGTGGAATTTGTACCCAATTTGTAGTGCGTTGATAGATAAAGACTGAGTATCAATAGCATTCAGGTTTACTATAACTAATTTCAATTTTTTTAGTAGAAATTGGAGTATACTATTATGAATTTTCTGTAATGACTTTTAGGATATAGATTTGACATGAATCTATTTTGGGTTATTGTGGATTAATTGACGAAGTTGGTAGAGAGGTTTCATTTTCACGACATACTTTGTATTGTTATGCTTAGGAAGTATATATACCTGATTCTCCTTCTATATTGGTGAGAGTAGTCTATTAGGCTTAAGGAAACTTTTGATTATGTTGAAGAGTCAATAAATTTTGGGTAACAAGATGATTCCATTAGTCAAGGTATTGTAGAAGAATCACTCAGGCGAGGAAGTTGCTTGTGAAATGGATAAAAGGATGGAAATTGAATATCCTCATTTATTCTCACGAAATATATAAATTTCGAGGACAAAATTCTTTTAAGGGGGAGAGAATATAATACCCAAGGAAAAAAATGAAATAATAATAATAATAATAATAATAATAATAAAGTGAATAAATTGAATTTGAGAAGTTTTAGACTTTTATTTGACTTGGGGTCAGTCTATCTTTATGGGTTTATGGATATGCTTTGGAAATCAATAGAGATAATTTAGCTTTTTGGGTGTAGCGGAAAATATTAGATAATTATAGAGATCTATTAGGACTATTATACATGTGGTTTAAATAGGGTAGTATTGTTGGATAGGTCAAACCCTTCGTATATATATAAATATATTTAGATTTTTAGGGTTTTTATTTGTGAGAACGCTTGCAGAGGGGTTGTCCCGTGAATAAAGAAGACAGAGAGAGAATGAGAGAGAAGGAAGAAGGAGGAGGAAAGAAAGAAATGACTTGAATCCATTAAAGGTATATATTTATTACTTAATTTATGAGTTTTGTATTTTATTCAATCACATAGTGTTAGGTTTATCATAAGATATATATATATATATATATATATATATATATGTTCATGGTAAAGAATATTGATGAATATAATGGGTTTTAGTGAAAGATACTAATTTAAATGTTTTTAGACCTAATTTAGATTGGTTAGACTTGAAGTTTTAAGAAATTTAATCAATGTGTAAAAAGTAAAAAAATGGGGAAAGGAAGTTACTAGTTCCAGAGTCTGTTGTAGGTAGAACAAGACCAAATCTAGAAATTATAGAAAGTTCCCCTTTAGTTTCAAAGAACTTTACTTTCACTCATATATTCTTATAAACTTAATTTTAACAACTATTTTACTTGATAAGTTAGAAGAATAGAATTTTTCAAAATTTATGGCACCCCTGAAAACAGAAAATTAGTTTTTTAAAGAAATTATAATTTTACCCCAAAAGTTTTAAAAATTATGATTTGACCTCAAAACTTTAAAAACTTTTTATAAACTACCCAGATTACTTCCATACCCTATTATCTCACATTAAAAATATTATAACTATGAAAATGATATATAAAGTATATATCAATGGGTAGGAAGTATAAAAATTAAATATATAATCGCAAAATGACGAAGTTAAGAGTAGAAATTGATGGCTATATGTTATTTTGGATTATGTGGTGATTGCATTGAGGTTGAGAACAGAGCTTTGAATTTGATTTTGGGAATCAAGGTGAGTAATTTACTAATTCTTTTTGGAGGATTTTCTATATTCAATGTGTGGGTGCGTGCGTGTAAATTTTTCATATATATGATATATGGGTTGATGTTTGGGGTTGCAATTA
This sequence comes from Ilex asprella, assembly GCA_023539305.1. Lineage (NCBI taxonomy): Eukaryota > Viridiplantae > Streptophyta > Magnoliopsida > Aquifoliales > Aquifoliaceae > Ilex > Ilex asprella. The sequence goes on from CM042191.1 coordinate 12,928,135, forward strand.
AATATTTTGAAGTTGTGAAATATTTTACATGTGAATTTTGAAAACTTGTAGGATGATTTTATATCATTGCTTTGGTGATAAAAGGGAAATTTTGTGTGCGTTGGGACTTAAATTACAGTTTTGTTGTGTGTGGAATCATGTTTATGAGACGGTGACTGAGGTTACCAGGTCTAAGTGGTAACAAGAGATTGAATCAGTCATCAGGCTAGTGATGACAAGAGATTGGACCAGTTATTAGGCTAGTGGTAACAAAAGACGGAGTCAATCATCAGGCTAGTGATCACAAGAGACTATGTCAGTTACCAAGCTAGTGGTAACAAAAAAATGAGTCAATTACCAGGCTAGTGGTAACAAACATCATCTGATAAATATATTTGAAATTGAATGTGTGTGTGAGTGTTTCGGGTTATACAATTTTTTTTCATTTATAAAGTTATTTGTAAATATGAGTGGCATTTTGGGTTATAAATATATTTTCACTTATAAAGTTATTTGTGACCATAAAATCATTTTGTTTAAATGATTATGTGGGAGGGGTTGTGGTACAATTTGATGTACTTATGTGTTTATCAAATTTTATTTTTGTATATAAACTCTGAAATTTATTTTCACACCTCATTAGAGGTGGTTGTTATTCACGGGTATTGTGCTCATCCAAACATTTTACGTTTTTCAATGAGGAGTAAGTCCACATATAGACAAGGGATTAGAGGAATCAAAGATTTATTTTATTGTAGGTCTTTAGGAATAAAAGTCTAAAATAATTTTGATACAAATGTTTAATTATTTTGGGAACAATATTGCTTATGTTTAGAGTAGTGAACCATACAGTTTAATTATTGTTTTACATGGATTTAGTAATGATGTTGGTGATGTTCAGTTTATTCCTCTGACACTCATTAGGTCGGTGGAGGATCACTTTATTGTTTGTCTTCTGTTGTATTTTGCATTTATTATTCACGGAGTTGGTTAGTTAAGGCATTGGTGGCCGGTCCGCCGCCCACCCTATGTGATCTGGGGTGGGGGTGTGACATCATTAAACATGGATAGAAGCCCTGTGAATTCTGAATACTCTCTATTATTAAGATCCTTTCGAAGCCCAAAATCCCAAATAATTGAAAATGTAACAAAGACACTAAAGAAGAATTACACATACTATGATGACAAGATAGAAGATAAAGATGAGGAAATAATTTAGAAAAAAAAAAAAGAAGATTCCCCTCCATAAATTCTCTCAAAAGTGTAATTTCAACCCATTTCCAACCACGAGCTTGACCTTGAGAAATAAATTTCCCTAGGCTCTAAAAAGTGCCCCTTTCAGCTTTGTTAGTATCCCACTCATTAGCATGTAACCCACATTTGGTCCTAATAACTGAATGCTCCAGTGAATCTTGCTCCAAACGAATCTCCACAACCATTTTTTCACTAAAGCTACATTCTTTTTCAATAAATTTTCCATCGATAGACCACTCTTTCTCTTAGGCCTAGACACCACCTCCCATCTAATTAGGTGATTTGTTCTTCCCTCTCCACTTCTTTTCCATTAAAAATCCATCATCTACAGTTCAAAGTATCGATTGAGACTGATACAACTCGGTTGAGAACGATACAACTCGGCCAAGTTGTATCAGTCTTAGCATTCATATATATTGCTTTATAAGGTCCCATGGGCAAATCTTCAGAATTCCTTTTTCTTATGTATATTAGATAAAGTATTCAATCTTTATTTATTATCATTTTTGTTGTGACCTTAGTATTTTTTATGTAGAGATTTTGTTCTTGGCTTAATTGTCATTGGTTAGCAATTTTATTTTGGCTTACCTATGGTATGAGCGAGTTGTGTTTGGGCCGGGTCATATCAATTGATTTAAGAAATTACTCGGCCCATGCCACTCCTAATTAACTGGCGCACGAACTCTTTGATTATTTGGATTAGGCTCAGATGCAAGCAAGCTGAAAGAAACTTCTCATGTTTGAGATACAATGAGCTTTGGGGCCTAGACGAGTCTAGTAGCGGAAACAACCACTAGAGGAGGGACTGAGGCAAGGGCGAGGATATTTGAGCATCTTCTTAATCCAACAAGGCTGAGATCTCCGCACAAGATCCTACGCAAGAAGCTGATTGGTCATAAAGTTGCAAAATGGTACCCTTATGACATCAAGAAAGATGACCATTTTGTCATGGGCCAACAAGAACAATAGTATTCCCTACTCTCTCTCTCTCTCTTTCTCTCTCTCTCTCTCTCACACACACAAACACAAAGCACCCTTTGACTATTTGGTTCAAGCAGCGGCATGATATATCTCATTAACCTTGTTAAACTTTAAGTGTTCAAATTGCTATTCATTTGTAGGTTTTTTTATTTCATTCTTTACTTTTTAGAAACTTACATTTCATTGATTCTTGGTTGTCTCAATTTGTAACATGCTTCTAGAGATCAGATTAATTATAACATAAATGTCAAAAGATTCTATGACACTTGCTGCCTAGTTGTTGTTTTAACATTCACATTTGTTACTTTTTAGGGTCACACAGGCAAATCTTTGGAATCTAGTCATGTATTTATTATCAAAAAGGGTATTTGGTCTTGCTTTTACTTATGCCTTTTCTTTTGACCATAGTCATTTATGGAGATTTTGTTTTTGGCCTAATTGTCACAAGTGAGGAATGGAAGTGAAATTTCTTAAAGTGGCTTGTTGTTTGTACTCAGCCACAAGTTGTTAGTACATGTATACAAAAAAAATGTGTTTCCCATCTTCATAAATCACATTGTCAAAAATTTCAAAAAAAAAATCGATGATTACAATAGCCACTATTGAAGTAGTTCTTTAATTCATTAAACTAACCTGACTAAAGTTTGGTGAAAATAAATGATTAGATTAGAAGTAAATGTGTCTAATGTGTGAACTTAGAGATGGGTAATATTACTCGTATAATTGTAGGTTAGAAATAACGTTTTATTTTTTGTATTTTTTCTTGGGTATTGTTTATTGTATAATGTGGTTTTTCTTTAATTAGTTAATAATACTTAGTTTGATTTATTCATAATTTGATATATTTTACTAATTAATAATACTGCTCAAACTTAATTTAGAAACTTAATTTGAGTACCTAATGTATTATTGTTATTAGATTTGGTAATTGGACTGTATACAAGATAGGGCTCAGTTGATTTTATGGCAACAATAGATTAGGTTAACTTAAATAAAAAAAATTAGGTCTAATTAGTATTAATTTTTGTTAATATACTTTTGGTAGCACCCTTACATCCCATTTTTACTATATTTCATGAGTTAGATAATGTGTTTTGGATATATGATACATGGTTAATTGTTATTATTGCATTGTCTAAGATTTTCATATTTTTTTAGAATTGTTTGAACATTCTATATATCTTCCATTTTGCACATATCGGTTGATACCATATCATGATTACACGTCCAATGTGTCTCTGTGCCCTTTGATTTAAGGTTTGATACAATGACTTTGAGCCATGACAAGAGGCGATGTTCACTAGGTCAAATTTTGGAGGAAACTTGATTTGCAATAGGTTCAACTCGATTTATTTTTTTAATCAAAATAGGAGAAGATCTTGTCGAATGTGTAACAAGAGGCCTTAGTTTATGACTTATCAAATGTGGATCGTGGGTGATTTGGTATGGAGGATGGTTATGGATACTTTTTACGTTTCTTTCTATGATACTTTTTGTGATCATGTTTTTAAAATTGTGATTCTACCTTGGATCGATGAATCTTACAAACTGAAAAAAATTGCAATGAAAAATAAATGTAATAATACAAAACTCTTAAAAACAAGAATTAACCAAGCCTTGTATATATTTTATGCAATTATAAATGTTAATCTAAGCATTGAAGAGGATTCAAAATCCAAGCTAGGCTATTGATCTTATGAGATTTTGCGAAGGGTAATAAGAAAATTGAAATATTTTGATTTGAATTTTTGAAGAGAGACGAATTTGGAGGAGAGACTAAAAACTTGAGACTGTTTGAATAAAAAACTTTGACTATTCACCATTCAAACAAAAAAAGGCATAAAAGAATAAAAATAGATGAATATTTGGTTACAATCCCTCGTCAACAGAGGAGATCAAACCTAGTAGTGGTTTTCAACTTTACAACGTGAGAGATGAGTAAATGAAGTGAGCTTTCATTAACAAAAAGAATTTTCATGTAGCTTTTCTCATTCGCCAAAATTCTCCAATATACTAACAATTCTACGAAACAATCATATTTGGATTGAGGGTTTAAGTGTTAAAACAATAACTATGAATTGGGTTAATTCAATAAACCCAACTACTTGGATGGGTAAAATTGCAATTCGGATTGAGATTCTACGATCTTGTAAGATCTCGATCATGATCCATTAAGGTCATATAAATTAGGGATTCTATTGGAGACTCGGACCAATTTATCTATTTACAATCATACGATCCAGATTAAAATTTTGATAATTATGGTTGTGATGGGAGTAGACTTACTTGGTATGTTGTTTTGGTTCGTGGTTCACTTTAAAACTCTTATAAGAATTGCTTTCACGATGATATAACAATATATAAAAGTATGTATTCCTCTACACATAACTAATTAGGATTTATTTTATGCTTGTGATAAAAGTGTCAAAGCAAGCCTAATCCAAAATAACGTGTAGACTAGTGATTGTCAATAAAAGAAGTTTATGATTACATATTTATACTAAGAAAATAGTCCAAATCACATGAATAATCAAAAGTTAAGTTTAAAGATCACCAAAACAAATAAATAAAGTGGAATTAGGATTAAAATTATGGTTTTGGTTATAATTTGGGGTTACTAGTATCGTGGATCAATTTGTGATAGGGTTACGATTTGGGGTCAGCAAGTTAAGTGATCTAGGTCGCAAACTCACCTTGTTTGGGATTGTGGAATGTTTGGGATGTTCGTTGTTCTATTACTTTAGATTTGATGGCCTTTAGGTGGGGACCACTTCTTTTAGATTGTAAAATATGTCGTTGGAGCATCACTTATTTAGGAGTAACTTTGAAATGAGGTGCCAAGAAAGTTCTATACAAGGTTGTGATGGTTTTAAAATTAAGATGAAGTTGGAGTATGTAAAACAAAAATTGGAGGTATGGAATAAAACTTTTTTAGGAGATATAAGAATTGAAAAAAGTGATGTATTTCCAGTTGCACAGGGGACTTAGACAAGAGGGAGGAAGAGAGTGGTTTGTATGAATAATTGAGGAAAGAAAGGAGTGATCACACAAATAAAATTGAAGAGATGGTGTTCAAAAAAGAGATCTCTTGGAGATCAAAGACTAAGGTTACATGAATTAAAAAAAGTGTCAATAATACTAATTTTTTTATTGGGTGGATACTGCTAGGAGGAATAAATTGATAAATAAATTGGAAAATGGAAATTGTTCATTTATAAAGGATGGAAATTGTGTGGAGGAAGAAATCATTAGTTTTTTTGGAGAGCTTTATTCTACAAAATTATAAGAAACCAAGATTAATGAGTTAGTTGGTGTGCTGTCAACGAAAGGAGCATACATTGGTTGGAACTGCCATTTGAAAAGAGAGGCACGACCAGAAACTTTTGAATGTAATAGGGATTAGTCTCTCGGGTCTGATGGATTTTTTATAGCAGTGTTTCAAGACTTTGGGAGATCATAAAGGGTGATTAGATGATGGTTTGCTTGGAGTTCCTCATAATGCTAATGCGACTAGTTTGATTTCAAGGAAGTATGAATATTTGGAAATTAATGCTTTTAGTCTCATAAATATGGCTTCTAGTCTTTGCTAGATTTTAGTAAATGTTTTTCTCCATGAGATTGAGAGAGGTTTTGGGTCATGCAATTTCAAAATGAGTGCTTTTCTAAGGGCTGGTAGCAGAGGTGGCAATTGAAGTTGTTGAAGCATGATCATTCAATGAGAAGGAGGGGATTGTTGAAAAAATAAATTTTTGTTCAGAGTCCCATAAAACACATGTGGATTGAGTTTTTTTGGATATTATTTTATATATCAAAAGCCTTGAGTGTAGATGGAAAAGGTGGATTAAGGGGTGTTTGAGTTCTATGAATATATGGGTTAATCCCAATTGTAAACAGAGAGAGAGATTCAATACATCTATGAGACCTAGATAAGGAAATCCATTGTTGCCCTTTCTATTTACTTTGGGTATCGGGGTCAAGTAAATTAGTTGTAAGGGGCGATTGATAGTAATTTAATTGAGGATTTTGTGATATGTATAGAAAATGTAGTTGTATCTTATTTACAATTTGCAAATGATACATTTTTCTTTGTATCAATAGATGAAAAAAGTTTTCATGTCTAAAGTACACTATTGAGGTATTTGGTGTAGTTTCAGGCTTCAAATTAAAATGTCTAAGAGCTTAGTTTTATTAATATAATCTCATATGAGTAAGTTAGCTAGGTTTGTTAATAGTTTAGATTGTGTGACGTAAGAATGGTCTTTGAAGTATTTAGGGCTTCCATTGGAGGAAAATTTGAAGTCATAAGAGGTTTTGAGACCAAGTTTTAGAGAAGGTACAAAAGAGGTTGACTCCACATCAACGAGGAAATAGAGGATCTACTGTGCTTGAAATTATCTTTTTTTATTTTTTTTATAAAAGAATTTTATTATAGAATAGAAGGAAGAAGAAAATGAATTACAATATTGAGGACAAGATATCCTCAAAATGAAAAAAAAAAACAAGATACAATATCAAAGAAAAGTCTAAACAAAAAAATTGAAATAAAGCCACCTACCAATTTCGTTGAAGATTTGATAAAGACAAACTTTCTTGTGGCTTTAATCCAAAGTGAAGTCATAAAAACAATTATTTCTCACACTAATTCAGAAGGAAGGTAGCAGTTATTGAAAATTCTTACATTTTTCTCCTTTCAAATACACCAAAAAGTTGCCATGAATGCACAATTCCATAATGCCATCGCTTCTTTTGTATTATCAAAACTCCAAAACTTAATCTGCAACATTTGTTCCATTGCAGAAGGGCAAACCAAAGTCCCACCAATCCTCTGGAATAAAGTATTCTACAAACCCCATGCAAATGAACTGAAATAAATAGATGAGCATTGCACTCTCCTTTTTGAAACAAGTAAGACAAATATCAGGCATCAATGCTCTTTAGGGCCTCCTTATCCGCAACAAACCCTTAGTGTTCACCCGATTAATAACAATAGACCACACAAAAGCCTTAACTTTTCAGGGAACTTTGGCTTTCCAAATAAATTTGGGTAAGGAGAAAGACTCTTCACTATGAGGGCTAAGAAGATATGAATAAAAAGATTTTTTTGCTGTAGCACACTGATAAAAAAATGAAAAGATCTACAAGATAAAGGACTTGAATTTTCCGCAATCCAAATTCGACAATCATTAGAAAAACAAGGATGGAAATTATGGAGAAGGTAAAGAAAAGAAGCAAAATCTATTGCATCTCGATCATTGAGATATCTAAAGAAATGAAACTTCCAAGGTTGAGAATTTGTGCCCCCAACAAGAAAAGAAGATATATGAGCTTCAAGTAGTGAAGACAAACGATAAAGTCATGGAAAAATATTATTAAAAAATGAATCTCCAACCCATATATCCTCCCAAAATAGAACTTTTGAACTATCTCCAACTTTATACCGAGTCAAAGGAAGAAAAGAAGCGTAAATTTGTGAAATGAATTTTCATGGACTTATATGTGACACGTTATGTGCTGATTTGGTATCCTGCTCATTCCTCTAAAGACCATACTTCTAATTTTCCTATGCGAAAGGGAGTTAGGTTCTAATGGGAACATCCATAACTATTTACTTATCATGGAAATGTTTTTAGACACCAAATTACCAAGCCTCAGTCCCCCTTTGTCAATAGGCTTGCAAACTGCTTCCCAACACACTAAATGATCCCGTTTATCATCCCCCATTCCAGAGCAAAGAAAATCCCTCATCATCTTCTCTAATTTCCTAAATACTATTGCAGGAATTCTAAATAGATACAAATAATATGAGGGGATGCCAAATATACAAGCTTTTACCAAAGTAATGAGAAAAATATGCCATTTTCCAACCATCCAATCTTTTGCTCATTCTTTCTACTACCGAATCTCAAAAAGAATTTGATCTCAGGTTTCCCCCTAACGGTAGTCATAAATAAATCAAAGGCCATTCATGGACAACACAACTTACTTCTGAAGCAAAAACTTCAACAACCTCGTCCTCTAAATTAATGCATATAACTCCATTTTGAGACATTCACTTTCAAACTTGAGATTTTGCCAAAGATTTCAATCAGACAAAAAGCATTCTGAAAACACACCCTTTTATCTAACAAGAAAATGCGACACAGGTACAACCTCATTCCACACTCGTTTCCCCTCTCTAGTCTACTAATCATCCTACTTAACAGATCAACTACCAAAGTGAAAATAAAAGAAGACAGAAGATCCCCTTGCCTTAAGCCTCTTGAATGATTAAACCACTCCCTAGGCTCCCTATTCACAAGCACTAAGAAAGTAGAACATGAGAAACAACCCCTTGTCCACTTCTTCCAGCGCTCTATAAAACCTATTTTTACCCGATCATAAGCCCTCTCAAAATCCAGCTTAAGCACAACTCCCTTCTTTCTTCTTCTCATAACATCCTCCGCCACTTCATTAGCCACTAAAGCTGGATCTAGAATTTTTCTTCCTTGAACAAAAGCACTCTGAGCCATGGTAATTGTCTCCTAAAACCTCACTAAGTCTCTTTTATATAACACTTTAGTGATAATTTTATACAAACTAGTCACCAAACTAATTGGTCTAAAATCCTTAACTTGAATTGAGTGATTTTTTTGGGGACCAATTTTATAAAGGTAGAATTAACGCTTCTTCCTATAATCCTATTAGAAAAAAATCCATTAAATACATACATAAGATCACCCCTGATAGTATTCCAACTATTATTAAAAAGCCATGGTAAAATCATCAGACCTAGTGCTTTTTCCTTATTCATATCAAACACAAATCTTCTAACTTCCTCTTCAAAAGGTCTTTTGATCTAGCTTGCCCTATCAGACGATGTAGGACTCCAATCAACACCTTCAATAGTTGGCCTAACAAAAACATCCTCGGTGTATAGCACTCAATAAAAGTCTATTATCTACTTTGCAATTAACAATGGATCTATAACAACATTCACTGACTCAGTTTCTAATTCTCTAATAACATTCCTTATCCTCCTACCAGTTTCCATTTTATGGGAAAATTTAGTATTACAATCACCTTCTTTAACCGATTTAAATCTTGTCTTTTGCCTCCAACTAGTCTCCTCCCAGACTAACACTTCCTACAACTCATTATTTAAGAGAACCCTTTTCCTAATTTGTTCATCTGTTAGTGTATCATTTTTCTCCACACTGTCTAGCTCCTAAATATCCCTCTAAATCTCTGACTTCCTCCATCTGACATCTCTAAAAACCTCTTTATTCCACACTTTCAAATGGTCATTCACCCCCTTTACTTCTTCACAAATATGAAATCCACCCAACCTTTTGCCTTACAACTCGACCACCACTCTTTACACCCATCCCCGAAAGAATAATGAGTTGTCCACATATTCTCAAACCTAAAAGGTGTGGGACCCCAGTTAATTGGATTGGACTCAATGGTGATAGGGAAATGGTCAAACATCACTCTAAACATCACATTCGACACCACGTTTGGGAAAAAAATCTTCCAACTATTAAGAAATATGAATCTATCTATATGCGTTGCAATAGGGTTATCCTAATTCCTAGACCAAGTAAATTGTGCTTTAGATAAAGGAATTTCCCTCAATCCACACTCACAATAAAAGTATTAAAACTTCTCATACTAGTTGTCACCCTAGAAACCCCCCATGACATTAAAATCTCCCCTATACACCACCTAGGGTTACACAAACCGAAAAAGTTATGCAAATCATTCCAAAACAAAGATCTAGTCCAAGGACCATTTGAACCATAGACAAAAGAAATCCACCATTCCCCTCTGTTCTTGACATCAAGTAAACCGACACATAAAAGGAGCCAAGAATGCAATCTATCCTAGTAAAACACCTAGTATCCCATATCACTACAATACCCCCAGAAGATCCACGTGAAGGTTAAAAAAATCCAACCCTTAAATTTAGACTCCCAAATACTCCTAACTAGAGTCCCATTTATCATATGTAACTTTGTCTCCTTGACACATGACTAAGTCTAGAGAAGCTTTTAGAAACACTTCCTTTTATCATTCTTCTCTTCCTCCAACTCCCTAATTTCCTCACATTCCAACTAATAACCTTTATCTAAAACCTCTAAAACCCCCTACTTTTCTCTCAGTTTCCTTATCATAATTAATCTCGAATTGTAGATTCTTTAACTCCCTCTCATCCTTCTTACTTCTCTTGCTATATACTAGAGGTGACACTCCCACTTTAATTTCCTACCCTATAGGAATAACAAGCTTGAAACCCTGTAGGACTAACAAGTTTCTCTCCCTCCAACACCATATCTTTTCTTCAGTCATTTGGGATTGTTGATCTAGATCGTGGATTTTTTTATGTGGATACAATTTGTGAGGGGTTGGAAGAGTCTGAGTGTTTCTTGGTCCGAGTCTAAAGAAATTTTGATTTGACATTTGATTTGGATTCAGAATTAGTTGTGGCAAACTCTGTGGTGGATTTTGGAAATCTTTTTGATGAAGATTTGGAGGATCATTGTGAGATGATGGCTACAATGCCTAGAGTTCGTATAACTTTGTCACAAGAACATGGTTTTGAAGGGTATTTTTCTCATGAGAAGAGTTCTGAAGACAAGGACTCTCAATTTATTGGATGCTGACTTGGCTAGACATTTTTATTAGGTAGTTTCTCCTTTTCAATCTATGTTTGCAAACTCTAGTACCTCTATTCAATGCCTTAATGGGTCTTCTTTTAGCACAAATGATGGGGTTTACATTTGGGAAAAGGGTGAGGAAGTATCTATTGAGTTACAGTGCGGCACAGTTTCAAAGCCTTTTTCTTTTTTCTTATATCGAAGTTTCCCCATGTCTCATTCTTCTTGTCTTTTGAATTACTAGGATATATGAGACCATTTTTTTCACAAAACATTAGCCTCCCATCTATTGTCATGCATAACACTGACTTATCTGAAGACTCTGTGAATACAAAAACTATTGAGGAAATAGGAAAAATCCAACCATAATTATGTACGGAGATAATATTGGATTTGGGGAAATTGTTGTACCAAACATATCTTTGTTGGATAGGGAAACCATTCCTTTTGAGTCTTGTGGGTTGGATACGGAGAGTTTGGAAAATCGGGTGGCTTTTTGAGAAAATTAGGACTCTCCTTGGTTCATATTCAAGTGAGGTGAGTGGCAGGAAATATAGTGGGATACCGAAACTTAAATGTTTAATTTTGGAGGTGAATTATGATGGACCTAATACTAGGATGGATGATGGGACACTTATTTATTTAGTGAAGATATTTAGTTGGAATGTGAGGGGTTTGGGAAAAAGTAAGAAAAAAAAGGGTGATTATGGAAATGTCAAGAAAGGCCGAATGTTGTTTCCTTACAAGAAACCAAGAAGGAAGTTATTGTTGTTGCCCTTGTGATGGGGTGCTAGGCACAGGTTTGGGCCTTCTTACCTTCTTCTTGTAGAAGGGATGAGTGTTGATTTTTTGGGATGATAGGGTGTTAGAAGGTGGGGAGGTAGTGTTCCTTTTCTCTTCGGGAGGAGCTTTACCCCTCTGTAATGCAAGAGGTGCTAGTACGGGTTATTTTTTATCGTTGCCTTGTGTTTATTGACACATCCACTCCCAACTGGGACCCTAGTGCTTTTTATGGGTCGATCATTATTCTTTTGTTCGTAATTTTAAAGACTAGTGGTGCATAGTGTGGAGGGCTGGGAAGGTTTCGAGTTCATTGAACTTGAAATTGGTGAAGCATTATTTGAAGGGATGGAATAGGGGGTGTTGGGGGAATATTAAACTGGAGAAAGAAATAATCTTGAAAAGAATTGAGGAAATTGACTCTCTTGAAATTTCGAGTGGGATATCAGAGATCTTGTGAAGGAAAGATGTGATCTTAGATATAAATATGAATATGTGTAGGTCAAATAAGATAAAAGTTGGGGACTAAAGGAAAAAATTAGGTTCATAAAGGAGGATGTCATTATAATCTAATTACCTCTAATTATCTCTATAAAATTACAATGGTTATTTAGCCTCCAAATGTAAATAAACCTCTTAAAATAGGATATTACAAAAAGGATATCAATATTTTTCAAACTCCGATTCTTCCAGTACTTCAAGCTTGATCTTTTCTTCAAAATCAACTAAAAAAATAAATTAAGTGAAAAAATATACAATATGCCAAGAAATAATATGCTCGATGACAAAAGTACAAACAACTAAATACTAAATAACTTTAGGATCACATAAACATCAAATATCTCAAGTAGTCAATTAACACATTCTCCATATCACATGCCAAGTGAGACTTGAACATAGACCTAACACCTCACCAATCAGTCACCTCAAATCAATCTCACATGTCTCTTGGTATGGCGATGCATTGGCCTATTGACTACCAGGATCCACCCCCCCCCCCAATCCACTCAAAACATGATTAGTGTTCTCATACTAAATATACCTAAATAAATTCAATTGAAAATTTAGAATTATAGCTCAAATCAAAACCAAGTAATCATGACACTTGCCCACTACTCATCAATAATTCTTTGTATTTAATTTAAATTTTGGTAATTTATGTTTAAGACCTTCAAAGAGAATGTTATACTTTATCAATTATGGATTTCAATAAAATTTTACCATTATTTAATTTAAATTTATTTCTTTGGATCGGATGTTACACCATTCTACTTCATGTTGGACTTGTACCTGTCGCCATTTAGTACAATTACCTTTACCTTTTCCTACTTTAATTTTTTTTGTAGGTTTTTTTTTGGTTGGGGTTGTTAGAGTAATCTAGTATATTAGTTTTAGGGGTAGATTAGTCATTTATGTTATTATGTTTTGCCCTACTATATAAGACTATTATTGTGTAGTTTATCTTCTTTATGAATATGAAATACATATTTGATTATTCTTAATGAACATTCTCTTCCTCTTTTATTGATAAACATTAACATGGTATTAGAGCTTTGATCCCTAAACCGAAATAATAATTCTTGATTGAAGTTTGGAAATAGACATGGTGAACCCGATGTGAAGACCTGGTGAACCCGACATCATCATCGCCAACGATAACATCATGATGACATCATCAGTCTCCGATTGTGAATACCACCATCAGGATCGACTCTTCATGGGCTTCTCTTTGGTGTGCTTTTCTTTTTGTTTCGAGTTCATCTGGTAAGGGTTTTTAATTTTTAAATATTTTTGAGCAAATACATATAAATTTTTTGATTTGCTATACCCGACACTGTCAGCCAAATTTTTTTGTTCTAATCAGCCAAGAGAGGTGCGACTTTAGGTAGTTTAGTTGATTTGGTATGAGCTTTGTGTGATATGGGCTGGTCTTAGTTGATTTGGGATGAGATTTGCGTGATTTGGGGCTGGTCAGTAGTCTGCCTTAGCTGTTATCATCTTTATAGTGAACCAGTTGTTCGGTGGTCTGACTTTTGAGTTTCGACTCCTCTGGTTTTTTGGCTTTGGTTGTGCATTGGCTATTCAGTGGTTTGCTTTATGTATATCGGCTCCTTTGGTTTCTTGCCTCTACTGTGCCTAACTGCTTTGTGATTACTATTTTGTGATTGGTTTTCTGTTGTCTTGTGTGTCAGCTAACTATTTTGTGTTGTTACTGTGCATCGACCGATTGTTTTGTGTTGTTATTGTGCATCAGTGGTTGGATTTGGGAAATGATTGTTTATTTATTTAATTTGCTGGATTGTTGGGTTGCTGGATTATTGTCTTTTGCTTTATTTTAGGGATTATTTTGCTGAGAGCATTGACCCTTTGTTAACATTATGGCAAGTGGACGCTTTGATTCTCTTCAGGCTACTTCATTAGTGGATAAGACACTCCCATCAGCTCCCAGCATGACTATGATAGCTGATCAATTACAGAAAGCTTCTTTCCTTTCATCAACCAGGTGCCCTATCAGTTTCTCCAGAAGTTCATCTACTACAGCTCCTTCAGGTATATCTCGAACTGCCTAGGTCCTTGACTTAGGAGCCACCCATCATATGACTAGTAATTTTTCCTTATTTGTTTTTATTGTTTTTCCTCCCTCTATATCTGTCCTTGCAGCCAATGGCACCCAAATGTCTTTGGCTGGTGTTGGAACTATCTTGTCTTCCCAACTTACACTTTCTGATGTCTACTTGTAACACCCCGTAAAATTTTTTTATATAGTTGTATAGATATATATAGTAAAATATTATTGTGAATATGTGGATATGTATAATGAGGTAAGAATAAACCATATAGATTTTAATAATAGGATAAATACTAGAGACGCATCTTGATTGGGAAGTTTGAGTTTCAAAGACGTTGAAACTTGGAAATGGTAATTAGATGAATTTCTAAATACTTTTAGGTCAAAATAAGGTTTCCATTGAATCCGAGAGGTCGGAGAAACATTGGTAGAGGTAATATGAGATGCATTAGAAGTTAGGAAGTATTTTGGAGTTAAAACACATTTTTGAGAAAATTTGGTTATAAAGAATTTTGGACACTATCTACTATTTTGATAATAACTTTTTATTTTTAATTCCAATTGATCTGAAATTTGGACAGTAGATAGTAGACATCTAGGGATACAAAAGTGTATTTCATGAAAATTGTCCAATTCGACCTCTAAATGGGTCAAAACTGCACTTGAAATCGGAGAAAAAAATTTGGGCAGTGACTACCGGTAGTCGACAAGGCAGTGCACTCTGACTATAGGTAGTTAACCAGTAGTCAAGTGTACTGAGAGCTTTAGATACCGGTAGTCGACAAGTAGTCGATTTCCCAACGTACCCGAGCTACCGGTAGTCAAAATTAGCTACCGGTAGTCGATGCTAAAATCCAAATTTTTTTGTTCGCGAACAGCCCGATTTTCCTCCCTTTATAAATACCTTCCTACACTTATTTAAGCCACATTTCAACCCTTCAAACCCTATAACAACATAGAGAGAGAGAGAGAGAAGGATAGAACTCAAGATCAAAGGAAAATTATAAGAGATTAAGGGTGTATTCAAGAATCCAAGCCCTAGTTTTTCAAGATTCAAAGTAGGGTTTTCTTCCATTTTCGTCCAATGATGTTAGGGTTATTATATATGTATATTTTGACTCTAAATAGTATGTATTTGTTATGGGTTCAGTGTTTCTTAGTATTTTTACAAACATTCACATGATTTGAACAAAATAATAGTTTGAAATCCATTAAACCCTAGTTTTGGGGGGAAATATGGATTTCTCTCTATATCTTCACATCCTCTTGATTTCTAAAATGTTAGAGCTTTGTGTTGGGTATTAAAATGGTAGTATTGATGATCTCATGCCTATTTCCTTTAAACTTGTCTTTTGTAACATGATTTGTGAAATGAGTATGTTTCCTTTAATTGTTTTATTATGTACAATGCTTGTGAAAGATTGAAAAGTTGTGGAATTGCTTATATATGAGGTTTTGAGTATATTGTTGGTATGTCACTCTTGTGTATGGTGTTGTGAGGGACTTGGATTACCTTCGAAAACTGCCGTAGAGCGTTAGAGGTTAGTCTATCCCAATGGGGGGTGAGATGGTTGCCTAATGCTCGTAGTGGATCATTGTGGTGACAGTGACCGCTATTGTTCACGGATACCGGGGAAAAGAGTTAGTATACTAGACACCTTAGAAGGATTTCGTCAATGCCGTATGAGACGGTACACGCCCTTCCTAAATTGGCATGTGATTGTTATTATAAATGGGTGAATGAGGTAGAATCGTCAGATAGATTCATGAGAAGCGACAACCTACTTGAGTGGTACCAAATAGAAATTATTGTTCATTGTACCAAATATTATTTCTCCCAGAGTTTCGGGTAGTATGGGATGCCGCGATAACTTGTGGAAATGGTGTATGGTAGATTGGATTATGTTGAAAATTGTTTGTCAATCAAAGTTGATTTTATTCTCTTCAAATTCTTCATTATTGTACAAACTTGAGATCTCTTTTAAAATTTTCTTATTTTATTTCAAAATTCATTGATATGTATGTGCGAAATGAGACCTACCTGTTTTACTTGATTTCAAAACCTTGAATGGGTTTGGAAGGATTTTCCTACAGAGTCTTGTACTCACCCCCCTATCTACACATATTTCAGATTGCACTCTTGAGGAGGAGTTAGGACTCGAGGAGCCCGTACCCTGGGAGATTCAGCAAGACGAGAGTGTGGATCTCGGGGAGGACTCCTAGCTGGACACTACATTTTGTTCTAGACTAGGGTATTATTTTGAAACAATGTAAAGCCTAGTCATATTTTGTAATTCCACTGCATTATCATAGTTATTAGATTTTGGGGATGTAAAGGCCATAGCTTGGCCTATTCTTTTGGGATAACATGTAAATTTGATGAATTGATTTTATGGTAAGTAAATAGACCAGGTGTGGTCATTATAGTAGAATTGCACAGGTTGGATTTTGTGGTAGAGCTCCCCGTACAAGGGAGACTCTGCCCGAATTTTGTTACGATATAAATTGTTGATGTAATATTGATGGATTACTTAGTGCTCTCATGCTTAAATGGTTATTAGAATGTAATGCCGTCCAGGGTGATATTTGGAGCGTTACACTACTATATTCCTCAAATTACTTTAAATTTAATATCTGTTAGTCAGTTGTTTGATTTGGGATTCTTAGTTCACTTTTCTTCTACTGGTTATATTGTGCAAGATCCACAGTCCAAGAAGCTGATTGGGACAGGCCATAGAAATGGAAGGCTATATGTGTTGGACGAACTTTATGTCCTTGAAGTTGTTGCATCTACTATTGATTTATCCTTTTTTCAATTAATTTCAAAATCGTCTAGTTTTTATTTATGGCATTCTCATTTAGGTCATGTTTCTTTCTCGTTTAAAATTTCTAGCTTCTATTGGTAGTTTGGGTAGTTTAGAGTGTCATGATATTTCAGATTGTAGTAGCTACAAGTTGGCAAAATTTACTGCATTATCTTTCAATAAAAGTAATTCTCGTTCTCTTGCACCTTTTGATCTTGTACATTCTGATATTCGGGGACTAGCTCCTATTGCTACTAAAGGAGGGTCTAGATACTATGTTTCTTTTATTGATGATCATACCAGATATTGTTGGGTGTATCTAATGACACGTAAGTCTGAGTTCTTTTTCATTTTCACTACCTTTGGTGCTATGGTGCGTATTCAATATTCTTCTATCACCAAATGTTTCCGTTGTGATCAAGTGGAGAATATTCTTTTAGTGCTTTTCGTGATTTGTTGAAATCTGATGGTACTATTTTTCAGTCTTCTTGTACTAACACACTTGCTCATAATGGAGTGGCTGAACGAAAACATCGTCACATTATTGAGACAGTTCGTTCTTTGTTGTTGTCATCTAGTGTCCCTAGCTCTTTTTTGGGAAAAGCAATTCTTATAGCAGTTCATCTGATTAATTGCATTCCTACAACCCTTAATTCTGGTGTCTCACCTTTAAAAAAATTATGTGGTAAGACACCTAACTATTTATCCTTTCGTGTGTTTAGATGTACATGTTTTGTTCTACTACTTGGTGTTAATCATACTAAACTCTCGGCTCATTCAGCCTTTTGTATTTTTCTTGGATATGGTGAGGGACAAAAGAGATTTCGGTGTTATGATCCTAGTACACAAAAACTTTATATTTTGCGTCATGTTGTTTTTATGGAGCATATTCCTTTTTTCTCTATTACATGTAGTTCTTCATCTCTGCATAAATCTAATCTTATCTATCTTGATCCCTTTCCCTCTAATGTTTCTCCTGATTCCTATGTTGGTGATATGACTGTGGCTGATCTTTCCTCCTCTTTTTCATCCTCTTTGCCTGATTTGTCTGTTACCCGTCCCCCAATTGTGCATACTTATGTTCGCAAGACTCCCACTGTCTCCTCCACAAATGTTGTACCTTCATCTGCACCTCTTGGCTCCCAATCAAATTCTGATGTCGTGGATCACACTTTTGTTACCCTCAGCACACTCAGAAGTGTCCTAACAGGTTTGGTTGGTCCAACTCTTGTTATTCTTCTGATTTTTGTTCTTTTTTGACTTTTATACATTCTCTATCTAAACCAACCTCCTATAAAGAGGCTATACTTGATTCTTTTTGGCAATAGGCTATGGATGATGAGCTTTCTGCGTTATATAAGACTCGAGCTTGAGAGTTGATGCATTTACCTCTTGGTAAACGGCCCATTGGGTTTATAAAATCAAAACTCAATCTGATGATTCTATGGAAAGGTACAAGGCCAGATTAGTGGCCAAGGAATTTGCTCAAGAGTATGTACTTAACTATGATGAGACCTTTGCTCCAATGGCTAAGATGACCACGATTCGCACAGTAATTGTTGTGGTAGCTGTTTGTCAGTGGAGCTTATCTCAGATGGATGTGAAAAACGCTTTTCTTCATTGTGATTTATCTGAAGATGTCTATATGACTCCTCCACTTGGGTTGCCTTGTAGTCCTTGTCATGTGTGCAAATTTCGCAAGACTTTATATGGTCTTAAACAGGTCCCGAGGGCATGATTTACAAAATTTTCTTCAGTCATATGTGATTTAGGCTTCTGTGCTAGTGATCATGATTTTTCTCTCTTCCTTCGATCCACTTTTTCTGGTTTCATCGTTCTAGTACTTTATGTGGATGACATGATTATTACAGGTGATGACAATAGGAGAATTCAGTTGTTGAAAACTCAGTTACAGGATTATTTTGAGATGAAAGATTTGGGTCCACTTCGATACTTCTTAGGGATTGAGGTTGTTTCCTCTCCCAAGAGTTATCTTCTTTCTCAGTCAAAATATGCCTCAGATGTTATTCAAAAATCTTGCTTATCGGATACCCAAACGGTTGACACACCCTTGGAGCTCAATGTTCGGTATACTTCCTTTGATGGTTCTCTCCTGCAGGATCCTACCTTATATTGTACTATTGTTGGGAGTTTAGTGTATCTTACTATTACTCATCCAGATATTGTGTATGCAGTTCATGTGGTTAGGCAGTTTGTTGTTGCTCCTACCACACTTCACTGGTTTGTTGTTCTTCGAATTCTTCGATATTTCCAGGGTACGTTACATCAGAGTTTATTATTTTCTTCCTCTTTGTCTCTGGAGCTTCGTGCTTACTCTGATACTGACTGGGATGGTGACTCTAGGGATCGCAAATCTACCACTGATTTTTGTCTCTTTCTTGGTGATTATCTTATTTCTTAGAAAAGAAAGAAACAAACTGTTGTTGCTCGATCTTCTGGTGAAGCTGAGTATCATGCTATGACATCTACCACAACAGAGATAGTTTGGTTGCGTTGGTTGCTTGCTGATTTTGGCATTTCCTTGACTACTCCTACTCCTATTAATTGTGATAACACCAGTGCAATCAAGATTGCTAACAACTTAGTGTTTCATGAGCACACCAAACATAAAGAGATTGATTGTTACTTTGTGCGTCATCATCTTCAGCTGGGCATGATCTCTCTCCCATATCTTCCTTCCACTATGCAGTTGGCAGATTTCTTCACCAAATCTCACACTATTGCACGCTTTCGTTTTCTCCTTGACAAACTCTTAATGTTGGATGCTATCACATCATGAGTTTGAGGGGGGATGTTAGAGTAATCTAGTATATTAGCTTTAGGGGTAGATTAGTCATTTATGTTATTATGTTTTGCCCTGGTATATAAGACTATTATTGTGTAGTTTATCTTCTTTATGAGCTTGAAATACATATTTGATTATTCTTAATGAACATTCTCTTCCTCCTTTATTGATAAACATTAACCCGGGGGAGATGTTTATGTCATATCCTGTTATTTTATTCTATTCCTTCTATTATGTGGTGACATAAATGCAACCCACCATCCTATTTGATTATACTGTATGACATATATCTACATATCAGTGCTAGAGTTGGTGATATAGTCAGATTGCATATGCACAAAAAAGCATGGAACCAAGTTTTAACTTTGCATAATAGGATTTATCAAGCTAGAGATGCTGGTATAGGATTGTGGTATCTATTTAAAACTTGCCTTAATGAATAAGATTAGATCGTCTCGCTGCTCGCCCATCATTTACTGGCAGACAACCAAGCATCTCAATTATTTAGCCTGCCGAAATCAACACAGGCATAAAAGTCAGAAATGTAGTGTGGTGAGGAGGAATGCAGAAGATATTATCCATGACTAAACTCGAGATGTCCTAATTGTCCTGGGGAGAAAAAAAGGTTATGGGAGAGTTAGCCGGATTGTTTGGTGTGTGTACCCCCTCGTTGGTGCATGGGTGGTGACTTTAATGTGGTTAGATATATTTCTGATATGCTCAATGAGAGTAGAGTGGCAAGAATTATGAAGGATTTTGATTAGTTTGAAAGATCCGCCTTTGAGAATTGCCAATTTTACTTGTGTCGAATTTTAGAGTAAATCTGGTGTTGACCGAACTTTTTTAAAACTTCAGAATTTCCTCGTTCTTTCTTCTTGGGAATACTTGTTTATTTGCCAGGCTTATAGGTTTTGTGTCACCTATAAAGTGAGATGCAGAACATTCCATGTACCATATTGCTTTGTCATGGGAAATGTCAACATTGGCCACCAAGGGGTGACAAGAGCAAGTCAAGAACTCATAAATAGGCCTTGTGCATTGGGCTACTCAAAGTGTTAGAAAAGTTTAGCACAAACAACTAGAAGCCAAAATAATGGAATAGTATCAAAGAAAAGTCATTCCACTCTTTTCCTAAAATCCTAACCTACAGGACCATAAGTAGTACTAAGTGAGGTTCAAGTTCGAAAAATATCTATATTTATTGCACAGTATAATAGTTGTCAATATTTTCTATATTAAAGTATAAAATATTTGAAATATTTTGAAGTTTTAAAAACTTGTGGGCGATTGTAAGAATAAAATTAAGTTTTTTAAAACTTTTGTTGAATTTTTATTTTAATTATGTTTAAATTGTGAATTTCAGTTGCAAATTTTTTGGTCCTATTTAGTGTGTATATTCAAGAATAATAATTATTGACCTTAAAATTGGTTTTATGGCTATTCAAGGCCTAACAGTCAAAAACATTAAAAAGATATAGCTACACATGTGTAGGCCAAACGGTCAAAAAACATTGAAAGTCATAATGTTGCAGGGTTAGAGAATTGGCTACGGGTCGGGGTTTGGCTCCTGCTAGTCATTCCATGGCCCATGGAGTTTTATTTGAGACATACTCTTGCTCTGCTGGTGCTGAATTTCTGTTGGTCAATGAAAACTGGGAAAAAAATATAAAACTTGTTTTTCAAATGGTTGTTTCATAGTTTAAATATTCAAATGCTTCCACTTTTTAATTTTGGGAGCACACAGATGATCTCTTGGGTTCATGCAATCCTTCATCCTATGTTCACTTGATAATTGTTGAGATAAATTCGTAGGGAATGGCACTAAGAGGATACTCAAAACTCAACATCTCCAGCTGATAAAAGGGGGATTTGTATGGTTTGTTCTTGCATTTAAACTTAGTATTTTGAAGCAAAACTAGTTGAAGTTATTTCTTGCTATCTTGTTTTCTTCACTACGTTTTACATGTTTATTGTTGATTTCGGTTTGATGGGTTTTACTTCTTGCTAAGTTTCAGCTTGATTTTAGCGATGAATCTCATCTATAATCAAGCATAGTGATTGTCTAATGATTTCTAACCAATCAAATACTTTGTAGATAAAAAACTAACTTTGAAAATTAGTTGTTAAGTGATTACCTTGATTTCTCTTTGACAGGTTCATCCAACACGAGTAATGCTTAGAAATTATTTATACAATCTAAATGTTTATCATTGTAGTTTTTATTTCCTACTTCAATGCTACAATAGTATATATACTTTTTTTGTTGAATATTTTTCATTCGAACACGTTTGAGTATAAACTCAGATGAGTTAACATCGAGAGTTTGAATGCTTGGTTATGGTGAGTGGATTCCTGAGGATCAGCCAACTGTTTTCTTATTGATTGAATGCATTAGAATTCATTTCTCCAGTTTCCTCAAATAAAAAGATTTTAAATTTTATTTGAACGCACTCTACCAGTCAAATTTCATCTTTTATCTAAGGAGACGATCTTGAATTGTCCAAGTTATTACATTGCACGTTCTTCCTACGCTTGGGAAATACATTATAACATTTTAAGAAATTCAAGAAGAGTGAGAAATCAATCATCATCACTATGTAAAATTTCAACCGAAAATGCCAAGAGGTTCTCTCTCAAATAACCAATGTTGAAGTTCGTCTGTACCCAACCAACGTCCAACTTTGTCATAACACAACCACCACCAAAGTTCGAACCACCATGAAAGTTCATTGTCAAATAGTCTACCTTCTTATGAATCATACACGTATTACAATGGTTTAACATGGTATGCACGAAGGTGTGACTTCTGCAATGTGCCCATCGACACTCACAATTCTTTAACACACGTTGACCAAGTAATCATTGGTTCCGCAATCAACAAGCAGCCTTTTCAATTTTATTACCAACTAGAGGGACCAAGGTGGTGGGAGTTTTATGTTAAACATTGTGAACTTGAAGTATATTGTTGTGGGCACGAAATATTAGACATGTGTAGCTGAAATATTTTATGCATGGAACTCAAACAATTATGACGAGATCATAGCAATGCTTGAACATGAAAATAATCAAGTGCAATATTGACTTGATTGCTTTCATTCAATTGAAATAGCAAAGAAGGAGCTTCTCAATCCTAATAATGCACTTAATGAAATAATAGAGGACCCTTTCCTAGTTTCCGACACTTAATTTTTGGACTTCATTGATTCAAGTGATGATGACTTCCAAATGTATCTCTACCCCGCTAGTTTATAAGTACGTGGAAAACTCTTGGTTTTTTATGAACATGATCCTTAGTCACAAATCATTTAAGATCATTGACATGTTTGCTAGAAAACTCTTCTTTTTTTGGTATCACTATTTCGTTCCTTTTGTATTAATCTTTTAATTTTATCGGATCACTAAGCTTTAGTTTGATCAACTTCTTCTAAATATACAAAACCTTTTGTAGCCTCTGAAATTGTAAAAAAAAAGAATAAGAGAGAGATGAGTTTCCATTAACATTTCTTGATTTCACTCTTTAAAAGTGTGAAAAAATATTTAATTGATCATGCTTTCAAAGTCAAAGCATTTTTGTTGATTACACTTTCTAAGTAAAAGCGTGATCATTTGAGTGAAAGTGTGATTAATAAACACGCTTTTGTTTAAGTGTTATTTTTTTTTTGTCTACTTTCATAAAAAACATGTTTTTCTATAACACTTTCTAAATGAAATTGTGTTTGACACTCATGTTTTTTAATGTTTTCAAAATTTATCGTATTTTGATAAATAAGTTCTAAGCAGTAGTAAACTGGTGTATTTGTTTTCAAAAAACAAAAACGATATGCTGATAATTAACTCGAAAGTCGACTATCCAGAATAAGCACCACATTTTTGTTTCATAAAAAAAATAATGTTACATAAACTTAAAAAGTAGACTTAATAATTATAACTATCGATTTTACTATGAGTCCCAATATTTATTGAACTCACTATCTATTCAATAATTAAAATTATCTAATCTAATTTTTAAGTTTACTTTTTAATCAATTTAACATTATTAAAAAAAAAAAAAAAGCAGCCCTGTAGAAAAGGCCAAAAATAAAGGGTAATTCATGAGCAGGGCATTTACGTCAGAGAAATTGTTTCCCTATACAGAAGGGGGTCAGAATCGAACTATCGTTTTCTGATCTTTTGGGTTCTTTCGGGCCAAAAACAAACAATCCTTACCAGATACTCCTATATTTCTCATCAAACCCTACAAAAAGCCAATCATTTACTGCACGGTAATGCACACACTTGTATATATATACCATGTACGGACATATATACCATCATTTTGGTTAATTTTGTCTGTTTGATCTCATAAATAGTTGTTGTTTCTTTCAGGATTTGAATTACTGTGAGAAGATCAGCATAGAACTGAATCCGGAGGTACACTCTTTTGCTCTGCCAACGTATAGTTATATATCTATCGTTAATTTCCACTCTGACCCAGAAAAAGAAAATTTTGTTTGCGTGGTTTCTTTGAATGTTTGATCCTTAAAGTGTGTATTGGATGTTGACTTTTTTTCTTTTGATGTAATTACTTCCCTACAAGGGATATAAATTGAAAAATGAACCATCTTCGTGCTTTTTTTTTTTTTTCAGTTTTTCATTGAATAGAAGATGGCTTTGTTTTTGAATCTTTGGCTTTTCCGTGTTTTGATCGTTCGGTTTGTTATATTTGAGGCCGTTCGGATAGATGAAACCGAATTTGAAAGAATTTCAAGTTTCAATAGAAATGGCGATCAGAAATTGGGGTTTGTGTTTGCATGAATTTCAGTTTTAGCAAATTTATTTCAGTTGCTCTACACTTTTTTTTTCTTTTGGCTGAAAATTTTAGTTTGTAAATACCCACTATTTTTACTTGATCCTCAGTTTCCTTTCTTTGCTTGGAGGGAATTGAGTATCTGCATATCTGCTTTTAATAGGCAGATACTTCATATCTTAAATGGATGATAATCATTGGAAATATATTTGAAATTTACGAAGGTGGTGAAACCATGTGGGAAGCACTGGAGACGGCAAATAATTTAGGGGAATTTTTTTGTGAATTTCAGCTCATCTTTCGTCCAGTACTCCTGGGAAAATGAATTCTCTAGATGTCTGAACCCTCCTCAGATCGTGGTTTTCACTTCCACTTGTTAATTCTGTTGACGTTTCTTTGGCGTGCTAATGGTGCTGCATGTTGAGCACAGTGCTAGAGAAAAAAACTACCCAAACTTTTATTTTCTGTTTCTCCAGATATGTTTTAGCCTTTAGGTGACATACTGGTATTATTCCCTGTGCTATTCTTTGCTTTTGCTACCTATTTGTACGAATGATCCTTGTTTACCTTTTTTTGTTGGAAAGTTTTATAGAAGTTATAGAATGAATG
Organism: Ilex asprella; assembly: GCA_023539305.1. Classification (NCBI taxonomy): domain Eukaryota; kingdom Viridiplantae; phylum Streptophyta; class Magnoliopsida; order Aquifoliales; family Aquifoliaceae; genus Ilex; species Ilex asprella. Next base: position 12,953,339 of record CM042191.1, read on the forward strand.
CAAAAGTATTGTTTTTGATTTAACACTGTGATTCAGAAATTATAGGAAAAATTGGACATCTTGTAAGAGGTCAGAAGAGAATGTTACGTTGTCTTAATGGGAGAAGTAACGGTTAGGTTTTTATACTTTTGTTGAAGATAGTTCTGCCTAATGTATTGAAGACTCTTATCATGTATGCCTTAGAAATAAAGATCAGAGCACAGCAAGATTCGATCACTACTGACAGCCTTTTGAAGATAATGCAAATGCCTAATGTTTATGCAAGTAGAACATGTTTTGTTAATTTTTAACCTGATTTATGCAGAGAAAATGAATTCCTTTTGATTCGAGTGCTGTAAGTTTTAAGTTTTTACAGATTTGGTGCACTTTCCTATTTTTGGATTATTTTGGGAGAAAGACACCAAAGAAGATTAGTGGACTTGTGAAAGATACTGGATAACAGATCTACCATAGTAGGAGGTTCTTTTGTCGTCTAATTGATTTTAGTCTATTGTAAAGCATTTACCACTAGTGAAGGTCTACTTAATATTCAAGATTGGATTATCATTCCATCTATTAAAGAGCGAGAAAACAAGCCATTCTTGCTTCTGTTGAACATGTTCACTGGCAATTAAATTCGCGTTATCTTTCTTTTTATTTTTTCCTTCTTGTTTTTCAATTGTGTGAAATTCTGTTCGTCTAGCAGAACAATGGAGTTTAACAATGCAACTACTTGGTTATCATGTGCATCTCAACGCATTCAGAGTTTGTGTTGTAGCCATCGATCCAAAAGGAACGTGATTGGGATGCTTCTTCTTCATAAAGAAGGTCATCTCAACTTAGTTGCTTAGATCCCTTTAAGTCTTCTATTACGTTTAGATCTTCACTCACAATGGGGGATAGAAAACAACCTTTTGTAATACCATTTAAAAACAGGCAATATTGTTTGTATTCACATAAAATATGTGAAATAGAATATTTAGTCACGGCTTTCATGACAATTGGTGATTTATCTTGCAAAAAAGGTATTTCTAAATTTAGTAATTTTAACTGATTGCACTTGTTTTCTTTAGTAGCTGCTTGCAGTTAACAGTTGGAATTCAAATTAAATAGCGACAATGTTTTGAGCAGAATTGACTCTCAAAACAAATTTTGCCTCAGCAAGTTTACTCATTTATTTTGTATTCTTCGATTCTTGCCAGTTCACGTCAATATTAGCACTACTAAGCATCCATCTTTGAACATAAAATAAGCAGAATGGATCCGCAAGGGCATGAACAGCAGCATGTCATGGGTGTTGTCGGTAGTACAGCTCAACATGCATATGGAACAACATATGAGCCAAACCAACTGACTGGGCCTCCTAATCGTGGATCAGTTGGGGCCATGCTACCTACCAGTCAGCCAGCTGGAGCTCAGCTTGCACAGCAGCAGCTTGCCTATCAGCATATCCACCAGCAGCAACAACAATTGCATCAACAACACCAGTCTTTTTGGGCGAATCAATACCAAGAAATTGAGAAAGTAACCGACTTTAAGAACCATAGCCTTCCCCTGGCGAGGATTAAGAAGATCATGAAGGCTGACGAGGATGTGAGAATGATATCAGCCGAGGCACCAATTGTATTTGCCAGGGCATGTGAGATGTTCATCTTAGAATTGACTTTGCGGTCCTGGAATCACACTGAGGAGAACAAGAGGAGGACTCTTCAGAAGAATGACATAGCAGCAGCAATCACAAGGACTGATATCTTTGATTTTTTGGTTGACATAGTGCCAAGGGAGGATCTGAAAGATGAAGCACTTGCATCAGTGCCAACGGGTACCGTCCCTGTTGGAGGGCCTTCTGACGCATTTCCTTACTATTACATGCCAGCTCAGCATTCACCACAGGCTGGAAATCCTGGGATGATAATGAACAAGCCAATGATGGATCCTGCTTTGTACGCACAGCAGCCTCATCCCTACATGGCACCACCAATGTGGCCACAGGCGCCACAGCAACCACAATCACCTTCAGACTCTTAGCTGATGAAGAAAACTACTTCCATAAAAGTGAGTATATGTGTATTCTTTTGCTAGATTGCTTTGGGATTGAAAACTAAAAACAATTGGTGTTAATGATATATTGGAAAGAATTTTTATGGTTCAATTGCTTGGATTACATTTTTTGTGCCGACTTTTTCATGAAGATTCTTTTCGTCCCATGCATCCTCGCTAATTCCAATAGATGTGTTGTATGAATACTTCTTGCAAGACAATTGGGTATCTTATTTACACCACTCAGCTCTATCAGGATAAATGACTCAATGGGTCTATTTATCTCAGACACTAGGTGCAACATAATCTTCATATTGTAATTACTCTCATTATGTCAACTAATTTTGCGGCCTCTCTGTGAAGCCATTTAGCCATGTTCTTTTTTTGGAACTGATAGCTGCCTAAACTCTGGATCTTAGGAATCTAACAAGTTTATCTAATTTCTTCCATATTACAAGCTTTTGTGCAGTTTGAATTGTAAATGAGGCCATTGACCAAAAGAATGGGAATGAGCTCGAGCTAGGAAGACCACATAAATGAACCATATGTATGCTTATGTTAGATTCCTTAAGCCCCTTTATATTACCATGTGACCTCCTCTCATAGAATTTATTGCCAAGTTCTTATTCAATGCAAATTTCGGGTCAAGTTATCCATTTAGGGCCATTTCTTTTTTAAAAAAAAATTAGTGAGAATCTCACATTTTTGTCCAAAGAAGCAATAGTCTAAAATATGATGCCTTTTTGTAAAGAATCTTTTCACTTGAATTTATTATACTGTCATTTTCTGCATTACTGGCTGATGGAGATGGTGGTGGTTGTTTCCTTTGTATTTCTCCTTTTGCTAATTCTAAATTTTGGGATCACAAAAGTTTGTTGACTGAAACTTTTCTGAATCTTGGCAGGTGGGGGAAGGGACCTTCAGTGCTTAAAATGCAAAAAATGATGTCAGCTGATTATGGTAAAGCTTGCTCAAATAGGATTGCAGATCTTTCTTGTTTCTTTATTTCGTTCTTTTGTGTTTTGGTTGCCAAGCAGACATCAGATTATTGATCAGTCTCTCCCTGTTTTGTTTCTGTCAAGTGTAGTTAGATACTGTTCCTAACTGTGCTACTGCCAATTGAAAACAAAACCAAGTTGTAATATGCTGTAGTTTTAGCCATCTCCCCCATTTTCATAAGTGGGGGCAGTGCAGAAATGGTTTATAATAGCAGTTGTTCGAATTTGCTGGACTCTTGGTGGTTTTGGGGCAGTGCAGAAATGGAGCATCTGATGTATTGAACAGCCCATGGGCACGGTTGCAGATTAGGGCTCAACCAAATTTTTGTAAACTTGCAATTATTCAAGCAGTGATACTGGTCACTGCTGTGATGGTGCTGGACTGCTAGCTAAGCCAGTCTCCCCTTTTCGGGATAGTTTGATTGTTTTTTCACCAACGAGCCCTTGCCCTATGCACCCTTTTAACTGTGATCTCTAAGTTGCAACTGCTTATGAATGATGCTGACAGACCCAGCGCTATGTTCAGTACCGAGGAAGTTTCAAAAACCAAAATTTACCACTACTGAGGATTGAGTTATACCATGTGATGGATCATGAAATGTTACAATTGATCATGAATTACCTCTACCAATGTAATTTAGACCTTTTAAAAAAAATTTAAGTTGTAACTTAACCTTCAAAAGGTGGTAATTTTAACTTTAAATGTCACCACTTTTGATTTAACGCTCTAAACTTTGAAAGGTTGTATACCGACATTGGTAAAAAATGAATAAAGAAAAGAAGAGAGACGAAACTGAATGTCTAACGCGCAAAACTCATTCACACGGACATGCGCAGTTGTAAGGGTTACTTCTGAAAGTGTCTCCAATAGAAGACCATCGGATAAGTTCTGGAAGCTGCAGAAGCTAAAACAATGAAACAATAGGTAAATGACAATGTCATAATATAAATAAGCACATGTCCAATTTCCTGCAATATCAAACAAACACAAAGCCCCTCTCCCAACAACCAAACAAATTTGTAGTAGTGCTCAAAAGAACCTCTGGGTAGCATCCACTGAATCACGCAAAAGAGAAGGG
>CM042191.1:12957534-13021707 GCA_023539305.1 Ilex asprella
ACGCAAAAGAGAAGGGGCGAAGGGGGGGGGGGGGGGGGCTTACTTTTTGTTAAAAAAACCTATAAAACTTCAAACAGATTGCATTAATTTAGATCAGGCACTCAACAAAAATTCAGACATTTCAAAGCTCGTCTCAGAAAGTCCTAGCATGCCTAGTGTTTATCTTACTCGTACTGTATCATCATTGAGAAATACTATAGCGAAAAAAAAAACCCTAATAAATACAACTCAACTGACCACAAAATCATGCGTGCAGATGGCTTTGGATGCCTTCAGCTTTTACACTCTAGCAATAGAAACCACAGGAATGCATATATACATGGGGGTAGGGGAGGGATGTATTTGGTATATACAAGCCTAAGATAACATTGCATTAGAATTAGCAAGGCTATACAACAAAGCAGAGTTCTCAGTCCATCATTCTAAAGGTTCTTGGAACTACTCGTGAACTATATAGACATTCACTACATGTTCAGGACACAGATATCCACCAAAGTATGAGCTTAGCAAGTCATTCTTATCTGTCCAGGTTTCATCACTATTCCCTCAAGAATCCCATCAGTACCAAAATTACCAGAGAATTGCTGAGTATCAACTGGACCTGGCAGCTTAAACGAGATGGAGAAATGCCCCGGTGGACAAAGATTCTGCGATTGCATCTCAAACACCTGGGAATACCTGTAAACTGTTTTTTCACCAGCATTTGTTACTCCTCTGATTATTACTTTTCCATCATTTTCGACTTCACAACTGAAATCTCCTGCAGTCACATAAAACCAGCAGCTACTTCATGGATAATGAGCGTGAACCACCCAACAAAGGAAAAGGGCAGAAAAAACAACAATCTGATGGAACTGACAAAATCAATTTTGACGTGAATTACATGAAAGCACAGCCATCTCAGATATTGAGGAAAGAAAAACTCATCACAAAAAGGCCGAAAACATCATAGTATATATGCAAAATTAATCCATCTTTGAAAAATAGAAATACATCTCATTTTGAATGGCAAAAGAATTAAGGGAAAATTCCCAATAATTCCTATTTTTCTCACGAAATTCTATTCTTTTCTATCAATTTCCATTAGGACAATCTTTAGTAAGTTGTTCCAAATTAACTGAACCCCATCAGTAATAGACTTGAATCAAATTTTGTCGTTTGCTACAAAATATTTGTGATTTTATATAATATTTGACAAATCATCTCATACTTACTATTATTACTTAAGTTTATAATATCTTTTTGCTAAGCATCATAAAAATAAAACAGGCTCTGTTACAGTTCTTATTCTATACTATTATAAGTGTAGGGTAATAATGTATATACTCATAATGTGAGTTTATTATATATAAAAGAGTGTAGGGCAACGTAGTCTACACAGTCTTTTCTTTCCCTTCCTGTTCCTTTCTTCTTCCATTTTTCTATTTACGAACCCTAATTTGTTGTAATCACTATTTTAACTTGGTATCAGAGCAAGGTTCGCATGAAAGTATCATAAAAAATATAGGATAAGAATTTTGGAGAAATAGTACATTGTTAACATCATCATCGGAGACTGACGTCAGTATTTTCCGATGTCAGAGAGACGTCATCTAGTTTGGTTTTTTGTGATGAACATTGTGGTGATTTTTGTTTAATTTTTGAAGCCACCCGGTTGGAATTTTCTATTTTGAATGTTTTTTGCGAAAATAGGGTCAAATTTCTCGATCTACTGATTTCGGGTTTTCATTGAGATTTGTCGCTTCAATTCTTCTTAGATACGTCCAACTAGATGCTGGGAGGTTTTATTTGAGATGCCTAACCCTTGTTTAATTTTGCTGCCATCCCTTTGTGCCTGGTTTTCCGAAAGGTGATGACGCTGGTCTGTGAACAGTTACGGGGTGTTGGGGCTGGTTTGGGATTGTTGTATTCTGCCCCTATTTAGCCTCTGGTTGTGTGGATTGTTTGTGTAATTGCCCCAATCTGACTTTCAGTTGTGTGTTAGTGGATTTCAAGTTTTCAACCTTAATCTATCTGGTCTAATCATTTCCCATATAGTATTTCAGCACTAATTTTTTGTGCTATTTGGGCCAGTTCAGTATATTCCAGCTTCGGTTCACTGAAGATAGGGCCAGTTCTTTTCTTGTGGAGTTGCTTGATGCTGTAGCTGGATTTATACAAATCCAATTATGGGATTGCTACCCTTGGTGGATGATTACTTCTATTTGTGGTTTGTTGGTTGTTTCATGTTTGTGTGATTGCTGATCCTTGAAAGGTGATCATGGTGACAGCCGTGATTTGCTCCATAATTTCAGTCGTCCTGGTCTCTACACAAGACTTGGTAAATGTTGTGGCCATTCTAGTAGGGGTCATCGTTTTGAGTGGAAGTGTATTTATTGTGGTCACGTAGGACATACTGAGGATTATTGTTGGGATAAGTATGGGAGACCAACATATACTAATCAAGCTTTCAAGGATACTTCGGGTTTTCACATACATGAGTCTTATACCAATGGTTCAGTTACATCTATTACTGATGATCTCTTTTCTCAACTTCGTCAGCTCATCCAAAAGTTATGTTTCCTTTTCCACAGTTTTCTCTTCCTAATACCAATCTTGCTAATGAATGTAATTCGGCATGTGTAGCTGCTCCACCTCCTTCATCATCTTGAATTATTGATTCAAGAGTTAGTGCTTGTATGTTTGATAAATCTTCTAATTTTCGTGCATCTGACTCACGTATTGTATTAGCTGATGACTCCTTTCAACCAGTACATAGAACTGATGATCTCCGTCCTACTCATTCTATGTCATTAATCTCTGGTTTGTTTGTTATAATTTTTTCCTTTAACTTGCTATATGTGAGTCAACTAACTAAATCATTGTAGTGTTTCATGACCTCTTCATTTTCATGTGTTTTTCAGGACCTCAAGATGAAAAAGATGATTGGTTTAAGACATGATAGTAATAGTTTGTACTATTTAGATTTTGATGGTTTTATTCTTCTTTGCGTGCTACTGTGTCTCCTCTTTAATGACACTAAAAGACTAGGTTATACGTTTTTGAGAAGTTGTGCCAAGTTATTCCTAGTTTGGGTCCTTTTTTGTGTTAGAATGTGAGGCTTGTCAATTAGGCAAGCATCACCGTAGTTCTTTTCCTCCTAGTTCTTCAAATCGTCAACACAGTCCATTTCATATTGTTCATACATATATTTTGGGTCCTGCAAGAGTCAGAAGCATTTCCGCTTTTCAGCATTTTGTCATATTTGTTGATGATTTCTCTCATATGACTTAGTTATTTCGTATGAAATACCAATGTGAATTGCCTAAGATCTTACCACTTTTTACAATGAAATTCTAGTTCAATTCGATCCTGTATTAAAGTTCTTCGATCTAATAATGTCCTTGAGCATATTCAATCATTTATGAAAAAATTTGTGCAAACCGTGGTATTATCTACTATCTGTTCTCGTACCTCCCAACAAAATGTCATTGCCGAACATAAACGCCAACATTTGTTAGATGTTGCTTGCACCTTAATGTTTAATATGCATGTACCAATACCAGATTGAGCTAATGCGATTCTTACTTTAGTTTATTTTATTGATCGCATGCCTCCCCTAATTTTGAACAACAAATCTCATTTCTCATTGCTTTATCCTGATAAATCGCCATTTGAACTCATTCCTTGTGTCTTTGGTTGTGTTTCATTTGTTCATCTTAGTTCGAGTTAGGACAAACTTTCACCTTGTATAGTTAAGCGTGTCTTTCTGAAATATTCTCATACTCAGAAAAGTTATCAAAGCTATGACATTGTCTCTTGCTGATACTATGTCAAAATTGATGTTACCTTTTTTGAGTCGCCTTTCTTTTTTACTCAGGTCATACAGTTTCACCAGATTTAATCTTTTCCAAGGGGAGCCCTTGCTACCCATTGTACCAAACTATGCATCTTCTCTTTTCCTGATTACTACTCCTTTATTGTAGGTTTATTGTTGTTCTAAAGACAAACAAATTATTCCATATGCTCCAACTTCATAGTCATAGCCATCACATGCTTCTATTGAGGTCTTACCCTCTGATCCATCAAATGGTTCATCCTTTTCTGATCTACCTATTGTATTAAAAAAAGGTACACGTACCAGTACCAAGCATCCTATTTATAATTTTGTTGTTTTGCAACGGCATTCATCATCTTTTCATTGTTTTGCATCGACTTTGACATCTCTTGGTTGAAAATTGACTATGGATGAGGAAATGAAAACCCTTCATAAGAATCAAACATGTGATCTTACTCATATTCCTTCTAGTAAGCATCTTGTTAGTTGTCGTTGGTTTTACATTAAAAAATATCATCCTGATGATTCAATTGAGCATTTGAAGGTACGTTTGGTTGTCAAAGACTATACACAAACATATAGTGTGGACTATTGTGAAACTTTTTCCCATATTACTCGTCTTAACTTTATTAGAGTTCTTATTTATGTTGTAATGTGTGATTGACCTTTATATCAGCTAGACATCAAGAATGTTTTATTTTTACTTGAGAGTAGGTATATGTGGTACACAACTTCCAGGTTATGTTACCTCTAGTAAGGAACAATTAGTGTGTTATTTGAAAAAAATCAAAACAATCACCACGTACTTGGTTTGATAAGTTCAATACTGTTGTACTTCAGTATGGCTTTCAAAGATCTACCTTAGATTATTTAATGATTATTCGTCGTTCTTCTACAGACATTATTATTCTTATTATGTATGTTGATGACATCATCAATAGTGATAACGACTCAGATGATATTACTGGCTTCAAGATCTAGTTTTTATGGGAAGTAGTTTTATACTAAAGACCTAGATCTTCTTCGATATTTATTTGGAATTAAAGTTTGCTCAGTCAATGGAAGGTATCAGTTTGTGCCAACGAAAGTATAATTTGATTTGTTGTTTGAAACTAGTACTCTTGGTGCACGTCTAACTGATACTCCCATAGACTCCACAGTTAAGTTAAATGCTGAGAGTGGTAAAACTTTTGATGATGTAGGCCGTTACCGAAGGTTGGTTGGTAAGCTGATTTACCTTACAGTTACACGAGCTGATATTACTTATGTTATTAGTGTAGTTAGTCAGTTCATGCATGCGTCTCGTAAGTCTCATTGAGAGGCTATTTGTTGCATTCTTCGTTGTCTGAAAGGAGCTTTGAGTAGAGATGACAGTGGACCGGAAAAAAACGGGTATTCGTCCAAATCCGTCCTATTTGGACCGAAAATAGACCATACATATTGGACAGTTGACGTATACGAGAATACCCGTATAAACCCGTGCGGGAATGGAGGCGGGGATAAACTTAAACTCATCCCCACCCCGCCCCGCCTCGCCTCTGTCTTGCCCCACCCCGTCCCGCTAAACTCGTGATATATATTATATAACACATATATATAATATCACAAAAATACAAACACCACCCTCCTATCCACTTACTAATACATATATATAATATCACAAACCTCACTCTTCTCTTTGCCAAAAAAAAAACTTTGCTTTCTCTTTTTTTTTTTCTTTTTTGATCTATTTGTTATATATAAAGGTGTTTCATTCTTCTTAAAGAACTATTTGTGAGGTTTTATTATTTTTTTTCAATTTTTTTCTTAAAATCATAAAAATTAATTGTTATAGACGAGGACGGTGGCGGAGATGGAGATCAAAATTTACCTACAAGATGGGACGGGAATTAAAATTTCCCCAGCTAATAGGGATGGACGAATATTTTTGAAAGGGGTACTGAGTACGGGGTTGGAGATTACTTCCCTTACCCTCGCTGCCGTCTCGATCCACTGCCATTCCTAACTCTAGGTAAACAATTATTATATCGTTCTTCATCATCTATGATTATTACTAATTTTTTTTATGTTAATTGTGCAAGCAATAGTGTTGATAGACGATTTGCTTTAGCTTACTGTACATTTATTGGTAGCAATCTTTTGACGTAGCACAACAAGAAACAAAATATAGTTGCACGTCCGAGTGCAGAGCCTGAAGACTGGGCCATGAATTATATTGTGTGTGATATGTTGTGGGTTCGTTTTTTAATTCATGATATGGGTATTAGTGTGTCCTCTCCTATGGAGATGCATTGTGAAAACCAAGGGACTATTTATATTATCAATGTTAAGAGTATTAGGGTAATATGTGTAAATTATTAATAGTGTTAGGGTAGCATATGTAATTCTTGTTATTGTAAGTTAACTATAAATATAATGATATATGAGAACTAGGTAAAGCTTCCGACCTCTCTATTCCTCTATAATATATTGTGTTAATCTTTTACACTCAACATGGTATCAGAGCAAGTTTAATCCTAAACATATTTTGAATAAATTAACCATACCAGTAGTGGTTGTACAGTTGTTATGGTTGTGTACCATTGATCATCAAACTACAGTGGTGGTGGTGGTGGTGATACAATTGTGGTGGTTGATTCGTTGGTAGTGGCGTTGTACTGTTGACCATCGTTTGCCGTCATTGTTAGTAGTGTGGTACTATTGGTCATCATCTACCTTCGTTTGGTGCTCGCTGTGGTGGTGTAGCTATGGTGGTGTAGTGTGATTTCTCCGTTGTGGTGTAGCACCGTTATAGTGTCCATCTTGGTCGTCTGTCGTTCGGTGTGGTGGTCGAGGCGCAGTCGAAGTGATGGCGTGGTGGTGTGGTGGCGTGATCGATCGTGGTAGTGGTATGGCTGTGGTGGTCGTGGTCCTGTCTGGCACCGTCGAAGACCAGAGGGTTCCCTTGGAACCCTAATCAGGAAAGAAGAAGGAGTGAGGTAACCCATGGGTCGAGTCTAGATCAGATCGGGTCAAGCCCAAGTCTTAAATTATTTTAAATCCAAAACCCGATTCGGTTTAGCTAGTTCAGCGGTCCAAGATCTCCAAGCTATCCGGTTCAATGTTCCAACCCAGTTTTCCAGCCCGATTCAGCAGTCCAAGACCTCCAGCCAGTCCGGTTCAATCAGTTATAGACCGATTTAGGCAGAATCCATCTGTTTTGTCTCCGATTCAGCAGTCCAATATACTTTTTTGGTCCGGTTCAGCGGTCCAGTAGACCTTTTTAGCCCTGTTCAATGGTCCAGTGGACTTATTTGGTCCAATTCAACGGTCCAGTAGACTTTTTTGATCCAATTCAGCTTTTCAGTTAGGCTCTTCAGTTCGGTTTAGTGATCCAGCAATCTTCTCTTCTTCGGTTCAGCAGTGCAACAGGTGATTCTTGTCCGGTTCAGTGATCTAGTGATTTTCTTTTTCTATTTGCTGTACTTATGGAACCCACGCAAGTCACTGGGTTAGTTACTATCACACGAGAGAAGTATGCTCAATTTCTGTCCCAACAACAGGCTATCTCATCTCCCCCCACTGCTATTTTTGCCCAGTCAGATATTGTTTCTACTTGTTTATTATTTTTCACTTGTAGTTCCTGGATCATAGACTCTGGTGCTTCTGACCACATGACTGGTACGTCTGATGTCTTGAGTCCTGATATATCCCTCTCTTCTATGTTATTTGTTCTTCAATTTTCTTTTAGTTTACTTTCTATTAGTAAGATTACCCGTTGTCTCAATTGTTCTGTAACCTTTTATCCTTCTTACTGTATCTTTCAGGATCTCAAGACAAAGAGAAAGATTAGTACGGGACATGAAGTTAGTGACCTATATTACTTTGATTTTGATTCACCTATTCGGGTTTTACAGACCTCGTTATCTCCTTTTCAATGGTATTGTCGTCTTTAACATGCCTATCTCCAAAATAAAAAACGTCAAGTTTTCAGTCTTAGTTATGTGTCGTCTATGTCTTGTGAAGCTTGTCAACTTAGTAAGCATCAGCGTGTGTTATTTCAGCCTAGAGTCAATAATCGTGTGTCTAGTACATTTGAGTTGGTACATTCTGATGTATGGTGTCCAATAAAGAATATTTCATCTAATAAATATCCTTATTTTATGTCATGTGTGGATGACTATTCTCGTGTGACTTGATTATTTTTTATGAAATTTTAGTATGAATTATTCTCTATATTTGAGACCTTTCGTAAGGAAATAAAAACTCAGTGTGGTTGTCATATACATATTTTACGTTCTGATAATGCTCGGGAATATGAATATGATCATTTTTCAGCTTATCTTAGTAAAATTAGCATTATTCATCAGACTTCCTATGTTCACACATTTCCACAGAACTGTGTTGCTGAACGCAAGAACCGTCATTTGTTAGAAGTCACTCGTGCCCTATTATTTCAGATGAATATTTTTTGAGTGATATTGTTCTTACTACTTGTCATCTTATTAATCGTATGTCATCCTTTGTGTTAAATGGACAAAGTCCGTATTCTGTTCTTTTTCCCAGTAAGCCCTTATTTTTCCTAACTTCTAAGGTTTTCTGATGTGTCTGTTATGTTCACAATTTGGGCCCTGAGTTTGATAAACTTGACCCTAGAGTTACCAAATGTGTATTTCTTGGTTATTCCCGCACACAGAAAAGGTACCGTTGCTACAGTCCTTCTCTACGACGATACTTTACTAGTGCCAATGTCACATTTGAGGAATGTATTCCATATTTTCCAATACTTTCTCAACCTTTGGACCTGGACTTTGGGTCATCTCTTGTACCACCATCTCTTTCCTCATCAGATATTCTGTTACCCAATGTGTTACCATCTACTTTACCTCTTCGTCTATACTCTCGTCGTCTTCGACCATCGACAGAGGGGCCCATATCGTCTTTCTTGTCGCCTTCTGATCCTGGTCCATCAAGTAATTTAAACTCTTTACCTATTGCTCTTCGAAAAGGTACTCGTTCGTGTGTTATTAATCATCTCATTGCTCATTTTGTTTCATATGATGTTTTGTCTCTTCTCTTCTCTTCTCTTCTCTTGTTTTACCTCTCAATTATCTACTATATCTATTTCTAAGCATTTACATGATGCATTATCTGATCCTAGTTGGAGGAAAGCTATAGATGATGAGATGGATGTCTTGCATCATAATGGGACTTCGGATCTCGTTCTTTTACCTCCTGGTAAACGAATTATTGGTTGTTGTTGGGTGTATACTGTTAAATTTCATCCGAATGGTTCTCTAGAGCGTCTCAAAGCTTGGCTTGTCGCAAAGGACTTTACTCAGACCTATAGTGTTGATTATGAGGAGACTTTCTCTCCTGTTGCCAAAATTTCATTTATTCGTATCTTGATTTCTTTGGCTGCCAATCTTGATTGACCTTTGTTTCAGTTAGATGTCAAGAATATTTTTTTACATGCTGACTTGGCCGTGCACTGTTCACGTTCTGGAATGTTCCTTGGCCAACAATTCTAATAGAGGTTGATTTTCAAAAGCTTAAAAACTTGGGGCACGAAATTCCAAAGGATAACACCACTTTCCTAATTATATTAGGACTTCATTTTTTTTAAACTTATCCCTAAAAGAGTCAGACTTGAGGAGGTTTTTCACAGAAAAGAGGGATGAACGTGTAAAAGGCAAAAAAGACAGCAGACTTTGCAAGCGGCTATACCCCCTTTTTCTCTAACTCTTCCTTCTAGTTTTCATGATGGCCTACGTGGCTAAACTTTGATATTTGATTAAAGGAAACGGAAGCCTCAAAATCAATAAAACTGTGAGATCTTATTTATTTTTATTGTTCAATTTATGATTTGAGTATCAGATGTTCTATTGTGCCTATTTTCATGATTGTCTCATTTAATTACTAGGAGGCCTACTAGTTTATTATTCGTTGCAATCTCCTGCTAGGTTAGATATCAAATCCGTAATTGTTTGATCACTCTAATTTGTGAAGCAACTAAGATTAAATGATTTGCTGCGTCAGAAATTATTAAGTCTTAGGAAGAACACTCGACTAAATTAAATACAATCGCTTGTGCTTGTGTTGTTTAGTTTCATCGATCTTTCTAATTCTTAAGGCTGCTACTAGATTAAACATTTAGTACTTGTCTTGGGTTGTTTAGTAGTTAAGATAGATTAGATCGCTTGTTTTTTAATTAACTACAACTAAGGAGAGAAAAGAAGATAGTTCCAACGGTGAATATTCAGATAGTGAATTGATATATACTTGCATTGATGATCAGTCGTAAAATTCTGATGGTAGATGTTGACTTAGATCAAGGTTTATTCTTTTGATTGATTTCAATACTTTAATTTGAATTGTTTCTTAGTTATTTTTCTTAAAATTGTTTTCGTTAAACTCGAATCCCATCTATCCTTGTTCATGTAGCATAAAACTAGACTAGAAACTCTCTGTGGGAACAATCCTTACTCACACTACTATATATATTTTTAGGAGTATAGGTTTTATTTTTAGTTGTCTGCGACAACACACCATCTGTCATCCCAAATCTTTGTTCAAAACTGAGCATCTTTGATCTTTATGCTTAGGGGGAGTGTTATAGTTCTTATTTTATATTATTAGAAGTGTAGCGTAATAGTGTAATTACTCAAAATGTGAGTTTATTATAAATAACAGAGTATAAGAAAACATAGCCCACACAAATTATTGTTCTTTTCTTTTTCTTCTTGTTCCTTTCTTCTTCCCTCTTTCTCTTTACAAAGCCTAATATTGTTGATATCACTATTTTTGACTCAAATCATTCAACTGATTATCACCGTTAGCTCAATTAAGAAACCAAAATAAATTCAAAATAATTTTGTACTTAAAAAAGGGCAAAAAGGAAAATAGTAAACTTTGGGCTTGTTTAAAATTTCATTTAAAAATTGACTCAGTTTTCCTAATAAAAACCAAAATTGTCCTAATTGAAATTTGATACTATCACATGGTTTTTTATGGGGGAAAGCAGGAATTATTAACAATTTCCCCAAGAACTAAATTAGAAATGGTCTAACTTTCATGTCGATATGTCGTTTTCTTACCAAACAGATATTTATCCGTAGTCTCACACTCTTACAACATGCAACATTCATAAATCCAAAATGCAATTAAAAAACTGATGACAAATTTTCATTATTGAGGGCATCATAACCTAACTAAAATAAAATGCAATCATGCAAGTGATAATTGTAAAAAATTCATATCCCAAAATAAAACGTACTTTCATCCCTTTTCACTCCAGGAAGTGATACACGGAACAGGTAAGAGTCTTCGCATTCCCCAATATCAATAAGTCCTAAAACTGGTCCAATTTGCCCCATCGCTGCACTCCCAGTCAGTGCAACTCCCCTTTTGCTTGCACCTATGATGTTACTCCACTCTTCCCTAGTTGGGTGAGATGGAAGATATACTATAACTGGTCCAGATTCCTGTGCAGGACTGGTGTTCATTTCTAGGAAAGAAGGCACAAAACTGTATGTCAGGGATTTATCATTACAATGGAAGAAGTCAGATCGGTTGTGCTTGTTGGAACAAACAAGTGTTTATATTTAAACACAAAAAACATCAATTCATAAAATGGCTGAACAAGTACAAATATAGAATTTACTATAATAGTGTCACCACAAGAAACAAAGGATATGCACAAGAATTTGATTAAATGGTTGATTGTATATTCAAAGGTTTTTTTTTTTTTGTGGCTGCACGTCCTTTCAAAGGCTGAAAATTATTCTGAGTGTTTGCAATATGGCAACAACAAACAAGGTCATCGAATGGATCAAACAACTATTTATTTGAGTTCCGAAACTGAATTGTACAAATTTAGAAAGCGAGACATTAGAGCAATTTGATGGTTTCATATCTCTCATTTCTTTGTTTTAACATTTTAACCTCCTAGGCAAAACAAACTCTGTTTTTGAAATATGTACAGCAACAGTGACATGAATTTAGAAAACTTTGCTTTTTAATTTCACTGTGGTTCACTTAGTCTTGATCAAGCCCAATATTGGACAGTACGCAGGTATAGTGTTGATCAGGACTGAGATGATAATTTGACACAAAAAAGAACATGGCAAACTTGGAGGATTCATCCAAGATTGGAGACATTTTTATGATAAAGCAAGGCCAAATCAAGCTGACCTCTCAAGTTAACCCAGCCCAAGATGCTGCGATAACCTAGGACAAAGAAACACTTCTCTTTCAGAACAAGGTGATCATTTTGAGGAACAGAACTCACTTGTTGCAGCTATGAACACTCCCAGCTATCACTAAGACAATCTTCTAGCATCTCATACAAAGAGGTGGATCCTAAATAAGCTCCTGTAAAGGCAATTTTGACTTGAGGCAATAAACAGAAGTGTGAGGATGAGGAAAATGGCAAGGATTGCCAACAAGGGGGATGATTAAGATAAGATATAAAGATAACAATGATGACAAGAATAAGGGTGATGGATTAAGTGATGTGATGTTGGTAAAGTTGTCTCCATCAAGGTTGTTTCCACTACGATATTTGCGAATGTTGGACCTCACAAAGGATTTCTTTTATCTTCTAGGCCTTATTCGTAACATGTTTTGTCTGTCGCCTAAGTCTCTGATAAGATCCCAAAAACACGACTTCCTTGTGCAAATTGAGACCATTCTTAAGAACAAAACTAAGAGCATGATACAAAGTTGCTCTGTTGTTCTATCGGACAGCATATATGAAATGGTGAATGTTTTGAAATCAAAGGTATCCATAGTAAAGTTTTTAGGTTACTCTCCAAGAGAACAGGAACTAACTCCCACTTTTATCAGTGTTGGGACTTTAACAGCATAGGAGAAGGGACCCTAATTGAATAGCCTGCTATACTTAAAATCCAAAAAAGGGGACAATATATAGTGTGTTTGATGCTACAGGCTTCAAGAGGTATTTATATTGACACTTGACCACTTTGACTTATTAGTGCCTTTGAAAGTCTACTAATTGAAGCCAATGTTCTAGCTTAACTTGTCCAAAAACTTTGACAAAAGGCTCCTAAAAAATTATGACCCAAACAGTAATCATATTAAGAAATTAGGAAGGAATTGACACTTGAAACTCTCTTAATGCATGGTGTGGGCTGAGCTGACTCAGGTGGTCCTTCATGTTGCATAAAGGATTTGCATTGGAGAAATTGCCAGATCAAGCATCAATCCAGAAACTTGAGGAGCACAAATTTTAATAGATGTCCTACTGAGTGAGGATATTTGGCTGGATCTGGTGGGAGAGACAACCTTTGCATGGGCAAACAAGGGGAGGATTTATTGCGCAATAACTTTAATAACTAGCAGGCCCTGTACAACTTGCCAGCATAAAATAGAAGGATACAAGGGTAAAAGAATGGTAATGCT
The DNA here is from genome assembly GCA_023539305.1 of Ilex asprella. Classification (NCBI taxonomy): domain Eukaryota; kingdom Viridiplantae; phylum Streptophyta; class Magnoliopsida; order Aquifoliales; family Aquifoliaceae; genus Ilex; species Ilex asprella. The sequence goes on from CM042191.1 coordinate 12,970,754, forward strand.
TGTGCTTAGGAGGTTCAAAGGTATGCAACCTTTTCATAGCATTAAATAACTAAGGAACTACGCGTGTAAAATCCAAATTGTCTATACAGAGTAGTAAAATGTTTGCCAATATAGATATACCACTGAATTACAATTCACTAATAATAACAGAAAAATTCAGACAAATAGAAAATCTTCACACAAAATAATTGAATGATAGGTGTTTTCCTCTAAATTTGTATATGGAGTGGAAGAAAATGAAAAATCTATTAGTATATAATGTTTATCTAGATTTTCATGCCCAGTTTTCAATGGCAACCTTTTCTCAATCAAGATTTCTGTAGAGAAAGAGATAGTTGATAATATTGGCAACTCAAAATCGTAAGAAAGTAGTTTCAATATCTCCCATGGCAGATCCACAATTTTGCTACAAGAGAATAGCTACACCATAAGATTTTGAAATAGAAAATTTAGAAATATTAAGGAAAAGATTACCTCCAGAAAAGATCTATATAGACAACGTAGAGAATAAGACACTCTTTAGATAAGAAAGAGGGAAAAGACAGAGTGTTAACCATGTCGTTTACCCATAAATCACGGTTACATTTCTGGAAAAAAAAATTCAATATTTGGACAAATTGAAGTTAGAAAAAGAAAAACAAAACAAGTTGCAAAAAAATTTGCATAAAAGAAATTCATGAACATTCAATTAATTAGAAGTGAGAATGTATTTGTTTACAATTTTGAGCAAATGTAATTTTACCCTCTCGAATTAGATATCTCTGAATATCAACCCCTCACCTTCAAAAATAGTCCAATAACCCTCACGTAGTTTGTGGAACAAAGTGCATTGTTGCAAAATTAATCTAATTTGATGACAATTTTGTCACACATGCCTAAAAAATTAAGAGGAAGTCAAACTTTTTAATTTTTTAAAAGGACAACAATACCCTTGTCAGCATTTCTTCCTCCTCTTCTCTTCTTCCTCTTGTTTGTCCACTTCAACTTCTTAAGCATGGTTGGAGCTCACGGAGTTGCATTTTTTTTTTTTTTTGAACAAGAGGAGTTGCATCTCAAATTACATCGTTTAAATATGATCACGGGTGACTTCCTCTAATTTCTCACTCTTTTCTCTCAGTCTCTATGCCCCTCTCTCTAACCTTCTCTAGGGAACACTAACCACCCAACGTCAATAACCCTCCACAACCAGAGCCAACAACTACCTTCCTCCATACCCCGGCGAAGACCCTTATGCCAAAGTCCCCCTCTATGAGGATTCACTCAAAATCTAGAAGTAATGAATTGTTGAAATACTTGAACGATATGAGAGTGTCTTAACTTACACAAATGCTTCAATTTGCGAAAATGTTGAGCACGTCTTTGCATACCCAAATCCTTTTGCAAACTCGCTTTTGAGGGCCCAAAAGCGATGGTTATTGTGTTTCAATTCTTGTGTCAATGGCCTCACTGAAGCTTTTTGATAGGTTTTGTGAAGGTGGTTGCGTTTCAATTCTTTTTGCTCATGGTCATGCCAGTGGTGGCACTAAAAGGTTTTTTTCAGAGTTATTTGCATCGGCAGATGTGTTTCAACTCTTATGATAGTTTCTGTGCTTAAATGTTGTGTTAATGTCTAAGTTGTTTTGTGGTATTATTTTTCACTAAACTACAATGATGGGTATGTGGTGCTCTATTGATCTTTTGATTGTTTTTGTACTCAAATGGTATCGAATCTCGTTATTCAGAATTGTTTTGCGGTCATTTGTATTAAATGCTTTTCCATATATTCCAGTCTCGTTTGCTGGTGCTCGGGTGGAGGCACCACAACTTTGCACAAAGATGAATTTGTTTTTCCAATTAAAAACAAATTGATGGGCATTAAAATCATTTACCCCTTACCGTTAACGGAGTTGTTGTTGCAATATAATCCACAAATCACATGAGGGTAATATCGCTATAGTCGAATGGTGAGGAAGGTGATGCACATGAGCCTAACCACGAGGGTAAAATTAAGTTTGCCCCAAGTTACTAAATCTAGAAAAATTTGCCAAAATAATAAAATAGCAAATCTTTTGCTCTGCAAATTCACCATAAGTACCATCTGTTGAACAAAGTGAAATTAGGGAAAAGTAATTTTATAGGTCAATGAAAGTAAGTTTTACACACCCATGCATACACAGGTAAGCTAAATAGCATTACAACAACTATGAAATTAAAAAAAAAAAAAAAGAAAACATAATTCCAAATTGTTATACCCACATCAATTTAAAATAAAGACCTGGGTGACAAAAATAACTAGAAATTGTGTCGTACATTAAAGTCCTAAAGAGGAACTTAATGTGATCAAGTGCTAAGGACATTATATCATCTCATCCGAATTCTATCGAAAACAACATAGGGTCTCTCCCACTCGTACATTAGTAACCCATTGATTCAGTTTCCAAAGTGAGATATATACAAACCCATAGAAGAACAATAATCAGTGGCATAAAATGAAAAATAAGTTATTTCAGACAATTAAACAACGTACATTATCATTAGAAATACCCCATAAACGCAGAAATTGATCAATCCATGCCTATATGTAAATTTCTAGTACTACACAAAGGCAAAACCCACATTCACGCTTAACAGAAAGTGTATATAGTCTCTGATAAATTGTAGAGGGAGATTGACATTTAGACAGAGGGCAAGAAACCCAGTATATTCAAAAGTGAAAAAGAGGGGAAGCTCACCAGTGGACTTGGCGTCAGAGACTACAGGATAGTCCATAGCTGAATTACATAGAGAGAGAGAGAGAGAGAGAGAGAGAGCCTTCTGCTTCGGTCGCCTACATCATGCAGTACCGGTGTGCAACGAGTGGCAATTTGCTTTATTTTAAAGGAATTTGGAGGCCGGTCAACAACCAATGGGAATTTTAAAAAAAAAAAGCCTCTGGCTTATTTTCTTTTAAATTACAATAAAAAATCAAAGTATTAGACATAACTAATATTTTTTATAATTGTAAAAAATAATTATAATATCATCACCTAATTTAAACTCTTATTCTAAAAAATCACATCATCGTAATGTATATTTTTCTCTATAAGCATAAATCATGAGACATGTACACTAAAAAAAACTGGTACGTGATTAAAATATTTATAAGGGATAATGAGATGTAAATACCTTTTCTAAAATTTATTTGGCTTTAAGTACCACCTCCAAACTTATCATCTTTTAAGTCTTTTTTTTTCATTAAATAGGTGTCAATAAGTACACATTTTAAAACATTTTCAAATTCCTTCTAAAATGTATTCCATAATTACCCCTACAATAAATAGTGCATACTTACTTGAATGTGAGACTTTCAAGAATAGAATGTGAGGCTTTCAAGATTCCTTTTGATATTTGTGTATCATTTAAATTTTAAAATTATATATATATATACACACACACACACACACACACACACACACAAACACGTATATATGTAAAAATATACACACACATATGTATATATATATGTATACACACACACGCAAACAGATACACACACACACACGCGCGCGTAATACAGTGACATCAAACAGTGACACACTCAACAAAAAAAATAGTAACATCAAACAGTGACACGCTTAACAAAAAAACAGTGACACGCTCAACAAAAATATTTGTGTTACTGTTTGATATTACTATTTTTTTTGTTAAGTAAGTTACTGTTTAATATAACTATTTTTTTATTGAGTGTGTTACTGTTTGATGTTACTCTTTTTTGTTGAGCGTGTCATTATTTGATGTTACTATTTTTTTATTGAGCGTGTCACTGTATTACGTGTGTGTGTGTGTGTGTGTGTGTATATATATATATAAATGTGTGTGTGTGTGTACATATATATACATATATATATATTTATATATACATATGTGTGTGTGTAGATATGTACGTGTGTGTGTGTATACGTATATATAAATATATATATATATATATATATAAAATTTTAAAATTCAAATGATACACAAATATCAAAAGGAATCTTGAAAATCTCACATTTTAATCTTGAAAATCTCACATTCTAATCTTGAAAGTCTCACATTCAATTAGATATGCACTATTTATAGTATGAGTAAAAGGGCTTTTATGACTTTTTTTTAGTAGATCTCCTTCTATCCCAAATATTTTAAAAAGTGGACTTTTGTCCTAATAAGTTGTATAGGAGGTACCGGCCTCCCAATCCCCCTATTTATAAACCTTCAAACCAAAAAATAATAGATACATAATAAAAAAATAAAAAATAGTTAAAATACAGATAGTTAATGTACCATCTTCTCTACAAACACATATTGTCAAACATGTACATTAAAAACACATATCGTCAAACAAATACATTAAAACACAGAGTGTTAATGTATTATTTTCTCCATAAACACAGATCGTAACTACACTAAAGCACATATTGACAAACGTCATCATAATATTCAAATAGCTTGGTTCACGAGTTTAAATTTTAAAATTAATAAACAACACCGCAAGAACCTCAATAATAAATATAAAAATAAAATAAAAAATAAATAAACTAACTATATTTTAGGACGAAATCATGTGATCCGACCAAAAAGGGTGTGGTTGTGATGAGCTGAAATCAGGAATGGTCTCCTCTTCTCTGTCTGCTGGAATTCTTCCACTGCAACTGATGGAATTCTGCAAAGAGGATTGGAGACTTTTGCTACTATTGCTGGATATTCATCTTCACCATCACTTGCCGGAGGTTTGACAGAGATCTTGGAGTAATTTGACAGGGATCTGGCTTTGGTTCTCCATCTCAGAATTTTTTCCTCAGTTGTTGGTGTAAAATTACTCTCACAAAGCCTCAGGGTTGTGACTGAACTTAGGCTTTCACGTTTCTCTCAAATCGGTTCAGTGAACCAGGGTCATACCAATAGTCTGTTCAGCCGCATTCCTCTTCGTCTATTGTGCCAGAGTCTCTTCCTTATCTTGTATGAAGAGAGGTCAGCTGCTTCTACCGGACTCAGCTCAGCAACTCTCTCTTGAAGCTGGTCTGTAATGCTGCCACTCCTTAGTTGCACTTTCCAGCAGACTATGCTATCTTAAGAGCTGCATGTTTAGAATTTATTTTATTTCATTTATCATGTACTAAGCATGCATTTGGCTCTCTTTTAATTTTATTCTATCTAATTAGATTGCATCAAGGGATAAGGTACATACGTCCCTCCCTGACTACGTGTAAAAAAAATTTTAGTCAATAAAATTCTCTCACACCGTGGAGGTTCACAAAAAAAAAAGGGTAATTAAAATCACTAACTAACCAATTTTTTAACATTCGCGCCAACACAAAAATGGCATTCAAGTTTTTTCAAAAATTGGAGAACTTTTTTTATATTAGAAATTTGGTTGGACTAAAATTAGTTTACACGCCAATGAATAACCCTATCCTAATTTATTATTATTTTATTGAGATGATCGATAACGATGGTAAACCGAGCTTGGGCTAGGTTTGTGTCACACCGGGAACATGGCACGCAAGTACAATTCAAAGTCCAATTTGACAAATTTAGGCCTCATATGGAGACAGTAAGTGGAGTTATGCTTGGTTTATTCATATTTTTAACCGTGTTATTTTGAATTGATTCACATTTTTTTTTAGATATAATGGAATGTGAGTATTTTTTTAAAAAATTATTTGACTTTAAGTACCACCTTCAAACTTATCTTCCTTTAAGTCTTTTTTATTTTCATCAAATAGTTGTCAATAAATACACATTTTTAAATATTTCAAATTCTTTCTAAAATATATTCCATAATTACTCCTACCATAAATAGTGCATACCTAATTGAATGTGAGATTTTTAAGATTCATTTTGATATTTGTGTATTATTTGAATTTTAAAATTTCATATATATACACACACACACACACACACACATAGTAAAATCAAACAGTAACATGCTCAACAACAAAATAATAACATCAAAGATTAAATTTTTAATTAAGTTTTTTATTGAATATGTTACTATTTGATGTTACTATTTTTTTGTTAAGCGCCTTACTTTTTTATGTTACTATTTTTTTATTGAGCGTGTTACTGTTTGATGTTACTATTTTTTATTGAGCATGTTATTGTTTAATATTATTATATATATACACTAGGGATAACCTGTGCCTGAAAACGCGGTGCAACATAAGCTAACCGATTAATTTGAAGAAGTGAGGAGTGAAGATCCCTAATAACAGTGGCGGAGCCAAAAATATGATCTAGGGTGAACATACTTTAAGTATAATAGATAAAAATAATGTGATATATTTATATTTTTTATATCGAATTTGATACTTAAAAATTCATTAAACATAAAAAGGGTTTATTTGAAAAAAAATTAATATGAGAACATCTATACATTAAGAATCAATTATATAATTTATTTGACACAAATAAAAGTAATATTCTATAATTTTTAATTTCTTACAAATTTCACATTTTACTCATTTTTTGCTATATATTCTAAAATGTGTTAAGCAACATCCTTGTTTTTTTTATCATGTCAGAGAAAATCATGTATTCTAAAATCAGTAGTAATTTAATTGTTGACTTGTTGGGAGGGAACATATTAAAAAGAAAAAAATATAATTTTTTAACCATTGGATGAATGAATTTAAGACCGTGAGATGTGTTCCACGATCAGCCGTAATCATTGATTTTTAGAGGAGGAGAAATATTAAGAATAAAAATTATAATTTATTGACCTTTGAATAAATGAATTTGAGACCGTAGGATCGACTTGTTGAAGCCGCCTTGTTTTATATTACATACTAACTTAAAAAAAATATTAATTTATATACATGTAATCAAAATCGAGTTAAATCTAATACAAACTAAAAATTTAATTTATCAAAGAGCATATTGCCAAAATATTTTATATCAAAAAATTATCTACAAATATTATTTATAAAATATTTTTTTTTTAATTATTACAAGCTATTACAAAATTATTAATTTATAATAATATATTAGCGTTGAGTTTTCTTAAGAGATTAAAAAATTTTGTCTTTAACTTTTGATTCAAGATATGTGTAGGACATTTTAGTTTGAGATAATTAATTAATTAAATAAAATTAAAATTAATTATATTCAATATAAATATTTTAAGCAGTGCCCTTGTTTTTATTCAATCTTAAATTGATGAGCTTTTTTTAATCTCATTGTATCTTATAGAAATTCAAAATGTTATACTACACAGATGATATTAATGATAAATTTGACCAATTTAATTATTATGTCAGAATAAATCATGTATTCCAAGATCAGCAGTAATTGTTGACCTGTTTGTTTGGAAGAAAATATTAAAAAAAATTATAATTTCTTGACCATTGGATGAATGAATTTGAGACCATAGAATGTGTTCCAAGATCAGCCGTAATTGTTGACTTTTTGGAGGAAAAAATATTAAGGAAAAATTATAATTTCTTGACCGTTGGATGAATGAATTTGAGACCGTAGGATGTGTTACAAGATCAGCCGTAATCGTTGACTTTTTGAAAAGAAAAATATTAAGAAAAAAAAGATAATTTTTTTATTATTGGATGAATGAATTTAAGACCATATGATCGACTTGTTGAAGCCGCCTTGTTTTATATTATAGATATATATACGTATGTGTGTATATATATATACACGTGTGTATATATGTATGTGTGTGTGTATGTATATATATATATATACATGTGTATATATATCTATATATATGAAATTTCAAAATTCAAAATTTAAATGATACACAAATTTCAAAATGAATCTTGAAAGTTTTACATTTAATTAGGTATGCACTATTTATGATAGGGGTAAAAGGGCTTTTATAATTTGTTTTTAATACATGTACTTCTATCCCAATTATTTTAAAAAGTGTACTTTTATCCTATTAATTTTTTTGGGAGGTACCGGACTCCCTAAGCCCTTTTTTTTAATTGACCAAAAGAAAAAAATTTGTATTTCATTTTGTATTTCTTCTTATGAATGTGTAATTTGTGAATTGGAAACTACTAGGCTCGGTCGCATTTTTCCTCAACTACAGCCATCACATTAAGGTCTCTCAGAAAAGTTATGTTGGTCAAAAGTGCTAGAGTCTCTGATCCAAGGACTGCGAGTGGACGACAATAAATAAGTGGAAGCGATAAAAGTAACAGTGAAGGAAGATGGAACAAATTGTTGCTGAGACAGGAATTGAGCGTACTCCTCCCGTGTAAGAGTAACTGACCCAAAATTAGATGGAGCAGACCGAGGTATAGAGGCAGGAATCGAGGTATCATCTTGATTAAAAACCTAGTTAGCAACACCCGAAGGATTGCCATGTAAATCCCATAAATAATCAACAATATGACCTCCACGACCACAATAAGAGCATGAACGAGACCTGAACGCCCTCCATGACCTCCAGTACGGTTGCCAATACGACCTCCCTAACCTTCGTGATCACCACGATTACCACGGCCACCTCGAGAACTGTAATTATGGCCTCTCGGGACAACAAGAGCTGAATGATCAGTAGGCACACCTAACTCTGTGTGGGATAAACCGATAGAGAATGTAGCACGCTGCAATCGGGAGAATACTTCCAGCAGAGATCGAAGACTAGAGCCATCTAAAATCTGAGAACAAATAGAATCATAGTTAGTGTAGGTTACCAACTAAAAACCGAACAACATTCAAATCCACATTTTGTTTCTGCCAAACTGTTGCATAAGTAGTAAAGGGGTGGTAGAGCTTCAACTCCTCACACACTCCTCGAACATAAGAGTAATAGTCCTTAAGACTCAGAATACCCTGCTCCAGACGAAAATATTGTTTGCATACTTCATATCCACGAGTGAAATTCCCAATGCCAGAATACATGGTGGCCAAGCGATCCTAGATGTCTTTGGCCGTGTCGAGATAAAGTAAAGTAGCAATGATACTGGGCTCAATGCTATTCAATAGCAAGAAAATAATCTGAGCATATTCTTGTTCCCACTTATCATAACCAAGAGTACCTTTCTTGGGTTTAGTGTCCACTAAATATTTCTTAAAGCCTTTACCTCTAAGAAACACTTGAGCAGATCGTGACCACAAAACATAATTGGTCCCATTGAGCTTAACAGATGTCATGGGACCATTAAATAGAACTGTAGGAGAAAAATTCGACGACATGGGTGGAATAAGATCATCCTGACTATCATCATTTTTATTCTTGGGTTCCATAATAGTATATCAATAATAGAACCAAAGGAAAAAAAAAAAACCTTTTTCAGTGAAAGAAGGAGGTTGGAAGAACACTGGACAAAGCCTGAACAGTGGACTAGGTTCCTGAATCGGACCAAAAATATTGGTTGAATACCTGAACTAGGTGTGAAACACCTGCTAGATAGATGAACTGGACAAGAGAAGGTTGAAGGACACCTGAACCGGACCAAGAAAGGCTATTAACTACTTGAACCGGGCCAAGAACACCTGTTGAAAGTCTGAACCCAACAGGAAACAGGAGTTGTAATGCTAAACCAGTGCGAACCAACTTAGAAGAACTAAACAATTCTGAATCAGAACTGAACTGGTCCTAAACCAAACCAGACTGAGGAGAATTAGGTCTGAACCAGGAATGAACTGGGTCTGAACAGGTCTGCTGGATGAACCAGTCTGCTACTGGACTGGACCAACTATCTCAACTGGGCTGGGCTGAAGTGATCTGGATTGGGCTTAAGAAAAAACCAAAGCCACTTAGCCAAACTGACCCAAACTGACTCGCTAATGGTCGTCTTCTCCATTGCTAGGGTTTCAATCGAAACCCTGTTGCTCGTTGCGCCACCTCAACGACGCAAACAACTGTCGACAGTGCAGGTCCCTTATAATGCAACCACCATGCCACCAAAGCAAGTCTTCGATGACTAGCACAACCACCACCAACGATGTAACAACTCCACCGCCGATAACGTAACAGTGCAATCACAACCACTGCCGATGATGCAACACCACATCCTTAACAAAGTACTATTAACCTCTACACCACACCCACACTCGTGTGGTTATTAGACCAACACCTATGACCTAAAGGCCATGACCGTGGTTCTTACAATCGAGCCAAGAACGGTGACAAAACAGAATAGAGAAGAAGAAAAGAAAAAGGAAGAAAAAGTCAAAAAAATTAAATAGTTTTTTTTTAAAGAATTAATCTTGCTCTGATACCATGTTAAGTTTAGAGAATTAACAAAATATTAGAGAAAGACAGAGAGGGGTCAAAAACATAACCTACCTCTCACAAACCACTTGTATTTACAGTTAACATACAATAATAAGAAAAACGTATACACCCTCTTATATTTACATATAATACCCTAATGCTCTTAAGTATAAGAAAAACATATACACCCTCTTATCTTTATAGGTTACATAGTCCTCACATGCTCCAAATATGTTTTGATATGAGGTTGGTACATGTATTATTCTCTATTTTGCATAGAGAGTGTCTTTTGGTTGGTTTCATGTGGGGAGTGGATTGAAAAAGTCATAAAATTGTAAGTTACAATTCTATCAAATATTGGCCGTCACAAATGATAAATTTTGCATTACCCTTTTTTTGTGAAAGGCTATGCCCTGTCGCAAGTAATGTAACAATATAACGATAACGTTTTTTTAAATTTATTTTTTGGCATTTTTTGTTGCTTGTTTTTCCCCCAATAAATAAAAATACCTATTTTTATATTTCTTATTCATTTTTTCCCTTTTCTATTGATGATTCCAAAAATAATTCTAAGTATGGGATCAGACCTCTAGGTCAGGTCAGGAGGTCAGAAAAGACAAAAGAGCTCAGAGAATCAGAGCCCAGCTTCATTCAAACGGGACATTGACAGGAATGGCATAGAAACAGCTGGATAAACAACAAGCAGCCCAGAATAAAAGAAAAGAAAAAGATGGAGAGCTAGAGTCAAGGCATAAAACTCTCAACCAACCAAGATCCTCCCCGAAAATCAAGGAGAATCCCACGAATGTAAGGCAAGGATCTCGATGTAAATCCCTTAGAAGTAGGGATTAGTCTATATATATACTGAACAATGCCTCCATGGGAGGGCGACACACAAAGAGAACCCTAACATCGCATCCAACAGGCTGTAAATCACCCAAGTTATCAATAAAGAGAAAAGGAGCAAGAACCTCCATTGACGAGTGGACTACCCGAGATCCTTGGGCCGGTGAACCACTATACTTTTATTGTGCAACCCCCTTTTAATCCCTTGAGTTCTCTTACAACCATACACACGAGCCTTGTAGCTCAATTTCATGTAAGATATCACTACTCACGCCTTCTGCTCACCCATGAGATTTTACACCATCAGTTTGGCGCCGTCTGTGGGAACTACTATTCCTGTAACAAATAAACTGACCTTTCAGTGATTGATGGTCTCAACCCGCAACATGCGTAGAAGTCAAGCAAACCCTCCCCCACGAGTGCAGGATCAACCAGACGCTGTCAACGATAGGTAAGAAGAAGACATCCCGAAAGCCAATCCACCCATGGGAAATCCCCCAGCAAACAATGAATTGGAGGTCTTACGCTTGGCAAACATTGCTGCAACAAAACGAGGAGCTTATGAAGCTCTTGGGATGCCCACAAGAATAGTCACTAACCCAAGAAGGCCAGTATGATCCCCAACATAAAGAGCTGCGGTACCTCGACCCTCTTAGAGAGGCCAATGAGGAAGGAGAAAATAGCCAAATCATGAGGCAAGCATGCCGCATACCTCTTAGGAACACCCACAATGATGAAGTACAGAGCCAGAATGAGGCGGTGAAGAGAAGCGATTCCTGTCCTTAACAGCCGGAGAAGAGAGAACAACATTGGGAATAGCACTTTAAGGACATCCAGCAAGAGCTCAGCCACATGAAGGAGGCTGTAAAAGACAAGGCACCAGTTACAATGGATGCCCTGGTACAACAGACTGAATCCCCATTCACTACCGGGGTATTGCACTTTCCTCTCTCACCAAAATTCAGGATACCGCAAATAGACCCCTTCAAAGGAACAAAAGACCCCATTGACCATCTTAATACCTACAAGAATCAAATGGAGTTGCATGGGTATCAGGACCATGTGCGCTGCAGAGCCTTTGCAATCACGTTAAAAAACTCTAATCTAGCCTGGTTTAATAGACTACCACCAGCCTCATTCTCATCCTTTAAAGAACTCTCAGTGGCCTTTGTATCCCATTTTATAAGGGCTCGGATCTATAAGAAGCCAAGCTACCATTTGTTGAGTGTGAAACAGAGACCCGAAGAGAACTTTAGGTCATATGTCCAGAGGTTCAAATCGGAGTCATTGAAGGTGGATGTCCCAGACAAAAAGTTTGTTATCACTGCTTTCATAGCCAGTTTGGGAGTGTAATCCAAAAATTTGTTATTTTCCATCTCGAAGAACCCTCAAGCAAGCATGACAGAGGTGCTTGCCAAAGCAGAGAAGTACATAAATGGTGAGGAAGCCCTCCTCTCTAAGGTAAGGAGCTCATTTACCCAGAAGGATAAAGGGAAAGAAGAAAAGAAGAAGGATCGAAGTCCTAAAAGGGAAAAGGAAAGAAGACGGGGAAGGTCTCCGTGGAGAGACAAAGACCCCTCCCCCAAGAGAAAGGGGGACATCAGAGATCACCTAAGACCTTTGCATCCAGGGTTACAGCCTAGGTACGCACCACAGGAGCTCTCTCCCCTCACCGCAGCCAAATCGCAGATCCTTTATGAGGTGCAGCACGAGAAGTTCTTAAGGTGGCCACCTCGAATGAAAGTCGATCCAGCAAATAGAGACCCTATAAAATACTGTGATTACCATAGGGATCATGGTCATCACACCGATGACTGCATTCAGTTAAAAAAGGAGATCGAGTTCTTAATCCAACGAGGGCAGCTACGTCGCTTTGTAGTCCGTGACAACCAAAATCGAGCTCCGCCGCCTCAGCAGCAAGCCCCAACACAACATCAGCATCCTTTGGGGGAGATCAGGGTCATATCAGAAGGGTTTGTAGGAGGAGGAGAGTCCTGCACTGCAAAGAAAGCCCACCTCAGAAGAATGAGATTCGAAGAAGCCCTGGAGGTCAGCACTGTATCCAAGGTCTCGGGCCTCGACACGACCATCATTTTTTCAAATTCTGATTTAGAAGGTTGCCAGTATCCCCATGATGATCCTCTAGTGGTAAGGGATGTAGTGGCAAACAGAATCGTCCATCGAGTTCTGATTGATAACGGAAGTTCAGCAGACATAATTTTTGCACATGTATTCGATAAGATGGACATAGGAAGGGAGAAACTAGAGCCAGTGAGCGCTCACTTGCTAGGGCTTGCAAGAGAAAGAGTATTACCCCTTGGAGCAATCCAGCTCGTACTCACCTTAGGTGACCCACCTTGTCAAGCCACAACAACTGTCAAGTTCCTAGTAATTGATGCACCCTCCGCCTATAACATGCTACTAGGCAGACCCTCACTCAATTCTATAAGGGTCATTCCTTCTGCTTATCACCTTGTAATGAAGTTCCCAACGGAGAATGGGGTTGGAGTGGTCCATGGAGACTAGTGTATAGCACGAGAGTGTTATATGGCGTTGGTGAAAAAGAAAGAGGTGGAGAACATCCAATTAGATGAGCTCGATAAGAGAGACGAGTTGGATACCAAACCAACACCGTCAGAGGAACTGGAGCCCGTGCAGCTCGACGAAGAGCTGGAGCACCTCGTTTACGTGGGATCTAAGCTAAGTGGAGAAATCAAAGATCTCTTCATCCAGTTCCTCAGGAAAAACGCCGAGGTCTTCGCCTAGAAGCAAGAAGAAATGACATGCATTGATCCCGCAGTCATCACACACAAGCTTAGCATAAATTCCACTTGTAAGCCGGTCAAGCAGAAGAGAAGAAGCTTCGCCCTTGAGAGACAAAAGGCTATCAATGAGGAGGTCAGCAAGCTCCTCTATGCAAAAGCTATCAGGGAGGTAGACTATCCTATCTGATTAGCCAATGTGGTCCTCGTCAAGAAGACCAATGACAAATGGCAGTTTTGCATTGACTTCACTGACCTTAATCGAGCATGCCTCAAGAACAGCTTTTTCCTGCCTCGGATCACCTCATTGTAGACGCCACAACTAGATATGAGCTTCTTAGCTTCATGGATGCCTTTTCAGGCTACAACCAGATCAGGATGGACCAAAATGACCAGGAGAAGACCTCTTTTATGACTGAACAGGGGATATACTGCTACCAGGTCATACCTTTTGGGTTGAAAAATATGGGAGCCACGTACCAGCGATTGGTGAACAGAATATTCCAAAGGCAGATTGGGACCTCCATGAAAGTTTACATTGATGACATGGTAGTCAAGTCGCTCAAAGCGGAGCTCCATGTAGAGCACCTAGCTGAATCGTTCCAAATTCTGAAAGAATACAAGATGAAGCTTAACTCCGCTAAGTGTGCCTTTGGAGTCTCTGCAGGAAAGTTTTTGGGCTTCATAGTTAACAGTAGAGGAATAGAGGCTAATCCAGAGAAGGTAAGAGCAGTACAAGATATGCAACCCCCCTCAAGTACGAGGGAAATCCAACGTTTAACTGGAAGAATAGCTGTCTTGAGTCACTTTGTAACCAGATCGAGTGATAAATACCAGCCTTTCTTCCAAGTTTTAAAAAAGCATTCCAGTGGGATGCTAAGTGTGAAAAAGCATTCGCAGCTTTGAAGGTGTACCTGAGCTTCCCTCCCATATTGGTGAGCCCCTTGGACTGAGAGGTGCTTACCCTTTACCTAGTAGTCTCAGATTTTTTAACTAGAGTGACACTGATTAGGGAACGAGACAGAGCTCAGCAACCAGTCTACTACTGCAGTAGAGCTCTGAGAGGGGCAAATGAGAAATATCCAAAAATTGAAAAGGTTATTTTAGCTTTGATAACAACAGTCAGGAGACTTAAACCGTACTTCCAAGCTCATACTAGAGAAGTCCCGACAAAAAAGCCAATGAAGCAGGTACTGTACAAACCAGAGTCTTCAGGGAGACTTGTCAAGTAGGCTATTGAGCTCAGCGAATTCGATATCAGGTACAAGCTAAGGATAGCAATCAAGGGGTAGATTTTGACAGATTTCATTGTAGAATTCACGACAGCTATGCCTAAAGAGGCCACGTAGCTAGTACCTGACCTCCCTATTTGAAAACTTTCAGTAGACGGAGCTGCTAATGCACAAGGGAGCGGTGCATGTTTAATTTTGACCTCTCCAGACGGGATAAATGTTGAATACACCCTTAGATTTGGGTTTAAGGCTTCAAACAATGAGGCCGAGTATGAGGCTGTTATTGCTGGGCTCAATCTTGCTCACTTTATGGAGGCAGAACAGTTGGAGGTCTGCAGTGACTCTCAACTGGTGGTGAAGCAAATAGAGGAATCCTATGAAGCAAGGGGCGAGAAGATGGTCTTATACCCCAGAAAAGTATAAGAATTAATCAAGAAATTTGTGTAGGTTAAGATCAGACACTCCCTAGGTCAGAAAATTCACGAGCAGATGCTTTGGCAAGGCTGGCCACAGCCTCGTAAGAAAACTTGGATAGGCTGATACCAGTGGAGTACTTAGCAGAGCCTACGGTCACAACCGAGGGAGGAGAAGTGTTCCCAATATTAGCTCAGTCGAGCTGGATGGATCCCATCATGGGATACCTATAGGACGGAGACTTGCCAGAAGATCCCAAGGAAGTCGCTAAACTAAGAACCAAGTCAGCTAGATTTTCTATCTTGTAGGGAAAATTGTACAAACGTGGTTTTTTAACACCTCTCCTTAAATGCGTGGGAAGTGCTAACTATACACTCAGAGAGGTTCATAAGGGAATCTACGGTAATCACATTGGAGCTCGGACCTTAGCAGGAAGGACGCTAAGACAGGGATACTATTGGCCCACCATACTCAAGGATGCCACATACTTGGTTAAAAAATGTAAAAGCTGCCAAGAACACGTCAATATCTCTCACAAACTACCTGAGTTGTTGAACTCAGTGGTGAGCCCTTGGCCATTCCAGCAATGGGGTTTGGATATACTTGGGCCCTTCGCACGGGTGTGGGACAGTCCAAGTTTGCCATACTTGGGGTAGATTATTTCACCAAGTGGGCAAAGGTCGAACCCTTGGCAACAATCACCGAGCAAAAGGTATAGAACTTCGTTTAGAAGTCAATAGTTTGCAGGTTTGGTGTTTCGAGAGCTATTGTATCCGATAACGAAAAACAGTTTGACAATCCAAAGTTTAAAAATTTATGTGCAGAACTTGGGATAAAGAACTATTTCTCAGCTCCGGCTCATCCTCAGTCCAACGGACAGGCAGAAGTTACCATCAGAACCATAAAAACAGCTCTGAAAACTAAGATGGAAGACTTGAAGGGCAAATGAGTGGAATACCTTCTTGAGGTTCTATGGGCCTACAGGACCACAGCTAGATCTGCAACCCAGGAACTCCCGTTTGCTTTGGCCTTCTGTACTGAAGTAGTAGCACCAGTCGAGGTGAGGCTCTTGTCACCTAGAACTGAGTTTGCAGATGCGGAACGCAACGATGAATCACTTCTAGTGAATCTGGATCTTTTGGACGAAAAAAGGGACGAGGCCCTGCGACACATTCTGGATTACCAGAGGAAAATCGTAAGGTATTACAACAAAAGAGTCAAGCACAGAAACTTTATGCTGGGAGATTTGGTGCTTAGAAAACTCTTACCTGCTAGGAAGAACCCCTCCCATGGAAAGCTAGGTTTAAATTGGGAGGGTCCCTTCGTTCTATCCAAACTGATAAGACCTGAAAATTACGAGCTGCAGACCAAAGAAGGGAAAGTCCTATCTCATTCTTAGAACGTAGATCATCTCAAAAAAAAATTTCAGTAAGTATTCTTTTAATAGGATCATTTCTAATAAAATGGTAAATTTTTTATTCAAACAAGTGTGATTCTCTGAAGTAGCTAAAAAGCTGAAAATGAGCTCTACAGCTCATAAAACAAGATGAGCTCTTCAGTTCATAAATTAGCGAGCTTCATAGCTCAAGATGAGCTCATCATCTCATAGAATAAACAATGAGCTTCATAGCTCAAGATGAGATCATCATCTCATAGAATAAACAAAGAGCTTTACAGCTCGAGATGAGCTCATCAGCTCATAAAAACGGCAAAGAGCTCTACAGCTCAGAAAAAGAGCTCTACAGCTCAGAAAAACTCTCCAGTTTATAAATCAAAGAAGAGCCCAGCAGCTCACTGTAAAAATTCGGGTAAATTTAAACTTTTTAGAATAAAGGGTAAAACGGTAAATTTTTATAATAGTTCGAGTTGTAAACCTAAAATTTTCTAGAGCTCAGATGACGAAACAGACTTTGCCGTTGGATTTGTCTCGCGAAATCTAGTGGCTATGTTAAATTTCATTGAATTTCAAATTTTTCGCATTTTACGAGACAGTCGGGCTCCGGGAGACCCAAATACGAAATTTTTGAAAAAAAAATAAGATTTTTAAAATAAATAAAGTTAAGACAAATTAAAAATATTTTGAACTTGTACCGGAGCGAAATTTAATTGTTTCGGGATGAAAACGGACCCAGAATAAAAAGGGACGTGTGGCGCAATAAGAGCCAAGTGTTCTAAAATTATAAATAAGGGGAAAAACAGATTTTTCTCCCATTTTGTTCAGCCGGTTTCAACCGATAGAGATGAGAGGGAAAAGAGAAGAAATCTCGAACTTCTCTCTACGATCTACGGAGCTAGAGAACTCGAATCCACACTGGCCAAGAAGCAAAGTCGATCTCCTCGACGAGGGATACGTGTACACACAAAAAAGGAGGGTTTTCTCCGAAGGTGAGAAAATCAAAAATTTGGGGGAAGCTTAGGATTGAGCTTGGGTGAATTCTTGGGACTCCTACGATTCCTCCCTCATGCTACAAGAGGTAGGAAAATTTTCTACTTGGGTGGTATTTACAACCTTGAATGTTAAATGAAATGGTTAGGTTGATAGATAGCTATATCACTTGCCTTTTGAAATGAAATGAAATGGGTATGAGAATGAGATTAGAAATAGATTACTATAAATTTCTAGCTTGGAATTAAGAAAATATGGTAATTTATTTTGAGAAATTCCATGAGAATTTGTGTTATATGGGCATGTAATGTGCTTAAATTATACCTTGGTAAATGGGTATTGAAATTAGGTAGAATACTTTCTATCTTGAATTAGGTATGTAGAAATTGCTAAATGTGATTTCTTGAACTGTGTGAAATTGTGGGCATGTTATGTGGTTATAAAATGTCTTGATTTGAATGCATGTTATTTGCTTAATATGAGATAACATACTTGTGAATCAAGTATAGATATAATGTTGATAAATGCGAAATTGTTTATTGACATTGGAAGTTATGAAAATTATATGCTTTATGATATAATTTATCATAGATTGTATGAAATGGGACATGAAATGATTCATATGGCATACATTGCATATTGAACATTGATGTAGAGTTGCAATGAGACATTGCATTGCATATGCACGAGAACATTGCATAAAATGGGTGGTTGTGCATGGAAGTAGTCATACACCACATGGGTGGATGACATGTAGGCTCAAGTAAGCTAAGCCGATAACTTGGCCAAGTCGCACGGTTTGTATGGTTGAGGGTCGGGGTTAGCAAGAAGGGCTAGAAGATCCCTCGGGTGTAAGGCCTGGTGATTGGATACGCACTGCCGTTGGTATTAGTCCATAAGGTGTTTCGGTGTACGCGGGACCGTTGGTGGAAGTCCATAAATCCCGTGTCGGTTGGGTACCATTGGTGTAAGTCCATAAACATTTACCCCATACAAGACCCCGGAATGAAAATGTCATTTGATGTGTAATATAAATGATGAATTGATATACATGGGATATTGCATGTGTAGGAGAGTCGGGCAGGGCTTAGGATCAAAGATGACGGTCAATTGCATGATTGCAACTTGCATTGTCGAAGGGCCGGGAAAGGCTTGAGTTGGTCATTGGGAGTGAGTCTCATCTCATTCCATACCATTGCATTGTAGATTTTCAACATTGATGGCATATGCGTGTTTGAAATATATGAATGATAGATGATTGCATGTGAACATTTCATGTGCATTTGGGTTGGGGAGTAGCCTATTTAGGAGGTTCTCTATTGAGCGTAGCTCACCCTTTATGAAAAAATATTTTAGGTGCGGGGTTCGTGCCGGTGGATGGCTCTCATTTTGAGCCTCAAGGATGAAGAAGCCAGAATGTGGCTCATTTTGACAAAAATTGTAAAATTGAAATGAATATTTACTTTTGGTATGTAATTAAATGAGATTGCATTCAAATGTTGTAATAGACTTAGTATGAGCCTTGTGAAACGCCCAAATTACAGGTTATGTAAGTGTTGGGTTAGTTTTAATAAGATTTGGAATAAGTTGAAAACAAAAAAAATGGACGAAATGGAAAATTCTGGGTAGACAGTACCAGTACGGTTGCGTACCGGTACAACGTACCAGTACGACTTACTCTAGAGAGTTCGACGTACCGGTACTATTGCATACCGGTACTATGTACCGATACAGTTTCGTACTGGTACTGTGTATCGGTACTGCCGAAAGATGCTGAAATTTTATATTTGTTTCTCATGCTTTTCGATATTATCTTCCTTGATTCAAAGGATGCAAATGGACTAAAAATGAAGTATTTTTAGGTACCCAACACAGATAAATTAAATGACAAAAAAAATACGGAATTCACACGTGCATTAAAGTCCCGATTAAGGGGATTTGTTTGGACTTAAAGTCCGAAATTGAGAGAAGAACTTTTATTTCCGTGGGTTGACGGGTGGTCAACGGTTTAAAAAGGACCCCCAAAATTTGGGGTGTCACAACTTGGTATCAGAGCATAGGTATACGAATTACCTAGGGCTTGATGTACATTGGGTCTAAACCATTGCATTCCATGTGAATTTCATGTTATGTGCCTTATTTGCTACATGTTATGTGATTTATATACATGGTAAAATGTGTATGGAAATGGACACACTAGGGTTAGAAAACGTAACCTTGGGGGTGAAAAAAGGGTGAACGGGATGGTTCATGGATTTAAATGTCTGCTAGTATAACACGTACGTTCTACTAGTGAGACAATGAGAAAATTCTCAAAGTTTGTACTTGATCCCTAGTTCTAGAGACTAAGTTAGTGTGTTGTTGCCATTTGACATGTGTGTAGATGGAAAGTAGAGGAAGAGGACGCCGAAGCGGTGGGCAGAACAATAATCAACCAGCACCGGCCTTTGACCAACAAGCGTTTAACGAAACTATGGGCATGATGGCGGCTACTATTGCACAAGCTAGCACCAATGCCAATCAAGGAGGCACGAGTAACCTCCAACACTTCAAGGCACACAAGCCTCCAGTTTTCATGGGAGGGGCGGATCCGATGGTGGCCGACCATTGGTTCCGACAAGTAAACAAGATCTTAAGGGCTATGGAGATCACCTCAGATGCCTCTAAGATAAAACTAGTTGCATTCCAGCTAGAAGGAGAAGCCTAAGTATGGTGGGATTAGGTGGTGGAATCCTAGAACTTGGAGACCATGAAATGGGGAGAGTTCTAGGAGCTTTTCATGGGCAAGTATTTCCCAACGACCATTCGACGTGCAAAGGCCCGGGAATTCCTCGAATTGAAACAAGGGACACTGACGGTGATGGAGTACGTGGCCAAGTTCACCGAACTAGCCCTTTTTACTGATGATTATGTGGCCACAGACATGGCCAAGGTAGGAAAATTTAAGGATGGTCTAAAGTTATCCATCCAGAAAAAGATTGTTGGCCTCCGCCTCCAAGACTTAGATACGATGGTCGAAATGGCGATGGCTATTGAAAGAGAGGTGGAAGACGCTCGAAGCATCCGGGAGGCGGGTGTTAAGGACAAGAAGAAAGAAGGCCAATCCCCTTCTTCTAGCTCGAGAAAAAAGTAGAGGACTTCTACCCCACAAGGGTCTCAAGGACAAGCTCGCGATCATCAAGGCCAAGGCCAATGTTGATTTTCCCAAGGTGGGGAAAACTTCGGGACTACCTACCTGGTAGGCCAGAAGACTTGTTTTCATTGTCGCTAGTCGGGTCACCTAAAATGGGATTGCCCTCAGAGGCAGGGATCCCAAGGGTACGGGACATCTCAGTCCCAATCTTCAGTGGGATAGCCACAGACACATTATATTCCTCCCTACCCTATCACAGGTCAGGGAAGTGAGTACCAGTTCTAGGGTGCTACTCAGGCCCCTATCACTTTTCGAGCGAGGACTCCGCAATCAAGCCAGATGGGCTAGGGCATGGGTTGAGGCCGAGGGCAAGGCTTGCAGGCCGGAACTTCGGGGACTCAGGGGCGTGTCTACCCCATAGTGCCACAAACTGAGCCGGCAGATCAGTCAGTAATACAGAGTACATTTCTACTTTCTCGTTTATGGGCTAAAGTATTGTTTGATAGTGGGGCATCACATTATTTCATATCTGCATCTTGTGTTAGAGATTTGGACTTAGAGGTGGATACCTTGGAAGAGCCATTATATGTAAGTTCTCCCCTAGGAGCTAGGGTGAGAGTTGATCAGATATTTCAGGGTTATGAGTTAGAGATCTCGGGGATTCTACTCGCCGTGGACCTTCGGGTCATGGACATGTTGGAGTTTGATGTCATCCTGGGGATGGATTAGTTGACGGCACATCGTGTTATTATTGATTGTGATCAGAAGAGGGTCACTGCTTATACGCCGGATGGTGTTTGTTTTAAGTTTTAGGGGGAGAAGCACAATGATTTGTCCCATGCCGTGTATGACTCTAGATGGCACGGGCAGCTGATGGGTTGGCTTACGAGCCTTACCTTGGAGGACGAGATGAGACAAGAGTTTAGTCTACCTCGGGTCGTTTGTGAGTATGCGGACGTTTTTTCGGACAAACTATCGGGATTACCTCCCCATAGGAATGTGGACTTTAGCATTGAGTTGCATCCGGGTACTTCGCCTATTTCTAGGGCTGTTAATCAAGCCAAGCTTGAACACTATTTTAAGCTCGTTTAAGAGTAAATAGTTAAACGAGCCAGCTCGTTTATGTGTAAATTAAGCTCGACAAAGGCTTGACAAGGGCTCGATTAACACCCCTACCTATTTCTATGACTCCACATAGGATGGCACCCGCTGAGTTGCAAGAACTCAATGTCCAATTACAGGAACTGTTGGACAGGGGTTTCATAAGACCGAGCACTTCACCTTGGGGGGTTCCGGTGTTGTTTGCCAAGAAGAAGGACAAAACCCTTCGACTATGCATAGACTATCAACAGTTGAATCGGATCACCATCAAGAATAGATACCCTTTGCCAAGGATAGATGATTTGTTTGATCAGCTGAGGGGAGCAAGGGTCTACTCCAAGATAGATCTCCGAATGGGCTACCATCAGTTGAGGATTAGGGAGACAGATATCCCTAAGACAGCGTTTAGAACATGGTATAGGCATTTCGAGTTCACTGTGATACCATTTGGGTTAATGAATGCCCCATCAACATTCATGGATCTCATGCATAGGGTGTTCTAACCCTATGTAAATCAGTTCGTCATGGTGTTTGTTGACGACATCCTGATCTACTCTGAGTCTGAGGAGGAGCATGAGGGTCATTTGAGGATTGTACTTCAAACCTTGAGGGACCACCAGTTGTACGCCAAATATAGCAAGTGTGAATTTTGGTTGAATGAGGTGAAATTCTTGGGACACGTGGTGTCAGCTTCGGGTGTATCCATGGACCCGAAAAAGGTTAAGGCAGTGATGAATTGGGAGAGACCGAAGTCAGTCTTCGAGATACATAGTTTCTTGGGATTGGCAGGGTACTACCGGAGATTCATCAAGGACTTCTCTCGATTAGCGGGACCTATGACGAGATTGACTCGGAAGGAGGTCAAGTTTGAGTGGAATAATCCTTGTGAGAAAGCATTTCAAGAGTTAAAGAGGAGGTTGACTTCAGCTCCTATTTTAATAGTCCCGAAAAGGGGACAGATGTACACAGTGTACTGTGATGCATCCAAAGACAGACTCACTTGTGTTTTGATACATTCTGGGAGGGTGGTGGCTTATGGTTCTCGACAGTTAAAGGACTACGAGCGAAATTACCCCACACATGATATGGAGTTGACAGCCATTGTCTTTGCCATGAAGGCTTGGCGCCACTATTTGTATGGCGAGAAGTTTGAGATGTTTTCGACCACAAGAGTTTAAAATACATTTTTACACAACGGGACCTCAATATGAGGCAACGCAGGTGGATGGAGCTTTTGGAGGACTATGATTTCACTTTGCATTACTATCCCGGTAAGGCAAATATGGTGGCGGATGCACTTAGCCGGATGTCACAGGAAGTTTTGGCTAGCGTAGCTTCCTGAGAATGGTTTATGCTCGAGACTGTAGGGCAGTTCGGGCTATATTATATGGGTCAGGCTCAGGGTACTTTAGGAAATTTGGTGGCTATACCTTCCCTACTGAGCAGGGTGATTGAGTCCCAGAGTTTGGACACGGAGTTATCGTTCATCAGGGATCGAGTACAGGCAGGTACGGGTGACGAGGGCTGGGCCATTCACTCGGATGGTGGTCTTCAGTATCAAGGAAGGGTTGTGGTTCCTCAGTTGGCGGATCTGAGAGAGGAGATCTGATTGAGGTCTAATAATTACATTTATTAGGTGGAAAGATTGATTATATGGTTATGAAAGTGTGATAATAATGTTAATTTATTGCAAGATTAATGTTATGCGAATTAAAGTTGAGTTGTGATGGTTTGCAGGTTAATAATGCAAAAATTGGAGCTAAGTTGGGAGAAGAAAGGGAGCATAACTCAAGAGGAATCACACTGGATTATGCGTCCGGACGGAGGAAGAACGCGCGTCCGGACGTAATAGGCAGAAAGTTGAGATACAGCAGCAATAACGTTCTGGAAGTCGCATCCGGACGTATGAAGGATGCGCGTCCGGACGCGTGTGGAAGATTTGTCGCGCCAGATTTAGAAGTCTAATGAAATTCGATCTTTTCTCGAATGTGATTATAAATAGATACTGTGGATCTTGCATGGAGAGACAACTTTGGCTTACGAATTCTAAAAAGCTTATTTTTGGAAGGCTAAGCTAGAGCTAGGGGAAAATCTCTCAATGGAGTACGGTATTTTTATTGACTTTTGTACTTAATGATTTATGTTATTGTGTTAATTTAATTCCTAATATTTTAGTAGAGTGTTTATGCTGTAAAAACTCCTGAGTTGTTGTGCCACGTACATCGATTGCTTGAGTTTCCGTGCGTGTAAATCACTGGTTATTCCATGCTGGTAGAATTGACATGATTTCCTAAAATAATATGATTGAATGATTATTCAGGTTCCTGGTAGTCTTTTGATTATAACCCTTAGATTTATCACTTGATTTGTTAATTGGATTAACTGACATTTAATTCCTTTTTAAAGTCAAGCTTTTGAGTCTTTAATTATTACTATACGAAGTTGAGCTGGAGTACCTGATGCTCTAGTATTTTTCATTATTGTTTTAATACCAAAATCAATTGTTCTCAATCAACCAATTCTCAACTCAATCTTTTCCTTTAAATTGCTGTTAGTTTTTGTGTGACTGTTTTCTTGTTGCAATTCCTTGTGGGATCGACCTCGGACTTTTCGAGAATATATTATTTTGCTCAACCTGCGCTTGGGTTTACACTTTTAAAGTTGAAGCAAGTTTTTGGCGTCGCTGCCGGGGAATTCAAAGACAAAGAGCCGTTGCATATTTTGAGGATTCTGAGATTCGTCGGAAGACCGGTAACTTCGTTCTAATTTTATTTTATTGCTATTTATTTATTTTTTGTTATTTAGTAAGCCTTCTGTTTTATTTAGTCTGTTTATTTGTTTTATGAGCTCTTGGCATCGTGATTCAAGTGGTCGTTTAATAAGAGAGGATTTAGATATTCTGTTTGGAAATTTAATTGATTAATCTGATTCAAATCACTCTTTGCACACAATGGCTGCGAATCTTAACAATAATAGGCAGAATGACCTTCCTGAACGGGAGGACCATGTTGATAGAGTAAGCAATCATGATGAGAATGAGGTGGATAATTTGAATGAAAATCAGGGTAGGACTCTGCGTGATTACTTACAACCCATATGTCTCACTGAACCCTCATGCATCATTTTTCCATTGAATGCTGCTAATTTTGTCATTAAACCTGGCATGATCCAATTACTCTCAAAGTTTCTTGGTATAGGTGAAAAGAATCCATATTTGCATCGTAGAGAATTTGAGGATATGTGTGGTACATTCCATGACCAAAATATGACTAAGGATGTTGTTAGGTTAAAGCTGTTTCCTTTTTCATTAAAGGAGAAGGCTAAGACTTGGCTATATTCTTTGAGATCTAAGTCTATAGGTGCATGGCCTGAAATGCAGAGACAATTTTTGAAAAAAAAATTTCTCACACATCGCACAAATTCTATGAAAAGACAAATAATGATTTTTTCTCAAAAAGACTCTGAAATTTTTTATCAAAGTTGGAAAAGATTTCAAGATCTTCTTGCATCTTGTCCACACCATGGCTATGAGAGCTGGAGTTTGATAAGTTTCTTTTATGAGGGATTGGGTCCACAATTGCGTCAGTTTGTTGAGATGATGTGTAATGGTGAATTCATGAACAAGGAACCAGATGAGACATTTGACTATTTGGACCAATTAGCAGAGAATGCACAATCATGGGATACCACATCCCCAGAACCTTCTAAAGGTAGGACTGCACAATCATCATCTAGTGGGGGTAAATATCAGCTTAGGGAAGAAGATGACATTGGGGCTAGGATTGCCACCTTAGCTAAGAGGTTAGAAGCTATGAAACACAAAAGGGTTAATGAGGTGAACACAATACCTGTTGAGGAAGTTTGTAGTTTTTGTGAGATCCCTGGACATCCCATGAAGGAGTGTCCAACATGGCTAATTTAAAAGAAGTTCTGCATGATCAAGCAAATGCTGCAAACAATTTTTCAAAACCTTACTCAAACACATACAATCAGGGGTGGAAGAATCACCCCAATTTCAGTTGGAGGAATGAAAATCATGCATCACAACTACCTCAACAAAATTTCTCCAATGCAGCACCTTATGTCCCACCCCCTAAGAGAAATATTGAGGATGTGTTGTCACAGTTCATGCAGAGTCAGACGTCTGTTAATAATAAGCTGGAAAGTTTTTGCAATAAACAGGAAAATCATAACAGACAAACTACTCAGGCCATCGAGGGTCTTAGAAGTGCAGTCACTAAACTGACCATTGACCCTAGTCATCAGAAGAGAGGTAAGTTTCCAGCTCAACCACAACCGAATCCACAAGGTCAATTTTTTGTGAATGACACTAGCACTTCTAATACTAAGCATGAATAGGTTAAGTCTGTCACCACACGTCGTAGTGGAAAAGAAATTGATAAAACCATTCATTTGAAAACTCAAAATCCTGAGAAGATTTCAAAACCTACGAGGGGTGATGATAAGCTTAACAGTTCTGAAGATGATGAGCCTGAGAAGTATGTCCCACCTGCACCATTCCCATAGAGATTGCTTACCTCTACCAAACCTCATATGCATAATGATATGTTAGAGATTTTCAAGCAGGTAAAAATTAATATTCCCTTGTTGGATGCCATAAAACAAATACCTTCTTATGCAAAGTTTTTGAGAAAATTATGCACTGTTAAAAGAAAATTGAATGTGCAAAAGAAGACATTTTTGACTGAGCAGGTGTCCTTCATCATACAACACGAGACTCCACCAAAATACAAAGACCCAGGTTGTCCTACTATCTCTTGTGTCATAGGCAACCACAGAATTGAACAGGCATTACTGGATCTTGGAGCTAGTGTGAACTTGCTCCCTTATTCAGTATATGAACAATTAGGGTTAGGTGAGTTGAAACCCACTTCACTTACACTTCAATTAGCTGATAGATCGGTTAAAATTCCAAGGGGTATGGTGGAGGACGTCTTAGTACAGGTTGACAAATTTTATTTTCCTGTGGATTTCATAATTTTGGATACTCAACCTGTGCTAAATGCTAATGCTCAAATTCCCATAATTCTCGGTAGACCATTCCTAGTAACTTCAAATGCTCTAATCAATTGCAGGACTGGTGTGATAAAATTAACTTTTGGGAATATGACATTAGAGCTTAATATTTTTCATGTGTGCAAACAACCAGGAAATGTTGATGAGGATGTGCAGGAGGTGAACATTATTGAGTCTATTATTCCAAGCGAAATATATGATTCCTCTCTAATAGACCCACTTGAAACATGTTTGTTTGAGAAATCTTGTATGTTAGAGATAGATGAACTTAATCCTGAAATTTCTATTTCAATTGATTTGTTAAATTCTTCACAGGTATTTGAAATAAGGGAGTTGAGACAGAAATTTAAGGAGCTTCCACCAAGATCTGACCCACCAGTTCCATCCAGGGATAAAGCTCCCAAGCTAGATCTGAAGCAATTACCGGTAGAGTTAAAGTATGTGTTTTTAGGAGATGATGAAACTTATCCGGTAATAATTTCTTCTCAATTAGATTTAGCACAGGAAGGTATGTTATTTCAATTTCTTAAAGAGCATAAAAATGCAATTGGTTAGACTTTAGCTGACATAAAAGGAATTAGTCCTTTAGTTTGCACCCACAAGATTTACTTGGAGGATAATGGTAAGACATCTAGGGAGATGCAACGTAGGCTAAATCCACATATGAAAGAAGTGGTGAAGAAAGAAGTGCTGAAATTGTTAGACATAGGAATTATCTACCATATTGCAGACAGCAAATGGGTAAGCCCCACACAGGTAGTTCCTAAGAAATCTGGAGTCACTGTAGTTGCCAACGAAAATAATGAACTTGTGCCAACTAGGACAGTTACTGGTTGGAGAATGTGCATAGATTACAGGAGACTTAATGCTGTTACCAGAAAAGATCACTTCCCTTTGCCTTTTATGGATCAAATTTTAGAAATGGTAACTTCACACTTGTACTATTGCTTTC
The DNA here is from genome assembly GCA_023539305.1 of Ilex asprella. Lineage (NCBI taxonomy): Eukaryota > Viridiplantae > Streptophyta > Magnoliopsida > Aquifoliales > Aquifoliaceae > Ilex > Ilex asprella. The sequence continues at coordinate 12,998,794 of CM042191.1, forward strand.
TAGATGGTTATTCGGGATATAACCAGATTGAAATTGCCCTAGAGGACCAAGATAAAACCACATTTACTTGCCCTTTTGGCACCTTTGCTTATCGAAGGATGCCTTTTGGACTTTGCAATACACCTGCAACCTTTCAAAGGTATATGCTTAGTATATTCAGTGATATGGTTGAGCATTTTCTTGAAGTCTTTATGGATGATTTTACTGTTTTTGGTGACTCCTATGATGACTGTCTATCTAATCTTGAGAAAGTGCTCATAAGATGTGAAGAAAAGAGCCTTGTACTTAACTGAGAAAAATGCCATTTCATGGTTAAAAAGGGAATTGTTCTTGGTCACATTGTCTCTTCTGAGAGAATCCAGGTAGATAGGGCAAAAATTGAATTAATTGCTAATTTACCTAATCCTAAAACCCTTAAGGATGTTAGATCTTTCTTGGGCCATGCTGGTTTCTATAGGAGATTCATAAAAGATTTTAGCTCTATTTCTAGACCACTTTGCAATCTCTTAGGGAAGGACATACCATTTGAGTGAGATGATTCATGCCAAGAGGCTTTTGACAAGCTAAAGGGCATGCTCATTACTGCTCTAATTATGCAACCCCCAAATTGGAGTCTTCCTTTTGAAATCATGTGTGATGCCAGTGATTATGCCATAGGGGCAGTTTTAGGGCAAAGGATTGAGAAAAAGTCACATGTCATTTACTATGCTAGTCGAACCTTGAACAGTGCACAAATGAATTACTCCACCACAAAAAAGGAATTACTGGCAGTAGTATTTGCACTAGACAAATTTAGATCATATTTGGTAGGATCACCTATTGTTATTTTCACAGACCATGCAGCTCTTAAATATCTATTGACAAAGAAAGATGCTAAACTAAGACTGCTCAGGTGGATCCTCCTACTCCAAGAGTTTGATATAACCATTAAGGATAAAAAGGGAGTAGAGAATGTAGTGGCTGACCATTTGTCTAGACTTGTGAGTGATGTGCCTATTGAGACAGTGACAATCAATGACACATTCCCTGATGAACAGTTGTTGGCAGTTTTCTCATTACCATGGTTTGCTGACATAGTGAATTTTCTTGTTACAGGTAACATGCTACCAGCTTGGACTACTTTGGATAAGAGAAAATTTTTGACTGAGATAAAGAGCTTCTTTTGGGATGATCCATATCTTTTCAAATACTGCTCAGATCAGATAATCCGGAGATGTGTGCCTGACAATGAGATAAGTAGTATTTTATCCTTCTGTCATTCGGGTGCATGTGGAGGCCATTTTTCTATGAAAAAGACCGCTGTAAAGGTTTTGCAATGTGGTTTCTATTGGCCAATAATTTTTAAAGATGCATACAATTTTTACAAAGTATGTGAGCAATGTCAAAAATTAGGGGGATTGACCAGTCGAAATATGATGCCTCTAAATCCGATTTTAATAATAGAAATTTTTGATTGTTAGGGCATAGATTTCATGGGACCTTTTTTCCCATCTTTTGGATATATGTATATTTTAGTGGGAGTAGATTATGTCTCTAAGTGGGTTGAGGCTATACCATGTCGGACAAATGATCACAAAGTTATTTTGAAATTTTTAAAAGAAAATATTTTGTCCAGATTTGGGATACCCCGAGCCATTATCAGTGATGGGAGATTGCACTTTTGTAATAGACCTTTTGAAAATTTAATGAAAAAATATGGTATAACACATAAAGTTGCAACTCCCTATCACCCACAGACAAGTGGTCAAGCAGAGCTAGCCAATCGGGAGATCTCTTATATTTTGAAAAAAACAGTGAACTCTGATCGCAAAGATTGGTCTTTACGACTAACTGACGCGTTATAGGCATACCGCACTGCATACAAAACCCCAATTGGCATGTCTCCATACAGATTGATCTATGGAAAAGCTTGTCATTTACCTGTGAAACTAAAGCATAAGGCATACTGGGCCATTAAGATGTTCAATTTGAGTTTTGACAAAGCCGGTGCCTTACGAAAATTACAGTTAAATGAACTTGAAGAAATTAGGAATGAAGCCTATGAAAACTCTAAGATTAGCAAAGAACGGATGAATGTGTTCCATGATAAGAATATTGTGCGAAAAACGTTCACACATGGGCAAAAAGTTCTTTTATATAATTCTAGGCTTCATATTTTTAAGAGAAAGCTTCGGACTAGATGGAGTGGTTCGTACATTGTCAAGGAAGTATTCCCTTACGGAACAGTGGAGATTGAAAATCCAAACAATGGGAACATTTTTAAAGTGAATGGAGAAAGACTAAAATCATTTTTGGAGGAAGGCATTGTGGAAGTGGAATCCATCGAATTGGTGGATCCACACTATGAATGATCAGTTTCTGACCATTCTATGTATATTTGTGTATATTGGTGTTTGTTTTCTTTGTCTTTGTTTTGTTCAATTTTTTCCACACATACATGAGCACATTTTTCGAGCATTCGGTATGTCTTCGTGACCCTTACTTAATCTTACATTGCATGCTGTTACATTGAGGACAATGCGAATTTTTGAGTGGGGGGTGGAGCATACCTGTTTGATTATTTGATTAATTCAGTGTGCATGTATCTGCTTATCTGGAAAAAAAAATTTAGTTTCCTTGATTTTCAGGAGTTTTAGGAATAAGGCACAGTAGTTTAAAGAGCAAAAATGAGAAAATATTCTAAGTGTAGAAGGAGCACATTCTGGACCTCGTGTCCAGACGCAATGACATAGAGCAAAACTTACTGAAAATGGCGTCCGGACGGGAGCATGTGAAACTAAAATCTCTGGAAGTCGCGTCCGGACGCGTGGCCTTCAAGGGCAGTTAATGAGGCGGTTGGCCTCGCGTCCGGACTGGATACCCCCATGCGTCAGGACGCGTGTGGGAGATTATAAATAGAGACCGCCGGTTAAATTTTTTTTTTACAGTTTTCCTATTGACTAACGAACCTTCCTGCGAATTTCAAAAATCCTGTCCTATACTATGGCACCACCCAAGACCTCAGCTTCAAAAAGAGCCAGACCTAGTACCGAGGAGCCAGAGGACACCACCTTTGACCCTACCCGTTTTCAAGTCTTGTAGGAACGGGTACGATTTGACAAATTCTATGCCTCCAAGCCGTATGTTTGCGAGAAGAGGATCGAGATCGAGGACTTCACCCGATTGGGAGTCCGAGATATCATTGTTTCACGGGGGTGGGCTGAGTTCATGGGGAAGGAGTGGCTGTGCATCCCCATCTTGGCCAGAGAATTCTACAGCAATGTCGAGGATCGCGGGAACGGTCAAATCCGTACCTACGTTTGGGGAAGGATAATTGATGTAGATGCCACATTCATAGCCCATTTGACTCGAGTCCAGGTGGCTATCCCTGAGTACCCTCAAAATTATGGTGGTGATGAGGTAGGGAGAGAGTTACTTGGAGAGCAAGATTTTGTCTGAACTGATAACTTGAGGTACCTTCAACAGGGTGACCTGACCAGCAAATACAAAATTTTAAATTTAATTTCAGTGTCCAACATTTTCCCCTCCTGAGAAATAACCACATCTACCCTGACCGAGCCCGACTCCTGTATGCCATAGGTACTGGCAAAAAAATTGACCTCCCATCACTCATTTTCTCAGAGATGCGGAGGGCAATTGTGGACTTTAAGAAGCCATCCCTTCCATTCCTTGGCCTGGCCACTGCATTTTGTAGGGAGTCGGGGGTGGTGATAGACGCCACGATGGAGAGGGCAAAGAAGGTTGTTGCCCTCACCTCCGGTTCTCTCATGAAGAGCAGGAGCGTGGTGAGGCCAGCAGGGGGGAAAGATCAGCAGGAGATGGCAGCGGCTGAGGGAGATATACCCAGAGTGGAGGAGTGGGACCAGTTCTTCAGTTTTGCTGAGGAGGATTTGGATTTGCCTGTGGATGAAGATACTGATCCCCGGACTGATAGGCAAGTTTTGTTTGCAATATTGAGACAGCAGAGGGAGATGAGGAAGGATCAGCAGGAGATAAGGAAGGATATGAGAGAGTTGAGGGCTGAGATGAGGAGGCTAGGGCGTAGTTCTCATGATCAGGCAGGCCCCTCATCTTAGGGTATTTCTTCTAGGTCCCAGTGTTGGAGAAACTTCTAGGTCCCGATGTTTTGAAAAATCTTTCTTTTATTTTCTTTTATTTTCAATTGTTTGTAGAAATCAAATCCTATTTTGGATAGATTTGTGTTAGGCTTGATTTCTTTTGAAATGCATTGTACTTCAATTCTCAATGATATATGAAATGCATATTTTGGTTTGATGTGATCTCAAATGTCTAAATAATTTTTTTTTTTTGCATAATTTGATATCACAATACATAAAAAATTAGTGCAACTTCAAATTTGCAACTGTTTAGGCATCACATAGAAATCTATTCTATATCTTTGTATCTCATATCATATTCTTATAAAAACTCACAACTTGTGCACATAAAATTCTACCAAGTCGAGAATTTGTTAGGTGATTTACCTTGAGAACTTGAAACATATAGTGGAGATGCATAAAAACCCTAGGGAGTTTTGATCCAATCTTTCTTGGAGGGTTATTTACATTTACTCAATAAATAATATTTTTATTCAGCTAATCTCCTTCAATAGTCTCAATAGTTTTGTTTTGGTCCACACCAATATTGTGAATGATTGTTTGACTTTAAATTATTTACATGAGAAGTGTGTTGTCAAAGAACTCTTGAGATATGATTTTAGGCCATCTTTGACATTATTTGAGCCTAAGCCTTATATTTTTTTTTTTGAATATTTTGATCCCTAGAAGCCGTGATTGAGCCTTTAAAGCAAAATTTTATTTCTTGTATCCAACATATAATAACCGAGTAAAAAAAAAAGAAAAAAAATTAATAATAATATCCTTTACCCTTGGTTATCCCGAGATTGAGCTTTTTATTGTTTATGCATTGGGATATGTTGGATGTGAAAAAAAAATTGATGAATACTTGTGAATATTTGCATTAGATGTCTTGTTAAAAAAAAAGAGAAGAGAATATAGCAAGCATGAGTTTGAAAAGATAAAAATATGAGCAAGTATTATGAATTGTGCTTCTAAAGGGTGGAGAGTGGAAGACTACGAAAAGAAATGTGGTTGTGCAATGTACATGTTCTCTCGGGATAGTCTTTTGAATTCCTGAATGCCCTTCGTTTCAAAATCCTAATCCCAAAGCCCCATTACAACCTTAAAACAAAGACCTATCTGATCTCAAGAGTGTATTGATGGATGCATGACTTGTGGGAATAAGGAAGAGAAGAGTGATTGTTTATTTATTGTGTGTTGATTCCTTTCATGAGACTATGTCAAATCTGTTTCTTTTAGATTACGTTCTTTTTAATGGAGCATGTGAGTACTATTTCTGTTTTGATTTAAACAATGTCTTCTCACATGTGATACTTGAGTGTATAGTCAGTATAATCTGAGAGAGTTGTTCATAAGTGAGTTATCTAGTGAGATTTAGCGTTGAGACGAATAGTTGATAGTTGTAGAGGTGATTATCAGATGAATGATTGACTTGGTATAGTTGCTCCACACTACACACGAGTTTGTATGGGAATATGAGAGGTGCATACATTTCTATAGCGTAGAAGTCTGTAGTCTTTTTTGCATGTGCTTATAAAAAGTTTACACTATATAACTTTTATGCTGTGATAGTAAGTTGTGTCATAAAAGTATTATTCAGATATTTGATCACAGGTTGATGTTTGTGGGTATTATCTCTGAAAATCCTCACGAGACTATACTCGTCCACTAGGGGAAACCTAGGGGTTTAAAGGCTTGTTGCATACGCTAAATGCAATCGTGAATCCTACGAAAGTGGTTTTACTTTGTTTTGTTTTATTTGATGTTAGTTTGCTTGCCTTACTAGGGACTAGCAGGGTCTTAGTGGGGGGTGTGATTGAGGTCTAATAATTACATTTATTAGGTGAAAAAATTGATTATATGGTTATGAAAGTGTGATAATAATGTTAATTTATTGCAAGATTAATGTTATGCGAATTAAAGTTGAGTTGTGATGGTTTGCAGGTTAATAATGCAAAAATTGGAGCTAAGTTGGGAGAAGAAAGGGAGCATAACTTAAGAGCAATCACACTGGATTACGCGTCCGGACGGAGGAAGAACGTACGTCCGGACGCAATAGGCAGAAAGTTGAGATGCAGCAGCAATAACGTTTTGGAAGTCGAGTCCGGACGTATGAAGGATGCGCGTCCGGACGCATGTGGAAGATTTGTCGCGCCAGATTTAGAAGTCTAATGAAATTCGATCTTTTCTCGAATGTGATTATAAATAGATATTGTGGATCTTGCATGGAGAGACAACTTTGGCTTACGAATTCTAAAAAGCTTATTTTTGGAAGGCTAAGCTAGGGCTAGGGGAAAATCTCTCAATGGAGTACGGTATTTTTATTGACTTTTGTACTTAATGATTTATGTTATTGTGTTAATTTAATTCATAATATTTTAGTAGAGTGTTTATGCTGTAAAAACTCCTGAATTGTTGTGCCACGTACATCGATCGCTTGAGTTTTCCTGCGTGTAAATCACTGGTTATTCCATGCTGGTAGAATTGACATGATTTCCTAAAATAATATGATTGAATGATTATTCAGGTTCCTGGTAGTCTTTTGATTATAACCATTGAATTTATCACTTGATTTGTTAATTGGATTAACTGACATTTAATTCCTTTTTAAAGTCAAGCTTTTGAGTCTTTAATTATTACTGTACGAAGTTGAGAGGGAGTACCTGATGCTCTAGTATTTTTTATTATTGTTTTAATACCAAAATCAATTGTTCTCAATCAACCAATTCTCAACTCAATCTTTTCTTTTAAATTGCTGTTAGTTTTTGTGTGACTGTTTCCTTGTTGCAATTCCTCGTGGGATCGACCTCGGACTTTCTGAGAATATATTACTCTGCTCAACCTGCGCTTGGGTTTACACTTTTAAAGTTGAAGCAAGATCCTTAGAGAGTTTCATTGCTCTCATTTTACGGTTCATCCAGGTGGCACAAAGATGTACCATGATCTTCGTCGCCAGTATTATTGGAGTGGGATGAAGAAACACGTGGGAGACTTTGTCAGTAGCTGCCTCATGTGTCAGCAAGTCAAGGCCGAGCACCAGAGACCAGCAGGGTTGCTCCAGCCTCTAGAGGTGGCTGAGTGGAAGTGGGAGCATATCATGATGGAATTTGTAATCCACTTGCCACGGATTTCGCGGGGATATGACGCGGTGTGGGTGATAGTGGATCGGCTCACTAAGTTGGCTCATTTTTTGGCGGATGACCTTTTCATTGGAGGAATTCTGCAAATTATATATACGGGAGATAGTCCAGTTGCACGGGGTGCTTGTGTCTATAGTATCAGATTGGGACCCTAGGTTTACGGTTCACTTTTGGGAGAGTTTTTAGCGAGCCATGGGGACACAATCGATGATGAGTACTGCTTTTCATCCCCAGACGAATGGTTAGTCAGAAATGACCATACAGACATTAGAGGACATGCTAAGGGCATGCTTCCTAGATCTCAAGCGTAGCTGGGAAGATCACTTACCTTTGGTGGAGTTCGCCTATAACAATAGTTATCAGGCGAGCATACAGATGGCACCCTATGGGGCACTATATGGGAGGCCTTGCCGTTCTTCGGTTTGTTGGACGGAGGTTGGAGAGAGACCTTCTACGGGTCCAGATTTGATTAGGGACACTTAGCGAAGGTGGATTGATTGTCAATTTTTTCTGTTGTTCCTAACTTACTAACATCTCCCTTGGTGTATGTGTAATGTATGTGTGAGGGGGAGTGTCACTCTCTCTTGGGACGATGTCAAAAGAAAGGGCAAGGAGAAAATGGAATGGAATGAATGAATTGTGTGTGCGTGTGTACAAAAGTGCTCCCCAATCGCAAGGAGACTTTCGTGAATCGTGTTTTGCTTGGAAAAGTATTCCAAGGTCGTCTCCTCAGGGAAAGAAGTGAACCATTATGAAGATGATTTTTATTAACGAAAAGGGTAAAATTATTTTGTTTTGAAATTTAGTGGTGGGTTGAGTTGTGATAATGAAATGAAAACAAGTATTGGCTAATTCAAAGAAGTCATTTCAATGGGAATCTCAATTCAACTCGAAACCTTCCTCTACTGGTGCATAGATGAACGATTGATTCGTGGGAAGCTAGGGACGAGATGATGAGAATCCAAGCATAACCCGTGATCAGGCCTACGGGATATCAAAGACTCACAACCACATCCACTCGCAACCCAGTCAAACCAAACCATCGTACACCGAGAGAAGGAAAGACAACGAGTTGAAATGACATACCAAAGAGGAGGTCTCCCTTGGATTAGCCAACTAAGAGCTTAGCTACTCATTCTTGAAAGAGAAACAACAATTAAATGGGAAGACATTATGAAGAAATAAAGGTTAGAACTAAACATAAACGAATTGCATCAATATAACAAATCTTCGACAAAGAATGAGTGAATCACGTTCCACCCTTCACGGTTTCGGTAAAGCTCTAGAAAAGTGGTAGAGTTTCATTCCTCTAAGGGAAGAAGGAAGCTCCAACAATGGAAGTAAAATAAAACAAGGCTTAAATTAAAAGAAAACATTAATTAATTGACGGGTATTCCACAACCAAGAGATAATAACACAATAAAAGGCATAAAAGAAATGCATCAATATAAACGATCTTTGACAAAGAATGAGTGAATCACGTTTCATCCTTCACGGATTCGGTGAAGCTCTAGAAAAGTGGAAGAGTTTTACTCCTCTAAGGGAAGAAAGAAGCTCCAACAATGGAAGTAAAATAAAACAAGACTTAAATTAAAAGAAAGCAATAATTAATTGGTGGGTATTCCACAACCAAGAGATGATAATATCATAAACGAAAGTAACAATACAAAGAAAGTAATACAAACTTGGAGGGTTTTCCACAACCAATAGAAAAGCTAGTAAGCATACACAGAAAGCAATAACAACTTGGAGGGATGTCCACAACCAAGAACTCTAGCAAAAACTTATTTCTCTGCAAGCCATAAAGGGGTGGTATTTATAAGCAAAGTCTTTACAAACCCCAAGGGATAACATTTACAAACCCCAAAAATACCATTCACAAGCCCAAGGGATGACATTCACAAGCTTACAAAAGTTGTCATTTCACAAGCTTCCAATAGTTGTTATTCACAAACCTCCAAAAGATGAAATTTGGATTACTTTAATCTCTTTTTGTTTAGAGCTTTAATAATTATCATCTTAGAATTTGTAGTCTTGGCTCCCCGGTAGTTTGTAGTTTTGACGCATAAAACCCTGAAAAGAACAACAATTAATGCATTATCCCTAATTCACACACTAACCTTAATAGGTCAATTTTGATTAGTTTAACTTTTTTTAACTAACATAATTGACCTATTAACTTAATTAAATCATGCATTAATTAGGATTAATCATGGACCTGATAAAGAAGCGTCTTCTTACGGCTCAGAGCCGGCAGAAGAGCTATGCTGACAGACGACGACGACCTCTGGAATTTGAGGTGGGAGATCACGTACTCTTAAAGGTGACACCTAAGAGAGGAGTGCTCAAATTCGAGAAGCAAGGAAAGCTGTCGCCGAGGTTTATCGGGCCCTTCGAGGTACTCGAGAGGGTGGATACAGTGGCTTACAGGTTGAAATTACCGCCAAATTTATTGGGTGTTCACGCGGTATTTCATGTCTCTATGCTCCAGAAGTATACTCCAGATTCGACACATGTGGTGGATTGGGGTGAATTGATGGTTGATGCGGATGGGACCTTCGACGAGGGACCGGTGCGTATCATGGGTAGCCGGAAGCAAGTTTTGCAAGGCAAGACTGTGAGGCTAGTGAAGGTGCTGTGGCAGCACCAAAGAGTGGAGGAGGCAACATGGGAGCGTGAGGACACCATTCGTGCCAATTATCCGTTCTTGTTCGAAGATAGAGGTACAAATCTATAATTTTAAATATGTGATTACTTGTTGCATATGCATGTATTTAAGTGTGCATGTGTGAATGAATTTTGGGGACGAAATTCTCTTAAGGGGGAAAGAATGTGAAAATCCAGGTAAATTTAAACTTTTGAGAATGAAGGGCAAAATGGTAAATTGCCATAATAGTTCGGGTTGTAAACCTGAAATTTTTTAGAGCTCGGATGACGAAACGAACTTTGCCCTTGGATTCGTCTCGCGAAATTTAGTGGTTATATCAAATTTCATCGAATTCTGAGATAGTCAGATTTTTTTGCGTTTTACGAGGCAGTCGGGCCCCGAGAGACCCAAATACGAGATGTTTGAGAAAAATATGAGATTTTTAAAATAAATAAAGTTAAAAAAAATTAAAAATATTTTGAACTTGAACCGGAGCGAAATTTAATCGTTTTGGGATGCAAACGGACCCGGAATAAAAAGGGACGTGTGGCACAATAAGGGCCAAGTGTTCTAAAATTATAAATAAGGGGAAAAATCAAATTTTCCCCCATTTTGTTTAACCGGTTTCAGCCGATAGAGAGGAGAGGAAAAAGAGAAGAAATCTCAAAGTTCTCTTTACGACCTAGAAGATCGGGGTTAGCGAGAAGGGCTAGAAGATGTCTCGGGTGTATGGCCCGGTGATTGGATACGCACTGCCGTTGGTATTAGTCCATAAAGTGTGTCGGTGTACGCGGGATCGTTGGTGGAAGTCCATAAATCCCGTGTCGGTTGGGTACCGTTGGTGTAAGTCCTTAAACACTCACCCCATACAAGACCCCGAAATGAAAATATCATTTGATGTGTAATATAAATGACGAATTGATACACACGGGATATTGCATGTGTAGGAGAGTCAGGAAGGACTCGAGATCAAGGATGACGGTCAATTGCATGATTGCAACTTGCATTGTCGAAGGCCCGGGAAAGGCCCGAGTTGGTCATTGGGAGTGAGTCTTATCTCATTCCATACCATTGCATTGTAGATTTTCAACATTGATGGCATATGTGTGTTTGGAATATGTGAATGGTAGATGATTGTATGTGAACATTTCATGTGCATTTGGGTTGGGGAGTAGCCTATTTAGGAGGTTCTCTATTGACCGTAGCTCACCGTTTATGGGAAAATATTTCAAGTGTGGGGTTCGTGCCGGTGGATGGCTCTCATTTTGAGCCTCAAGGATGAAGAAGCCGGAATGTGGCTCAATTTGTCAAAAATTATAAAATTAAAATAAATATTTACTTTTGGTATGTAATTAAATGAGATTTCATTCAAATGTTGCAATAGACTTTGTATAAACCTTGTGAAACGCCCAAATTACAGGTTATGTAAGTGTTGGGTTAGTTTTAATAAGGTTTGGAATGAGTTGGAAACAAAAAAATGGACGAAATTAAAAATTTTAGGTATACAGTACCGGTACAGCGTACCGATACGGCGTACCGGTACGACTTACTCCAGAGAGTTCGACTTACCGGTATTGCCGAAAGATGCTGAAATTTTATATTTGTTTCCCATGCTTTTCGATATTGTCTTCCTTGATTCAAAGGATGCAAATGGACTAAAAATAAAGTATTTTGAGGTACCTAACACCTCGGATAAATTAAATGACAAAAAAAAAACACGGAATTCACACATGCATTAAAGTCCCGATTAAGGGGATTTGTTTGGACTTAAAGTCCGGAATTGAGAAAAGAACTTTTATTTTCGCGGGTTGACGGGTGGTCAACGGTTTAAAAAGGACCTCCAGAATTTGGGGTGTCACACTCAAGATAAACTCTCTAGTTTATAAATCTAAGAAGAGCTCAATGGCTTACGATGGATCATTCATTTCACAAAAATAAAGAAGAGCTCCATAATTCACGATGAACTATTCACTTCATGAAATATAGAGGAAAGCTCTGCAGCTAACCATGAACTATATAGTTCGTGGAAAGAGCTCAGCAATTCAGGACGGACCATAAAGAGAAGGTAAATTATGCATATCCCAATGAGCCCTAAAAGGTGAGAGGAGCCCACCAGGCCTTGGGAATCAAGATTAGCTATCCAAATCATGAGATTCATAGAAGTGTTTTGGGATGAACAAATAGTATGCCATGAAGTGTCCAGAATATAGCAGATCCACTACAGAAAAGAAAAGTTGTTCAGATTACATCGAAGGGCTAAAATAACTACCGAAAACAAAATTGCATAAAGGAAACCTCTGGAGTTTCTACGCGGAACTACTAGTTCGCACCCAAGTGTTTCTTCAACTCAAGCACCTCCTCCTTCAAATGAGCGTTCTCTTCCCTTAAATCTTCCCTCTTCTTCTCGGCCTTCGAAAGTGCATTGAGAAGTTTGGCTCCAGTAGAAGAAAGAAAAACTGCACTAAGAGAGGAATCAGAAGATAATGGAGACTCGCACAACTTGCATCTTTTGGAAGACGGTCCCACCCCTCATCCTCCTCAGACTCAGAGGGAGAGAGATCTAGCGAGCTGCAATAGAAGTAAAAATTAATAGAAGCTGCCACTGCACTGAACAAGAAAAGGTTACCAGACGTCATCAATTCTGAGAAGGGCATGGGGGCAGACTGCTTCACTTGCTCAATCCTTATTGCCTCCGACAAATCTGGGTTAGGCACGACTGCACAATAAAGCAAAATTTAGAACAGAACGCTAGAAAAAGGGAGTGATCAAGAAAATCGTCGATGCCCTTACTTATGCGATCAAATTTCCTTCAAGAGCACGAAATTCTATTTTCTCGTCGACGGTCCTCAACAGACCTCCAAGAATCCCTAGAAGCAAAGAAAAAACGGTTGTGCCATCCTTGGAATAAAGAAGGAATGTCTAGTACCAACCGGCGTTCAGAGAAGTGTCTCCATCTGAAACAGCTGAAATAAGGAACATCGTCGTCTTTAAGACAATGAAAGTACAGAAACACGACAGTTGTGGGAAACTGGTCATTGCCCTGGAGGAGCTAGAACAAAAAGAAGGTGATTAGCACAGTCCACCCTCGAGGAGATAAACGGGAGGGGGACAGACCATAATACGCTAGAATACACCCGACAGAGGGATGGATGGGGAGACGAAGGCCCATCTCGAAGGCACCTTAAAAAATGGGGAAGATAGTTAGGGGGTTCGTCTGAAGTAGGAACTCGAAAACGCAGTCCCAGTTGTTGAAAGAACCGTTTCTTGATCTCTTCAAGATTAGAGGAGTTAAGCGAAGAAGGAACCAAGAAACGAGACTGGAATTCCCAGTCTACTCCGAAAGAGGAGCGGTCTTCGAAGAGGGACGAAATAGGAACAACCATTAGAAATCCCAAGCAAAGGACCAAAGGAATGAGAAAGATTCAACAAAATCTTCACGATTTATAAACAAAAAAGAAAAGCATAGAATTCAAAGCCTTAGCCAGTTTTAGGAGGCCCAAGAACCACGCCGAAGGTTGGCTATTCTTTAAACTTCCAAATTTATGAGGACAAGTATGGTTTAGGAAAGCAGTCGAGTGATACAGATTATTTTGCCAATAACACGTGGAGAATCTCCAAACAATTAAAGCTTACGGAGACTGAGGAAATAGTCTAGAACAAAAAGGAAGGCACAAACAACAGTGGTCAATCATCATCATCTTCCTCGACTTCATCCTCATGACTGGCAGGAAAGTCAAGAACACCCCCCAAGGCCACCAGCCTCAAAACCCTTCGGATATACTGGCCAAAAAGGGATTGGTACCTCTCAGATTCATCAAGGCTCGTGATGAACCTCAACGTCTCCTCACTATGAGGAATGCCTATTCCACCATCCAATGCTCCCTTGGAGACACCAAAAACACAACTGCCAGCACTAAAGAGCTCGGACATACCTCTTGCCTTCAGATAGGATCAGGTCCTTGATACTCCGTAACCACCTCGAGCATTTTCAACACTCACAAAGGAAAGAAAGTCCAGTACAATAAGCTATAGCTCTAATTTGAGGGGTAAATTAAAAACCCATTATAAGGAGGCTCGTAGGCATATGCAGTTGTAAGGATCATGCCACCAGCAATGCTACTAGGTGTGATTTGTGCAATTACATCCTTGTTAAGCAAAACACATGACAAGCCGATGTTGGGAAATGCATGGAGTAAGCCTCCGACTTTTGAGCTTTGATGAAGGCCATAGACGTAGTAGCGTGAACCCCTCTTTCGGTACTCTCTAGACCCCTGATATCCAGCTCAGCTCATATGATTCAACGGATCTTTCTGGGAAAACATGTTAGACCTCTTTGGGTTGAGGTCAGCTCAGACTTTTAAGGATGACCCCTACAGGGAAGTTCTAAGCTAAAGTTTTCAAGGCTATTTGCCCCAAAACCTCGTCACAAATTCAATAAGATTGATTCAAAGAAACTTAAAGGTCCCCTTAAAGCAGAGAGAGAAAGAGCTAAACACATACAGAGTTCAAAGAAATAAGCACAACAAAAAATACAGCCTGGGTCAGAGGAGAAAATTACGTAGAGATCATACATTGGAATCACATGGAGCGTGCAAGAAGGAAAATTCGCATTAAGAATCAGAGGAAAAAGTTACATCAAGGTCATGTTAAATATCCTCAAGTATCCTAAAAAAACATTCTACTATTTTCAACAACAAAGTATGGTCAGCATTTGCCTGAATAACTTAAGGCAACAATAAAGCAGAAAAACAGACTACTCTTTGAACCTGGTAATTTTTGTTTCAAGGAGAGCTCAACACCCCTCAAAACAAGGGGGCCAAGGGGAGTATATAAAGCAGCAAGAAAACACACAATTCTAAAGTTCAAAGAAAGTATATGTACTGACATCAGCATTACTTCTTCAACAAACAGCTCAAGAGTCAAAGTATATTTCAACAACAAAAATTACAACTGAAAATCTTAAGTCTCTGGAGGAGGAGTGGATAGAAGATCCTGCAATTCTGCAGATACAGCCTCAGTAGAAGGAACAGAGCCCGACAGCTCAGAAGGCAAGGTCCCAGAAATTGGAGAAGCTGGATTCTTAGGGATGCTGACCCCAGGAACCTCCACTCTATCTATTTGCGAATCTCGGGCAAGAGCCTCTTTCACGAGGTCAGTAGAGAAGGAAAAAGTTCGGGGAATAGCTGGCAGAACAGGCCCGTCCTAGTTTGATGCTTCAGTGGGAAGAGCTGAGGTGTCCTTCTCCCCATCAGAGTCGGATTCTTCCAATTCCTCTTCAGTAGGGACAGGAAAATCAAAGTTCAGGTCCGGGAATGTCTTGGAAGCTTTGCGCCAAAAAGCAAGCCACCCAAAGGCCCATTGAGTTATAACATCGTCCTCCAGCTCGGCAATCAAGCCATTCTTCTCTTTGAGATCCCTATGAAGGATCTCATTCGCCTCACAGATGGTATCATACTCTTGCTTCATGAGCTCAAGAGAACAACGGGCATCGAAAGCATCTTGATTAGCCTTATATCAGAGCTCAGTCTTATGTTTCAGCTCATCCCCTAAAATCCTTAGCTCATCTTGAGCCTTCTTCTCCCTCTCTTCAGCCTTGTACTTAGCTACTTGAGAGACCTGGAGGTCAGAGACATGCTTCTCCGTCTTGTCTTGAAGACCTTGCACCTGAGCTCTGAGATCCTCGTTATCAAAAGAAAGCTCGCTGACTTTAATCTCATAAGCCTTCAAAGATTTGACAGAACTCTCAGAGGACCGGATCCTACTCAGCAAACCTTTTACATGAAGAGCTAGCTGAAAAAGTGGAGAAAAATAAAAAAGATCAGCATAAAGATACAACAGTAAGCCAAATAGGAACATAAAAGTACAAGGACTTACGACAGTAACTCCTTGAAGAGCTGAGGCAATGGATTCTTAAAGAGGCATAGAGAAAGTCCTCTTAATGTCAGAGTCAAAAAGAATAGATGTCATAGCCTCGGCAGCAAGCTCAGCATTCTCAAAGAAGGAATCCTCTTGCTCCTCCACCTGGGCATGTTTTTCCTTATCAACCTCAGGCCTCATCTGGGATGGCTCAATAATTTTGCCAGAGGGACTGAACAGAATAGTTCTAGGTTGAACTTAAGAAATTAGCCCCAAGGTCCTCTCGACCTCAGACGAGGTGGGAGAAGCTAAGCCTTGTCCATCAGATTTGCTGGGAGTGGGCTGAGGTTGTTGGGAAGAAGAGACCCCTGTATCTTGCGGAATGCTCAAGGGTGGGATCCGAGTATCAATAATTGAAGCCAGAGCAGAGGAGAACACCCCTAATTTTTGAGCCTTAGCTAGAGTGGTGGGGCTGCTGCCAGAACCGACCTCAGCCTTTCTCTTGCTGCCCTTCCCACCTTTCTGTAACTTGGCAATTTTGGCCTCAAGCTTCTCAGAGGACAACTTCATTATGGAAGATCATGGAAAGTCTAGCCAGAACAATTAAGCAGATTGGGGAAAGGAGGCAGGAAGATACCAAAAAACTCATGGGGAAAGGAGATTACCAACTACTTCTTCAGGTCTGACAACAGAGATTGGAGACGAGGCTTCTATAGTTACCTCAGGTAGACTGAATCCCCTCTTAACTAGGACGTGGAATTGGATAAGCTCGGAGTACCTTCTCGGAGTGCACTTCACCAGTCTCAGCTTCACCTCTTCATCCTCAGTGCTGAGTTCAAGTCTAATACCTAGAAGCAACCTAAGCAGAGCAGATTTAGAAACCTATGACTTTCAGAGCAAAACTTGGTTAATTCAGGCAATGACTCACCCAAGTTCTCTGGATAAGACCAGGCCTTAGGGATATCAAGAGTATCTGTCTTATCAGCAGGGCTATACTCCCAGTTAGTGCCCCCAACAAAGAAAAAATATTATTTCCAATGCTTATGGGAGATCAAAATATTAGAGATAAGTTGCTTAACATTGGCTCGCTTGGAGGCATACAAGAAGCCTTCAGGTGAGGTCATCTTGACATTGAAGAATTCTAGGAACAAGGGAAGAAAAGGAACCCCGAGTTTTAGGTCCTTGAAGAGGACCATGAGACCCACCAGGACACCCTAGAAGTTAGGAGAAAGTTGAGAGGGGCATACATTAAAATACTGCAGAATATTCTTTAGAAAGGGAAGCAGAGGAAAGCGAAGGCCATTCTCAAAAGTAACCTCGAAGAAGCAGACCTTTTTATGAACTTGGGCAACGTAAGGAGTAAAATTGTCTGGGCACAAGGGTTGGACACCAGGGGAAAAACTATAGTAGGCACTGAAAATTCTCAAGAGTGAAGGGTTGACTTTACTGGGTCTTATGAGCTCGACTTGCTTAAGAGCAGCTCCTAGATATGATGAGCCACCAGAAAGCCCAACCCCACTGACCTTACTCTTGCCTTTATTAGGCTTAGAGGGCATAGAAGCGGATGATGAGGGGAGCTCCTCGACGTTAGCCTCGGGATCAAGGGCATCAACACCAGGAAAGTTGTTGATCTCCTCACCCACTTCCCCTAATTCGATCTCCTCCTCAGCAGACCTGTCTCCTAAAAGAGAGACAGAGGAATGAGTGGCTCCAGAAGAGGCAGACATAATAGGGCAAGAGAAGGGAAGATTAAAAAGGCGATAAGGAAGGGGAACACTGGTCAGACACTCCCTAATAACTCTGGGGTCAGCACAGTAACTACCAACACCAAGGATTCTCACAGTGGAACCCCAGTCTACGAAGCTGGGAAGAGGAGACAATCAGAGGTCACGGTTCCAGAAGTAAAAGAATCAATCAGCCTAGAAACGCAACAACTACCTCGAATTTGAGGGATCCAGAACGAGAAAAGACAAAAAGGAGCAGAAAAGCGTACCTAGCTAGAAGAAAGCAACGAACAACAGCCCGAAGCGAAATCGAAGGAAGGAAGCATTGCAAATCATTGGACCAAACACAGAAAACTCAACTCTGAGTGAGGAATCAGAGGGCCCCAAGCAAGGAAGTCCGAAATCGTGAAGAGGAGGAAAACCGAAGAACAAAGGAAGAAGATGAACAGTAGGAAGACAGTTTTGATAACCGTTTGAGCATTTAAAGCTTGAGGGATGCGAACTAAAATGTGCGCGGGAATCGAGAAAGTCATGAATATCAAGAACCGTCAGAAGACATCATGCACGTGCAAACTAAGGTCAGCCACGTGTTGGTCTAACTCAGTTAAAAATAGCTCAGCCCTTGCTCAAGCTCGCTTGGGCCAAGGGCTGAGGGCAACTGATGATACCAAAAATAATTCTAAGTATGGGCCCACACCTCTAGGTTAGGTCAGGAGGTTAGAAAAGATAAAAGAGCTCAGATAATCAAAGCCCAACTTCATTCAAACGGGACATTGATAAGAATGACGTGAGGACAGCTGGATAAACAACAAGCGTCCCAGAATAAAAGAAAAGGAAAAGATGGAGAGCTAGAGTCAAGACATAAAACTCTCAACCAACCAAGATCCTCCCCGAAAATCAAGGAGAATCTTACGGATGTAAGGCAAGGATCTCGATGTAGATCCCTTAGAAGTAGGGATTAGTCCATATATATATATACTGAACAGTGCCTTCATGGGAGGGCGACACACAAAGAGAACCCTAACATCGCATCCAACAGGCTGTAAATCACCCAAGTTATCAATAAAGAGAAAAGGAGCAAGAACCTCCATTGACGAGTGGACTAGCCGAGATCCTTAGGGCGGTGAACCACTATACTTTTATCGTGCAACCCTCTTTTAATCCCTTGAGTTCTCTTACAACCATACACACGAGCCTTGTAACTCAGTTTTATGTAAGGTATCACTATTCACGCCTTTTGCTCACCAACGAGATTTTACACCATCATCTATCATTAGCTCTCTTTTATAAAAAATATCAAGCACTTAAGATAATTTCTCACAAAAATTAGTAATTTTAACAAAAAAATAAAAAAAGCAAAATAATGATAAAGTCATCGGGAAAGACTCCTAACAATTAAAACTATCAAGAAATACTTCTAATTTATAAATAACAACAATTCTATAAGGGCTATATTCTTATGTGACTAAGAAATCTCTTTTTATTTTTTTTATATGTGATAGAATTAAACTAATATTAGCTAGGTTAAACCTAATGTCTTATTCCCAAAATAATCTCACTTAAACGATCTCACCCAAGACTTTCTCACAGCACTCCCACAGACGACGAAGCAGAAACTGCCCACTCTTCCCGTTGATTCACAGCGATCGGCAACTGATCGGGTAATCGGTCTCTCTCTCTCTCTCTCACACACACACACACACACACACAAACACCTTTACGTTAGACTATTAAGAGTCATTTTGTTGCAAGTGGGTATCTAGCTCTCTATCTCTTTAAGTTTCTCTCAATCTTTGTTCTTCCTCTTTGCCACTGCGAGCAAGCAAAGGACGAAGCCCGAAGGCTGCTTCAAAACTCCATTCCATTGAAGCATCTAGCCATCGACAACCATTGACAGCAGGTACACTACTCTCTTTCTATCTCCTCTGGATTTTTCTTGTTCTCTCTCTAAAATCTAAATCTATGACCCCTTATACTTTTGCATATTATTTACATCCTGAAATATATATATTTAGCTTATTGGAATCGTTACCCTAGATCTGATTTCCATTTTTATATTAGATCTATGTGCAGAATCCTGAACAATTGCACTTTTTCTTTTGGGATAAATTTACATTTTTGGGAATTTTAAAATTTGGAGCATAAATTTGATTCTTTGGTTTCTAGGTATTGATCTGTCTACTTTCCTAACAGTAACTAATCTATTTCTACTATATTTGATTTGCAATTTTTAATATTTAGACATTGAATTTTTGATAATGCTATGAGCAAACATGCAATTATAAGTAGTTTAGTATATAGAATCAAATAAGTACAATTTACAACCTGTGATTACAATTTACGAAATGTTAAAAGTAGTTGCTGTGAAGTGAGGTGATGTTTTTGGGATGTTATTGTTATTATTTTTGCTGTGAACTGAAATGAGAGAATTTACAACAATTTACAATATTGTTGGGATGTTATCGATGCTAGAATTTTTTAAGCTAGAAATTGAATCTAGATATATAATTATAATGATTTTTAGCCTATTTATTATTATTTATAATTATTTTTTTATTATATTACCGGTCCAACCAGTGACCCATTGGTTGAATTAGTGACCTATTGAGCCGATTCTTTTGTTGGGTTGATATCCGGACCGAGTTTTAAAACTATGGTTGGACCCATGTCATAATTAGGTGGAACCCGAACAAGAATAATCAAACAACATGTGCGTTGGTTGGCAATGCTCTAATCCATAAACAATGAGAGAATCTTTTTGTTGGTAAACTTTTATAAGAGATTCTATGTGCAAGCTTTGGGGCGAAAATCATTCTTGACAGCTCTAGAGAATTTGTTCTCCATTTTTTTAATGTTTTGCTTAAGCTTTTCTAAGAGAATTTGTTTTTCTTTTTCCTTTAATGTCTTGATTGATTTAATTATTTTAATGAGTTGCAAACCGAGGTTATGTGTAATTTTATATTTGTACAGGAATACACAGTGGTGGTTTACAACATTAGGGTCTAATACCAAATAAAGAGATGATTTCATTTTTATTTTTATTTTTGCTACAATTATGTAAAAGCATGAAATCATACAGATAATGACATTCCATGCCGTTTACCTTTCTCATTGTTTATTTGTTGACCAATTTTCTCATTCTTGATTTTATATTGTAGTTATAGATGATATAGTTACACACGACACACCTCTGCATAGCAATGTGCATGATTGTACTTTTCTTTTATAAGAAGTTCGTATCAACACAATCTAAAACAGGGGTAGGACTTGAAAAGATGACAAGTGATTATTTTGTTAGGTTTGGATGTATTATTAAAGGTATGAATAACAATTTTAGCTTTGAGTGTGTTGTGGATGGCTTCATTAATGGATGAAGGGTATGTAAAATTTCAATTTTGGGTAAAAAGGCTATGTTGTTTTTTTTTTTGGAATTTAAATAAGCGAATTTGTGAGCAAATTTGAATGCACTTTATATGATGTTTGTTGTATCATTATTTCCAATGCATTTCACGAGGTCCTATTAGTGAAAGATTTATCTAATATTATGAAAATGTTATACAGATGTACAGTGCTAAAAATAACAAGGAAAATGAGGTTCTTGAAGAATTTAATGTACAGGTATATTTATTTTGTATACCATATGACGTCTTTCAATTGTTATATATGAACAACTATGCATTAGATATTTTAAATAACAATTGTTATTTTGACTGCATTGTGTATATTATTGTAGGTTGGAATTAAAGTAGGTTTGTTAAGTTCCAAAATTTCAAAGTGTATATTAGCAGAGAGTATTCTTGTTAGTTTGGACTTATTGGCCGAAGTGAACGGAATACACTTGGGATCAAGTTTTTGGAAAGAATTTATTGAAAAGACAATTGAGAGTAATGCATGTTTGACAAGACCTCATCAAGGAGTCAAAACATTTGGGAATGTTGTTCAACGAAATGTTGCTTGTCCATCTATTGATGTATATTCAATTTTTTTTAATTCTTTAATACATATGTCCATGTTTTTTCTTATGTTGTAGTGCTATTATAATAACAAAAGTTTTATTTATTTTTTCAGGTACCATTGAAATGCTAGGTGATTTGCAGCAGAGTTATGAAAGATCTTAGAATTTCTTTTTAACATTTTTATTTTAAGCATATGCGGATACAACATTGAACCTTTTGTTTTAATTTATCTTTTTTATCTGTACTTGAGGATTAACATTATACTTGGTAGATTTTAAAGTGTTTTGTCTAATGATGGTTTTTTATGTATATATAAGAAAATATTTTTACTTGGTGTTTAGATTTGTATATGAATAGAATTGTATGTGGAATTATTTGACTGGAAGTCTTTTTGGTTTGCGTGATGTATTTGTATATATAGGATAAAAATTGATAATATAAAAAAAATTTGGCATTTTTTTTTTGCGGCGGCATTTTTGGTGTAACAATTGTAATTTGTCAACAAATTCGTAGCATTTGTGACGGCAAAGTCTTTGTCACAAATGCTATGCAAAATTATGACACCATTATTTGTGTTAGGTAATTTATGTCACTAACGTTTTTTGTGACGGCATAATGCCGCCTCAAATACTTTTTGCGGCATTGCCTATTGCGGCTACTAAATGCCTCCGCAAAGTCGTCGCAAAATGTATTTGTGACGACAAATATACTTTTTACAGCAGTTTTGTTGCCACAAAAAGTATATTTTGTTGTAGTAGGTTGACAATGGTGATTGATTTTTTTTTTTTAAATATGGCCAATTCATTATATCCTTATGCCTTTAAAAAGCTATTTTTCAAGTACATTCATCTCTAATTTCATATGGATTTTTTTGAATATTTTTGGAACTGATTTTTTTTTCATTCTGATGAATTTTATATCATTGGTTGAACAACTTGCTTTATTGTCAAAAGGTGTAACCGATGGAGTAGAAACATAATATATGCAATCATGCGATTTGGATATTATTTGTAATTTGAGCCTCAAATGGATGTTCAATTTTTGTTCTAATGGTTTGTCATTTTTTCTAATCATCTTTTTTTTTTTGTTAAATACTGCAGGCACGGACACATGTCCAGAGAAGAGGAGGAGATAAATTAAGGGTTCAATTCAAAAAAGAGTACATTCTATTATGTCAAGTGCAATATTTCTATTGAATTATTATGTTGATATAGTACTTTAACTGTGGCTTTGAACATGATTGATTAAAATTGTGTTTCTTTAAATAATTATAGGTTTATATAAGTTGGGTATGCAGGTTGATATTTTTAAAAAAGTTATGTTTTTAGAAGGAATTTTGTGAAAATAAATTTAAAAATATTATTGAGCTCATATTGATTGATGAGTATCAAAATTTTGTATTTTATTGTCTTTGTATATAGAAAAACACTTGCATATTTTTTTTCAGACATGGATAATTACTAATATATATATATATATATATATATATAT
>CM042191.1:13022107-13106773 GCA_023539305.1 Ilex asprella
ATATATATATATATATATATATATATATATATATATATATAACTGTAATTTGTGGATCGAAAGCAGCTAGACCAAGGTCCCATTTTACCTCAACTACAAACACGACATCAAGATCTCTCAATTTTCATGTCTACTAGGTCAACATTCTCACAAAATTAAATAAAAAATCATTTAATTGTATTGCGTTTCATTCAATTCCAGAGAAAAATGCAAAAAAGAAGATTTTTATTATAATATTAGTTAAATGAAATTTCCATGTCAAAATTGAATAATTAATACTTAACTTTAATCTAATCTATTTATTATTTGTTTTAATTGGTGTCTAGAAGTTGGACAAGAGGTGGTGGACCCCTATTTGACAACGTCTCTAGACACAACTATTTTGACAAGACGGTGGCTCCATACCCTCAAAAAGGGTACGAGAGATAACAAAAACTTGTTTTTTTTAGCAAAAGGTCATCATTTATTCCATTCTTTCATAACGTCAAGGATGACTAGATGGGAAAAACAACTTCTTCCTGAAAGGTCATCTCTTACTCCATTCCTTCCTAAACTCAAGAATGACAAGATGGCGCTTTATTAGAAGGTCATCTCTTACTCCATTCCTTCCTAGAAGGGCATCCTTTACTTTATTCCTTCTTAAAGTCAGGAATGGCAGGATGACCGCCTTACTAGAAGGGCATCCCTTATTCCATTCCTTTCTAACATTAGGAATGACAAGATGGAACTCCTTCCTTGTTAGTGTGAGTGCCACATCGTAATGGGTCACTTCAGTCACTTAAGAGATAGTTAACAAAATAAGAGTAAAGGTATAATAAGATAGAATGATGGGGGTATTCGATCACTATCTCTCTAGTGCTTCTCCCATGCTTTTTGGGCTATGGGCGGAGCCGTAGGAGTACGTTCTTGAATAGCCGCTAGGATAGAAGAGTTAATCAATAATCAAGTTAGATATCTCACTTGAACTTAGAGATAAGTTAACATACTAAAAACGGTTGAAGTGATCCATCTAAATGGATCACTCACTCTAACTGGTAATAAGTTTCATATTAAGATATCTAACTCGATGATTGATTAACTCTTTTATCCTAGAGGGTATTAGAGAACGTACTCCTACCGCTCCCCTCATAGCCCAAAAAGCATAAGGGGGCACTAGAGAGGTAGTGATCGAATACCCCAATCAATCTTTGTTATATCTTTATTCTTATTTTGTTAACTATCTCTTAAGTGAGTGAAGTGACCCAGGGCACTTATTCTAACAAGAAAGGAGTTCCATCCTACAATTCCTGAAGTTAGGAATGAATGGAGTAAGGGATGCCCTTCTAATAAGGTGGTCATCCTGCCATTCCTGACTTTAGGAAGGAATGTAGTAAGGGAAGCCCTTCTAGGAAGTCTCATATCCCTTACTCCATTCCTTCCTAACGTTAGAAATGGCGGGATGAGAGACTTCCTAGAAAGGCCTCCCTTATTCTATTCCTTCCTAAAATCAGGAATGGTGGGATGACCGCCTTACTAGAAGAGTATCCCTTACTCCATTTTTTGACGTTATCATTTCTCTCCTGAAGTGAGCGAGTGTTGATCACTAAATTCGAATTTGGCTCCTAAAAGCTTAGAAAATGCAATTTTTAGACCAAGTCCAGCCGAGGATTATTTACAATCAGTCGTGATCAAAGCTCTTTCAAGACAATAAATTTGCTTCCCTGGGGATGTGTAATATCCTTGCCCTACTCGCTGCGTAGAGGAGTGTGGAGTGAAGTTTCCCTTTTATGGCTATAAGCCTAGAACTTTGTCGTCCAATCACTCTGTATATTATCATTTCGTTCCAAAGTGTGATCGAGTGGTTATATTCACAATGGATTCTATCCAAGTATCCTTCAGATAGGAAGTAAGAACAACGCTTTATGAACTGAAATTTTTGAAATTCGTATCATATTATTATACATATTCAAAATTGGCACTCTTATGTTTGAGACATTTAATAAAAAATATCTAGCTATTAGATATCACATTGTAGCTCATCACTTAAGAGTGGGATTGTTTGGCAGCATAGTCGAACTATAATCAGACTATTGTCTATCATGAGTTGTATAGGGGCTTTCTAGGCAAATTTCAAGCTAATAGATTTAAACAAAAAAATCCCAAGTTTACAGCCCGGAAAGCAGCTGCCGCATACGCAAGTGACCACGATGCCCTTTTAAACTATAATCTAACCCTGCAAATTTGGAAGAATTAGTTGTACTAGCTTATCTATACACTACTTATAAATATCAGTATTTGTGAAAAAAAACTTTTGATTTTCTATTTTACCCTTAATTGTTACCATAAAGCCAATTATAACCACACATGCATTTATGAAAAATTTTTAATTTTCTATTTCACCCTTAATTATTATCATAAAGTCAATTATACCCACATATTTTTCAGTCTTTCATACCTATTTGACTTCTAAAATATTAGCAAGATAAATTTTATCTCTATGACTTGGTAGATAAACTTTATCTCTATAACTTGATAGATAAACTTTATCTCTAAATTTTTTCTTTTTCATTCAATTCTACAAACTCTACTAGAATTCTAATACTACATATTGCTAATTTTTAGGTGATAAAGCATAACCATTCACGTAGTTCTATAATCAAACAATTGAACGAGCGTGTTAAAATCCTGAAAGATTTTCAAGCTAGCTACAAAAAAAAAAAAAAAACTAGAAGAGCTTTATCATAGAAAAAGGATGCCCATGTCTAGTTAATTTCAGTGTGAAATATAGGAGTCAATGCAAAGGTCAGTGTATCAATTACTATTACCATTACTATTATATCATATATTTGTTTGGAAGTATTTTGTATGGTTCTTTGCATGTTCAACTATTTTATGGTATTATGTTTCTAAATCATTGTTTGATTACTTTTAACATGAAAAAATATATATTTTTAATGGGTTGGAGTATTGTTGAACCAAATATTGTGCAAACCAGGTTTTTACTGAATTGGTACAACCGACAAGAAAATGACTAAAAACAAAGAAGAATTTGTTTCCTTGAACATACAGAATTGTCAAGAAAAATAATCACTCAACAATGTTTTTATGTATTATTATCCTCTTTTTTAGTTATTGTTGAACATACATGACTTTTGACCTTTTTCATATTCGAATAAGGACTTTTCATATTGTTTTTTAATCCTAATATTTGATGGGACTTGCAATCAATTTAACAACTATAATGAATTAAATCAATAAATTAGTTCCAAAATAATATTGCTCATTTTCAAACACCTTATAGTGTAAAAAACATTTGAAAAAAGTAAAAGATTAAGTGCCTTTTTCTTGGTATTTTAATTATTCACTTACCTTTACAAAAAATAATTTAATTTTACTACTCATCAACATTGTATTTCAAATAAATTTAATAATAAATTAATGAACTAATTTTTTTTCACGTGCAATGCACGTGTACATTACTAGTACCAACAAACATATTTTTATTAACGAGATGATTCTGTAAATTAGTTAGTGTACACGTGCGATGCATGTAAATTATTTTAAAGTGTAAAAAATATATATCATTTTCTTACAAATAATCAAATATGACATTAACAAAAAGTTTTTAATATGTGCTTTGCACTAAACCAGAAGAACAAGATGGTTGATGCATATGCATATGTAGTGATCAACTTTATTCAACTCAATGTATAAAACTTATATTTCACATTACAAGATCCGCTTAAAATAGTTAATATTAGTCTTGTAACACAGCAAACTAATATTTTCTATAGTTGTTGTCTTGAAATATTAGATTGACCCTTGACTTTTTAATTTTTAAGTCATGGGTTTTTACTGTTCGTTCATTCAAGTCTTTCTTTGTGACTTCACATAAATAAAGCATGTAAATCAAGTTTTTGAAGAAATACAAAAAAATAAAAAAAAATATAATATAATAAAGATAAAATTAGAGTGATTATAAATAGCCAACAATTAAAAAAAATTCATGTTGACTATCACAAAGCTAATAAAAAATCAAATATGAATGATTGACAATAGAAACCATAATACATATAACAAATTAAAAATACTCAGTAGCTATGTGTGTGTGCACGCGCGCGAGAGAGAGAGAGAGATTGCCTCTTATAGGAGCAACATATGCAACTTTAGAATGAGTTCATGAGAGCCTAAACATTCTTCTTCTCTTTTCTTCTGTCAGGGGTAACCTGAGATATTTTGGGGTTTTAAGTGGAAACGATAAATGACCAGTTCCATTTAGATCTTAGCTTGTTTAGTCATAGGCTCTTGATGGATGTTTTGATAACCAACGCCTATATTTCAGACTGTAATACAAAACTGTTGGATTTGATCCTGCATTTCGAAGAAAAAAATGACTATGTATATCAGCGGATTGGAATTCTTGAACAAATTACTTGAAAAATGAATGCTACTAATCAATGGGACTTTTTCGCTATCAACTTCAGAAAATGACCATTTGTAAAGGTGACACCAAAGGCTGAAAATATATTAGACAAATTGAGACATGAAAATAAAGGGCAAGAATGAACACGTATCCATAGGATAAGTTGTTTAATGGTGATATGTTGGTTTATCATCTAAAGTTAGATGGTTGGTGGTTAGAGACACAGTTACTTTGATCGTGGATCGATTTAGCATGTGGTACGGGTACATGGTATGGTATTTGTTCCAATACACAGTATGGTAAGAATAGACTTAGTTGGTATGCTGTTTTGGATAGTGGTTCGTTTTGTAACTTCTATATAAAATAATATATGCGTATAAACATAGTCAATAAATATTTATTTTATATTTTTGATAAATATTGGCATAATATAAGTTTAAAGAATAATATATGCGTATACCGAAGGTATGCCTCTCAAATTACTTGGCAACTGTTTCACCATTACTTCAAATCAATATGCCATTATTAGCTACATCTGTAAATTTTTTTTGTGAAGTTATATTTACATATGTACATACATGTATGACTTTTTGTAGTATAATTAAAATTAGCATTTACAGTAATGGTAATTCAATTTAGCTATGAAAATATTGTCATTTCCTTCTCTTTTTGGGCATTTGTTTGATTTTAATGTTTGTTTTGGAAACCAGATTTGGAAGATCTCCATTTTGTTTGAGCAAGTATTTTTTGTGTTGTGCCATTTTGTTGGGCTATAGATGTTGGTAATAAGTCCACATCGCAATGGACTTCTACCAACTACAGTAGAGGCTTTAATGTGCTCTCAAAATTAGTTGTGTTGAAGAACGAGGTAATGAAATATTATTTGTATGTGCATCTTAATTTTTTTGGGGGATAAAATATGACTAATTTATTTTTTTTTTATTGTTAGGTTCATCTACTTCGACGGGCCTAAAGAGCTGCACATTATTGGAGGATCTTGATATTGATGATGAGGTATATCGTTTTAGCTGAAAATTTCTCTTTGAAAGAATCTAATTTTTTTTCTTTTAATGATATAGGAAAATGATGTTGAAGAAGTAGATTCCACCACCATCGATGGTGTTAAGAGATGATTGAGTTGGTAATTTTTCAATTTCAACCAATCAATTTTATTAGTAAATACAAAATATTTTTATGCAATTATTATAGTTTTTATGTTTTATTTTTTTTACTAAATTGTAGGTGTGAAGCTACATGGCAAAAAAGTGTTCCCATTACGTTGTTTGTGTTATGTTGAATTATATCAAATTCAAGTAGTTTTTTGGACATTTGTTGTTTGTGTTGTGTTGGAATATGTTATGCTACATTTATGTTGTGTTAGATTATGTTAGATTATTTAGAATATTGTTGGATTATTTAAAATGTTGGATTTATTTAGATTTTTGAATTATGTTGACTTGAACTTGGGCTTGGGCTTGGGTGGGTACAGGTGATGTGGGGAGGGAGACGAGGATTAGAAATTTACCCGCGGACGGAGATGTGGATGAAAATTATACCCGTTAACGGGGGTGAACTGGGGATGGACGAAGATTTTTTAAACGGGTACGGGATGAAGACTATACCCTTACCCCCCGTTTTGGTCCATTGACATCCCTAAATAAACCCAACTTGTTTTCTTTTTTGCACTGACGAAAAACAATGTTGAACACCCACTGGAAAAACGAAATAGCCAAGTTCTGGAAATACTAATTTTGAAGCAGTTCAGAATTCCAGATGCAAAGCGAAAATGAACATAATGTTGCGTAGGGAGGAGAGAAATATGAAATTATTAGTGTTTTTGACTTCTGGGCAAGCTCTGTATTTATAGAACCAATGGGTGGCAGATTCAAATTTATGTTAATTTGAATTCTTCCCATTTGAATCTCAACCATCGATCTAATAGTCATGTTCATTTGTAATGGACGCACCCACGTATATGCAAAGTGTGCCACCAAAGTGCCACATCGAACCGCGATGCGGGGCGCACAATGCTAATTACCATGGGTTGACCCATGGTGCATAGTGGAGCCTTTTATACCAAAATAAATATACTTTCTCCATTATTCTTTATACACCCATAAAACTTTTTCCATTCTTCCAATGTGAGATTGGTGCCAAAGACACCTTAATTTTTCACAAAACACCCACCCATACACCCACAAAGGACTTTATTTTAAAAATCTTTTAACATTAATAAGACCCGAATACCATTTTTGTTGTTAGGCCACTTACTTAGGTATGTGAGTGTCTGCATTACTAATTGCAACATTACCAATATTACGCCAATTTTATATTCTTAATTTCCTGAGTTAATTGAAGCTATGAAATTCATGAAACTAATGGTTAGGCTTTTCGCTAGATGACCGAAAATGCAGATTGGGAAGATGATGGTTAGGATTTTTGAGAGCAGCTCTAGTTTAATTTGGGTTTGACTCATTCAAATTCATAAGTAAATTAAATTTGATCGATCTATAAACAAGTAGAATTTAATGTTTATTGTAACTTGGTTTAAGGAGGCTTGTTCAAATATGTTAATTCTAATTTCATTGTCGAATAATATCTTACCAAAGTTGAACATCTCTAAACTTATTCTCGAAATAATTCCCAATAATAAAACTGCACTCAACGAAATTTTTTAAATTTTTTGGTTGCAATTGACAAATTTTTTTTTAGAAATAAACTTTTTATGATTGATTATTAACTTTTAATCTATTTTTTTCAAAGCTGAGTTCATTTTTAGCTTTAGTATTTGTAAAATTCTACTTAGTTGAACTTGAACGAGAGTGTTAGCTCTAAGAGCATTCCCAACAATGCTATCTAAAATAGCTACTCAAAATATATTTAAATATTATATTATCTACTTTAGCTAATCACTTTTTCAAATTCACTCCAACAACGCTAAATATTTTAGCTAACCACTTCAATTAACTTTAACTAACTTTCAATAATAAAATTTTAAAAATAACAATTCAACTACACATTGTACAAATTTAATCAATTATAGGCTACAAGAGAGAACCCACCTCCCAAAAATTACTACTCCCAAATTAAATTCTCTCAAACTAAATCACAAAATCCAGAGTCAAGTTTTTTTAGGGATTTTGATGGATTTTTGGGGGGTTTTGCTGAATTTTTGGGGGAGTTTACTAGATTTTTGGTAGGGATTTGTTGTTTTTTTTGGATCTTCCAACACCACTTGCCACCGCCTCTTTCAACACCACCCAAATCAGCAGACTGTGAGGCCACTGCCAAGATCAACATACCCAAATCAACCCACAGACAGTAAATAGATAAATAAATATAGTCACATAGAATAATAAAATCAAAGCAAATCCCAGGAACTCTCCAAAGCAGAGCAGATACAAATTCACAGAAATGCAAATCACCCTAAAAAAAGGATAAAAGTATAACAAGCAGTCTTCCCACAACAAAGATCCAACCTTTACTCAATACCCATCAAAGTCACCAAAAGACAAATAAAGGAAAAACTAAAAACCAAATATACAAAGGCTTCTTCCCACTAAAATTTGTGAACAATTTTACAATTACAATCCAACCAAATACAATAAGAGCTAAATTTGTGGGGGAAAACAAGATAGAAATTCTAATTCGTATATGTTACAAAGAGAGAGATGTAAATGAAGAACCTGGTGGGTGAAACCAACCGTGGAGTGAATCGATGGAGGCGACGACGATCGATGGTGGTTGTGGCTTCACTGGCTCGTGGCTTCGAGTTCAATCAATGGAGAGGCAGAAAGAGGCAGGGAGAGGCAGAGAGTCGAATAGGAAGAGGAGACGGCGATCTAGGGAGAGATTGGCTAGCTAGATAGAGCAAGTGAAAAGAGAATTATGGGAAATAGATAGGGAAATAGCTGGCCTATTGAAGCAAAAAATCATGGAGTAACTATCTAAATAGCTAACAAGCCCTTTTTAGCTATCCTCTTAGAGATGCTCTAATTGTTGAGCTCGACATAATTAAGTCAAATTTTGATCACAGTCAAAATTGATAAGCGCAGGTAGATTACCAATTATTAATCTATCAAACTAAAGCCAATCCCCCCTTTGCTCCTTTAAACTAAAGAGGCTTGTGTCACTTTGTCATTTTAATTATTAAATATCTCACATCAATCTTTCAATTGTTTGATTAGTTTCATATTGCTCAAAATGTAAACATTGATTATCTATTTTATTAAAACCATCGACATGACAAGACAAAAAAAATAAAATAAAATTGTTTAGGGGACAAAAACTAGTTAAGTAGTAATGTGCGATATGAGAAAGTTAAGGGGGCAAAGTGACAGAAATCTAATAGTTTAAAGAACAAATTGTAATTAACCCAAAGAGAAAACAAGAACCCTCAAATCCTCCAAACTCCAATGACTTGTTTGGATGAATTTTGAGGAGGAATTAGGATTGGTTTTTCCAAACTCAAACCTCTTTTTGTAAAGATTGGATTCAAAATTTAATCCGGTTCATACCCATATTTGATATGCAACACATACACATGTAGGGCCCGCAGATATCTCATAATTATTAACAACTATTTGTCATGTAAATGACTATTTTACCCTTAATCAATTCAATTCATACTCATGTTAAAGAGTACAATTACCTTTTGGATCTTTGACCTATTACCCATCTTCCGAAACCCACCTCCTCTTAGGTTTGACGAAACTTATAATCATGAGTTTAATTTTCAGGTCGACTACGGGATGAGTTTAAAAAATTGAGATTGAATTTTGGAAAAATTGTAAGGAGGTATATAAAATTAGACTTAATTGTTAAAAAGTACACAACTCTTAATGTTAGACTATTAAGTCCTTATTTTTAGAACTTAATTGTTTCTAAGTACACAATTTGACTTTTTGTGATTTTTTTGACATATTTTCCCTTATATATATAAGTTCTAATAAAATAAAAACCTAAAATTTAGGAAAATCAAAACTCATAATAAATTTTCTCCATTTTTTTAGGAATGTGTTTTAAAGTTTTTGGAAACTTTTAAAATTTGACAACTAAAATTAAGGAATTTTAATTATTTTATCTTAGAAAGTACTAAAATTAAAGAATTTTGATTTTACATTATATAGTCATACTATGACGTCTAATTTCTATTACTCCTACAATATTTTGATACACTATATTGATACATTTTAAAGAGTTTATGAAATTAAAGTGTATCAATATAGTGTATTAAAATAATATAGGAGTAATAGAAACTAGGGTTAAAGAATTTTACAAATTTAAAATGTATCAATGCAATGTATCAAAATTCTTTAATTTTAGTATTTTCTAAGATAAAATAATTAAAATTCCTAAATTTTAGTAATCAAAAAAGTTTCAAAAACTTTGAAACATATCACTAAATAAATGGAGAAGATTTATTATTAGTTTTAATTTTTTTATTAGAACTCCTATATATATTTAGAAAACTTATTTACAAGGTATTTAAGTCTTTCGATATCTTAGATGAATTTTTTTACAAAATATTTTTTTTTATGTATTTTTTGATAATTAAATTTAATTTGATGTTCCGACTTTAATTTTTTTTTTTTGAATTTTCCATACAAACACCTCCCATACCCCTTTAGTAAACAGCCCCAAAGGGGCCCGATACACACTTCACTGTAGCAGGGGTTGGCAATTAGTCTTTAGTCTCCTCTCAATAACCCACCGCCTTCAATGCCAGCAAGTGTTCTACTTCTATTCATCATTTCCTTCTCGTAGATTAAGGCATGTACAAACACTGTATTAATAATAATATCCAGCGGGCTATTATTGGCATCTACACTTTGGAAGGAAGATTCAATTTTTTCTTGAATTTCAGTCTTCTGCTTGTACCATGTTGACTCAAAAGCACCGGTAATCTGTTCCAGGTGTATCTGATTGCTCACCTTTCTCAGTTTATTTTGTCCGAAATTATGAAACTAGGACTATGTATGTGAATACATTCTCTGTGTACTCGGGTTCTCTCACTGTAATCGAGGCATAGAGACAAAGAAAGCATTTTTGGAAATCGATTTTCAATACTTCACCGACAAGTGAATCTCTGATGGATTCCCCGACGAGGTAGTTCCAATCACTATGCTTATTTATTACCCACGCAGACACACACCGAAACAAAAGTATGTTTGTGTTGATTCACTACACTGTTTTGCCAAGATTTAAAATGCATTAAAAAAATGGAATTTATATTGATGTACTGACAACCCAGTTCAAATTTAAGTTCAATTTATTCGTGTATATGGTGGATATGTTTGTCTATTTTTGTATGCGTATGTATTTCTTGGTGAAAGGGTTGGAGCAAAGTCCTAATCTTTGTGCACAATGTCAGTTGATTCGCATAATACTTTTGTGTTTTGATGTTATTGTGCAGTGTTTTTTAAATATATTGTGCAATTTTATGTTCTGGTTGACATGTGGACTAGTTGAGATTCTTTGTTGGTTTTGTAGCAGAAAATGCCTAAACACCCAGTAAGTTCTATGCTCGGTTGTGCATCTTGTCTGAAGCCACATTGGACCATTTTGCAATTTATTTGTTTGGTCTTTTGGTTAATTCCTATATTCGTTGTACACTCTCAGCTGGAATTGTTTTTCATTTATCAACTATAGAAATGCTGTTACTTAATATTAGCTATTTAGAATGTTATCATAAAAAGTAATGCTATGATTATGTAATAACAATAAGTTTGCTTCTTTTACTATTAAGTTGTAATACGACTACAAGATTACCATCCACAAAAACCTGTCACTAGAGGAATTTATGTTAGCGAGGGGCATTGTAGTGCATTTTCAAAATTTCTTATCACCACAAAATTACGTATAGACTGTTAATGAAACTATGTTTTTCAAATTGAAACAACAAACTTTTTAAAAATTGAAGTTCATATACCCAATCGACTGAGGTGTTCAATGGTGAAAGACAATCAAATATCTATATAATAAAACAGGAGTGTGTTTGAATTTTGTCCCAGTCATATTTTCTCCCTCAAAACTATCACAAATCACTTACATCACTCATTATCTTTTTGTCAAACTCAAACGTCAAATCACATCACTCATTTTATCACATGTTTAATCATTTGTATATTTTCTCCCTAAAAATATCATATCGCTCATTTTTATCATATATTTAATCATTTAATATTTAATTAATTTATAATTAATATGTTTTAAAAAATTTTAATATAGTGTGATTAATTTTTTGAACTCTTGAATTTTATATTTTAACGTGTCTTCAGGCACGGGTTATGACTAGTGAATATAAATTATAGCCCCAATTCATTAAAAACACCAATAGCCCCAAACATTCTTAGGGTAGAAAACCCCATTTGAACTGGGAAGTCCTCTTTGTTGTTACTTGATGAATTATAGGGTAGTTAACATCTATAGTGGTGGACATATCCCAAATTTGTCACTTCAATGTAACCATTACGTCAAGAAGCACTTTACTTCTTCTCTGTGCTATCAACAATAACTCCACTCAACCAATTGAGAATTCATACCTTAACAAAGTTCACAGGATTGGTTGATATTGATAATGAGTTGGCTGAGTGGTATCCGATTCGGCACTTTCTGAATTCGATATAATTTCACTTTACGTATAAGCTCGAAGTCTCGTACGACTCGACCAATTGTCCAAGTCGTCTCTGAATCAATTCCCAATTATTGAGTTATAATGACCAAATCGGTTGGTACCTTTTTGTGACACTGCAATATATCTTTAATCTCTTATTATCTTCAACTTCTTCTTTTAGGTCGTATCGCTCGATACTATTCTACGATAATGCGACTGATGTGTCTTTGTGTCCTGCAAGTCAATGGCTGATGTCACGACCTTGAACCATAACTTAAGTCGCACACGAGATATTTCACTTCAAAATTAGGACCACACAAAATTAGTTTATATGGTGGAAAGATGTGTCTATTCATTAACAATTAATTTTGAGTTGGATGCTCAAACACCGGGGGAGTTTGGCACCCTAGGTCTTTTGCCATCTTTCTATCTCCACAGCTTTCAAATAACTTGTGCTGTCCCTCCTCAATGGTCTCTACCTTATTGAACATCCTAATGGTTTCTGCTATGTTTTGGTAGGGTCCTACTTGGCACTTATTTTTGTGTAGTAATATCCATTCTCCTGCCCTTCTCACTCACATGCACCGGCACTAACCAGACTCTCTATTTTCTGGACACTCCTAGCATGACCTACAAAATGCAATGTTACGTGCTGCATATAAACATCTCTTCTCATCGCTTTGTGAAGCCCTCTTCGAACAATGCCATACAACACACCTTATTTGTATCATGCTAATATTTCATTATTTCTTTTCTTTTCTCCACCAGCTTATAGGTTTATCAGAACATCTCTACTTCAAGTGAATCAAAAAAGTGATTTGCTACTTACAAAATGATCCTCAATAATTTCTCCAGTGCAAAGTTGACTTGTGCAGTCCACTGGTCTTTTTTTAGCTTAGTAAATTGATAAAGTTTATTGAAACCCTCCCCTCAAGGATAGTGTGGAACTTAATTTCAAAATTGGCATTCTCAGTAGCCAGTTCAACATAGGAGGCTCTTCTAAAGGTCATAAACATATGCAGTTCAATCTTTTCCAGATCAGCAGGTGTAGGTTTTCACGGTAAAGCAGATAACCCAAGGTCTTTTGGGAAGCCTAAGCCTAAGCTTTGGGTTCCCTTGATGGACTACTAGTATTTATTTTCCACGTATTTTGAGGAATTTTGGATTTGATTTTTCTAGTTTTTTCAGGGAATTGCAAATATATAAGGATATTAGTGTTCATCAGGCACCAAGGGGAAGGAAAATTGATGCAAGTTGCATTTAATGGAAATACATAAACTGATAAAAGGGTAATCGGTAAATGTGCGTGGTAAGTGCTTAATTCCAGGTAGTTCACACACTATATTCATTTCAAAGCAAGCCACATGATATATAATTACTAAGAGCCAATGTCGTAATGATTCCAAGCTAGATCCCTTTGATTTGTCCACTCCGCACTGAAGCCTATGCTTAAGGTGAAATGTGGCCTCAAAGCCTTCAAGTGAAGTTGATGCATAGGCTAATTTGGGGAGATGTTGGTCTAGCTGTCCTAAAACTTGATTTGGCCTGGTTGAATCCTATGTCCCTAAGTTGGATAATCACGCCAACGCTATGTAATGTACACAGGCAAACAAAGGCCCCTTTCAGAAGTTCCTATATTGCCTCTAGGAAAAGATTTTGTCTTATTGATTCCTTTGTAATGAATTAAGATGCTCTTTAATGACAAAATTATCATGCATTTTATGTTTTTTTACAACTCTATTCCACGGAATACAATGAATATATTTAGATGTACACTTTTTTAAGTGTATGAAAAATTGACCTTGGATGTTGGTTTAGTGGAAACTAGGGATCCTACAAAACTGATGCCAATGGTCTGCCAATCTACACCCATTGTGTATCATAAACATGAGAGAAAAAAGAAAAGAGAAATTTAGTACTACTTTTTTTTTTTTTAAAAATAGTTATTTAAAAAGGGAGGAGTGGATGAAAGTGATTTGTTATGCAGTCTCTCTTAAAACGTGTGGAAGAGTATATAAATGTCGCCCACAATATTTGTCCAATAAGTATTATATAAGTCTTGTTTCATGGTTAAGCTAGGTGTTATCTATATTTATTGTGTGTAGTTGTACGTCATTTTCCTAAATGCAACCGCTCATTCTCAATTAGAATGCTAGTTTGAAGTTTATTAGTGACTCACACTCTAATTGAGAATGAGCAGAGAGACCTACAAGGCTTGCATACTAGTTTGAAAGGTTTAATTTTGTTTATGTGGGACAAGTACTAACAGTCCTCTCCATGTGCAACCCTTACCTCTAGAGGTGAGATAAATTGATGTAGATCGGATAGCAACATAATACTCAAATCCCTAGGATCAATATAGGAATGGTTCGAGTCGGTCAAATAGGTTGACTTTTTTGGATCTGGTTTTACATACATGGGTTTCGAACCACCCATGTCCAATCAGAAACAACGAGATGAGATGAGCTGATTGCACCCTTTATAGGGGATGCGATGACTTAGAGCGGATTTTGGCCAAATTACTTCGTTTTGGGCCTGAAAAATGTGTAAACTTTTCATACATGAATAATTTTACCGTGTGAAGTTAGAATTGATTTACACCAGTTCTGTCTTAATTTGGGTGATTAGTAAATTTTAGTCGAATATTTAGTTTAGAGCTTTCTCGACAAAATCTATAATAATGGCCTAATTGCGTGATTAATGATAATTAGGCCACATTTTTATATTTCTTAGTTGGTTTAGGGTTTCTACTACTAGATAAACTCTTGTAAGTCTTATGGTAAGGGAACTTTGGGTGAATTAATAATATCGAGAGAGTTCTCTTTTTTCACTTCTTATGGTATTTCTAGGAATCAACATATTAATTAATGCCTTTAGAATTGACATTCTGAAATGAATCAATGGGCTAGCAAGGGATTCTGAATCAATATTTGTGCATAAATCAATGGTTTCATTCATTTTGTTTCTCAACTCCCTTCTTGTTCATTATATTCGTGTTTTTTATACTTCCTTGCATTATAAATGGAAGCATCAAAAGACAAATTCATGGACATAACAAGTGCACCCATGGTGCAAATAAGGGCATAATTAATTACTAGGTCGATGAAATTGAGTCTTTCCAAAACGCTTCAAATAAGCTCCACTTTGCTACCATGTGCAATCATCCAACCAAAACCAGTGGACTTTTAGTTGAGAGACTCACGGACTCGTATACATGTTTGAAATGTGTTATTTTGTTGTTGTGGGATAAGATTAAGAAATGCTTCTACAGACTAGATTAGTGGTTTCTAGAAAAATTTTGCCCCTTCATCCCAATGACTATTAAGATTTGGTGGGTTTCTTAAAATGGGATACTTTTCTTTATGATATGATCTACAATCTTTGCTTCCTCATCTGTGAAGTGTTCTATCATGTTGACTCATGGTTTTCTCCGGTTGGGGAGGGCTCTTATTTAGTGTTTGTTTTACAACCTTTTGCTCAAATAACGTTGTGGAGGCTTTGAGTCATTTGTTTTAATTAAAAAGACATTCCAATTAATAAAAGTTTGCATCATTGATCAAGCTGAATTTATTTTGTAAGTAATGTGGAAGGGGAAGAAAAACTTGCCATATGGAACATGAAAATAATAACTTAAACAGGAAAAAAATGAATGAAAAAAAAGAGGATAGTTGTGAAAAATGAGTAAAGAGAAAGGACAAGGGTAATTATAATGTCTCATCCATATAAATATGTATATGCGGATATTCTTATTCGAGGGTACATTTTAAGCACATGAAAGAGGTCATATTGGTCCTCATTTGTAGAGATGCAATGCAGTTGTGCATATCAAATAACCCTTAGGAAAGAAATTTTGGAAAAAGATACTCATCTAAGGTCTCTTTTCATATTAAAGAAAAAGAATGCATCACTTTTCATGTAGGAAATATAGCTTATCATTCTATATTCCCCCTTGGCCATTGACACGTTTCATTTGAATTCCAAATTGGTAAAAATATTATTACCCGTGGGAGAATACATGCTCTATAAGCCCCTTTTCCATGGCCAGGTAAGGTGGTTGATCAACACACATATCCTGCCTGTGTCCCATCCCACGCTTAAGATGCACCAGAGTGTTGCATCAAAAAGCTTAACGAATAAAATAATTAAAATATTTTTTGTTTTTTGGTGGGGGCATTTATCTCTCTCCGAGCGGCTATAAAGGGAGCTCTCTGGCCCCATGTGGTTCATTTCCATAGAGAGAGAGAGAGAGAGAGAGAGAGAGATGTCCAGCCGCCGACCACGTCCCATTGATCCTCATCCGAGTCGCCATCAAGCAGCCCCTCGTTGCAAGTGAGCTGATCATGTCCCCTTCTGTCATTTGTTTGTGTTTTTTTTTGTTTCTGTTTCTGAGTGAGAGATCTGCTTAGATCTACTTCTTCCTCTCTCGTCATGTGATTGGATTCTTTTAAATGCTTGCTTCTAAGCAATAACGTTGGGTTTCTTATTTGATTAGGTTTAAAAGTTTGCTTAAGTTATATGAAATGACATGTTTTTTATTTGAATTTTGAATTTTGAATATGAGCTATCTCTGACTCCTCATTTAACTAATTTTTGATTCATTGCTTGATTTTTCTGAAAACAAATGTTAATTAGTATGATCATTTATGGCTTCTTATTTGCATATTGTTGTTTCATTATTTCTTTCTCAAAACTACAGTTGAATGTCATAAAAAAAACCTCAGGAATCCTGTCTTAATACAAATCGTTTAGGGTGTCACGTCATACTTGGAATAGGATTATTATGTCTCCTGGATTCGATTTCCTAATCAATCTGGACCTTATCTATTCTTCTGGGGTCTCGTACCGAGTCGGCCAAATCCAGCCCAAGTGTAATAGATCTGAGTTGCTACTGTGATTTAGTTCTAAGAACAAGATTCTTATATCATCATATGCTCACGGAAAGATGTAGATCTGTGGTATCTCATTTCTTTTTGTGCATATCTTATGGGCCAGTATCTGTCCAATCATTAAATTTGTGCTCTTTAATGTGCAAATGTGGTTTCGATGTAAGCGTAGCCTTTTCTTATAGTTAATTCTGAAAACCTATGCAAGTCCATCTTGCCAACACGATGCATTGGCAGGTGTCTAATCCTTGACAGTGGCCTTTTCTTATTTCATTTATTGTTTCCCTACATGGAACTATTTGTGTTGTATCTGGGAAGTCTTGATTACTTGTTCTGATCAATTTTTTACGTCCTTGATGTGACTTGGCTTTGTGTATTCTACAGTCTTAATTCATTTTCTCTTTATGTGGCTTTGTCTATTCTACAGTCTTAATTCATTTTCCCTTTATGTGGCTAATTTTACTTTGTTTGATCCGTCTTTTTTTAGTACATTTAGAATAGTGCAGGATTTTCATCTTGTTTCTGCCAGGTTCACTGTATTTGGAAAATCTCTACCCCCACCCCAGCATGCAACATGGATTAAATGTTTCAGAGTTCTTTAAAGTAACGGTTAGGCTTTTTCTTTTTCTTTTTCTTTTTCGGGGGAGGGTTAGATGTATGCAGTCTTACCCTTGCAAGCAGGCTGTTTTCACAACTCGAACCCATGATCTATTGGTCACAAAGGAGCAACCTCACCCAAGCCCGCAACGGTAAAAATGGTCCTGCCTACAATTTTTCTATGATTAAACTTTCTCTGGGCTGAGAGTGATCCTGTCTTTTGTGTTTTCACCTCATGGTAGGAACATTATACTTGTTTTGAGTATAAGTGCAAATTAAGAATTTTTTCCCTCAAACATTGGTATCTTTTCACATGGCTACTAATATGATTGTAACTAACTGCTGGACATCAGATCTGCTCACTTATCTTCGGGCCAACATAGTGTAAACAACGGTGGGAGACCAATGGATCCTCAACAACCTATCCTTGTTGTCACACCTCTGAAGAGTGTGCCATACACTGGTCCACCTCAGCCTTACACCCATATTCCATCGCCAACAGAAGGGGATCCTGGTCTTCCTACGAGAAACCAGCCTGCTATGGTATTTATACCTCCTCATTCAGCAGAGAAAGAGTGGGATGACCTTGTAGCTGCTACCAAAAGTGGAGTTACAGTTACTGGGAGTGCTGCAATGGGAATGGTGGGACCAGCTTTAGGATTAATAGATATTGGTGAATCTGAGGATACTTATGTATTTCGTGTCTCCCTCCCAGGCGTGGCAAATGATGAAAGTAAGTATTTTTTTATATATATATTTTTTGTGACTGACATTTAATTAGGTAGAAAATTTCGTAATCACTTTCCATATTGGTAATTATCTATTTTTTTGTGTCTGACATTTAATTAAGTAGAAAATTTCGTAATCACTTTCCATATTGGTAATTATCTTTCATGAATATATCAAAGAAATCGAATTTTATCTAATATTGGTGGATAAATTCACGATCAAGTTGGCATTTAAGCATCAGATTTAGTTCTTTAGTTAAAAAGCCCCTACATTACTTGAAAGACATATTTAATACGAAAAGATGTATAAAAGTGTTATGGTGGATTTGAATCCAATATACGCATATATATATATATATATATATATATATTTACATACACCTATATACTTACTGAAATCAGTGCATGCTTGTATTAACATGTAAGGATGAGGCTGTGTCAAGCTCTGAAAAAAAAAAGAATTCTTTCATTTTTATAGTACAGTTTCATATGCTACTAAATCATTTTAGAGCCATTTCTACATGATGTGGACTCCAAATTTTGTGTTATACATGATTCTGGTTATGGATTTGACCATTGACTTCGTAAGTGGTTCAGAATTCAGTTGCAATGTTGAGCCTAATGGGAGAATATTGATAAAGGGAGTAACATCAACTGGCGAGAAAAAAGTTCACAGGAACAACATGGTGTTTGAGATGCAAACGCAAAATCTATGTCCACCAGGGGGATTTTCTGTCTCATTCCAGCTACCAGGGCCGATTGATCATCAAGAAGTTACATCTAATTTTGGACTTGATGGCATTTTTGAAGGAGTTGTGAAGAAAAAGCTACAAAAAAGCCTCTGAAATATGATCAGTTCTCTATGTATGCTCTCTGTCTTTAGTTATGAATGTTCATTTCATAAATATTACGTGAAGTATATATTCTGTAGTTCTACAGAATTTTCTTTTCTCTTATTGGGAAAAATGAGTTGAGTTAGTTGAGCCTTCTTCGGTATATTGTCTTTGGGGCCTTTTATTATTGTTCCTGTAGCAAAATTTAAATATTCATTTCTGACAAACGAAGTTCATATAAACATTTAGAGCACTTGGGGAAGGGGCTGGTTAAACGGGTTTCTGATTTTGACATACACATAGCATGCAACCTTGTGAACTTACACGCATTTGATTTTGCTTCATCGACCATACCCTTATTCTATATTAGTGGCGTTGTGTTATTGTCAGTGGTCATC
Organism: Ilex asprella; assembly: GCA_023539305.1. Classification (NCBI taxonomy): domain Eukaryota; kingdom Viridiplantae; phylum Streptophyta; class Magnoliopsida; order Aquifoliales; family Aquifoliaceae; genus Ilex; species Ilex asprella. Next base: position 13,041,564 of record CM042191.1, read on the forward strand.
ATATTTGCTCTACGTACTCTGTACTATTATGTTCTTGTATTAGACAAATATCACTCACTAGTTGCTAAATTTTTATAGAATCCTTGTAGACAATCAACCATTATAGATGAAAAACACCACTTGGCTTCATGGAAATCATGAAGAGAGTTCATGTATTAGTAATAAAGAAGTTGATCTGAAACTTTTTGTGGCTTATGCTAGCATAACTGTGTGAAATGCCCATCATCATGGAATTTATGCATACATTATCTACTTTTGCTATAAAATTGTGCCGGGATGGGCATTTTTTTCACTTACTAAATTTATGGAGAAACCTGAAATTTAACAGCTACCATACTAAGTTTTGGGTCTCCTAAGATTTACTGCTAAAGGACCACAATTTCGTCAGTGTGAGCTTTGCATAATTGGAATTCAAATTTCACATGCCTTAATGAAATTTACACTTGGAGTGTCTTGATTGTGCTCTGGTTTGGGGTGTGGTGTGTAAACCCTAGAACTGCACACACGGCACATTTATTATATGCAAGAGTTGGCATTTGGACCAATCATGGGTCCTGGAAGAAGGATAATTGATGGGGGAGGTATTGGCTTTGTGACATTTGCTCATCAGGTTGGGCACTGAGCTCTTATCGTGCTCGGCGCTTGTAAACAATTCCCTTCATGCATAGCATATATCCAGTCATTTTGCTCTCATCTGGGAGTTGAGGAAGACTTGTAATTATTCATTCCTGGCAACTGATAGCCTCTAAAATCTAATCTGTCTTGCAGATTGCGGAAAACATTGACCCTGATTCGAAGATAAAACCATCATTAAGAATAGCAGCAAAATTGTGAAAGAATGGATTTTGGCTCAGTTTGAATCAGTAGAGGTGCTATCAAGCAAGTTCATGGTCAAGCTCAGAATGCGCTCTCCCTCTTTATTGTCTTCAACTGGGCTAGATTCTCTCAGGAGCACCTTCCTGGCTTTCATGTTTCTCTTGGCCCTTTTTGTTGCTTTATGCTTTCAGGACTCTTTGGTTGTATTCCTAGTTCCTAGTTACAAAATTACATTTTGTAAGAAGATAAAACTGTACTTTCCAAATTTATTTATCAAATGTTGTATACTAAATGATGTCTCAAAATTCTATGCATTGAATGTTTGGTTGAAGTTAGTAGGTTGAAGTTAGTAGACTCCATTAATCCAATCACACTGATTTGAGGTACAAATTTTGATGAATGATTTGGTAAGCATAGCATTGCTCTTTCTAAGAGACTGTTGGTCTTGTTTTGCTTTGTGTTCTGTTAGACTTTTTGTGTTAGCTTGCTTTTCTTGTACTTTATTTTGTTTCATGTGAATTTCAAATCTTGACAGAATTTTTCGTGGAAAATAATTTCACTACACGTATTTACTTGTCCAAATTTTTTGGTCTTTTTGGAAGGAAAATTTATTTTTGTCATGCCCCGAATTTTTATAAAACCACATAAATGAAAAATAAATCATTTAATCAAGAAATTCACATGGGTTAGAAATTGTAGGAGGCAAAAAGTGTGATTTACCTCTTTCTAGAATATGATTTGATATTTTGGGTAAAGAACGTGCAAAATGAACAAACTATCAAAGATCAAAATATTTCGATCGAAGGCACTCTGATGCTTAAGTTAGTAAGGGAATTGAGACAAATGAAAGAATATTAGGAGAGTTAAGCGTACCTTTCATCTTGGTTACTTGTGCGTTTTATAGATCCCTATTCAATTAAGGTTTTCATGATTATCGATTTAAGGTGGCACACCTTCCTCCAATTAGGTGACTCTAGTTGAAAAGTTGCTGATAATTCTTCGGTAATTCCTCTTGACGTTCCTATAATTTTGCCAATTCGTTTAGTGAGAATCCCTGAGTTTTAGGCATAACTTTATCTTTCCATTTACCATTTCAGACAGCTCGGTCTTGATAAGAGCCGAGCTCCTTTATTACTCACCGAACATATCGAACAACTCGGCTCGGTAATAAACGAGCTCTTTCATTGCCTTGCCGAACACATTGATAAATTCGGCTAGGTATGCTGACTGAGTGACTGATATCTCCATCACGTGTCTCGTCTTATCATCCCCATGTGAGCCTATTTAATGTCGTAACACGTGTAATAAAGGGAGCCATCCCCTTCATTAGCCCCAAGAAAACGTCTGACAGGCGTCTTTTGTCTATCAGTCGTTTATGCCTTTTCATCATCATTGCGCATACTTGTGACATTCCCCTTTGCTTTGGCAACATACTTAATATTTTAATAACCTTTGCAATTCCCTCCCTTTATAAACGATTTCTTTTCGTCTTTTCTCTACTATGCCTCCTCAGCTTCAGACTCATCCCTATATTTGCATTATTCTCTCCCTTTTTGTACTTCAACTTCCTCCATGGCTCCTTTTACTCCTGAATAAGTCTCTATTTTCAAAGTCAAATACCATATTCCAGACGATGTTGACATAAGAGTTGTTGGAAAAGAGGAGCCTTTGATAGGCATCAGAGAAAACATCCCTATCTATACTCGTGCGATCACAAAAAGTGGTGTACGCTTCCCCCTCGACCCTTTGCTCATTTGGGTGTTGTCAGTAATGAAGCTATGCCCCATCCAGTGCTGCCCAAATTTTTTCAGAATAGTAATGGGTGTGGCAGCTTTGAACAAACTCCTAAACTTGAGTTTAAGATTGTGGAAGATCATATACTATTATATCCTTAAACCTGTTGGAGACAACTATTACCTTGCGGTGAGGAAGAAGGACCATTATCTGGTGACACACCTCCCAGATTCAAATAAAGGTCATGAGAATGATATTGTTTTCATTTCTGAAATTTGGGAATATGTTGTTGATGCTACTCCGTCTTATTGCTGCTCTTATGAAGAAGGTGTTCCAGGTATTTGAATCTTTTACTCTTCCAAAGTGGCTTTTTTTTTGCTTCACCATTTTATGACATAAGACTTCTATATGAAGGAGAGACTGTAAAGGGTAGAGTTCCTAAGTCTTCTGTGAAGATTGGTGAACTTAAGAAAGTTTGGGACTACAATGAGACATTATTCTGCCGAGTTGCTCATACCTTGCTTGGTTATACACCAACATATAAATCTTTCATAGCCGTGTTGAACCGACCAACGCGACTCTTGCCGCAGATCGGGAGACCATCTAGATTGCTCGGGAACAGACACCTCGAGCACGTAAGAAGTCTTCTCTTGTCAGTTCTGGTCGAAGAACGGTGAGGAACTTTTTTGAATTTTTATCAACTATCGAGCCAACCTCATCCACCGAACTGATTCCAACAACTTTTGTGCCTTCAATCCCTGTTCTTGAGGAGCCTGCTGCCGAGGTTCCAAACAAGATTGTTCTTCCCGAGCCAGAAGATACAAGTCTTGTCGTTGGCAATCAAACAAACTTGGTTCGGACCACTGAAACTTCAATTCCGGTTGAGTTGGATTGCCCAGATGCTGTTCATTCTCCTTTTCAACAAGATGATTCAATACTTGAACTTGCCAAAGACCCTGCCTCAAAAAGGCAAAAAATTGTTGAGTTGGAGGTGAGCCTCTCTCCCAGGTCTGTCAATCCTCCATTCCGACCTATCCTCAGCGCAAAAAGGAGAGAGATTACTGCAAAGGATTCTACGATCAAAGATTTCAACATCGTAGTGGGGATTGCTCGGTGGGTAATCTTGCCTCGGGATTTGGCTATGAATGAGGATTTGACAGATGATGAAGTGTCTCGTCAAGCCATTCAACACCTGCTCCTGGTAAGACTTGTTCCTTCTTTGCCGATTCGTTTCTTATTTATTTAAAAAATTTTTAAGTCTTCTTTCTCCCATTTATAAGGGTCTGCAAAAAGTTCATGAGGTAGAGGCTAGGATAGCTCGAAAAGACAAAGCTATGAAGGACGCTATTCATGCTCGAGCCTCGGCGCTGGCAAAGAAAGATTCTATGGACAGAGATTTTGCCAAGATCTGTGAAGAAGTCAAGGTTCTACGGACTCAAAATCAAAGCCTGACTGAGAAGAACCAAAAGCTTCAAACAGAGATTGGAAAACTGAGAGACTCTAAGCATGAGTTGAACGTACAACTCTCCCAATCCTAGCTTGATTACACAAGTCTTCTTGAGGAGTTCGATCAATACAAGTCTGAAGGAAAGGAAAGAGAAGATGTTGTATATAGGCCTGTCAAAATCCAACACGACACAATTAACTGACACGATTAACCGTTGATTAAACGGGTTTGAGTGAGACCTAAACGGGTTCGCGTGTTAAACGGGTCAACTCGTTTAACACGTTTAATAAACGGGTCATGTTCGGGTGAGACATGCTAACCCGTTTAATTAAAATTAATAAAATAATAATTTTTTAAAAAATAATTAATTTTTTTTTAATAAAAGTCATATAGAAAATATATAAAGGTATTTTTTCTTAACCTAATCTAATTTTGCAGCTTCTTGAACGGTTGTATACGCCTCCAATCTTTTGCTCCTCTCTCTTTCTCTCTCTTTATCTCTCCCTCTCTCTCAGCGAGTAGATCTGTGTTAGATTTGAGTTGATTATAGCTGGGAATGACAAATTTTTGTGTAGATCTGTGTTAGATCGATACCTTCGAGCAGATCTGTATTCGAGTAGATCCGTTTGAGGATCAAGGATATTCTCATTTTCCCCTTTGAGCAGATCTGTGTAAGTACCTTCGAGCAGATCTATGTAAATACCTTCGTTTACAATGTTTTAGATATAGAACATGCTATTTTAATAGCTTTACATTGGAAATACACATTGATATGTTATGTACAGAGTATTCGTGCATATTGGTTCTCTGAAATGCTGCCTCTGCTTTCTTTAATCTGCCGTCATTTGGCACCTATTTTCTTATGGTGTGAGGCAAGATGGTCAGGAGTTTCTTTTGGATGATACTTCTTTTGGGGGTTGCTATCTTATATCAATTTTGTTCAGGCCTGGAACTTGATTCTCATTGGAACTTTAGTTCTTTTCGAGGTGCAAAAACCAAGGCAAAGATGCTAAGCTTTATATGAAGTGTCATTCATTTGGTTGTTCTCAATAGTAGGATTCATTTGTGCAGTGAAGACTTGGTGAATGTCTATGAAGACTTTGAAGTTTTTATCCAGCTCCTTTCATTAATCCCATAATATTCAAATGAATAGAAACTTAATTCCAAGAGACAGATTTTTGTCTGCTTGTTTAGTTTGAATCAAACTAATCCTTCCATGAGAATGAGAATATTGCAATATGTACTGAAAAAAGGCTTCTCTAGATGAACCTCATGATTTATTCAAGAGCAATCCATCAAAACCTGAAGTTCATTATGCATTACCAAGCCAGTCTCTCCCTTATTATGTCCCCTGGATGCGTCTTATCTTTGTCAAAGGGTCTTCGCATAGCATGTCTACGAGTCTGAATTCGGGCAATGTTGTCCATGGCATAGATTCATTTCTTACAAGCCCCAGTAACCATTTGTAAGCTCTGTTCAATTTGGACATCGCAGAAGTCCAGGCCAATTAATTGATTTAGACCACATTTTAATCGTTGCCTCTCTACCTTAATTGCAGAGGGATTGATGTGGTTGTTTCCTAAAATTGCTTCCCACAGTTCATGCATTAAAGGAATGATCTATCAACTTTTATCCAATCTAACCAATCAGTAGGATTCCACAGCTTTTTATTGAAGTCCTTTTGCCAGAATATTTGATCCTATGGAGTTAGGCGATGGAAGACCAAGTCCTTGATACAAGTGTCCCTAATTTTATTTTGTTTTGTGATTATTGTGAATAATGCTTCTGATTGATGTGAAATATAGATTTTGAGATATATATAAAGGCACCCTCTTTATATCATTTCATGCTTGAGAGAACTTAATGGAAACAACTCATACTTACTAAATTGAAATGAAGTTATGTAATTCATTGGTGGGTTTCATTGCTCAGGTTCTATCTTTTTCTTTTCTTTTCTCTTCAAATAAGTTAAATCCCGTAGTGGGCTGATTTCTTTTCTATCTTCCACGAATTAATTAGCAAGTAATATGATCACAATTCCAAAGTACTGAACATGATTAAATGGAATGATGCATGTGACTGTTTTTAGGAAATCAATGATCAAATTACAATCATTTTTTAATTGTTTTCTTCGCAAATACTTTTCACTTAATCAATGTAAGTTATTTAACTATATTTTTTTGTCTTAAACAGATGGATTCTTTCGAGCATAATATAATAATTTCTGATGAAGAAGATCAGGTCAGACATGAATCTAATGTAGTTGCAACTCCAACAACACAGACATCAACTGGTACAACTACAAAAAAAGGTAAATCTAATCGTAAACGACAAAAGACTTCAATAGTATGAAAATATTTTACAGAATTAAATGAAAAATATCCAGACGGCAAGAAGCGTGTTGCATGTAATATTTGTGGTATCAAATATATATGTGATTCTAGTCATGGAACTGGTAACATGCATACTCACATGGAAAAATGTGTGAAAAAAGACAGCAGGGATATTGGACAATTACTTCTAAGTCAAGGTCAAGGATCTATGTTAATGCGATCCACTAAATTTGATCATGAAAAGTTTCGTGAGTTAACGGTTGAGGCAATTCTTAAACATGATTTACCATTTCGATTTGTCCAATATGAGGGTATTAGAGCAATGTTCAAGTATGCTTATGAGAATATCAAGATGCCTTCTAGGAATACTGCAAAGTCAGATGTGTTAAAAATGTATAAGAGAGAGAAGGATAAACTTAAAATTGTGTTGGGTTCCCTTCCTGGAAGAATTTGTTTGACATCTGATTTGTGGACTTCTATATCGACTGATGGATATGTTTCTCTCACAGCCCATTATGTTGATCTAGATTGGAAGTTGCAGAAAAGAATTTTAAACTTTTGTCTCATGCCCCCTCCCCATACTGGTATTGCCTTCTCAGAGAAAATTTATACATTTTTGACTGATTGGGGAATTGAAAGGAAATTATTTTCTTTGACTTTGGATAATGCTTCTAGTAATGATTGTTTTGTTGAGTTGTTGAAGAATCAAATTAACCTTAACAATGCTCTCTTGAGGGATGGTGAGTTCTTCCATGTTCGGTGTTGTGCACATATTCTTAATTTGATAGTCCAAGATGGGCTTAAAGAAATTAATGAGTCAGTGATAAAAATTCGAGAAAGCATCAAATATGTTAAAGGTTCATCGGGAAGGAAAAAGAAGTTCATGGATTGTGTTGCTCAAGTTTCATTGGAGAGTAAAAAAGGTTTGCGAGGAGATATTCCAACTAGGTGGAACTCAACTTATATTATGCTTGATAGTGCACTTTTTTATCGTCATGCATTTATTCATTTATAGTTGAGTGATTCTAATTATAGACATTGTCCTTCTCAAGAAGAATGGAGCAAAGTAGAGAAGATTTCTAATTTGTTGAGGGTGTTTCATAAAGTTACTTATTTATTCTCTGGTACAACATATCCCACAGCTAATTTGTGCTTCCCCCAAGTGTCCCTAATTCAACATACTTTGAAGGAGGCATTGACAGATAATGATAATTTTATGAGGATAATGGGAAGTCATATGTATGCCAAGTATTGGTCAAATTATAGTGTGATTCTTTAAATTGCTATCATCTTAGATCCTCGGTACAAGATTCAGTTTGTTGATTGGGCTTATTCAAAACTTTATAATGGTGATTCCTATGAGTTTAAGTGTGTTCAGGATACTTTATTTGAGCTCTTTGAATTGTACTCTGTCAACTTCTTACATGTTTTTCCAAGTACTTCAAGTAGTGAGAAACAAGTTTGTGAGACTCATGGTCTTGATGATTCCGAAAGTCTTTTTCAAGTAAAATATAATTTAGTTTGTTTGAATTGAATGTGATCAAGGTAGTTTATTGTATATTCGTAATTATTTTGTACAAAATGTAGGATTTTGAAAAAACGGGAAGAAGAAGATTCTCCTGTTTCTCGAGTGACTGAGTTACAATTGTATTTTAATGAAAAAAGGCTTGATCGAAAGAAGGACTTGGATATTCTAACCTTTTGGAAAGGAGAGTAGTTTTGGCATCCTATATTGTCTCGGTTGGCTTGTGATGTGATGAAAATTCCTATTTCTACAGTTGCATCTGAATCTGCATTTAGTATCGGTGGTAGAGTTTTGAATAAGTATCGAAGTTCACTTTTGCTAGAAACTGTTCAAGCTTTAATTTGTACTAGAGATTGGATTTATGGGAAGAGCAGTAAGTTTGATTCCATTTCACTAGTATTATTTTTCTCATTATACTAATTCATCTGATCATTGATTCATTTATGTTTTGCTGTGCTTAGTTGTAGATGATTCTAGTGATGATTCGGAAGGAGAAATAGATGATGATGTTTTCAATCAAAATATGAAATCTAATAAAACTATATCTGCTCAATGTTCTAATTCTATAATTGATCATGACTAAAGAGAGGTAATGCCAATTTTTTGGTACTGATCTAGTTATAAGTCTATTTAATTATTAATGTTATATAATATTTCATTTTAATTTGTGTAGGGCATGGGAATTTGATTGTTGATTTTGTTCGTTGTCGTGGAGGTGGAGATTTTATATCTTTCACGGGATTTTTTGAATCATGGAATTTGTGGCTGTAATATGATTGTTATTTTGGATTGTATTTATGATTTGTAATATGGTTGTTGGTGGAATTTGGATATTTTGGATTGTAGTTTGTACTTTATAATATGGTGTGATATGATATTTTTAAATATTACATTTATTTGTATTAGTTTGTTAGTTTTATAAAATTACATAACTTTTTTAAATAAACAGGTAAATAGTTAAATGAGTGGCTTACCGTGTTAAATTGGTCAAACGTGTGGTAAACAAGTAAATGGGTTAAACGGGTGGTTTACCGTGTTAAATGGGTGGCTTATCGTGTTAAATGGGTTAAACGAGTGGTTTACCGTGTTAACCCGACCCAACCCGACTTGACTCGTTTAAAATTAAACGTGTTAAACGAGTCGTGTCGTGTTACCCGTTTATTAAACGATTCGTGTTCGTGTTTCGATTTTTTACCCGTTTATTAAACGTGTCGTGTACGGGTTTACGTGTTTTTCACCCGTCACCCGTTTAACCTGACACGTAACCGTTTAACCCGACACATTTGACACCCCTAGTTGTATATGATGAAGGTGTTAAAAAGGCAGATAATGATTTGGATCTACAGATCCCTCAACTTTGGGATGCATACTTTAGCAAGGGCTAGCATGCTGCTTTGATTGCTACTAAAGTTCCCTCATCTTCCAAGCTCTTCTCTCGTCATTCCCTTCCTAGCTCCTCATAACCTCCTGAAAACACTTAGAAATTTTCTTTGTAACTTGATGTAAAGATCCTTTTGAGACGTCGTTGTAATCTTTTGAAGTTTAAATGAAAGCTCTCTTCGGTTTCTGTAATGCTTAGAAAAACATGAATTGCGAGGTTTGAAACCTTTAAAGTTTTAGGAATAATTTGGAATTTTAAAGTTATGACCCTAGCTTGGCCCTTCTCCAACGAGCTCTGCCTCTCAACATACACCATTAAAATACTTGGAAATAATTCGGACTCTTTGAAGTTATTGCCTTAGCTCGGGCTTTCTTCAAAGAGCTCAATCTCTCAATAGAGTTTTAAAATACATAGAAATAATTTACTCTTGAAGTTATGGTCTTCGCTCGGTCCTCTTCAAAGAGCTCGATCTCTCAATAGAGACCTTTAAATACTTAGACAAAATTTACTCTTGAAGTTATGGCCTTTTCTCGGCGCTTCTTCGAAGAGCTCAGTCTTTTAAATACTTAGACTAAATTCAGACTCTTGAAGTTATGGTCTTTGATCGACGCTTCTTTGAAGAGTTCGGTCTCTCAACAGAGACCTTTAAATACTTAGACAAAATTCAGACTCTTTAAGTTATGGCATTTGCTCGGTGCTTCTTTGAAGAGCTCATTTCTCCATAGAGACCTTTTAATACTTAGACAAAATTTAGACTCTTGAAGTGTTGACCTTTGCTCAGTGTTTCTTTGAAGAGCTTGGTCTCTCAACAGAGACCTTTAAGTACTTAAATAAAATTCAGACTCTTGAAGTTATGGCATTTGCTCAGAGATTCTTTGAAGAGCTCGATTACCGAATAGAGTCACTCTTAGGCCCCCTGGGCATTCTTGAGATGATTTCTACCTCGCAATGACCCGCCAATCTAATTAGACTCAAATATATTCCTAATCAGCTTACATCGTCATGTCTAGCTGAGGGCTTGGATTCAATTGGGTGGTTGCTCCTGATTTTAGCTTATATTTCTATCAGAATTTTTTGCCTCACTGCCTTAACAGTAGGACGCATACAAAAAGGAAAGTGGAACAAGAATAGGAAGATGAATCTTCAAAAACCTTTAGTCATAACTTCCGTTCGCATCAGTACATTTGTTAATCACTTATTAATTCTTAAATGGCACCCTTAAATTCTCGAAAGCACTTCGGAGTTCTATTTAAAAAGATACTTTTTAGAAATACAATTTTCTTAAATTTGCAGAATTCCAGGGTCATGGCACCATTTTATGGTTCATGGTCTCGAGCTCATAATATCCACTGCCCCCAACTCAGGCTATTCTGTACAGAACCTCCTAATTTACACCAAGCTTTCCATGCGCTGGGTCCTTAGCTGATCCCAATACACATCTAAGGACCAAGTCCCCTAGCTTTCCATTGCGGATTGACTTTTTTGTCGTAAGCTCGGGACATTTGCTGCCGATAAGAGACCATCTTTATCGCTGCTTGCTCTCTTTTTTCTTCTACCATATCAAAATCTCGAAGGATGACAGAGTCATTAGAATTGCTTTCCACTAGCTCGGTTCTTAAGGTCGGCAAACCAACCTCTAATGGAATTACTGCCTCCATCCCATAGGCCAGATCGAATGGGGTTTTCCCAGTTGAGCATTATGGCGTGGTTCTGTACATCCACAAAATGCTCAAAAATTCTTCCACCCATCTACCTGTTGCATCCTCTAGTCTTTTATTGAGACCATCCAGTATCGTATTGTTGGAAAATTTTGCCTGCCTATTACTCTGAGGAAAAACGGTGGTCAAATAGTGGTTCCGAATTCCATATTGCTGGTAGAAAGATTTGAAGGAACGACTATCAAATTGGGTCCCATTATCAGAGACGAGTGCATTAGGGATCCCAAACTTGGTGATAATGTTCCTCCAGACGAACTTCCTCGTATCAGTATCCCTGATATGAGAAGGGGCTCGGCTTCTACCCACTTTGAGAAATAGTCAGTTGTAACGAAGAGGAACTTTTTATTACCAAGGGCCCGAGACAACGGTCCCACAATATCTAGCCCCCATTGCACAAATGGTCATGGGCTCGATAATAGCAGCAATTCTTGGAATGATTTTCTTGGTATTGGTGAGAATTTCTGACATTTCTCACATCGTCTGACAAATTGTTGGGCATTCTTCTGCATATAGGGCCACCAGAACCCCTGGGAAATGACTCGATGCGCTAGGGATCTTCCACTAGTGTGAGCGTCGCAAGTTCATTCGTGGATTTCGAATAAGAAATCAAGAATCAGTTTGGGGTGTACACATTTCAAATAGGGTCCACTGAAAGAACGTCGATAGAGTTCATCCTTTGAAGATAACCAGAACTGAGCTACCTTCAGTCGCATTTTATGGGCCTCTTTTTTGTCTTCAGGTAAGTCCCCATTCTTTATGAAAACGATGATTTCCTCCATCCAACTCGGCTCTAACTTTGCCGTTGAGACTTCATCTGACCTAGTAGCTGAGATACTCGGCTCAGGATGGAATTCAATAGTGATAGCCCTTTCAAACTGCTGGTCAATAGCCGAAGCTAATGATGCTAGGGCATCGGCATGACTATTTTTTGTTCTTCCAACCTGCTGGATTGAATACTCTAGAATCTGTCCTAATTTTTTTACTACAACAACATGATATGCCATTATTCTATCATCATTTGTCATATACTCCCCTATTATCTGATTTACTATTAAGTGTGAATCAGAGAATATCTGGAGACTCTTTATGCCCAATTTGATTGCAAGTTTTACTCCTGCTATTAAAGCCTCATATTTTGCCTCATTATTTGAGGCCTCAAGCCCGAGCCTGATAGCTTTCTCCAAAATATAACCCTCCAGACTTTCTAGTATGAAGCCAATTCCTACACCCTTCTGGTTGGAGGATCTGTCAACGTACATACTCCATTTTCCACCAAGCTCTAACCTTCTAGCACCATCAGGTCGGTTATTCCCAAACTGGGCTTTGGTTGAAATTCTACGATAAAATCCTCCATGACCTGCACCTTGATCGCCGTTCTTGGTTCGAACATGATGTCAAAATCCTCGAGCTCCACTGCCCACTTAGCAATGCGTCCTAATAAGTTGGCCTTCCGAAAAAGAGCTTTCAATGGTTGGTCGGTGAGTACTATAATTCAGTGTGTTTGGAAGTAGTGTCTGAGCTTCCTAGCCGAGTTAACCAAGACAAGAACAAGTTTCTCTTATTGAGTATATCTTGAATCAGCATCCAAGGGTATCTTGCTCACACAATATATTATCCTTAATTTTTCCAGGCCCTTTCTCATTAATGCTCCACTTACTGTGTGTTCAGATATGGCTAAATAGAGGAAAAGACGCTCCTCGGGCTTTGGAGTCGTAAGGATTGGTGGGGAGGCGAAATATTTCTTGAGATTTAAAAATGCCTCCTCGCATTCTTGACTCCAAAGTGCTCCATTCTCCCCTTTAATTGATTGAAAAATGGTCTGCACTTGTCAGATGCTTGGGTTATGAACCTTCCGAGTGCGGCTATCATTCCAGCTAGTCTTTGTACCTTTTTAACGGTCTGAGGTGATTGTAGTTCTGCAATCGCCTTTACCTGATCGGGATTCTCTTCTATCCCTCGATAGGTGACAAGGAAAATAAGGAATTTCCCTAAACCAACCCCAAAAGCACACTTCGAGGCATTTAACTTCATCTTGTTCCTTCGTCGACGTAGTGATTTATTGCCCTTCAACTCTTAACCATCATGTCGTCGATGTAGACTTTTAAGGTGCTACCAATCATGTGTGAGAACATCTTAGTTACTAACCTCTGATACGTCACTCTTACATTCTTCAACTCGAAGGGCATTATCTAGTAGTAGTATGTCCTTTCAAGCGTTATAAAAGTAGTCTTTTCTTGATCCTGTTTAGTTAGGGGGATGTGGTGATATCCCATGTAGGCATCCAAGAAACTTATTTGTTCATGCCCAGCAGTTGCGTCTACCAATTGATCAATCTTTGGTGGGGGAAGCTATCTTTTGGACAGGCTTTGTTGAGGTCGGTGAAGTCAACATAGATTCTCCACTTCCTATTTTTCTTCTTCACCACCACGGTATTTGAAAACCAGGTCGGGTATTGCACTTCCCTGATGGTTTGGGACTCCAGTAATCGTGTCACTTCCTCTTTTACTACTTCCTGATATTGGGGTGCCGACCTCCTAAGCTTTTGCTTGATTGGCTTGAAGTTAGGGTTAACGTTCAGTTGGTGACATGGCACTTCGAATGGTATGTCGGGCATAACTCTCGTGCTCGAAGCGAAAACATCGACATGTTCCCGTAGTAAGGTGACAAGCTCGTTTTGTTGTTTGGGGCTAAGAGTCGTTCCTAATAAAAAGTACTTATCCTGGTCTCCATCCTTGTCTAAAGACACTTTAGTCAAGTTTTCGATTGTTCGGTCGATAACATCTTTTTCTGTGCCTAAAGGTACTTTAGGACTTTTCATGATAGACTGGTCAGTAAAATTAGCCAAGCTGTCAGATGTTGATTGCTATTTCGCCACCTCGGCTACCGAACTTTGACGAACTTCTACTCCATCTTTGGCTTTGACCAAGGCTAGTAAACAAGTTCTGGAACTGACTTGGTCTCGTCTAATGTTCTCTATTTCTTCAGGCGAAGGGAATCTCAGCATCTGGTGGTATGTTGATGGTATCGCCTTCATCTCATGTAGCTAAGACCGCCCCATTATCGCATTATAAGCCAAGACCATATCAACTACCAAGAACTCGGTCATCACGAAAACTAGTCCAGTCTTGACAGGTAGTGTGATCTTCCCTCTAAGAAGAACCGTTTTTCCACTAAAACTGATTAATGGAGTATTGGTGAGCTTAAGATCTTTCTGCTTGAGTCTGAGCTTGTCGAAGAGATTCATATACATAATTTTAGAGGAACTTCCTAGATCAATCAGAACCCTCCTTACATCGTAATTTGTAATCCAAAATGTCACAACTAACGCGTCATTGTGTGGCTGATAAACCCTAACCAAATCCTGCTCGGTGAAGCAAATGGCCTCAGTTGACTCTTCCACCTTAATCTTTTTATTCCTCACCTCTGGAGTCAATCACAGCTCATAGACTTCCCTTTCTTTCGCGGCTTTCTGAATATATGCCCTACCAACATTATTCATTGACATCTGTGGATTCATTACAGGGTGGATTACATCTATTACACCTGCCAGTGTGGACTGATCTCCTTTGGGTTCGGTTCTTCCTCTGTCGGTTCTTGCTCCACTTTCGATGAACTCGACAGGATGCCCAGCCTGGACCAGTTCTTCTAAATACTGCTTCAAAGATCGGTAATTTTCAGTCATGTGACCTACATCCCGATGATATGAACATCTGAAATTATGAATCCTTTTCGAAGGATCCCTTGTTAGCTTGTTGGGCCACTTGAAAAATGGTTTTTCCTTGATTTGATTCAATATCTTGTATATGGATTCTTTGAACAATGTATTTACTCCAAGAAATGGAGATTTCGAGAAATACTTCTTTCTTGTTCTTTCTTCCTCCCTCCCTGTTCAGTTCGGTCTATTTTTCACGGTCAAACTGCCTTCTGTTCTGATGATCTTTAACCACATCTATGGATAAGTTGTCGTTGACTTTAGCATACTTCTCAATTCTCACCATCAGTTCTTCCAGGTCTGTAGATGGCCTCCTGATGAGTGATTGATATAGAGGATTCTCCTTCGGCAACCTAATTTTAAAGGATGCAATTGCAATTTCAGGATTGCAAACTTTAACTTCGTTCATCGTCTCCCAATAGTGATAAGCATACTCTCGTAGAGTCTCATTATTTCGCTTCTTCAATGTCAGCAGAGCCCCGACATCCTTGGACTATTTGCTGCTCGTAATGAATCGAGCTGTAAATTGCTCGGCTAACTGTGATCATCCGTCTATCGATCCCTTCGACAAGTTGTCGAACCATTTCATGGCCGACTCTCCGAGGCTGCTGGGGAAGATGGTGCAGAGCAAGGGTTTGTTCCACCGGTGAATGGTCATCAATTGTCTGAAATGTCTGATGTGGGAGACTAGATCGGTCTTTCCATCGTAAAACTTGAAATTCGGGATGGTGAATTTACTAGGGATACCTCTATTTTCAATCCACAAAGTAAAATAGATGACTCTGAGCTGTCATTGTATTCTCTAGTTTCCCTTCTGGCTAGATCCCTAGTCGACCTCTGTTCTAGCCTCTTCAATATTTGTTCAGTTTCTCAGTGATGTACTACTTCCAAGAGTCCTCCTCTAGAACCTGAGGTCTATTTTTCAGGTACCTATCATCTTTGGCATTCTTGGTTCTGTCATGTTTCTCTTTGGGACTTTCTCGTCGGCTTTCCCTCCCACGCTTCTTTTTTCTAGTCATCTCCTTCAGCTTGACTTTTAACTCTTCGTTCTCCTTTACCAAGTCTTTTTCCCTGACATAGAATTTCTTGAATAAATTTTCGTGCGCATCCAATCGATCCTGTATGGATTGGACTAACTTCACCAAGGAGCAGTTCTCCCCCTTGGCACAGAGGGATTCACCATGATCTTCGCCATTCTTGTCCTGATTCCTCTTTTGTTTGAAACTTGAAGATACCTTGTCATCCTCGCGAGGTCTAGAGAGACTTTTCGCAACATGCAACCTAACGTTGCTGTCAGATGGAAGCGACACTAGATCAGAGTTCCCTAAGGCAAAATTGGCTATATGTGATCTGATATCACTTCTGAGTCTTGACATCATAGCTTTTTGTTTTGGCTGGTGAGAATTTTCCCATAGATGGCGCCACTTCTTTTTAGAATATGATTTGATATTTTTGGTAAAGAATATTTCTAAACTTGATCTCCTAGTCTTATCAGCTTGCAAAATGAACAAGCTGCCCAAGATCGAAGTGCTTCAATTGAAGGCACCCCGATGCTTAAGTTAGTAAGAGAATTGAGACGAATCAAAGAAGACCAGGAGAGTTTAGCGTACCTTTTACCTTGGCTCCTTGTGTCTTTTATAGATCACTGTTCAGTTAGGATTTTCATGATTTTCGATTTAAGGTGACACACCTTCCTCCAATTAGGCGGCTCTAGTTGAGAAGTTGCTGATAATTCTCTAGCAATTCCTCTTGCCATTCCTATAATTTCGTCAATTCGTTTAGCCAGAATCCCTGAGTTTTAGGCATATCCTTATCTTTCCATTTATCGTTTCAAACAGCTCGATCATGATAAGAGGCGAGCTCCTTTATTACTCATCGAACATATCGAATAACTCGGCTTGGTAATAACCGAGCTCTTTCATTGCTTTGTCGAACACATTGATCAGTTTGGCTAGGTATGTTGACCGAGTGACTGATGTCTTCATCACGTGCCTCGTCTTATCATCCTCACGTGAGCCTATTTAATGTCGTAACACGTATAATAAAGGGAGTCATCCCCTTCAGAAATATTTTCTTAAAAAATACACATTTGCTTTAAATAAATTCACATATTGAAAATTTGTTATAATTTGGGCTGAATATTTGAGCATTAGTAAATGACAAGAGCAACATATGATAGCATTCTAAATTATAAACTATCTAAACAATAACATAATTTGTCCATTTCAATATCAAAGTAGTAAACAATCCAACCAAAATTAACTTTCCAAAACCCAAGTATAGCAACAATCCATGATCATAGTCTAAAATAATCAAGTAATGAGTTAACTAAGCAACTATTCTTCAAACTTCTACTTCTTGATCTATATCCTCTCGATCAATTTCAAAACTTACATCTAACCCTGCTTCCATATTCACATCCAAATCTTAAAAAGGTCAGAGGTAAGCACAACTAACTCCATAGAGAAATCTTTGTCAAACCTAAATAAAGTCTTCAAAATATATAAAACAAGTAGGTCAAAGTTCCAAAATAGATATATATAGCTTTAGAACAAAAACATGTGAGTACCAATGATTTCATATAATTTTCGCATATTTTAGAATAATTGAAGTAAATGATCAAGAGGATACACATTTTTATTAGCAAGAATCTCACACATTGAAACACATTGAGTCGACAACATAGTGACAATCATAACAATCCCCGAAGGATATCAAGAAGAATCGATATTGAAAATCAACATCTAACAAATTTTTCTAAGGAGTAGTAGGAACCATTGGAACCCCACAATGAACCAAACACATCCACTACAAGTGGTAGAAAATCTTGAAACCTCTCAAGGTAACATGCACGTTTACACATTCTGTGATAATAGTTCAGGAGATTAAAGCATGCCTTTAAAACCGATTGAGTAATGCAACCATGATATTTTTGATAGTCACAAAACTGGAAAAAGTATAATGAAAAGATGTATGATATCTTAAATCAACATTCACAAGTCTTCATCCTTTAAAGATCTAGGGTTTGAGGACTCAAAACGCATATAGAATGAAGGTTAGATATGTTTCGACAAGATTGCATCATGAGTTTCAACAAGAATCGAAATCCATACAAATCTACAGTATTTATATGAATACAATTTAAAATCTAGATTTGTATAACCCTAGCCTCAATGGTTAGAAAGGGAAAGAAACCCAACCTCGATTCAAGAAAATTGATTTGTACGCGTTTCCTTTTGTCTCTACATGTTGAACTCGACAATCATTACCCTGAGATTCTCTTTTCCTTCTCTCTCTCTTCTCCCTAAGTCTCTCCTAGGTTCATTAAGGTTAAAATACGTGTAAAAAAACCCTAAAATTTGATCTCTAGGGTATTTATGGTCCCAAAAATAGGTGAAATGGCATGCAACAAAACCCGTCTTTTTTTGTATGTGCATCTGGATATAGATCTCACGTCCAATGGAGTCAAGTCTCTGTTTAAATTTATTTAACAAGCATCCGAACGCAAATCTCTCTTCCAGATAGACCTAACTCTCTGTCAACAATTGTAGACACGCGCCTACACGCAAATCTCACGTCCAAACAAACCTCTCTCTTTGTCTCTCTCCTAGACATCTTTTGTGCTATACTATCCTCCAAAAATTATAATTTTTCCCCTACATCCTCTATTTCTACCAATATAACATTCCTAGGGTTTTTTTGTTTTCCAAATCCATTCCTAATGCTAGTTTAACTATTTAACATGATGATTAATATTCTACTATTTAATTTAAATAAATCTATGAGGTCTTACATATTTTTTCTTTCTTTTTTTAATTGTGTTTCGAATTGTTTTATTCATCCCAGAATATTAGGTATACCTTGTCGATTCAAGCTACACCATTTGCACTAAATGCTTGAAAAATTAAGGGTAAATTACACTAGCCCCCTTGAACTATGTCCCTTATTTGGCATTACACCTTAAACTATCAATTTTCACATTCCACTTTAAACTATGAGCATGAATCCTTAAGTAATGGCAAATTGAACGTGTTTACAAAACTAAATCATTTTCTTAATGACAGAGATAATTGTCATAACAACGGAAAATTGCTGCCAAATGCCAAGTTTCCCTGAAGTTTTTATTATTCCATGTTTTCTGATGAAACAAACAAAAAAGAAAAGAAAAAAAATAGCTCTATATTGCATTGGTCTTAAAGAATCCTAAGTTTTTTCTTGCTATCTTTAATGCTTTCTTTTATTTTGCAATAAGGTGTGGTGGACTCACACAATCACCCTCGTGACTTTGTCTTTTTTCTTTCTTATTTCACATGTGCATAATTTCTTGCACACACACACACACACACTAAAGTTATTAATCATGCAATGATCACATATACAATTTCTTATTCTCCAATTCATGATCTTTATTTCCTAGATATTAGGACTTCAAATATAGAAAGTTAAGCCCTAATCTGAAGTGTGAAGTGAGTAAAAATTAGAGTAGAGAGAGGGGTGAGCAGAGATTTTGACAATAAGTTTTGAGAGAATAAATGTACAAGAAAGAGATAAGATAAAGTTCCACACGGACCACACCCCTCGGGGGATAATGGAGATCTGGGGGGACCAAATAGTGCTCCAAGAGTTGCTTCTACATCGCTTTCAAGATTGGGGTCGGCACTAAATTCAAGGAGCAATACCTAGAGTCATCTTGAAAAAATAGAAATCAAAGTTCGATCGACCAGACATTAATTAACCCCGGGTAGGAAAGATCGACCAATCTATGGAGGAGATAACAATTGTTTACCTCCACTTGGACGATAAATAAAGATTCATGGTGTTCGAGCAAGAGGAAATGTTGACTTCCTTCGAACTAATATGGGTGTGTTTGTATGGACCCTATACAAGATGCAGAGGATAGATCTCGAGGTCATTTGTCATCTACTTCATGTGGATCCGACCTTAAAACTTATCAAGTAGAAGCCTTGAAGGTCAACGTCTCATCATGCTTAGATGGTCAAAGAGGAGGTGGATCGCTTTTGGAATCTAACTCCATCAAAGAAGTCCAATTCCCAGAATGGTTATCCAACACCATTTGTGCAAAGAAGAAGAATAGCAAATGGTGTGTTTGTGTTGAATTTACTAATTTGAACAAAGATTCCTCGAAAGATGACTATCGCCTACCCAAAGTTGATTAAGTAGTAGATGCAACTGCAGTGCATGAACTGATGAATGTCAGGGATGATCAACTAAGGCTATCATCAGCCCTTGACCAGGAGAAGACCTCCTTCTGAACCCCAAGGGGGTTACTTCTATAAAGTAACGTCTTTTGATTTGAAGAATGCATGGGCTACTTATTAGTGCCTGATGAACAAAATGTTCAAGACACAAATTAGGGTCACCATGGAGGTTTACATTGATAGCATGCTCGTAAAAAGTCAGTTTCGAGAGGACCACTCGAGGGATCTAAAGGTGACTTTCTAAATACTCTGCAACTATGGGTTGAAGTTGAATGCATCCAAGTGTTTTTTAGGCATTTGCTCGAGCAAGTTCCTAGGGTACTTGGTGACCCATCGGGGTATTGAAGCCAACCCTGACCAGATACAATTTAGACTAAAATTGCAGATGACAATTAAAGATATACAGAAGCTCACCGGGATGTTGGCGTCACTTAATAATTTTATTTCTAGGTCCTTGGACAAATGCAAACCCTTTTTTCAAGCCTTGAAGAAGGCTCGAAAAGAGATGTGGGATGAAGGGTGCAATCTTGCAGTTCTAGGGATTAAGTGATACTTGGAGTTTCCTCTCAGGCTCTCAATCCTAGAGCCTAAGGAGACTCTCTATATTTATTTGGTGATGTAAAACTACACCATCAATGGGCCACTGGTTAGGGAACATGAGTCAAACAAAAGGCCATTTTTCTACATTAGCAAGTCCCTTTTTAAACTCCCCCCCCCCCCCAGACCAAATGCCTTCCCTTGGAAAATGTGGCCTTAGCCCTAGTAACGACATCCAAGAAACTTAGGCACTACTTCCAAGTACATGTTGAAATAAAAAGTCTGGGGTCCTGACTCCATTGAAAACTTGACGTTAGGGATTGTACTATAACACTAAAAATTGCTTCAAGTCATATATGATCATACTTTCCTAAAAATAGTATTTGCCCCCACCAGTTGTTTAGAAAGGTGTGCATTGAGAATTTTGCAAATCTATTCTCAGTATATAATGAAGCTCTTCAAATCTATTTACATATTGTACTTACGAAGGCAGTACCCAAATACCTTAAGAAAAATCGTACTCGTTGTCTTGTAAAGACTTAGCCTTCTTGAGGTCAAGGGTTCAAGTCTCCCTCCCCATTTTCCTTCCCCAAAAAAAAAATACCTTAAGGAAATCAAATAGCCAACTTCTAGTATTCTAATTCTACAGAAAATAGAATACTAGATTGATTAGAAAAGAATAACTGTATGTGAATTTGAGAGAATGAAGAGAAAAAGAATGAGAGAGTAATTCGAGTAGAAAGTATAGAATTGTTTAATGGTATATTTTTGAAGTGTAAGACACCACCTATTTATGGAAATATTTTTAAATAGTGTCTTTTGGTTCAGAAAGTATCAATTGTGACTTTATAAAAAAGTACAACAATTTTAAATGGAGTTTTTTTTAGTTCAAGAGATATCAAAAGTGATTTTATGAAAAGTTGTGACCATTTGTAATAGTGTCTTTGAACAAAAAGATGTTAATAGTGACTTTATGAAAGTATGTAACCATTTGGATTGATGTCTTCAGCAAAAAATACTAAACTTTGAATTAGTAACCTTTCATGTTATTTGTACTTCACAACTTTAAGCACACCTTTTGAATCACAAATAAGGTTGTTTCAAAATAATGGTAGAGCAGTGTCACAATTATAATATTTTATATTGGTAGTTTAATGTATACTATGACATGCACTAGACCTAATATTGCATTTTCTATTAGAAAACTTAGTAGACATACTAATAATCATAATCATTTGCATTGGCATGTTGTAAATAGAATTTTGAAATATTTAATAGAAACTATGGATTATGGTATATGCTATAATAGATATCCTACTATTCTAGAGACATATTCGGATCCCAATTAGATAATTGATTGTAAAGATTATACAACAACGAGTGGATGGGTATTCACTCTTGCTGGGTGTGCCTTTTCTTGGGGTTCGAAGAAACATACATGTATAACGGATTCTACTATGGCTTTAAATTTGTGGCATTAGTCATAAGTTGAAAAGAGGCAGAGTGATTGAAAAATTTATTGTTAAAAATATTGGAATGATAATCTCAAGATCTGTTGACAGCGCATATAATTGATTATAAAAATTTTACTCATCTATTAATCCAATAAAGCGATATTAGAGTTTACCTTTGATGAGCATAACAACACGAACATGAACGATGTAGATTGAACAGCGGCTCGATGAAACTCACGATCTTCTACCGCATTTCCTTCTACGCCAAAAATCCAAATGTAATGTGGGCTACAATCTTTCGAATCTCTCCCTACTTTCTCTCTTTGTCTCGCTTCTAATGGACCTAGGAATCTTATGTTCAACCCAGAATAAACATTCTATGGTCTATTAATTATAAGTTAGTCCACCAAAAATTATTATTAATTTTTCAGAACCTTATACTAAAATTATATTTCGAGATTCTCATTATTATATGCTTAATAATCTTCTCATGTTTAAGATTACAGATGTCCATCAATTAATTAAATTACTGATAATTATATTTAATTGACTTCTTTTTATCTTTGAGATATTACCATTCAACTTATTTGTTATGTCGGATAATTAAATCTATCTGCAAAATTTGACATTGACAAAACTTATTAGATTCCCCGAGAGGAAATCATCAATCCATTTAAACATCAAGACGTGATTTCTTTTAATAATTAATTTATATCATACAAATAATGTTATCTCCCAATTTACTGATTATGTTAACTCAAATATAAATCTCGTGCCCTGATAAATTAAATCATTATATGTACATATCAATTAAATATTATATAATTAAGAGTTTAAACAATCATAATAATCATTAGGTATTTATTTTCTTATTTAGTCAGTAAAAAGAAAATAACCTCAATAATGGTCATTTACAATATACAAAGTATACTAGTGCAACAATCTGAGACATCAGACAATCTTCTACAGCTAATGTAGAGTACATCAGAAGATTACACTACAATTCTACTGATGGTGTGTCTAATTTCATAGGACTGTGAACCTTTACTTGTATCATACAAAGATATGATAATCTGATATTTTGTGTATAAACTGAACTCGACACACCAGATTATCTATAATATAAAATAAGAGACACATGCATATTATATATTTAATATAATGCAAGCATTTAACCCATACAAATTCTCAATAGATAATGAAAAAATTTCATTAAATAGTAAACTGAGTTTTATTACAAAAAATAAGTTTTTAGCATATAACTTTATAAAAAAATTCTAATTTGGCTTGAACCAATACATCCTTTTACTATAGATTGTGATAGTGAATCAACACTATCACGGTGTCTGGTAAAGTATATAATAGAAAGTCCACACATGTTATGTCAAACAATTACTCATAGACGGAGTAATAACACTCAATTGCAAAAAGTCGTGCCAGAATTTAATGGATCCCTTTACAAAAGGACTTGCAAGGAATATGGTGGTAAAGAGATGGAGTTGAAGCCAGTTGATACCAAAAAATTTTCACCGATCTATGGTGGTGTGGTTGACCGGAATTATGCCTTTGGTTGACCACCAAAGGGGTGTCCTACAAGAGAAAACGAGGACCGGTGGGGCTCAAGCGATCGATCCTTTGATGATAAAGTCAAAAAGAAATTATAGAGTATGATCGTATTTAGCTGGGAATGATAACTCACCTAGATCATGTCCAACCTAGTTGTTCTATAGGCCAAAGGATTGGACTGATAGAGGACCTTTATCCCTTGTTTGAATAGGACGGCACTAGAAGTGGAACATATGAAAATTTTGGGATGAAAATTTTTTATGACGCGGATATCTCAACTTATTTGAATTGGTCAAAGCATACTGAGCTAGAGAGCTACCAAGTTAGGACTCAGGTCTGGTGAATTGGTGTGCAAGGACCTGAGGACTAGGCCTTATTGAGCTCCTCCTCCGAGCTGTAGAGCTCATCTACCAAGCTCGTGGTTAATTTACCATCATCAGAATTTATTTTGTATTTTCTACTATGTAATGGAGAATCGGCATTATAATTTAGTTAATGCTATTCAATCCTATCAATCTACACTATGAGAACAAAAGGAAGTACTCAAAGAGACGATATTACAATCATCTACATTATAAAAAAGATAAATAAAGAGTAGATCGGCTTCATCAAAGTTTCAAACTTTGCGGGCTCAAGATTTTTCCTTTTTTGATAAGTGGCGGGCTGAAGAGTTGGTCAAAATATGAGGCTCCAGCCTACAAATTTATTATAAAATAACAATATAATAAAGTCAGTCATAGTTTGGACCAAGAGCTGCTCTGGCTGGATTGTAACATTTTGATCAACGTAAACACTAATTAGTTAAACTTACAGAATTTTATCTGTTTGTAGTATGGAGTGGCTCTTTCGATTTGTTATACCATTCGATATTGGGGACTTACTTCTTCGTATCCCTGAATTATCAATATTTTTTTTATTTTATCCCCTCAACTATCAAATTTATCACATTACACCCTCAATTATGTCATTAGTTTTATATTGCCCCACTTATCAACATCTATTACATATTTAATAGAAAGTTATTTTATTTTGTCCCTCAAATTATGTAATTGTTTCACTATACCACGACACGTCAACAATTTCTGTCCAAAAAAGTAACAAACATTTGCGATTGAGGCAATGTGAAATAAAAGTATTAGTTTAGGGTTCGTTTAATTAGAAAGAAAAAGATGATAGAAAGTAAAAATGATAGAAAGTGAAGTGAAAGAAAGGAAAGTGAAAAAAAATATATTTTCTTGTATGTGTTTGATTATGATGAAAATTTTATAAGAAAGTTTTAAGAAAAATTCATTCTGTAGTTTGGAAAGCAAGAAAATTACAAAAAATTTTATTTAATTGTCTGAATTACCCTTATGTATAATTATTCAAAAGTAGTTGAGAAGATGAGGGCTGAGAGGAGTTGTGGTGTGTTAAAATAGGGGCAAGGTGGTAAACAATGAAACAGACTGGCAAGTTTCACGGGAAAAAAAAAATTTCATGCAGATTTTGTAGGAAATTAAAAACCATCAGATACAGAAAAATTTAATCATGCGAGAAATTTTTTTTTCCCGAGAAATATTCGTTTCTTGCTAAACAAACGACAAATTATTTATTTTTTTTCTCTTTTCCTCTTTTTCCACCATTCTCTCGCTAACCAAACAAAGCCTTAGGGTATAATATGAGAAATTTGATAATTAAGGAGATAAAATTAAAAAATAAGAGATAGTTTAAGGGACGTAAATATAATTTATCCACTTTCATTCGAACGCGATGATTTACTTCTTAGTACCGATGTTTACAATTAGGCTGAGACATCAACTCGTAACACACAACACCCGGGTTCAATGTAGCCTTAGAAATTATTTGATTCTCCTTCCTTTGAAAATCCTTTGACCTTGAGATGCAAGCCAACATTTGGTCATTAAGCAGTAAAAAAAAAAGGTTAATTATAAAATACTCCCTTTAACTTTGGACAATTTGTCATTCATTCCTTCAGATTTTTATTTTAATAAATAGTGCCTTTTAAGCTTGAACATTTTGTAGTTAACTCAAATAGTTAATTTTAGATCATAAAAAAGACACAAGTTAGACATGAGAAATTCACATTATCTCTATTTGTTAAAAAAACCTAATTACCCCTAGAAAAATGTATGTATGTATGTGTGCATATGTCTTGGTGTTCCTGTTGGGTGGAGGTGGAGGTAAAGGAGAAGACAAACATGGCATTGTACTGTAGTGTGTTAGTGTTGGGCTAAACAAATGTATTTTTGTCTCAATGATTTTGTTTCTTTTCCTTTTTTAGGGCAAAAATTGGTGTCTCGTGAAAAATAATTTTTAAAGTGAAGTAATGGTATTTTGATGTTTCAGCTACTCTTGTTAGTCAATTTAGTTCACTTAAAACTCAGAGGGCATAATTGGAGTAACAAATTGTAATTAACACAAAAAAAATGGCTTAGATGTTGGTCATTAAGCTACATTTAGACTTTTAACTGAATTTAATGGCTTAGATGTTGCCCCTTGTGTCTTCTCAGCTAATAAGCAACCATTGCTAGGACTAAAAATGCTGCAGATAAAACTGTACACAAAACCTATCACATGACTTTTTTGTGTTGTGGTTTTTTTTTTTTTTTTGGTTCAACAATTAGAGGTGTTTTGGTTAGTCTACGTACATCTCGATTACCCCGGTTCAGTCAAAGACAAGTGACTTTATTAATACGGTAGACAAAAAAATTACAAAGAGATAGAGTTTGAGGCGTATTCATTAATATTTACCTTGATTTGTCAGGTTCAATCATAAAAGTTTGTTTATGGGTTACAATTAATGTCGTCAATATAACACAACAAAGTTTATTGGTTGAAGAACTACAATTAAAAATATTCAAAAAACTTTCAAAGAAATCTTCCTTTTAATTTGGAAAACGTGATTTAAAATTAATTTGAGGACTTAATTTGAAAATCTAATTCAAGGCAACTATTGGATTAAAAGTGGACTTATTTAATTTTAAAACTCACAATTAATCTAATAATTATATTGAATTAACTTTTTATATTAGGTCATATAGCATTGCTCTTTATTTTTAGACGAAAATGAGTTAGTGAGAAGTACTGTATGTGTTTGTGGTTAAAGTAACAAGGGTCTTTTTGGTGCTTGGTCCCTATAGTCATAGACTGTCAAATAAGATTTTTTACCCCTTCAAATAACTTCTTTTCACACTAGTCATAGCCCAAAATGCCTTTGACCAAATGGCCATATTTCACTGTCACTACTCTTGAAAAAAAAAAGGTTTTTGTATGATAGTAACTACTTTCAAAAGAACGTCAATTTTATGTACAAATTGACAAAACAAAGTCTCAATAGTATTTTCCCATCCATAAAAATTACAAACCATTTCAAGTGAAACACTTGCCATTCTGTTACATAGGCGTTCTAAGATCGAGACCCGAAAAAAATAGTTGGAGATACATTTGAGATCGTGGACTGTCTAGTGTTCGATTAAAATGAAAAAAAAATATGAACCCATAGCAATAGGAAAAAGCGTAAATGATAGAAGCTTGTGTACCCTTTGGTAACTTTTTGAAGTATTTTTATTCAAGAAAAAAAGTAATTTCATCAAGAAAATAATAAAGCTTTTTATTATTATTGCATTAGTGTACTTTATACGCATCTACATATATTGCACTTATACGTGCATGTGCATCTAACTTTACAAGCAAGCAAACATGAAGGAAGAGAGTAAATTTAGAGGAGAAAAATTAAGTATACAAAATGAATGCTCTTTAAAAAACACTTATAAATGAAAAGATGAAAGTAATTGTTTTTTAAAAAATATTTTAAATAAAAAAATCAAACAATATCGAATAATTTGTTACAATATAGCTTATAATTTTTTTTTCAGGTTCAACTATTATAGAGGAGAGGAGGATTTGAATCGACACCCTACTGGTACCTAGACATAGGGATGGCAGTGGACTAGGGTCAGGGTGGAGGAGAGGGAGTAGTCTCCACTCCCATACCTACTTCAAAAATATTCGCCCACCCTCGTTAGCGGGAAGAATTTTAATCTCCATCTCCACCCGCTGGTAAATTTTGATTTTCTTCCCCGTCCTCATTCCCGCCACCGTCCCCACCCATAACAATTAATTTCTATGATTTAAAAAAAATTGAAAAAAAAAATCATAAAGCTCTCAAATGAAGGAGCGATCTTGAAAGAGAGAAGAAGGAGGAACAACCATTAGAATCTTTGAGCAAAAAACGGAAGGATAATCCAAAAGAGAAGCCAAAGGAAAACTCAGAGATAAGAATCTTCAAGAATAATAGCAAAGAGAATGAAGCCCAAGAAGGTTTGAGAGCACAAAAAGGCAACTACAAGATTCAAAGAACTAAAAACCGAAGGAAAAATAGAGTCGGCTGTTCCTTGGGTTCCCTAATTAATGATTGCAGTTACGGTTTTGAAAAGTAGTTGAATAAATATAGTAAAGAGACAACCTTTCGCATTCTACCAAACATGCGAAATTCAGCAATTTTGCTTTGAGAATAACTAAGGTGCTCCTCAAAGCAAAGGGGCCAGGGAAAGTACCATACAACATACAAAGTCACATCCACTTTCTCAAGTTAAGGTCAATGGTTACATTTCAAATCTTGAAGTCAGAAATACATTATCAAATGTTGAAGTAAGGAACACATTGAATACGAGCACAGAAGTAGAAAAACTAAAAGAGAAAAACGCTAAGTCTCCGAAGTGGGAGTCTGAGATTCAACAGATGGAATCTCAGCAGCAGAAGCAGAGCCCTGTTGAACAGCAAGCAAGGACTCAGGAGCTGAAGGAATAGAATTCTCAGGAATGTTGACTCCAGGAAACTGCGCTATATCTGTTGGCTGTTCTTGAGCAAGAACCTCAGTCACGAGGTCAGCAGAGAAGGAAGCAGCGCGCGGAATAGCTGGAGGAACAGACACTTCTTGGGCCTCGGTCACCAAGTCAGCAGAGAAGGAAGCAGTGCGTGGAATAGCTGGAGGAACAGGCACTTCTTGGTTTAGGCCCTTAGGTGGAAGAGCCGAGGTGGCCTCCTCGCTATCAGAATCAGATTTCTCCAATTCCTCCTCAGTGGGGATAGCTAAGTCGAAGTTGAAGTCAGGATAGGTCTTCTTAGCTTTGTGCTAAAAAGCAAGCCATCCAGTAACCCACTGGGTAGCAACATCATCTCTGAGCTCAGCAACAAGGTCGTCTTTCTCCTTGAGGGTGGCTTTTTAAACCTCAAGCTCGCCACAGAGTGCACTATTCGCTTCGGTGACGGCAAGATAACCCTGCTACAAGCTCTCAAGCGAGCTCCGAACTACAAAGGTTTCCTGGCTGGCCTTAGCTCAGGCCTCGGTTTTAAGTTTGAGCTTTTCCTTGACTGTTCTAAGCTCATCCTTGGCCATAAGCAGCTCATCCTTGGCCTTCCTCTCTCCTTCCTCAGCTTTATCTCTTGCAATTTGCAGATCCTTTGAGGCAGAAGCTTGTCTCTCCATCTGCTCCTGAAAGCTCTGCACTTGAGCTCGCAGACCATCATTATCAAAAGCCAGATCTGCCACCTTAATCTCGTATTCTTTCAGAACCTTGGTAGAGCTCTCCGCAGATCAGGCCCTTCCCACCAGGCTCTTACATGGATGGCCAACTGGAGAAAAGAAGAAAGCAAGGTAAGATTAGTACGAGATTACAAAAATACGGAGAACATGGCAGTATAAGCACTTACAGTAGTTACTCTTTGAAGAGCCGAGCTGAGGGATTCCTCGAGAGGCAGAGAAGAGGCCCTCGCAACATTGGAATCAAGAAGAACAGAGGAAATGACCCTGGCGGCTAGATTAACATCCTCAAAGAAAGAATCATCGCCATCTTCTACCTTGGGTTTTCCCCCTTTCTTAGTTCAGACCCCCCCAGGGGCAACTTTAGGGTCTTTTCGGAGGCACTATAGGAAATAGGCTCAGAATGAAGGCGGGGAATCAACCCCAGAGCTTCTTCAACTTCAGACGAAGAAGGAGAAGTAGTGCCTAGATCATGGGCTCGTTCAGAAGCGATCTGAACCCTTGGGGAAAGAGAGGAGGCCAAGACCCGAGGGATGCTCGATGATGGAGCAGGGGTGTCGATACATACAGCAGGGGAGGAAAGCACCCCTGAGTTCAGGGCCTTAGCTCGAGTGGTGGGGCTACTTCCAGAGCCAACCTCAGTTTTTCGCTTATTGCTTTTCCCAGCTTTTTTCACTTGCTCGAGCTTAGCCTGAATTTCTTTAGGAGTGAGCTTCATTGAAGAAAGACCTGAAAAAGACAAGGAAGAGGGGTCAGTAAAGGGGAAGGAAAAAGGACCACCGGCAAAGGGTGGAAATGTTACCTGCCACTTTGTCAAGCACGAAAACAGAAAGAGGAAGAGAAGTTTCAACAGGCAGAGGAATGGGGACTTCAGCAGGAAGAGGAGTAGGAAATTCAATTGACGATCCCGGTAAACTGAACCCCTCCCTAATAAGGACACTTTGCTGGATAAGGTCGGAATATCTTCTTGGTTTGCACCTCTTCAATTCCAACAGCACCCGTTCGTCCTTAGCACTGAGCCCAGGTCGAGAGCCTGAAACACGATATAAGCAAGGTGAAGTCAGAATAACAGCTTAACGAATCTGATCTTAACAAGCTTAAGCCACAAACTCACCCAAATTATCGGGAACGGACCAATCCCTAGGAATGGGAAGTGTATCTGTCTTATCGGTAAAGTCATACTCCCACCCCTGACCACCCATATAAAAGAAGTGTTTTCTCCAATCCCTGTGAGAACTCGGGAGGTCGGATATAACTACATGGACCTTGGTTAGCTTGGAAATATACAAAAAAACCCTCAGAAGCAGTGAGTTTAACATTGAAAAGCTCCATGAGTAAAGGAATTGTGGGGACTCCAAGCTTGTTTTTCTTGAAGAGAACTAGGAGGCCCACCAGAACACCCCAAAAGTTAGGAGAGAACTGAGCAGAGCAAACATTGAAATGCTGAAGGACCCCTTTTTATAAAGGGATGAACAGGAAAGCGAAGACTATTCTCGAAGGCCGCAAGGAAAAAAGCAGACCATCTTATGCACCTAGGAAACATACATAGTACTCATATCTGGATCCCAGACCTGAATCTCAGGGGGAAACCTGAAACAGGCCCCAAGGGCCCTCAGCTCGATAGCACTGAGGTCACTGGAACCCACACGTCTCGCAATCCCAAGAGCAGCACCCGCGTCACCAGCGCTGTCTGAGACGCCTATGCCAATAACCTTGGCTTTGCCCTTACTAGGCTTTGGAGGCACATGAGAAAGGGTTGAAAGGGGCTCATCGACATTTACCTCAGGATCGGCAAAATCGACACTTAGGAAGTTATCAATTTCCTCCCTCACCTCCCTAGGTCGACGTAGTCCTCAACGGACTTGTCTCCTAGAAGAGAAACAGACGAAGGAGTGGCACCAGAGGCAGCAAACATGACGGGACAAGAAAAAGGGAGGTCGAAAGAATGGTAGAGAGGAGAAACTCTGAATAAACACTCCCTAATAACCCTATGGTTAGCACAGTAGCTCCCTACGCCAAGATTGCGAACGATAGAACCCTAAGACACGAAGAAAGGAAGAGGAGACAAGCAGCGGTCGCGATTCCAGAAGTAAAAGAAACGATAAGCCCAGAAATGCAACAACCACCTCGAATTCGAGGGATCCAGAACGAGAAAAGAT
Source organism: Ilex asprella (assembly GCA_023539305.1). Lineage (NCBI taxonomy): Eukaryota > Viridiplantae > Streptophyta > Magnoliopsida > Aquifoliales > Aquifoliaceae > Ilex > Ilex asprella. Next base: position 13,072,707 of record CM042191.1, read on the forward strand.
GCAAGGAAACGTACCTAACAAGGAGGGAGCAGCGAGTCACAATCTAATAGCCAAACTGAAGAAAGAGGGCACTGCGAATCCGTGAATCAAACACAAAGAGCTCGGTTCAAAGTGAAGAAATAGAAAGCTTCAAACCAGAAAATCTAAAATAGTAAAGGAAGAAGAACTGAGGAACAGGAAAGAAGACGAACAGTAAGAAACAGATTTTCGTAGCCGTTTAAGCATTTAAAGCCTGAGTGACGTGGGCTGAAATGTGCGCGGGAATCGAGAAAAGCATGATTACTGACGAAACCGTTAAAAGAAACCTCACACGTGCATGTCAAGCTCAGTCATGTGCCAATCATGCTCGACTTTAAAGCAGCTCAGCCCTTGTCCAAGCTCGCTTGAACCAAAAGCTAGGGGTAACTGATAATACCTCAAAATAAAGCTCCGAAGGTGAGTTCAGGAATCGAGGTCAGGTCGGGAGGTCTGTCGAAAGCAGTAGAGCTTAGAAGGCACATTCAGAGCTCTCGACCAGTAGAGAGACATCGGAATTTGAAAGGAAACAACTTGATGAGAATGAGTACCACCGAAGCAATAGTCAAGCTGAATCCAAGGTGCTAGACTCTCAACCAACCAAGATCTTCTCCTAAAACTAAGGAGGATTCTGCAGAGGGTAGGCAAGGATTTCGGGATAAACTTCACAATGCCAGCTTTTACGTTGTGGATCCACTGAGAGAGGAGAAGGAAAGAATCCCATAATTGTAGGAAATTAATCCAGATTGGAGGTAAGCAAGAGGCTATATAAGCAAGATGAATCTCAAACCAGGGGGCAGAGGACAATAGACACAACCCTAAAGGCAAGAGAGAAAGAGTGAGAGAGAGAGAGAGATCATATAGCTTGTAACCACCAAAAGAGATCAATAAAAACATAGGAGCAAGAGCCTCCGTAAGAACAGTGGACTAGCCGAGCTCTTATACCGGTAAACCACTATAATCCCATTGTGTTTATCCCCCAATACCCTCAGCAGGCTCCAACAAGTATCACACATGAGCATCAGCTCAGGTCCACATACAAGTTAAACAATCGTTCTCGCCTTCTGTCCATTTAAGTTTGACATACGCCATCAATATCCATTTTTTCCTGATTCGGTGTCCATCCTTACATAGAGAATCTATTACCACTCGGGTACACCCACAAGTCTAAAATAGCTTATTGTTTACCAAATAAAAAAGGTACATTAATCCCAACTGCCAAATGGAGAGAGAGACTATTAGCAACTCCCACCAGCCAGTCCCACGCGAATAGTTGGTGAGCCGATTTTGCTCACTTAGCCGAATAAAAACAAACGATAATAAAGTCAAGAGTTGGAGTCCTGAGCTTTTGACCCAATAAAAAAAATAGGATTAAATGCCTACAACACGAGATCAACCGTATTAATAGCACTGCTATATCGCGTGCAACCCACACTCCAAATGTCAAAAAAGTTAGACTCTCACTCTAGGTCCAAAAATATTATCGATTTTTTTTTTACTATCATAATTGCATTTTTTATCAAATAAAAATATAATATGAATCCCCACACAATAGATCATTTTTTTCTCCGTAATTTATATCCATAGAAAAACATTGAACCTCCGCTCAAAAATAACAAAAAATAAATTTTATTGGTATTTATAGTTAAAGAAATACTCTAAGGACCACAATCAAACTATCAAACACGTTGCATACTACAAATTTGGATCAATACGAAAACATAAAACTAATTTTTTTTCTCAAAAAATGCATTTACCCACATATCTATTGTCCAAATCTATATCAAAATCAATGACTGAATACAACAAAAAAGAGAACAAATAATAAATAAAGTAACTATCAACTAGGACTTTCGTTTCGGTGTTTGATCTCATGAATCAACTTTTTTTTTTACCATGAATCAACTATTTATTACATAAGAAAACCAACAGAACAAAAATTAGTGAAAATTGGGGATGAGTTCTGATAAGCCCAAATTTGACTGGGTCAAACCCAATTTAAATAAACCAAGGAAGCCCAGAGAGGAGCCCCATTGGAACTGATTCAACCCATCAGAAGGAAGTCCAAGAAGATGTCAAGAGGCCAACGCCCAAATGAGGACCAAGGAGAGCGCCGCCCATGGCCTGCCTCTGTTCCTCTCCTCCCCCTTTCATGCCAATGCAAGTCCAAGTCCAAGCCACACCAACTCAAGACAGGTCCAAGCTCAAGACGAGAATCAGTCCAATCCAATTAAGAGTCCTCCTCCGAAGGAATAGGCGCACGAGGGAGAAAATATCGGGATATGCACGGAGATCTCCTACCATTACTATACTTACCAAAATAGCAGAAGTACTCTTCCTCACGTCACCGTCTCACAGCCTTACTAAGCCTATATAATGTAAGTCATCTCTACATAGAGGGGATGACCTTGGCACCATATTCAGACCTCTGCGCCTCTGAATCCCTCACACACACTGCTCTCTCTCTCTCAAAAGCACTGTACACTCTCCGGGGTACCATTGTTCATCAATAAAATACCTCAGGCCACCGTCGCCATTCTAGAAAGTGGACGTAGGTCATCCGAGACTGAACCACTATAAATCCTTGTGTTGACTTTTTATTTTCTGTTCTCCATTAATTGCTTGCTTATTGCTCTTTGATTGCGACCGTACGAATACTTGACTGTTGATCTTGCACAAGACAATTTTGTGCATCAAGTTCTATTTAGAGGATTTTTAATGATTTTAGTCTGTCAGTCAAACTTATTTAAGGATAACTCCTATCTTAATCTTACTAATAAGTTGTTAAGTCCATAATTTTTAATAACTCCAAAATATTGTTCCTTGAAAGCAACGTTAAATTAATTTTCTATCTTGAAAATTGTTACCCCTTATTTCAATGTCTATGAAAATATGTCAATAAATTTTTCATCATGAATTTGAAATTCAAATTCAAAAAAACGAGTTGGGCTGCTCACTCTCTCTCTCCTAATGGACTGCCAACAAAAAAAGGAAGAAGATTAAGAGGCATTATTCGAAAAACTAATGTTAAATAAATTTCTCATCTATGGCAACACCAGTACCCTCTTCTTTTCTTTTACTTCTCCTTATTTTTATTTCTCTTTTGATCCATATATTCTCTTCTTCAACATTCCCAGTTCACTAGCTATCTATATTTGAGTAGGTATGTATATATATAGAGACACACACTTATAGTGACGGAGAGAGGTGGCTAACACTATTCACGACGAAGAAGGATGATATTACAAATCACGATGGTCGGTACAAATTTTTTTTATATTACTATTTTTTTCATTGAATATATTATTACTTTTATACCATGTTACAATCTTATTTTTCACGTTACTATTTTTTTTGGTGTATATGTTTATATTTATACTAATTATAAATGTCAACATCTACGAAAAACTTTTGATTTCATATTTTATCCTTACCCACATTTATACTTTTGTCTAACTTTTATTTTTTACTCACATTTGACTTTCAACTTATTTTAGGCTTTTTTATAAGGACTTCTAAATTATTTTGAACTAATTTATTATTAGTATAATTATAGACAATTTTCTATATATATATATATATATATATATATATATATATATGAAGAAGTAAAATCCTATATATTAAATATTATTATACACTTGCAGTTACCAGATTAAATTTTACGGTCAAATATATGTTATATTTTATTTTTTGGTATGTAATAATATAATAATATTATAAACAATCTAAACAATCTAATCAATCTATTTTAAAAAATAAAAAATAATAATTTTATAATATAATTAAATGTGTAAATGCGTAAAGGAGTTATAGAAATACCTAAATAAATGACAGATTAGATACTCAAAGATAATTAAATTTAATAATAAGGAAAATACAAATTAATTATTCAAACCTAATTTATTTTTTAATTTAATTACATATATAATTCATATTGCCCTCAAGAAGACAAAGTCTTTACAAGAGAATGAGTGCCATTGGGATCAAAGGCCCATTGGTTAACAATCTCATATGCCCATGTGTATTTATTAAGAAATTAGAATTTGGATTTGCCATCATTGCAGTATATGTTGATGATATGAATTTAATTGAAACTCCTGAAGAGATGATAAAAGTTGCTGAATATTTGAAAAAAGTATTTGAGATGAAATATCTTGAAAAACAAAGTACTGCCTCGGCTTGCAAATCGAGCATACGGCAAACAAAATTCTTATTCATCAAAAAACCTATATTGAAAAGGTCCTGAAGCAGTTTAACATGGATGAAACATATATGTTAAGTAATCAAATGGTCGTTCGATCTCTTGATGTCAATAAGGACCCTTTCTAAATAGAAAAATGAAATGTTTCTTAGTCCTAAAGTACCATACCTAAGTGTAATTGGTATTTTGTTATACTTGGCACAAAATATTAGGTCTAATACAGTATTTGCAATCAACTTGTTGGTAGGATTTTGTTCTTCACCAACTCGACGACATTGGAATGACATAAAATATGTCCTGCGCTATCTTCATGAAACTAAAAATTTTGGTTTGTTATACTCAAAACAATCAGCCAATAGTCCATAGTTAGTCAGATATGCAAATTCTGGATACCTATCAGATCCTAAAAGTCTCGTTTACAAACTAGATATGTTTTCACATGTTATGACATAGCGATCTTATGGTGATCTACTAAGCAAACTTTGATTACTATAACTTTCAATTATTCTGAGATACTTGCACTCCATGAAGTGAGCTATGAATATGTGTGGCTAAAGTCCGTAGTCTATCACATCCAAGATACTTGCAAGCTTCCTTTAATTACAAATTCACCAACAACCTTATATGAAGATAATGTTGCTTGCATTGCACAAATTAAAGGAGAGTTTATCAAAGGTGATAGAATCAAGCATATTTCACCAATATTCTTCTACTACTCTCATGAACTCCAACAAAGTTATGAAATTGAAGTAAAACATATGCTATCTAGTGACGATCTTGCAGATCTATTCACTAAAGCTTTACCATCATCAATGTTCAAGAAATTGATATATGACATTAGAATGCGTTGAGTTTGTGACAAATCTAATTGATTTCTTATCAGGAGGAGATTTCCCTCAAGAAGAGTATCCACATCAAGATATAAGACATATGCACATTGTACTCTTTTTTCTTCGCGTAGGTTTTGTCCCATTGAGTTTTCCTAGCAAAGTTTTAATGAGGAAACATTAGTACGTCCAACGCTATTCTAAGATTCGTTTGAATATGACTCTTTTTCCTTCGCTGGGTTTTTTTTCCACAGGGTTTTCCTAACAAGGTTTTAATGAGACATATTATCTTAGTATAGTAGTCATCTAACGGGGAGTGTTGAAAATATATTGTATATATATATAGATGAACTATCAATTTAATAAGTATTAGTAATTGACTCTATAACTCTACCCAGAGTTAATATTGTATTGGATAACCATTATGATTTGAGGCCTATAAAAAGAGGTCCTCACCACATTGAGAAATACACAAGTTGAGAAGTTCTTTCTCTAGCATATATATATTCTCTATATTCTCTTTGTAGTGTATATAATTCTCTTACTTTCACGACAATAGATATGTGTGTGTGTGTGTGCTAATCTATATATATGATATGGATAGATAGATATGATAGAAAAATAATTTTAATGCTAGTAAAACTCCTAAAATTTAGGAGTTGTTAGTTTTTAAATTTGTTTTAATTAAATGTAACTGTTAAGGTATTTTAGATAATGGATACCAAACAAGTTTTTTGAGTGGATTTAAATCTAAATAAGTCTATAAAAGAGGACCAGCCTCCAAAATTTTCATAAATCTTTTTCATAACTTTACTCGATACAAGATGGTTAATGATATATTCACGTTAAACCCACTTGAACGCATCAAGTCCATTTATGTTTATACCAAATGATTTAGCATTCGGTAAAACTAAAAAAAAAATTGGTTACAATCAATAAGAATTTTGTCTAGAGCACTTATTCAAGTATAATTAGTTTTAATCAATTTTTTGCTCAAATCACCAATTGTGGATTGAATCAATTTTGGTCGAATATTCTTTAATGTCAAAATCATGAATTCATAACTTCAAACACAAAATATTTACAAGAAGAAAAAAAACAATATGGACCATGTTGTCGAGTGTTATCTGATAAATTAAGATTTACTGTTCGTCTTGTAATATTTTTTTAAAGTATTCTTTTTTAAAAAAAAAGTAAATTCGACAATGAGAAGTGTAGCTAAGAGAAATTTTAAAATTTTTTATATCAAAATAATGTTACCATTGAATCCGAAAGGTTGAGGGTAATTTTTGGGAAAATTTGGGACTGGTCCTCTTTTGTGGACGTATTTAAACTTAAATCCACTTAAAAACCTTATTTGGAAATAAGTCTATTTTGATCTAAAATACCCTCAGTAATTATATTTAATTAAAACAAATTTAAAAACTAACAACTCTAAAATTTTAGGAGTTTTACTAATATTAAAATTGAATATATATACACATACATATACACACCTACTCAAATATAGATAGTTAGTGAGCTGGAAATGTTGAAGAAGAGAATATATGGATCAAAATAGAAGTAGAAAAAAGGAGAAGGAAAAGAAAAGAAGAGGGTATGGTGCAATGTTATCAAAACCGGACCTACCATCGAGCCAATAAGGGGACCGGGTCTATGGTTCACTGGTTCAACCGTTTGGTCAATTGGTCGGACCGGTTATATAATAAAAAATTATTAAATATAATAATTGAGCAAAAAATATGAAATATATCAACAATGTATATAATATATCCATAAAATTAATGAAATTAAGTATTAAGCAGCTTAAAAAAGAGGCAGAACAAAATATTTTCAAGTAAATAAAAGTCTCACGCAACAAATAAAAACAAATTAAAAGATGATTAAAAGAGGGGTCAGAACAAAGCAAATACAAAACAAAGTGTAAATACTCTGAATGTAGTAAACATAAAACCCAACATACTGCAAGTGCAAATACTTATGTATTGACATGGTGAAGTTTGTTTCTCTTTCTTGTTTCTATGTACTGACATGGTGATGTTTGGTGGTATTTTCAACAGCAGAAGAAACCAAACAAATCAACACTTTTATTTCAGGAGAGAAAAATTACATTTTTGGAAAAAAAGACAAACAATCCTGCCTTCTTATCAAGCCAAGCAAGAAGAAAAAATTATAAGAATCAAAGAATAATAGTTTTCCTCCTTAACATTTTGAGCCCTTGTTAATCCTATAATAACATCATCTTTTTTATTAAAAAAAAGAGAAATTTTATTGAGTAAAGTAAAGAATTACAAGAAGCAAAGAAGATAAGCCACATTCTGAATTTAATCCTTCAAAACATCTCACCGTCAAACCATTACAAACCAATTACAAACCAAGGCCCCAAAAAACATCTCATTGTCAAGCCATTATAAACCAAGGCCCCAAAAAACAAAGTATAGGCTTCTATAACCTCACTAAAAACATAGCAGTCCACTCAAGTTGTGTCTCTTTTCTCAGTATAACCACCCATTATATCTACACTTCAAACATACCATTGACCACAATCATCAAAATCCAAAATAGTTTTGGTTCTCAATGTCGACAAATGTCGCCAGTCTTGGAGCAGCTTCATTCTAACAACAACTGGTAAGAGACTAGTACTAGAAAAATCAGTCGAAAAACTATCTTGGACCGCCTTATTTGCTAGACCATCAGCTACAAAATTAGCCTCCCTAAATACATGTACCAACTAGAACTGCATCCTAGCCAAAATCTCATACAGCATCTTGGCTTGCAATGGAATCCTCAAATCCTGAGAGAAATTCGAAGAGAAACCATGCCTCACAGTCTGATTAGCAAAGAAATCAGCCAAGCAATTAGCTAGGGGAAGCGAAAAAACTAGACCAGCTGAATGGCCGCCTCCATGGCCTTCTCTTCTGATGAGTGGGTTTTATACCTACAAATTGTGTACTTTCGGCTTGATGAAATTACAAGTTTTCAATTATTTTATGTTCATTTTTATTTGTTTGTGTGTTTTGATGTTATTTGGTAGGATCATCATTTGGAAGCAAAAAAGATCATTTGGAAGGAAACAAGGTCGATTTGGAAGGATTAGCTCACTAGTTTCCCAAAGTTTTGACACAGTGCTTCTGTTTTTCCAAATTTTGAACATGATCCACTTCGATTCTGAAAAATTAAAAAACATGAAAGTTGTATATCTGGATGTCTTTTGTATTGTGTCAAAATTTCAGCTCAATCGGACGGTGGGATGAAGAGTTATGACAATTCTACGAAAACTGGTCTGGAGCAGAAATAAAGAGAGTAGCGCTGTTCCAGCGCTGAATCAGCGCCCCTGCGCCCACACACTGTCCATGTAGTGCTGTTTCAGCGCCGTTTCAGTGCAGCTGCGCGTGTACTAGTCCGGGACGCGAAATTATGACTTGTTTTGACCCGAAATTGGACTCCAAGGCCTCATATATGCTAGGGTTTGTCTGGGATAAAGAGATTCTAACTTTTGGGGGCTGAAAACATCCAGAAGACACCAAGGAATTGGAAGAAAATTGAAGACAAGAATCAAAGAATCGACACCAAGAAGATTGGACTTGAAGGCTAGAGAAGGATTGAAGATTGCACCTAAGTTTTCATTCCTTTTCTCTTACTTTTAATTCTTATTTTTCTGAGATGTTGTTTAATTTGAGAAGGATGTTTTTCAATTACATTATGAACTAAATTTCTATTAAGATTGCAACTGAACCTAATGTTTAGTTAAATTGTTCTACTTTCGTTTCTAGTTCTTGTTGATCATACATGAGTTGTTTGTCATATTTTGTGCTTAATGTATGATTGTGTGGCCAACAATTAATTTGATTCTCTAGATGAAATTGGGAGATGAATTCTAGGGATAGATCTGAATATGATGACATACGTCTAGTTTATTCTCCTTAGGGTTGAATAGCTAGGTTTGTGTATAGGATAGGAATATACATATACGCCGTGTGTAACTTTTATGAGAGTTTGAACTTAATGAATCTATTCCAACTTATTTTGCATAGAAATATAGCAATTTAATTGGGAGAGATATGCTTATCTAACTATCGGAAGATGTTTGATAAATAATTTTGAAGTCTCAGTTAACACCTTATTTTGATCAATTTACTAGAAGGAGAGTAGAAAGATTTATACGACGCATTAGGAAAAGTTGTAATCTTAATTTCTTTTATCCGGGAAATTCAACCCTTGAATATTAAGTTTAGCTTTAGTTTTAAATTAGTGAATTCATAGTTCAACTTCAATTGTTTAAATAAAATTGGATTGATACAAAATTAGTACTTGAAATTTATTAGCAATAATTCTCCGCGGGAACGATACTCTACTTATCACTTTATTACTTGGTGATCGTGTATACTTGCACGTAAATTGTCAATACCAAATTCGAACAACATCTTCCTTGCCTGAGTGGTGGGTGGTTGCCTAAGTGATGGGTAGTCGTCTGAGTTGTGAAGGAGCGATATTCAATTTAGGGCAAATGCCCCCCAAAAAGTTTTTTTTTTTAAATATGGAGTCCTTGAAATTCAAACCGTCCGATTTGACCAAAATCGCCCGGTTTACGAGTTTGGTCCAAAACCGACTGGTTTAGCGATTTTCTTGTGATTTACTTCATTTGTGCGGTCTAACTACAAAACTGGACCGTTTTAGGTCACGGTTCAAGGTTCAACCGGTCGAACTGGTTGATCCGGTCCAATTTTAATAACACTGGTACGGTGTTGCAATGGATGAGAAATCCATTTGATGTTAGTTTTTTGAAGAATGCCTCTAAACCTTCTTTCTTTTTTCACTAGTAACCCGTCAGGAGAGAAAACGAGAAATAACCCAACTGAGTTTTTTTGAATTTGAATTTAAAATTTAAGATGAAAAATTAATTAACATATCTCCATTGATGTTGAATTAAAGGGGTAACAATTTGCAAGATAAGAAATTAATTTAACACTCTTTTCAAGTAAGGGTATTTTGGAGTTATTAAAAAATTATGAACTTAACTACTTATTAGTAAGATTAACATACGACTTATCCCAAAATAAGTTTGAGCGACAAACTATACTCATTAAAAGTCTACTAAATGGTACTCAACTCCAATTTTTACAAAATATATTATCAAAAATCCAAATCCTAATTAACCTAACAAAGATAAAATAAGATAGATCTTAATATCTTATTCTTCTTGTTAGTAATAAAAAAAAAAATTGCTTGAAGTCACAAAATTTATCCTCCAAATATAATATTTTTCAACTAGCTACCATGACCTAACTTAGATAGCTACTTCTAGCTTCCACAAATGAGTAATTATCAAAGATAAAAGATTTATTTATTAAGGATTAGGACTTCTATTCGACCATTGTTTGAATGTTTTCTCTCACCAACTCTTAATATATATTGAGATTGTATTTGTATATGAAAAATAAAATATTTTTTTCATTATTTACCACCAAAAATATTCCTCAGCACACGCGCCAATACGCGTGACATGAATCATTGAAATAAACAAATTAAAGGATCCACTGAATTGTCAAAAATTCTATGCCATGGCTAGTCGCTAGAGCACGACTGTCTCAACGTATTATAAAATGTAATTTATATTCAAATCTTTTAAAATTTATAACTTAATTAATTAGACACTTCATGTTTAAAATATTATTCTTAGACGGATCAAAATTTTTACGCGTATAACCCATAAACACCAATTATTAATGTTTATTAATCTAATTGTTAGTATTAATTATGTCATTCATAATATATAATCATAATCCCCAAACTACCCTTTTCATCTTGAAGGGTAGTGCCACCGCCAAGCCACAAAGCACACCACAATCACCACCTATCCCCAAAAATAGCAACCTAGTGTCACCGACACCCATAACCACCACCCACTACAAACCCATCATGCCCAACGCCAAAGAGAAAGATATCAACTGTAATGGCACAACCACCACCAAATCCCAAAATTGTGACCCACGGCCAACTACCCATAACCACCAGGAACAAACCCCACTATGCCCTACACCCCTACACAGTCATCCAAACCTACCACACCCAAAAGCCACCTCCCTGAACAAATCTTTAGGGCTTTTTAAGACCTTAAATTGTGGACCTTTAGGTCCTTATTAATAGTCTGCGATTCTTTCTCCTATCGAGATTCTCTCTCAGCTGAGTTCTTGTGATGGGGTGGTGGGGTGGCTGGCGGCGGTGGAGTAAAATTTGAAATGGGTCCTAGGGAAGGATGGTAGTTGGTATAGCGATGGTCTGGAGAGAGACATAATGGAGATTTCTGGGCTTGGGTTTCTTTCGGGTATGGGTTCCATATGGTTTTTGGTTTGGGTTTGTATTTGATGAAATTATTTGATTTTTATAAGAGGGGAAAAGGGTTATTTCAAATCTTGTGTTATGTGCTTATGTCCGTAAGTGAGTTCTTACTGATAAGAGGTGTTAATGTAATATATCATATTTAAGGGGATTCTTGTAATTTAGAGATAAATTTTAGGGGTGCGAATATAATTTATCCTATTATAAACGTTTATTCACACGCTGACACGCATATGCACAGTGACGGATTTAATATGGGCAGCTGCCTCACTGGAATTTTAAAAAATTTTGGGACTTAAGTGTAATTTTAAAAAATTTAAGAATTTCTTAAATTTATCCCCAATGAATTTTTCTTCAAATATAGAATATATTAATATAATTCAACTTCTCATTTTTCAAATTTTTTAAAGTAGTATTACACTAATCTAAAATTGAATTTTTTATACTAGAAAAATAGTTTAATTTTTATAAAATTGATGGTTGTTCGGTGTATTATTTATGAACTTTTTTTTTTTGTTTCGTCTTAGATCACCGCTCAACTATTTTAAATTTTTTTTGAAACTCCTGTTCAGTCTATCTGAGATTCTTAGTTATTAACAATTAAATTATTTTAATCGATTTCTTAAAATTTTAGTTTAAATTATATTTTGATTATGTATAATCTATTATCTCATTTGTTACGAATTTAATGAAAAACTCTTAAACTTGAATTTAATTAGACAAAATCTAACTTGAATCTAATTTGATAAAATCTAACTTGAATCTAATTTGACAAAATCTAACTTAATGAAAAACTCTTAAACTTAAACTTGAATTTAATTTAAAAATTTAGGTCGTCAATCTTGGCTCCTCCCTGCATATGCGCAGAGAGAGAGAGAGAGAGAGAGAGAGAGAGAGAGGGAGAGTTATGGAGGTGACAGCCAGAGCTCCCGGCAAAATCATACTTGCCGGCGAACACGCTGTGGTTCATGGATCAACGGCCGTCGCTGCCTCCATTGATCTCTATACTTACGTCTCTCTTCGCTTTCCCACTCCTGAAGGTACTTCATAAACTCTTAACTTCTGTACATGTCTGTTTTTTCTTGATGTGTGTGCGAGCTGAAATTGTTGATATTTTGAAAATTTTGAGAGGTAATTCAACAGGTTTTTCTTGAAATGGTTTAGTAAACAAATCCCTTTGAGATTTTGTGTGTTAATGTTAGGTATACATTGCCAAAACTCTTGTCTCTGTTAATGGGTTGGATTGACTTTCTCATAGGATTATAATTAAGTAAAATTCTCACAAACACCTGCTTCCTTATTTATTACGTAGTTATTTTGAATCTGAATTTGTATTGTTATAGTTACACTTGAGTAGTGCGGTAGTGTTGCATTGCTTAACAATTGGAATTTGATTAGGCTAAATTATAGGAACCTTGACTTTATGACCCAAGCGATCAAACCCTTTGTTATTTTGATATTGATCGTCAAAATTTTCTTGAAATGAAATTTTTATGTAAAAACAGCCTTTGGTTTTGGTGAAAATAATGGTATTATATGTGCCTTTGATGGAAGTGTTGTTAACCTGGAGATTAGTGAGTATTCAGAATTATTGCAGATGTTAATTATATCTCTTTTGCTGGAATCATGGAAGCATATTTAATTAATACATTTTGCCTAAGAAAAAATATCTAGACGATGTGTTACACCATCACTTGGAAGTTCAGGATCAAGTATATGAACAATGTTGTATGTTCGAATTATAGTATACTTGGTAATTGGAACAATTTTGATCAATGCATGATTTATTTTTTCAGCCTAATAGGTAATTCTCTCTTGGTGATACTCATGTGTCTTTATTTATTTGATCTCTGTGATCTATTGACTAGATTGGTTTTTTGTTTATCTTTTTGGGGGTAGATAATGATGATACACTTAAACTCCAGCTCAAGGATATGGCTTTAGAATTTTCTTGGCCAGTTGGAAAAATTAAAGAAGCACTGCCAGAATTGGGGAGTCATGCCGCATCATCACCCACGTCATGTTCACCGGATACCATTAAATCAATTGCAGCTCTAGTTGAAGGACATAATATTCCAGAGGCCGAAACTGGACTTGCTGCTGGAGTTTCAGCTTTCCTTTGGTTATACACTTCTATCCAAGGGTCTGCATCTACTATCGGTTATTATTGATAACTTTTGCCTGTGGCTGTCAACCACCTGACTTCTAGTATTGTTGTGTGTCAGGTATAAACCTGCGAAGGTGGTTGTCACTTCTGAGCTTCCACTGGGCTCAGGATTGGGTTCATCGGCAGCATTATGTGTCTCCCTCTCAGCTGCTCTACTTGCTTTGTCCGATGCCGTGAACTTAGATTTTGGTCAACAAGGCTGGTTAATGTTTAGAGAAAGCGAATTGGAATTGGTTAACAAATGGGCTTTTGGTGGTGAAAAAATAATCCACGGGAAGCCATCTGGGATAGACAACACGGTTAGCACATATGGTATGTGTTCTTTCATAGCAATTTGGAAAACAGTTTGAACTCTTGAGGCTCAAAGGGAAAATATTGTGGAGTTATGAAGCTAGGAAAGTTATTTAAATTTTTTTTTCTCGATTTCTGGTAAAAAATCATAAATAAAGGCTAATGAGTGTGTTTAATTGCAGGAAAATAATCCATTTGAGTTAATTGAAAAGTAGAGGCGTATGTTAACATTTTCGGAGTTGTTCGACTTTTCTAGTAATTTTAAACTTTTAAGTTATTCGTCATATTTAAATCCACTGGGTATTTTTATGTTAATGTAAGTGAGATTAATGGATTCTAGAAAAGAGAGAATTAAAAATAGGAAAGGTGGAATTCAAACCTTAACTCTGCGGATGTGTGGCACCAAACTGATGAACACCACCAAGTCTGCCACACTATGTGCTTATGTTGCCTGAAATTCGATTGACGACAACCGGAGCATGAACAACAAAAACATCATAGTAATGTAACATTATTGGTGCTTGAACATTTTTCATTTATATATATTGTTGTTGTCTTTCCTATCAGATTTTTTTTTTGTCAATGCCTAACTTTTTATTAAACACAAAATACCATTTTGAGATTTCCATAAAGCTTGATGTACACGAGGGCTTACTGATGCAACAGGGCTTCTGAACTTGGATATGCTTGTAAATAATAAACTTCTTGCCACAGGAAACATGATTAAGTTTAGATCAGGAGATTTAACGCGCATCAAGTTCAATATGCCACTTAAAATGCTCATAACTAACACAAAAGTTGGGAGGAACACGAAGGCATTAGTTGCCAGCGTTTCTGAGAGGAAGGTCAGGCACCCTGATGCTATGACTGCTGTATTCACTGCGGTGGATTCTATCAGCAATGAATTGGCCTCTATTATCCAGTCTCCTGCCTCTGATGATCTTGTCATAATTGAGAAGGAAGAAAAACTAGAAGAGCTGATGGAAATGAATCAAGGGTTGCTCCAGTGTATGGGGGTCAGTCATGCTTCTATAGAAACTGTGCTTCGAACAACATTGAAATACAAATTAGCGTCCAAGTTAACAGGAGCTGGTGGTGGAGGCTGTGTTCTGACGCTATTGCCATCCCGTATCCATTTCATTAATCTGCTAATAAATGCTGCTTTTTAATTTTTTAGTACATCAATTATTTTCTTCTTCCATATTTTGAATACTATAATGATTACATTCTATGTTGAATTCCATGCTTTAAATATTTTCTATATACCCTTTTTCTTGTCTTTTGTTGCATCTTTATGCATGACATCATTTGGTTCCTGGCCTTCACTACAAGAATGTAGATGATGGCCTAGAATATATTCAGTAGGTTACACATATATCTCCCCTGACTACTCACTACTTAATGTTGTCCTTTCTAGAAATACATGCATATAACTATAATTTTGCAAATAGAGTGTACATGTTACCTAAATGTGTAAGACAATTAGAAAAAGGTTTTAGGATGTACTGCATTGTTTATTGCAGTGGAGTTTTTATTTTGTAACTATATGACATCTGAAGCTAGTTCTAGGCTCATTTGACAAATTGTCTATGCATCGCTTATCTAAACCTAGCACTACAACTATGGTTGCTGGTTGCTGGTTGCATTACTAAGTTCACTGGAGCATTGGCCTTGTATCCACAAATTATATTTAGGCGAGATATGATGAGACAAAAGTGAGAGTTTAAAAGGAAACCATTTTTCTTGAGATAGCATAAACTAGAGTTTGAAGTAAGTGGTGTGAGAGTGTTCAAAAGAGTTAGAGGCTGGATTAACTAATGTCCTATAGTGTTTTGCTGCCTGAAGAGAAAATGCGTAGAATAAGGAAGAAACTATCTGCATAAAGAATGAAAGGAGATAAAAATGAAAACCAAGAGATTTGTTCTAAGAATTTAAAGTGGTAAATGACTTGCAGGATTCCAAGTTGTGGTAAATGCTTGATAGAATTCCAAGTGGTAAATGCTTGATGTAGAGATGATTTGGTGTCAGACAATCTCTGAAGATACGGGAGTTTGTGTCCTAGATTTTCTCTGGCAACCAATGATGAGGAACAGCGAGTCATTCCTTCACATGAATCTTTTGATATTGAGAGTAAGGCTCATAGTTCTTATATCTTGATGCAATTTAACCTCTTGAGAATTTTTGCGGAATATAAAAAGAAGTAATTAATCATTTACTTTGATTGGTAATTGGATAAAGTGAGTTGCAGAATTCTGGTGATTGAAGCTCATAATTCCAGATCAGTCTAGTTTGAACTGCACTGGTGAAAGGAGTTTGAGTCAGAAGCAAATCGATTGATTGAAAGTTTGTCCAAATGAGATTTATGTGTTCTGTGCTTTCAAAGCACTAGAAAGGGGGGGGGGGGGGAAGAAGAAACCAATGGTACTGTAATTTACGAATTCACTAATTATGGGTTTATAAATGGTTGGTGGAAGAAATATTTTTTCAGTATATGCTCTCAAGTGTCAGCTCATATGTTTGAGAACATTAATTAAGTAGATTTAACTTTAGCCTTGTAAGTTATCATCTTCCAATCTTTCCTTGACAACTGAAATCAGTATTATCAGGAACAGTGGTTGATCAAGTAATTGCTGAGCTAGAATCCTGCGGATTCACGTGTTTGATTGCTGGAATTGGTGGGAATGGTCTTGAGGTTTGCTTAGGTGGTTCATCTTGATTTTCCTGTGGATGCAATTAATAATAGAAAGGTCTGTCTCTGTAACGTTAAATAATGGTATGAAAATGTATGTTTCCACAGCCCTGTTCTTTTGATTATTGTTTTCTTTGCATTTACTCCATTGTTGTTGTTGAGTTCCTATACTTGTGTTTCTAGTTTCCATCAATGTTACACTTGAGAGAAATTTAAATTCCTACTTTGTTTATTCTTTTGCTTGAAATAACTGTGAAACTCATATGGCTTTCAATTTTAGAAGACGCTAGCTTTTACTTAGTTTTCTGGGCATGCCTTCTTGTTGCCATAGATAAAAGATGACGTTCCTTGCGATTTCTTTTGTATATAGATTATTTCTTAAGCTCCATTATAAACAACTCTGAAACCGTTCAGTAATTGGACCCTGCCAAATCATAATTCTTCACACTTTACCCTCTTATATTTATCCGTTTTCGCATCTCTTCCATCAAGTTGCTGATGTGAAATATGTGCTAATCTAATGTTCTTTCCTCATTAGTTTCATCATATTCAAAATATTGTTAGAGCTTGTTCCACTTTGTCGGTGAAAATGTGAGGCCTTCTAAACAAGGATATGAGCTTAGTTTCTCCACTCATAATTAATCAGATTTGTGTTGGATACTCTAAACTAAATTCCTAACCCTATCAAGCCCTAGCATCCTTTATTTCCATTACCTTCACTTTACCTTTCATTTTCTTCTATTTTCATTCTTGTTGCTAAGGTCGCATGTGCATTAGAGATCAGATAAGTTTTTACGTTGATTGTCAGTTAGTTAATGCAATATTATCTGATTTATTTTTCTTTGGTAACATGTTTTATTTTTTTCATTGTTCTTAGAGAGAATGTGGAACAAGAAAACTAAGACACCTGCAACATGAACAAATCAAAGTGTGAAATTGACTAAAATTATAATCCTGACAAATGTTAGTGTACACATGGTGTACATGAAATATATTTACATCTGTTTTTGCTGTGAATTCATAAGCTTTTCCAGTGAAAGCTTATGAAACAACTCAAGGTATAGGGATGTGAAATGAAAAATTTGCACTGGACTTTACATGATCTATCTGTTTACAACTTGAATCCTATTTTTATCAGGCTGCCTAGTTACTGACCGGAAATCAGAAACACAAAATAGGGAAAAAACAAAAGCATATAATAAAAATCCAATAGAAGGATATTGGTGGGGTAGAAAACCTAACTGCAGAATTTAATTTCTCAAATTCAACCAAGAGAATGAAGAAAAAGACAGAAACTGTTGCACTCAATGCACAAAAGACTCCCGCCTATAGCAATGCCTGGCCCAGAAAAGGTAAATGGTAAGCAATCTTATCCCTATTTTATAGAGTTTGATTTGCATTCACAGTCTTGAACACATGACGTGTAGCTTGAGCGAATGACCACTTGCAAAACATCTACATCAATATATATTCCTTGAAGTCTGGAACACATGAGCTAATTGCGAAGTTATCCTGTTGGATGGAATCAAATTTTGAGTTTTTCCAAATTACTTAAAGAAGTATGTTTACTGACAATCTTCTGTTGAAACATTTAAAAGAAATCTCGTGGGCTCCACAAATTTATCCAGCTAAATGAATTCCAGTAGCTTGGAACTCTCTCAAATTCTGCCTAGACAGATCAAAGCACTTCTTTTGGGTTAATCAGTGGGCATGACTGTTTGATAAACAGTCAAGGACAAGATATCTGTTGTCAGCAGATTGTCCACTTATTTTAGTCCCCAAATCGGTTGTAGATAACAAGCATTTGTTTTCTTTTCTTTTTTTGGGTGCAGTGGAAAAGGTAACTGGAGCCCTTATAGCTCTCTAACAAAAACAGTAGTAACAGCTCTCTAACAAAAACGGTAGTAAGTTTGCTCTGCCTGAAGCATGTGTCTTATTTCGGTTGGGGGCTCCACCATGTTGGCCAGTGCATTAGCAGATTTGTTTCCCTCGCGCAAAACATTTTGCATTTGGCAAATGGTTATCTTCAGTAGCTCTCTACAATTACTTTTCTGCTTATATGCTGTTTCTCTTGTGATTGCGAGATCAGGTTGAAAGCTTAGTATGAATCTGTCTCCACCACTACCCTTTGGATCCCCCGCTATCATTTCTTATTATTCCACATACCAGCTGTGCCAGGATTGCCTTTGGAGCATCCATCCATATTCATCTTGAGCCACCCTGGAGGAGCAAAGGACCACCCAATTAGTCTAATGGGTTTACATATTCTGGTGACTTCTATGTTTATGGCACATTGTTAGTTTCAACTTCTAGGAGCCAAGCATTGGTGGCTACAGATCTAGTGTCAGAGTTAATCTTTTCTATGCAATCGTTGTTTCTATCCTTCCTAATGCTACAAATAAATAGAGTAGTCTACTTAATACCTCTCCATTTATCCTTACCTTTATCCTTCACATTCTTTTGGATCCAGGTTTCAAGGCTCAAGGTTTGGTCTGGGTGTCCTGCTTGATGATCAAGGAAGACACTCCAGACAACTTGGGCTTTTTTGACAATTACTCAGGATGTGAATTATTGTCTCTGTTGGGTTATTGCATCACTCATACTATTTCTTGTGGTTCTTAAGTGGTTTGAAAGGATTCTATCATTTTGAACTAGCCACCGGAAATATTTTAGTTTCTGAGGAATTCTTACCTTCCAAATCCGCTCCCAGTTACTGTTAGTTGATTGGGAACTATCTTCTTGGGTTGGTAGATTCAAGGATCAAAATTTTGTTTCGGTGTATTGTTTCGATCATCTAGGAAACGGAAACGTTTCGACCCGTTTCGAAAATAGAATGAAAAAAAATAAAAAATTTAAGAATTCTTTTTTCAAAACATTAGTCGAAATATTCTAAGCTCCAAAGTATCTTGAAATATTCTAAGCTCCAAAGTATCTTGAAATAGCTTGAAACATTCCGAAATAATTGTGCAAATGCATTGAAATATAACAAAACATTTTGAAACATAATGAAACACCTCAAAGTATTGGAATTTCGATTCCATCACTGATCGTTTCAGTCTCCTTAGAAATGGAAACGTTTCGGATGTTTTGACCATTTCAAAACGATATTTTGATCATTGGGTATATCATATACTGCCTTGGAGGAAAATTTCCAATTACTTACCAGACCCAAACAAGGTGTATCTTGACATGATCCAATGCTAGGAAGAGGTTGACTTCAATTTCATCCATTAGATTTTGAGTTAGAAACATGCTTGCATCTTTCATTTTCCACTTACCTTGCTGATCAATGAATTCTGCCTCTGTGCATTGGAGATTAGCTGATTGCGGACTGGAATGATTTATTGAAGTGGTTCTTTAACCAGCCACCAATATATCCAAAAAGAAATGTTTTCTCCATTTCCTATTATCCACTTTGTTCCCTTTTCAAGTATATTTTGGGTTTTCAAGATTGTCCTCCAAATGGTAGAGGTTGTGGTTTTCTTTTCCAGATTCTGGGATTTTGGTCTACATATTTCTTCTCAATAACTCACCCGTAGTGTTTTGTTATTCTCATTAACTTTCCAGCCCAATTTGGATAGTAGATCAATGTTGCTCTTCCTACTTTTCCTTATTCCTAAGCCTCCTCTAAACTTTGGCGTACAAGCTCTATTCCAGTTTATGAGGTGAATTCTTCTTGTCGTCAATGTCTCCCCGCAGAAAGTTTCAATTTAATCTATCTAGTTGATCACATGTTGACTGAGATATCCAATTGGTTTGCATTACATATATTGGTAGGGCAGATGTTTCCGCTTGGATTAGTGTGGTTCTACCAGCCATGGATAGGGTCCTTGTTTTTCCTGCATTCAACATATTCTGAACTCTCTCAGATTTCTAGCTTGTGACTTATTAACATTTGGGGAAACAAAAATTCTAGATTCAGCTGGGCTAACTTTTAAACGTGAAAAATATTGCAGAAATTATTGAGGACTTCTCTCATCATCGCACAATTCCTATTTGAAGTACCTGAAAATAGAATTATATCATCTGCAAACAAGTGGGTTGTTTCAGGTCTATTTCCTAGAGGCTTTCATTCAAACCCTTCCATTTACCTTGGGGCACCTCATGGTTTATGATTTGACCTAGTTTCTCCATGCATAACACAAATAGGTAGGGTGATAGATAGTGGATCACCCTGTCTTAGTTCTCTCTTTGATGTTATTGGATTCAAAGGAGAACCATTCCATAGTATTGAGAGGGAAGCTTATGTAACACAAATCATTATTATGTCTATCCAGGATTGGGAAAGTTAGAATCTTTCAAAGTTTGATGAAGGGCCAACTGATTCTCTCATATACTTTCTCTATGTCTATTTTTATTATCATTTCTCCATCTTTGCCCCTTCTTCTCTTTAGCGCGTGTACAACTTTGTGGGTAATAAAAACATTATCTAGAGTCTGTCTTCCTGGTAGGAAGCTGCTTTGGTTAGGATTTACAAGGTTATCTAGAAAGGGTCTCAGTCTTTTAACCAAAAGCTTTGTCGGGATTTTATAGCAAATGTTACCCAAACTAATGGGTCTGAATTGTGTGACCTGTCTGGGGTTATCAACTTTAGGTATAATGGTAATCCAGGTTTTGTTTAGTTCCCCAGGGTAATTTGCACTGCCTATAACGTCTTTAAGCTCTTGACATACATAATTTGCAACTACATCCCAACATTCTCTAGTAGAGATAGGACGGCAATCCATCGGGTCCAGGAGCTTTCACACCTTTTGAGTTTGAATGTTGTCTTCCTAATCTCCTCATCTGTTGCAGAAGTTTAAGAATATTTTTCTCTCAATCTGTTAGTTTATCGTGATAGCTGTGATATGTGAGATCAGTAGAGTAATCTTGTTCTTTAGTGAATTGGTTCCTAAAAATTGTTGGGATTTTATTAGAAATTTCTGCTTGATCTGTCATTCCACACACCTTGTGAATTTTTTAAGGATTGAGGTCTATTCTTTTTCCTTCTGATAATGTAAGAGACATGGAAGTATCTAGTGTTTCTGTTTCCTAAAGTTATCTACTTAGATCTAGAGTTTTGGAACCATAAGATATCCTCCTGAGTTAGTGTATCCTGGAAAAATTTTTGTAATTCTTCTTCAAATCTTTCTAGATTGTGTGAGTAGTGTTGTTCTTGAGCTTTTTGGATTCCTTCTAATCTACCTATGAGCCTTCTCTTTCTTTGAAAAATGTTACCAAAAGTATTGTGGTTTCATTTTAGGCGTCACGGGGTAACACTCGTTTTTCTTTTCAAGGCTACTTGTAAGGTGTTGGTATTGCAACCAGCCACTCAATCTCAAGAACAAATGACAGAAACTCATACAGAACACACACGAATTTACTGGAATAATACTCCCAAACCTTATATATTGAACTCAACAATTTACAAAGAACTCTCAAAGCTAAAACACTCTCTCTGCCTTTACAGAATACCCAAGCAACCCTATTTATACACAGAGTATGGCAGATGACACCCCAATCTGTCAAAGGGTAGTTATTCACATTTTGCTATTCCCTAGTATTCTTGGTCAGCAAGGCTGCTCTCTGTGCGACACTTGGCAGGTAGTTCCATTCACTCTGCATCTGATATGGAGATGCCCCTTCTCAACTTGTATCTGGACTAAATTCTGGCTAAGAATGCCCAGAACTGTTTCCCACAGACTAGCCTTGTTCATCAACTGCCTTGATTGAGTCTTAGCATCTTCCTGGTCACATGCATTGAGCAGCCATGTGTTAGTCATGTGTCCACATTTAGCAACCAGCCTTGCTTCACGAACCATTGTGCATGCTGGGTTCAACCCATGCTATGCAATTCGAAGCTATGCACTCACATTGCTTCAATTGAGCCCAACCCGTGTTGTCATGCTCAGGCGGGTGGTCTCATGCTACCACAGTCTGCATCAATCTGTCGAACCATTTAGCTGCATCACCTTGATTCTCACTCGTGGTCTGCCTTGGTGCAAGGTGCCACCAAGACCGACATTATGCTCTCAAGTTAGTTAGGGTGTGACAAGCCACCCCCACCTGCAGTATCCAACGACCTCGTTGGAATGGAGGCGTGGTACTGTTTGATGAGATCCTCGAACTGCCACAATGTCGTCTCTTTCTCCCAAGTGGCCTCTTCCGGTGCTTTCCTTTTCCACTTGACTAGGTAATGAGTTCTTCTATTTTTCTTACTCATTCCCTCTGTCTTGTGGTCAAGGATAGCTTCTGCTATCTCTGTGAATTGCTTCCTGATTGTTGGAGGAGCCCAACGCCGAACATATCTATTAGAATCTGTTGGGTCCTCAACGTATGGCTTCAAGAAGGCAATATGGAACACTGGATGAAGCTTGAGATGACTGGGAAGATCCAGTCTATAAGCCAACCTACCAATCCTTCTTGTGATAAGGAAAGGACTGTCATAGCGTTGGATCAGTCCCTTATGTGCAGACTTTCGAGTGATCTTCTTCTAGATTGGTGGTGTCAACTTCAGCATCACTTTGTCACCCACTTCGAACTCTACTGCCCTCATTTTCTCATCTGTCCACTTCTTTATCCTCTTTACTGCCTTAGTCAAGCAGTCCTTTGTCTCGTCAGTCCTGTCCTGATTGGCCCGAGCGAAGCGGTATGTTACAGGACATCTCCCTTGAGACTTCTGCTTGGCAACTTCGTGGGGAGTAAGAGGTTGTTGACCAGTTGCTAACTCGAATGAGCTTTGCTGCAGATTATAGCTGAATTGGGCGACATCAAATAAATCTACCCAATTTTCCTGGTTCGCAGTGACATAGTGTCTGAGATATTCCTCCAGCATCACATTAACCCGCTCAGTCTGACCATCTGTCTGCGGATGATTATTAGTGGAAAGGTTGAGTTGTGTGCCCAACAACTCGAACAAGGCCGTCCAAAATCGACCAATAAAATGAGTGTCTCTGTCGCTGACTATATCTAGCGAAAGACCCCAAAGCTTCACTATATGCTTAAGGAATAGCTGAGCAGTAACTTTAGCAGAACATACTTTCGGAGCTACAACGAATGTGGCATACTTCAAAAACTTGTCTACAACCACAAATAGCGAAGTAAAGTCATTCACCTTAGGCAAGCCATTGATGAAGTTCATGAACACACTCTCCCAAGGTCTGTTGGGAATGGGGAGAGGTTCCAACATTCCTGTCATCTTCTTTCTTTCTGTTTTGTCCTGCTGGCACACTAGACAAGTGCGCACATACAGCTCAACATCTGCTTCTATACGAGGCCAATAATAGCTTTTCGCTAGCAAAACAAGTGTCTGTTCGTGCCCCGGATGCCCTGACTATCGAGCATCATGAGTTTCTTTCAGCAACAGTTGTCGAAGTCCGTCTTACTTCGGAACATAGGGCCTCCTTCCTTTGGCATAGAGTACACCATCCTCTACCCAAAATCGTCGAGTCACCCCTTCATGGACCTGCTTTAGCAACAAACTGGTCACTGGATCATCATTTGTCTGATCCTGAATTCTGTGCAGTATATCTCTTGCAACCTGGCTAAGTGCATCCATCATCCCATCAGCAATTGGAATTCGGCTAAGAGCATCAGCAACTTGATTTACATTGTCAGGTTTGTACTGCAACGTGAAATGGAACTGTGCAAGAAAATCTTGCTATCTTACTTGTTTCGGTGTCAGCTTCTTCATGAAATTGAAGCAGCTGGTAGCCACATTATCTGTCAGCACAAGGAAATGTTTTCCCAATAGGTAATGCCTCCATGCATTGATGCAGTGAATGACTGCTGTCATCTCCTTCTCGTGTACTAAATACTGTCTCTCGGTATCGTTCAACTTCCTGCTTTCAAACGCCACTGGGTGACCATTCTGCACCAGCACCCCTCCAAGAGTAAAGTCTGATGCATCTGTATGGACTTCAAAAGGCAAATCAAAGTCAGGTAAGCGTAAAATTGGGTTAGTCAGGTAACTTTGTTGAGGGCTCTGTAATCTACACAAAGCCGTAAGGATCCATCCTTCTTTTTCTGAAACAGAACGGGGGCTCCATAGGGGGCCTTGGACGGTTTAACGAACCCAATGTCCAATAGACCACTAAGTTGTCTCCTTAGCTCCGCCAACTCTGATGGGAACATCCGATAAGGAGCCTATGTAGGGACTTTTGCCCCTGGAATCAACTCGATGACATGATCAATCTCCCGCCTTGGTGGTAATCTTGCTGGCATTTCATTTGGTGCCACATCCTTGAATTCAGCCAGCAATTGTTGCACTGGTTCAGGGACTTGTAATGCTTTGGACTCCTCTTCCTCAAACAGAACGGCCAAGTAGGTTGCTTCTCCTTTTCGCAAGCCATCTTTCACTTGCAAGGCAGACAACATCTCACCCGAAGACTTGGACTTAGTGAGGGGAACAAAACAGGGATTGGGCATGTCCATTACGAACATCCCATGCAAATGAAGCATAACAGACACCTTTGCCTTTGTAAGAAATTCTAGCCCAAGGATTACCTGAAAATCATCGAGAGGGACTGCCATAAAGTCGCATGGTCCTTGCCAATCACCTATTTTCAACGGGACTTCTCTAGCAACACCGTCGACTGGCTTTGCTTCTAAATTAACGACTTTGATCTGGCTAGAGTCTTTCACCAAGGCTAGACCGAGCCGCTGCACCTCACGGTCAGAAACAAAGTTATGGGTCGCACCTGTATCAACCATGGCCTGGATAGCCACATTGTTCAAACGGATTTGCACGAACATCAGTCTTTTCCTAGCCACCGTCTCCTCTTTGCGGATTGCATTAAGGAGCTGCAACGGATTGACTCGTGTTGGTTCATCTGAACAATCAGTATTCTCAGCCATGAGGGCATTGAGTTTCTCCTTCTTAGGATAATTCATAGCCCGATGAGGACCATTACAGATAAAACAGCCTGAGTCAACACCTCCTTTTGATGCAGAGGGTCTGTCAATCTGTTTTTCTGTGTTGGCTGACTTTTCAACATGCTTCTTCTGCTTGTCCTTCTTGAAGAAATTGGCTTTCCCTTTTGACTCCTTCTCTAGTGGGTTATCTTGCGTCTTGTAATCAACAAGTGCATCAGCTGCGGACACAGCAGTGGCTAAATCCTTCACCCCTTGCCGATGAAGTTCAACCTAAGCCCAAGTTTGAAGGCTAGACATGAAATTGAACAGTTTATCCTTCTCCGACATATTTTTGATATTAAGCATCAGAGACGAGAATTGCTTCACGTACTCCCTCACAATGCTTGTATGTCGAAGTTTCCTCAGAGTATCACGAGCTTGCCAAATTGTGTTGCTTGGAAGGAATTGCTCCTTCATTTAGCGGATAGAGCATCCCAAGTAGTAATTTGAGGACGAGACTTGTCCTCTGATCGTGTTCGCCACCATAATTTAGCATCACCAGTAAGGTATATGTTAGTGACATCTACCATCTTAGCATCCGGTGTACGGACTGTTTTAAAGTAGTGCCCCATATCCCACAAGAAATTCTCAAGCTCTTTAGCATTATGACTACCTCTAAAAGGCTTAGGGTCAGACACCTTTGTTTTCTGCGTCTTTTCATTGCCAGAAGTCATTGAAGCATTCTGCAGTGCTTTCTTGAGTAACGAATCATCCGTCTCGAGGGAACCTAATTTTTCCCCCATATCATCGGTCCATGTGAAAACCGTAGCCAACACATCAACAACTTCGTTTTTCACCCGACTGAAGTGATCAGATTCAGTCGTTTGAAATTGTTCTTGAGCAACTCGCATCTCCTCGAACTGCTAGTATAGCAACTCAAGTTGCATAGAAAGGCCCACCGGATCAGCGGACTGTGGAGGACCAACCAACTCCTCCAAGCGTGCCACCCTTTCCCTCAAATCAACATTCGTTCCGCCAACCATTGTTGATCTTTTCGTCAAAACCAATGCGCTGATACCAACTGTCACGGGATAACACTCGTTTTTCTTTTCAAGGCTAGCTGTGAAGGTGTTGCCACTGCAACTATTCACTCAATCTCAAGAATAAGGGACAGAAACTCACACAGAAAGCACACATGAATTTACTGGGACAATACTCTCAAACCTTATATATTGAACTCAACAATTTACAAGGAACTCTCAAAATCAAAATACTCTCTCTGCCTTTATAGAATGCCCAAGCACCCCTATTTATACACAGAGTATGGCAGATGACACCCCCATCTGCCAAAGGGTAGTTACTCACATTCTGCTATTCCCTAGCAGACTTGGTCAGTGAGACTGTTCTCTGTGCGACACCTGACAGGTAGTTCCATTCACTTTGCATCTGATATAGAATTGCCCCTTCTTTAGCATGTATCTGGACCAAATTCTCGCTAGGAACGCCCAGAACTGCTTCCCACAGACTAGCCTTGTTCAGCAACTGTCTTAACTGAGTCTCAGCATCCTCCTGGTCACATGCATTGAGAAGCCATGTATCAGTCATGTGTCCACGTTCAGCAGCCAGTCTTGCTTCACGAATCATTGTGCATGCTGGGTTCAACCCATGTCATGCAATTCGAAGTTTTGCACCCACATTGTTTCAATTGAGCACATCCCGTGCTGCCATGCTCAGGCGGGTGGTCTCATGCTGCCACAGTCCGCATCAATCTGTCGAATCACTTAGCCGCATCACCTTGATTCTCACTCATAGTCTGCCTTGGTGCAAGGTGCCACCAAGACTGATATTATGCACCCAAGTTAGATAGGGTGTGACACTAGGGCATTAGTTTCTAGGGCTGCAGTAGCTTCAATTAAGGAATTTCCATGATAATCCCATGTCTTAGTTAGGTGTACTACGAGATGGAGAGTTAGGGATACTACCTTTCAGGTGAAGAGCCGCGGGCGGTGATCCGAATAAGTTCTAGGCAAGTTCTGAATATATGCAAGTTCCGTTTAAGTTCATGGCAACAGATGAGGTTTTACTCTCTTCTCTCTCTCATTCGCTCTTTTCTCTTACCATCCTGAGATAATAGCACAAAGACTTGCCAAAAAAATTGGACAGCCTTATCTGGTGTATAAATTCTGGCCCAAAAAAACCCTGTAAAGAAAAATTCTTGGCAAACTTAACAGGATAAGTTTGCCAAGAATTTTTCCTTACAGGATTTTTTTGGGCCAGAATTTATATACCAGATAAGGCTGTCTGTTCTGGCACTGGCACCGGCACCGGCACCGGCGCCCGTTTGCCAAGCTGCCCCAGAAGAACCTTTGAGATGCGAACACATTTTTAGAGCTTCGCATTTGCTGCGGCGCGCATTCCAACAATGCGACACACCATGTTGGAATACAAATCACCCTGTCACTGCGCTGACCATTTAAATCAAATGTAGTATCTGGGGAAAATTATTTAAATCAATGATACCAAACGAGGATAGTGCACATTTGAGTTCACCAACGCATGCCTTCAAAATACCAAGATAGTGTGCCACACAAGCGTGAGGGTTTTTTTTTTTTTTTTTTTTGGGGGGGGGGGGGGACAAGGAGGGGATTGTTCATTCCGCCAAGACTCAAGAAAATATCCTCTAAATTCTTAACAATTCACGATTTGAAAACATCGGTTTCAAACGGGGTGTGTTTGCTATTCAAATCATCAAAATAGACAACTCTAAATTATAATACTAACATTAAATAAATCCGCTTTAGAACAAGTAGCACAAATATAAAATACATGTTAATTGATTGTATGTATATAAATTTATAAATATATATCATTTTAGAAAATAGAAAATCAAGGATCACTGACTTAGTGTCAATAGATGTTCTGTAATATATAATGTTGTATAATAGTGAAAACGATTTATGTAGGTGTTCTACAACGAATTGCGATTCAAAATACCCTACCAGTTAAATTTACTCTCATCGTATCACGTGCTTAATAAAATGTCGTATAATGTACTTGTATTCGTACCTCTACCATATACCAAAACAATAATGTTATACTGACCAAATTTGGAGCCCAAATGACATGGCGGCTGACTTGGACTTCTTTTTTTAGTGCCATGTCATTTAGGCCCCAATTAAGACTCCAAATAATATACTGTCATGTCATTTGGACTTTAAATTTGGTCTCAAAATTTGGTCAATATAGCATTATTCATACCAAAATAACCCACGATTCGAGTAACATTGATCATCTCTTTGATCAAAATTTCATTCGAAACTGTGGTTTCAATTTTCCGTTGTCCTAGGGAGATTGAAACAGATTAAAAATTGAATTGGTATTGAAATGCTTCCAAATCAAAATGTTTCATAATATTAGCAAATTTTACCAATGTTACAAAATATTTCAAAGTGTTTCAACATATTTTAATCAACGTTCTATAATATTTTGAACTTACATTTTCAAATTTTTTTATCCGTTCCTAAACATTTTCATTTCAATACAGTACACTAATCATGTTGATCCTTTTGCTCTAAAGATCGTAAATAGTTGGGAAGGGGCAATGGTCCTTAAAATATAGTAATCACTCATTAGATTACTAGGCACCACATACAAAAGCATATATCATTCACAAAACCAGCCCCACTATAAACACTGCATACAACACAGTAGCAAAGCACCCACTTCAAACTGACCAAACATACATTCTAAAAAAAAGCGCCAACAGCAGTTCTCATCAACCATTGACTATCGTTCCACCTGCAAAAACAAAAACATTGAGAGAGAAAAATACACTAATGCCTTCTTTCATGAGTAAATAGTTAAATTCATAATCAAAACTAAGCCATGCAGAACAACATAGATGGCGACTACTACCATAATGTCAACACTGATCTCTTTTAATCACCTGTATATTAGATTACCCTTCATGGATTGGTGGAGAACCGACTTAGTATAATAAGACCAAAAAAGAATCTCAATACGTGTTATAGGATTGTCGAAGGACATACCGTTTGGGTGGAGGACCTGTCCGGTCACATAAGAGGACTCTGGGTTTGAGGCAAGGAAAACATAGGATGGTGCAACCTCAATAGGCTCACCTGCCCTATGCATTGGCACATTAGCCCCAAAGTTCTTAACTTCTTCCTCACTGAAGGATGCCGGGATCAGCGGAGTCCAGATCGGACCGGGAGCTACCCCGTTGACACGTATGCCTTTGTCTACTAGGTGGAGTGCAAGTCCTCTAATAAATGCCACAATGGCCCCTTTGGTGGAGGCGTAGTCAAGTAGCGTAGGGTGTCCCTTATATGCAGTAACTGATGTTGTGTTGATGATGGAGCTCCCTTCTTTCATGTGCTTCAAAGCATGCCTGCAATCCGCACTAACCATAATAAAGTCGAAATGACGAAAAAAAAGAGAGAGTATAGGTACACTTTGATAAAGTAATTCAGAAACATTATCAAGTATTATCAAATTTTGGGAACAAATTCTAGAAACCCAAAACAAAATTAGAAGGAATTATGACACAGTCTGAACATCTCTACCTGACCATAAAGAAGTAAGCAAATATATTAGTCCTAAACACCCTGTCAAGCCTCTCCTCATCAATCTCCTCCACCGAGGCTGCCTTGTACTGCTCAGCGGCGTTGTTAACCAGAATATCAATCCTTCCATAGGCATTTACGACTTCCTCCACCACTTTCTTGCAGTTCTCATCATATCCCAAATCGGCCGGTACGGCCATCGGGTCCTTCGCGTCGGGACTCTTGGCTTGCTTCAGCATTTGGAGGGTGTGCTGTGCGTCCTTTTCCTCCTGACCCTTCACGTATGTGAATGCCACAGTTGCACCCTCCAGTGCGTAGCAATGGCAGACAGCCCGGCCGATGCCGGAATCGCCCCCGGTCACTAGTGCCACCTTTCCCTGCAAAAATGACCATGACATGCAATGAGACTGGTTCATACATGATCTTTATCTTCAATTGCATATGAACTTGTACATGCATTCGTTGGTCTTTATTTGTGTATAAAAGAGAGTACTCAGTGCACAAGAAAAGAAACCCGGATTAAAATCCAAGAGTCACGAGCATATACAGACATGCATGCGATATGTGAATGTTGTGATACAAATGTATAGAAAGAAAGCATATACATGAAGCTTATTGGCGGCCTTGTACTCATGACTAGTTGCCTGAGGAGTAGGATCCATGATATGCTCTTTCCCAGGCTGAGTCTCCTGCTTCTGTGGTGGAAACTGCTGCCCTCCAGACGCCATTGATGATTCAGCTCACAGGAACTATACTCTCCTACAGTGGTTTTGAGTCGCCGGAAGTGTTGTACGGATCTCCGGAAGTGCTCACATGGGTTGTGTAATGATTGTAGTGACTAACTGTGGTTGGATAAAACATATATATATAGAGAGAGGGCAGTACATTGTACATGTATCGGTGGAGAATCGGTGAGGTTGGTAGAATACAGAAATCATTAGTAGTAGAGATCTAATAAGGTGTAACGTGGCAAGAGGAATGAGTCTACGTGTCTTATGGGGCCGTAGCAGGCGACACGCCTTCAGAAACGGACGTCATGGAATGGGCATCAACGTGGTGGGAACGAGTAAATATTGAATGCAAGAGATATTATGTCACCGTTGATGACATAGTATCACCAACTAATAATAAAATTTTAAATAGAAAAGGTAAACTCTACTTAGGCCTAAATGACATGAGTGTGAAAAGTTATTTGTTTACAAGTTAGTTATTAATTTTTATAGGATCCATGTACTTATTTATTTTAATATTATTAATTGATGATATCACATCACTTTGTCACGTGATATTACCGTTATAATGAATATTTTCTCGGTGGGAGGATGTGTTCGGGAGACACAGTTTCTAGCTTGATCCGGAGAGAGAGAGAGATATGTTTCTTTTGTAAATTCTGAAACTTCTGAAATAATTAGGGCAGCTTAACCCGAATTTATTCTAAAAAATGTAATATTTGGATAGGATATGTTTAGTATTTGGGTTGGATTTCGATGTAAATTTATTTACTACTCGGATTAGAATTTCGGTTTACTCATGATCATCCTAAACTAAAGGGCACATTGGAAAGTCCTTTGAAACTCAAAAGGCGCCTGCTACTAGGGTGTTCAAATTTTTTATTATCCATAATTTTTTATCTTATTCGCTCCTATTCGACCCTATTGTTCGATTAATCAAAAAAATTGGGTAAAAATGTGAAAAAAAAAATTAGTCTTCCGATTAAATCAAATAGGAATGCGGAATGCCCACACACACACACACACACATATATATATGAAATAAAGTAACTAGATTTCTTTGTCTTGAGCTTTTCGCGGCTCAGATTGATAAATATTATTGATCCGACTATTCTTATTAGACTTTCATTCATTTTAAAACTCTAAGACTTCAATCTCTAATATAACTCTCTTTATCTCTCTGTCTCATACACCCACCTCTCATACTATATTAGTATATATCTCTCTCTCTCCCTCATAGATATTTTAAACACACACTCACTCATACTCTCTCTCTATATATATATATAGAGGGAGAGATGAGATAGAATGAAAATCTAATTAGGATTATTAAGACAAATAATATTATCTCATACTTTCTCTCTTAGCATCCTTAGTATTGTTTGTTTGTCTTGACGGTCTTAATTGGACTTATTTACTAAAAATATTTGTATGATTTTATAGATGAGAGAATATTTAAATATTAAAAAAAAATCAGGTTGTACATATTCAAAGTCAAGCTAATCACCAATAAAAAATAACAAGTGATACCAATTGCACCAAAAAAATAAAAAATTCAAAACCAAACTAATCACTAATAAAAAATAACAAGTGATATCAATTGCACCAAAAAAACTAAAAAATTTAAAGTCAAGCTAATTTCCAATAAAAAAATAACTGAAACCAATTATACACACACACAAAAAAACAATATTCTAAACCAACTATTAATTTTTTTTTCCTTATTTGCATTGTTTTTGCCTTGCTAATGTTCATATTTTTAAAATATTTGAATTGTGCAACATAGACACCAAAATGATAAAAATGTCAGTTAAGTCAATTTTTTTTAAGTAGTGAAATTTTGATTTTATTGATTTGGTTTGATTGCAGTGTGGGAATATTTTTGTAGCATCTGAGAAGTCATAGCGACAAATAATTTAAATCAATTGTCCTTGCAACTACAAGCAGATTTGCTGGACAATGTTAGTTTAATTGTGTTTTTTTCTATTTTTTTGAAACTTTGATCTATAGTTCAATAGAATTATCAAGAGGTTGAAAAAATGAACACTCATTGGAAAAGAAAACCACCATGAAAAAATATACGACAGGATAATTTTGTAATGGTGTTAATTTAAATTTTTTATTTTTTTTAATTTTTTTGGGAGGGGGAGGGTAACTTGAATCCTTGACCTTAAGAAGACAAAACATTCACAAGGTAAAGAGTACCATTGGACCAAAGGGCCATTGGTGTGTTAATTTAAGTTCGTAAGGATTTTCAGATTGTATTAATGTGATATAATTTTTCATTTCAGTCCTTGCACTTCTTTTATTTAAGACATTATTGGATTTCTTAGCAAATTTTTTGTGCTAAGAGTGCCTTCAGGCACGGATAGTGCCTAGTATATATAAATTGGAGCAGTTATATTTTTTCATATGTTTCATATGGTTTAAACTTAAAATAGTTGTTATTGTATTTGTGCAACAATTATGATGAATTGATGTTTATGTCTTGGGTTTTCTTGTGTTTTATGTTAATTGTTATTGTAATTATTTTAGATTTTAATGTTATTAGTTTATTGTGTTGTTAAATTGATGCATGTTACTTAATTAAATTGTTAAAATGATCCAAAATTTAATAACTACAAAACGTATTAACCTGATTTCCTACCCGATTAATTTGAACAGAAGTTGGGTAGGAATACTACACTTGATCAGGTAGGGTAAGCGAAGAAAAAAATCTTCCACAAAGTATCAGGTAGAAAAATGGAAGTCCATATTTAGGGTAGGCTGAACACTCTTACTTGCTACCTTCACAACAAGTAAATAGTTAATATAACAGTAACATCATGTCATCACTGTTATGTGATGTTACTATTTAATTAAAAGATTAAGAAAAAAAAATGAACTCCACTATTTTTATAATTACTAACAACTACTACATTCAATCAGTAACACATAGGATTAGTGTGATTCACTTTATCTATTTGTTATCTTCAAATTGGATGGTGACCCCCATGTGTTTGTGATGCAACGGTGTTACCATTGCAATGATTATTTTCTCCTTCACAACAAAGCTTCATATCTATATATTAAAATATAATGCAATTCAAATTTGAAAAGATAAATAAAATGATTTTAACTTTTTGTGGTTGAGTTTTTTTAAAAATTTACTTTAAAATTAATCTGACGGTTAATATTAATATCCCAAATTTAATAAGAAAAATAGGTCCCTAAGAGTGTGTTTGAGGTGACTTTTTAAAAATGTTTCTATAACTTATAACTTCTCATAAATACTTTTTTTTAAAAATAGTGTTTGGAACCACCCCACTATCACTACTAGCACCATCACCCCACCGCTCCACCGCCATTACCACTATAACCATCACCCCCACCCCCACCACCACCCCCAC
>CM042191.1:13121946-13137270 GCA_023539305.1 Ilex asprella
CCCTCCCAAAAAAAAAACAAAACAAAAGACGACATTGATAACCCATGGTTGTATGACTTTGCTTTTTAGTATTAGTTGGAACTAAAAACAACCCTTAATTAGATTCAATTTGTGAAAGTACTTATGTTACATTTTTAAAGACTCTTTTAGTTAACATATTATTTTTTATTTTTGCATTTTAGTTTTTTATTCATACGCCATTCTTTTAAATAAAAAATAAAATTTTATTTTTTATTTTTGAAATCATAGGAAAAGTACATGTTTATGTGGTTTGGAATACAAAAAATTGAAAACTGTCAAAAAAATAATAATAATAATCTCCGCCTCCCCTTTCTCCTCTTTTCCCTTCTTTTTTTCCTTTTTTATTTTCTTCCTTCTTTTGTTATCTTTTTTCCCTCACCCCCCTCCTACTTTTTTGGGTACATAGTACACTCTCCCTTACGTTTTTGTGCAAGCTGTAGGTCTAAAAAGGATCTTTGTCACTCTCTCATGTAACACTAACCCCTAACATCTAACCCCTACCCCTACCCCTAACCCTAACCTTAACCCATGATAAATACACTTCACTCACATGCACACAACACACACTTATAGAGGCGGTAGGAGCCATCAAAGGTACTCTCTCTTTCACACAAATACACACGCACTCCACGGACACACACTGCTCTCTCTCTCTCTCACACACACACACTACACACTCACTGTCCAGTACTCTCTCTCTTTCTCTCTTGTCCCCTTGTCTAGTACTCCTCCCTCTCTCCCTCACTCACTCTTACATACTCTTTTTCACACACACTGTTGGCCTTAGATTAGGCTTTAACATTGATTAATTAAAAT
This sequence comes from Ilex asprella, assembly GCA_023539305.1. Lineage (NCBI taxonomy): Eukaryota > Viridiplantae > Streptophyta > Magnoliopsida > Aquifoliales > Aquifoliaceae > Ilex > Ilex asprella. The sequence goes on from CM042191.1 coordinate 13,122,784, forward strand.
AAACAAACAAGAGACAAAAAATAAATACATAGGAAGTTCTCAAACTAGATTTTTTCATTTCATCTCTCTTAGAAAAGTCTCTTACAAGCTTTATATAGACACTCCATATATTCTAAAAAAGTCTCTAACAAGTTTTATCTAGACACATCTAAATATAGACACTTCATATATTCTAAAAAAGACTCTTACAAGCTTTATCTAGACACACCCAAATAATTCTAGAGTGTTCTATTTTTGGGAGTAATTAAATACAACAAAACATGACACTAACATTTTATGACCCAATTACAAACATAATTTTTTTAGCCCAAATACAAAATAACACAAGTATTAACTCTAACACTTCCCCTTAATGCTTTGTTGTGTGACACCAAATATTTTTCGAAAGTATTGAAACTTATCCTTCGGTAGTGCTTTGGTGAAGATGTCCGCCACTTGATCCTCCGTCTTGCAATACTTGAGTTGAATCTCATCATTCTCCACTACCTCCCAGATAAAGTGGTGTTTAATTGCAATGTGATTGGTTCAGCTATGGTATATGAAATTCTTTGTCATTGATATTGTGGACTTGTTATCACACAAAATTGGAGTAGGCTCTCCTTGCTTCTCATCAACATCTTCCAAGATTCTCTTTAGCCATATTGCTTGTGACGTCGCCAATGATGCCGAAACATATTCGGCCTCGACAGATGATTATGCTACCATTTGCTGCTGCTTAAATGTCCATGAAAAGACACCCGAGCCAAGAGAAAATGCATAACCGGAACTGCTCTTCATATCATCCACACACCCTACTCGATCACTATTGCAAAATCCAATCAACTTTGCATCCACTTTTTTCTCAAAAAAAATCCCATAATCAAGGGTACCTTGGATGTATCTCAAAAATCTTTTTGCCACCCCAAAATGAGTTTGGCTTGGACTATGCATAAACTGAGATAATAAACTTGTAGCAAATATAATGTCTGGCTTTGTAGTCGTCAAATATAACAAATTTCAACCAAACTTCTATAAAAAGAAGCATCAACATCTTTACTTCCATTTTCTTTTGTCAACTTTTCATTCACCACCAAAAGTGTAGCAACCGACTTGCAATTCACCATTTTAAACTTTTCAAGGAGAGTTTTTGCATATTTCATTTGGGAAATAAAAACACCTTCATTTTGAAAAACTTCAAATCCCAAGAAGTAATGCAACAAACTCAAATCACTTATCTCATATTTTTTTCATCATGTCTCTTTTAAATTCTTCAAGCATATTTTCATCATTTCTGGTAAAAACAAGATCATCAACATAAAGAGAAACAATAAGAATACCAGTATTAACTTTTTTTGATGTACAAGGTTGGCTCATTTTTGCTCCTTTGAAAGCCTTTATTGTCGAAGTAGAAATCAATCTCGCTATACCATGCTCGGAGTGCTTGTTTCAGCCCATATAATGTCTTCTTCAAGTTGGAATAAGAACCATCCCTTTTGAGCCGCCAAAGCAATAAGTGCTCTAATTGTGTCAAGTTGTGTCACCCGTGCAAATGTTTCTTGATAATCAATACCCGGTTGTTGAGAATACTTTTTTGCAATAAGCCTTGCTTTGTTCTTTTGAATTGACCCATTTGGATTAAGCTTTGTTCTGTAAATCCATTTCATACCAATCACTTCTTTTTCTTTGGATCTCTCCACCAACTCCCATGTCTTGTTATTTTCAATCACCCGAATCTCCTCTCTTATCGCTTTCTTTCAAACTTCTAGTTTAATTGCTTCTTCAAAGTTCTGCAGTTCAACCACACAAAAGTTGCATCTTGCATACACATCACTAAGACTTCTCATTTTTCTTGGAGTTGAACTTGGAGATGAAGAACTTGAGCTTGATGGAGTTGATTGTGAACTAACAATCCGGGAAATTTCATTTGAAACATCAAGATCCGCATCCTCATTTTCTTCACTCCCCACCTCTTCATAAGTAGGAGAAAAATGATTTTGCACCTTCTTTTTTTCCAATCCAAAAGGATTTTTCATAAATGATGACGTCTTTTGAAATGATCAACTTATCTTTCTTCAAATTGTAGTCTATAGAATTTTGATTGAGTGTTATAGCCCACAAAGATACATTTTTCACTAACTTCATCAAGTTTATGTCTCTTTTCTTTGGGAATGTGTGCATAACATATACACCCAAACACTTTCAAGTGATTAACCGAGGGCTTTATTTTACTCCAAGGTTCAAATAGAGTTTTGTTTGAAAGGGCTTTTGTTGGACATCTATTCAACAAGTAAACCACCGTGTTAACGGCCTTGCCCCAAAATTTTTTGAACAAACTCTTTTCATGAAGCATTGACTTAAACATTTCTTCAATTGTTCTATTTTTTCTCTCTGCCACTCCATTTTGTTGTGGAGTGTACTCAATTGTCAATTGTATTTCCATTCCAATATCTTCACAAAATTTTATAAATTCATTAGAGTTAGACTCACCACCTCTATCACTTCTTAACACTTTTATAAGGTGGCCACTTGCCTTTCAACAAGACTTTGAAATTTTTGAAAAATATCAAAACACATGATTTTTGTCTCATAAAGTAAACTCATGTCATTCTAGAAAAATCATCAATGAAAGTAATGAAATATTTGTTACCTCCATGGATCGTTATGTCCATAGGCCAGCACACATCGGTATGAACAAGATCCAATGGTGTTTTAGCTCTCAATGCCTTGTCTTTTGTAAATGTCTCCTAGTGTTGTTTCCCAAGAGCAAAACTTTCACAAACTTCTTAAATCATTGTAAATCCATGCACCATGCTTTTTAGTTGTAGATACTTCAAACTTTGAAAATTCAAGTGGCTGAATCTCTTATGCCAAAGTCAAGTCTCATCCAAAATATTTATCTTCAAAGCAACATTTTTCACATACCTCAAGAAGAGCGGAAAGTTTCTATTTTTCTCTATCTTGATTGTTGCCACCATTTGTTTGCTCCCCCATTTTCATAAATCTTGCAAGTATCATCTTCAAAGTGAACTACATATCCATGATCCACCATTGGATCAACACTCAACAAATTTTGCTCCAATTCCAAAACTAGTAAAACATCTCTTATGTATCTTGTTCTTTTCTTGGTCTCCGCCGTAGTAGTACCCTTTTCTTTTGCTTGGACTAAGGCATCATTACCCATTTTGACATTCAAATTGGAGGAAGCATCAAGGTTGGCAAAAATGATTTCATCACCAGTCATGAGCAACCACTATCAACAAACCAAACATCACATTTTTTCTCCAAAGCATTGTGACATGCATAAAGCATATTCCCATCAACTTTTTTTTTTGTAAAATTAGATTGTTGGTTGGTTACTCTACAATCCTTCTTCACATGCCCAAATTTCTTGCAATTATAACATTGTAGCTTCCGCTTAAACCAACAATCTTTTTCCACATGACTATTTCGATTACAAATTTTACACTTTCTTTGGGTGGCCTCGTCATTTTCTGGTCTTTAAAAATTCTTCTTGAGAAAATTATTATTTCCTACTAAGTGTATCTGCTACTACTTTAGCCTTCCCCGAATGGTAGTTAAATGTGAAATCATAGTCTTCTAGATATTCAATCCACCTTTTTTGTCGAAGATTCAAGTCTTTCTGTGTAAATATATACTTGAGGCTCTTATGATCAGAAAACACTTGAAATTTTTCTCCATATAGATAACACTTCTACAACTTAAGAGAAAAAATCACTGCGGCAAGCTCCAACTCATGAGTGGTTTAGTTATGCTCATGAATCTTAAGTTGTCTCGAGCCATAAGCAATTACCTTGCCTCCTATATTAACACACATCCCAAGCCTCGTAACAAAGTATCAGTGTAAATATCGTATCATTCCTCACTGTTCAGAATAATGAGGATAGAAAATATTGTCAATCTTTCCTTCACTGTACGAAAGGCTAGTTCACACTCTTGAGTCTACAAGAATCTTTCTCCCTTCTTCGTAAGGCAAGTCATCGGTATCGCGAGCTTTGAGAACACTTCCACAAACCTTCGGTAGTAGCCTGCTAATCCCAAGAAAATACGCACTTTGGTCACATTCCTCAGTAGTTCCCATTTCATCACGACTTCAATCTTTACGGGGCCAACACCTACACCTTATTTTGACACCATATAGCCAAAGAATTTTATTTCCTTCATCCAGAACTCGCATTTACTCATCTTTGCATATAGCTTATGTTCTCTTAATATTTGAAGCAATACCGAAAGATGGTGGTCATGTTCCCCTTGTGTCCGTGAATATATTAATATGTCATTAATAAATACAATGACAAATTGATCTAGATACGACTGAAATACCTGTGCATCAAATCCATGAAAGTTGCAAGGCCATTAGTCAGTCGAACGACATTACTGTAGATTTGAAATGATCATACCAGGTACGAAAAGTTATCTTAGGAATATCCTCTTCCTTGATCCGCAGTTGACGATATCCTGTGCGAAGATCAATCTTGGAGTAATACTTAGAACCCCTCAGCTGATCGAATAAATCATCAATTCGTAGCAACGGATATTTATTCTTCACTGTCAACCAATTCAATCTTCGGTAATCTGTGCATAACTGAAGTGTTTGTCATGCTTCTTCACAAATAGGATCGGGGTTCCCCAAGGTGAAGTGCTTAATAGAATAAACTCAATAGCAAATAATTGGTCTAACTGCTTCCTTAACTCTTTTAACTCCAAAGGTGTCATTCTATGGGAAACTATGGATATGGGTTTGGTTCTTGGATATAGATCAATCCTAAACTCAATCTCTCTCTTTGGAGGTAATCCGGGTAGTTCATCTGGGAAGACATCCAGAAAATTTGACACTATCAATACCATGCCCGAATGGGATTTATCCCTATTATCTCCCATTAAACTAGCTAAGAAACCCAGATTGCTTTCCGTCTTAGCTTTCAATAATCTATTACCCATAGTGAAAAATGGATGAAAATAATTTTGATCCTTTATGAAACTGAAGACTACTTTCCCGGTAACTGAAATGAAATTCGTTTACGGAAATAATCCATTATCACATGAAAAGTGGACAAGAAGTTCATCCCAAAGATTATGTTATAACCCTTCATGTCTAATGAAACCAAGTCTATAATCAATTCTTACTCCCCAATTCGAAGCACACAACCTCTACACACCTTTCTAGTATCCAAACGTTCTCCGGTAGGCATGTTAACACTCAAGACATGTTCGTAGTGCGTAGGAATGAATGAGTAGCACCAGGATCAAATAAAATTCGGGCCCAAAAATTATAATTGCATGGAAAACGTCTTCATCCAATTGGGTCAAAGCAAAAATTCTTCCTTGATTGGTACCGCTTGGGGCTACAGCTGCTAACGGTCTCTGCTGTAGTGGCTTCTGTAGTGGTGACTTATTTTCATTTACTTGTCCTACCGTCTGGGCATTCTTCTGGGGTGAAAAGATCGGACACTGATTCCAAATATACCCTAGACCTCCACATGCAAAGCATGCTTGTGTGTCTACTCCTACTCTCTCAGATAAGCTTTCAACTCTTCGAGCTATCTAAAATCTCTGTCTAACTGCCTAGTCTGGGCGATGGTATGGTGCCGCCCTCTGTACTCCACTGCTATTGGCACCAGTCCTGTTCGGACCTCCTCTTGTCAAGTTTTGTCGTTGCTGGTTATCTTCGATGTCTCTCTCTACTAGTGTAGCTCTATCAACAAGATCCCAATAGTCCCGAATTTTGTGAGCCACAAGCTTCTCCATGATGGCAGACCTCAAACCCTGCTCAAAGTGTTTGGCCCTCCTAGCCTCAATAGATATAAACTATGTGGCATAGCTCGTCAAACATTCTCTCATACTCCACCACTGTCATGCTACCCTGTCATAAAGCTAGAAAATCTACACTCATCTTGTCCCTGATCGATTCAGGAAAATATTTATCTTGGAAGATCTAATCAAAATCCTCCCAAGTAAAAGCATTAATGTTCCTTATTCTTTTTACCGAATCTCACCAATGATCTGTCTCCCCTTCTAGTAGATATGTAGCGAGACCGACTAGTAGATCCATGGCAACTCCCAAGCTATCACACATTTTCTTCTCCCGACAAATCCGCTTATCTGCCTCCAAAGAGTGAGAGCTTCCGTGGAAAGTAGGTCCGTGTTGCCTCAAGAATTCTCTAAGGACTATCATCCTTTTATTGTCGTCCATGTTACCCAGTACAAGAGCTAATGGTTGAAACCCCCCGTTATGGTGGTTGTTTCCATTATGGTGTTGCACCAGAGTGGTCAGCTCCCTTAGACATTGATAAATGTTATTCATGGCATTGGGAGGTGGTGGTGATGGTGGTTGTGCATGAAATTCACGCCCACGTTCGCGTCCATGTCTACCGTCTATCCTACTCATCAATTATAATTTAGTTTCCTTGATGGTCTGGACACCCTAACTGTCACTTTAATCCAAAGCATAAAGCTTGTATAAGATTAAAGTAAATAATTCATTCGACCTAGTCCTACCTCTCTAGTGGTAATCCATAACCTAAAACTCTCATGTAAGACCTAATTCTTAAACTCTGATACCAAACTTGTAATGCCTCAAAATCCACCTTGGACGGCATTACTATATAAAACCATTCACATCATGAGGCAACTAATATAATCCATAAATACAGAAAGTTTCTTTATCATATATTACATCTACAACATCCCCCAAAAGAATATGTCAAATCATGGTCATAACATCTCAAAAATCAAGTTTTATCTTGCAGCGGAATATACAAAATAGCATTCATACATTGTTTCAAAATGCATCCCCTAGTCTAGGACATAAAAAGAGCATATCTAAACATCACCCTCGGGATCCATGTCTCCATCCAATTGAGCTTCCCAAGTTACCTGCTCATCGACTCCGAGCATTTCCTCTAAACAGAAATATGAGAATAGATATTGTTTGTAGGGGGTGAGCACTAAGCTCAGTAGGAAAGTCCTCCTAAATTCGAACAGGTTTTAAAAATATATAAAACAAGTCGGTCTTATTTCACAAATATCATATATAACTTTTGAAAGAAAACAATGACAGTTTAACCGATCTCAAGTTTAAGCAATAGCAATAGGTAAATGAAAAAGTTAAACCAATTCCAACAATAAGCCATTTTCAACCATAGACCATTTCCAATGAGTTTTTGTAATAAACCATTTTCACAACAATAAACTATAACACACAATTTGTATCATTACCTATAATGTATCTCGAACCACAACCTATAGTTGTATCTGTACTTGTATCTCAGGTATGATGTAAGACAATGCATAAATACACACAGTGAAAATATCCTAACCCCCACACACACACTCAATCATCACAAGGATATACAACTTTAGGAAGGGCATACACCGACGCATCGGCAGTGATGAATCCATCCCATAAATAGTATACTAACCCTCAGCCTCAATTTCACGTGAACGAATAGTGGTTTGGTCCTCACAAGATACCAACTCCACTACGAGTGTTAGGAAAAATTCAAACTCACACTGAATAAGAAACGCATCTACCCACTCTATAATATCCAGTCAATAGTCACCCATATTTATCTAAACATCCACACAAGAGATACAATACCAACCAATTTCTCAAATCACAAGTATCTCAAAATCCCCCAATTCCATAGGTATTTTTTCAATATAAAAACTCAATAAAATAAGCAAGAGATCATCAAAAGATATAACTTTATTGTTCCAAACAAAACACTAGAGTTTTTGAATCAAGAACAAATGAATATCAAGTTTTAAAATCAAGAACAAATGAATATCAAGTTTTGAAATAAAGAACAAATGAATACCAAGAAGAAAAATCCATACTTCTTGAAAAACTAGAGTTTGGATGTCGAGAACAAAGGTTTTATGTCTATCAAGCTATACTTCCATCAAAACATGGTAAGATTTGCAAGAACAATCAAGAAACAAGGATTCCAACACATATATAGAAGATTTGGAGTCAAAACATGTATATATATATGCCCTAGCATCAATGAACAAGAGTGGAAGAAAACTCCTACCTTCTTCTTGCTTAGTGTTCTTGAGAAACTTAAAGTTTTAATCTTTTTCATGGTGCAAATTCTCTTTGATCTTGTGTTTTTCTCCTTCTTTCTTTCTTTCCAAGACTTTCTAGGGTTAGAAATGATGTATTGGAGCTAAGGGAGATGGCCTTATGTATTTATAAGGGAAGAAAAGAGTTCTACCGACGTAAATCTGATGTTCTGATTCGTTGCTGACGTTCGAACGTCACTAGTGCAAATTGATGTTTCACGTTCGAACGTCACTTGCTCCCAATACTTTTTATTTTCTATCAAACAAGAATACTGGAATGAACTGTCGTTCGAACATCCATTCACGTTGGAACGTCATCCCATTTTCAATTGAACTTTCAGTGATGTTTTGACCTATTTAGAGGTCAATTTGGAAATTTTTTTGTGAAATACTCTTTTGTAGCCCTGAAAGTCTACCGTCTACTATAAAAAATTAAGATCAAACGGACACTAGAGTAAAAAATTATGATTAAATTACTAAGGTAGTGTCAAAACTCCTTCCTACTCAAATTCTCTCTAAAATGTGCTTTCACTCTGAAATACTTCCAAACTTCTACAACATACCCTATTATATCAGCTAACATTTTTATTTCTACTCTTACATTCTAAATAGTTCATGCATACCTCATTATATATATTAGAATTTAGAAAACATAATTACATTATTATATAACGATAAGAATGTGGGGGTTTACAGAAGAGCTCTTGTATCCTTCCTCATATGTGCTTTCAATATTTGCTTTTGAGCATCCGTCAAAGAATCGACATCTTAGGGGTTATCATATCCATCTTCAACATACTCCCACAATTTATAATTTTCACCGTCAAATTGTGGAAACGAAGATGGTTGAGCTTCAAAACTTTGATTATTTGAACCCACCGTGTTCTTCGACACCGGGCTTTATTTTTCCAAACCAAATATTCACGCCTAGTTGTTGTCATCAAACGGAGCTCTGATATCATTCTGTTGGCCTTAGATTAGGCTTTAACCTTGATTAATTTAATAAACAAATAAGAGACAAATAGGGAATACATGGGAAGTTCTAGAACTATATTTTTTTCATTCCATCTCTCTTAGAAAAGTCTCTTACAAGCTTTATATAGACACTTTATATATTCTAGAAAAGTCTCTAACAAACTTTATCTAGACACACCTAAATATAGACATTCCATATATTCTAGAAAAAAACTCTTACAAACTTTATCTATACACACCCAAATAATTCTAAAGTTTTCTACCGTTGGGCATAATTAAATACAACAAAATATGGCACTAACATTTTATGACTCAATTACAAACATAACATTTTTTAGCCCAAATACAAAATAACACAACAAAGTATCAACTTTAACACACACATACTGCCACACTCACACAATTTCACACATATTACACACAAACAATCCTTGACAAATTGAAACACGAACAGATATGATCACAAATAATTTCCACACACACATATTATGTCTAGAGTGTTAGTTCTTTTAGTCAATACGAACTTGACTCGACAAGAGTTCTAAAAATAATACAATTAATTGACACGAATAAAAATTGAGTCAATAAAATTAAGCATAATTAACACGATTAATGGGTAATGTAGATAAAAAATTTATAATTTTTTTTTACATAAGATCATATAAGATATTAAAAAATTGTAATATTTTTATTAACATGAATATTAAAACAGCATTCAGGGAACTCTTCACCCCTTTGTGATCTTAATTTTACTTTACATTATTTTATAAAATTTTCAATCATTAGCTCTCTTAATTATTTCAATTTATGATAACTTATATGATTTCAATTTTCTAAAAATTAAATGAGTTTAATATACCAACATCTTTCAATTCTTGGTCAAGATGAGGAATAAAGGGACTCTACATATTGCTACCACGCGGCCTTCCAATGTTAAAAACATTAGTATATTCTTTATTAAAGCTCATAAATTCTTCATTCAAATATATATTTTTTTTGAATGAAATGGTAGGAATTTTTTTAAGAATGAATATTTGAGAGAAAGAGAGGCATTAGAAAGTCATGTGTTATCTCTTCTCATACATCGAAGTTATCAATAAAACTAGCATTTATTGTTAACTTATGTGCTATTCTATTCTTAGTTCGTCGCATAGACTTCCAACGCCAGTATAATCGATTATACTGACGTATAGTTCGTCAGTATAATCGATTAGAGTATATAGCTTTGAAAACCAAGAGTTGATTGATATGAAAATAATAGTTTAAAACCTTGTATTGTAGACTTCTAGGAAATTATAAGAATTACTAATACCAAGAAATCAATTAAGTTGATAAGTAATAAAATAAGTATACAGAGTACAATACTTTACTATAATCCTTTCATTCAATCTTAGAACAATAAAAGATGAATAATTTAAGAACAATAAATAATAATAATAATAATAATTTGATGTACAATCCCCCCAAAAACCCTACCCTAACTAAAGAGTAAAAAGAAAATTACTCCCAAGACATGGGTAATCTTCTCAAAAGCTAGGAAAATAAAACTAAAGACAAGGTTGGGAACAATAGCCCTCCTCTCCATATTTATAATGAGAAGATTCACATAGTATTTTTGGAGTTTTCCACAATTAGACTCCTACCAAGTGAAAAGGTATGCGGCATAAATTAAAGACACGTTTGAACAGAGATTCACCATTAAAACGGTTCAAAATCCAACACACGTGTTAGAATGGAGAAAGCGCATTCAAACAGATTGTGTTTGGATGAACAAGAGACGTTTGAACGGTCTATCTACTAGAATTTACAACTGTATAGCGACTTTCGAACAGAGGATGTGCATTCAAATTGAGAGAGTACATATCATCAAAGGAGCATTCAAACGCTCTTCATTCTCTAGATTTCTTCATAGCCAACTTGCATCCGTGCGGTAACTATACGCCCGAACGAACTTATTTATCTAAAAAGTCTTAACCCATGCTCCAACTTCTCTAGAGTTGATGTAGACTTCATCCTTAGTTCAGCATTATCAATACCGAATCCACCTCCTCATTTGCAATTTGATTCCCTTGAGTTCACTTTAATCTCCAATCGGCTGGTCAATTTACCAAGTATACCAGTTCAGCTCATTTTACTTGTTTTACCTGGCAAATTGATCAAACACTAAAAATCAAGTCCAAACATAACATCAAGGGATAATTCATCTAATGGCTCAGAAATAATATAATTCACCATAAATTACAAATAATGAAATGGTACTTTTCCTAACAAATCACACCCCCACCCTACATTACTAGTCCCTATTAATACCTAAAACCTAAAAACCTAAAAAAATCTAATAAAATAACACACATCCACTTTTCGTAGGACTCACGATTGTATTTAGCATATACAACAAGCCTTTAAACCCCTAAGTTTACACTAGCAGACAAGTATAATCTTGTGAAGGTTTTCAGTAAAGATACCTACAAACTTCCATTAATTTGCCCACAACTTGAATTCATCATATAACTCAACCAAATAATCAAACAAATAGATTAGATAAAAACGTGAATAAGTGTATGATCATAGAATTAAAGGCTACACAATAGTATCCGCATATTGAATTCCCATTGAAACTAGTGTGTAGTGTATTAATAACCTTGCCTAATCAGATAATTAGTCAAAAATACCTCACACCTCTACTATCCAGGACTAGCTTTGAATCAATCCTCACTCAAGTTGTACACTCAACAATAACTTTACTCAGATTATAATGAATGTTTTTCCTCATCATACCATATGTGAGTAGAGTTAATGTAATATCAAAACAAAGTTCAACTCACATATATTTTGCAAACAATAAACACTATAATAAAGAAAAAGGATATCGCATAGTCTCGTGAATAGAAATCAACACATGATATGCAAAACAACCACTATTCTCTTTTTTACTCACCATGCTCCGAACTTCCCTTTCTACTTTGGTAATTGTTGTGTTTTATGTCCTATAGAAAATTAAGAGCAATAGTGAACGGGTGAGGTTTGAGGTGTACCATTAATATATAAGATGATAAACCAGACCGCAGCTTTACTTTGCAATTATCTATTATCAAATTGTGGAAGGGGACCAGTAGACTGCAGTAAGAGGATCAGGAGGTTGGGAGTGCATCTGCCAGATGTGGAACCCATACATCTAATTGTAGCAAGCTATAAGTGATGTTGAAGTGTTCAATTTCTTAATATTTAGTGCCAAGCTTTGGACTTTAATGAAGTGATTATACTAAGAAAAAAATCATGCAAGTGTTAGTAATGATCTTTATGGCGTGTCACTGTTTGGTTATACATTTTGAGGATGAATTATTGATATGATATTTTGTTTGAATCGTTTTTATATGCTTATAGTGGGGCCTATGCTTGAGATCGGCTGTGTGACTGATATCGTTATTTATAATTCTCAATCAACCTTATTTTACTATGCAATTATCTATTCTCAGAGTTTACAGAGAGAAGCCATGGATTTGGTTTTGTGAAGATGTCTACGGTTGAGGAAGTCAAAGCAACTACTCAACGATCCGATGGTTATGTGAGCATCATTAGTTTGGTCATTTTGTTTCAAAAAAAAATTCCTTTTCTAAGGTTTCAGCTGCTATGTTTATTTGTATTTTGCCACAAGGATATGACCCAAAGATTTAACAATGTTTCTTTTAGGGTATATCATTCGTGCCACAATGCTTAAACTTTTTGATTAGCTTTTGAATGAAATTTTGAAAACTGTGTTACTTGACATTGTGCAAGTCGGTTCATTAGATTTTACAATACAAGTGTAGCCCATTTGTGGAAATTGGATCTAACTTGGTGTTTGATCTTGTTTGAGTCAGAATCTTGACGATCATAATAACAATATACCTTCTAAAAATTTACTGATTCATCTTTTAGATATTAAGAAATAATGTCATTTTTTAGAATTGGTTTCCTATATTATTTGAATATATGTTGATGTAAGCATGATATTGTTGGTCCCCTGTTTTTTAACTTTTACAAAATATGCAAGTGAATTAACATCCTTGTTGTGTTTTATGTCCTATAGGAAATTGAGAGCGGTAGTGGATAGGTGTAAAATTGGAGATGAATATTTATTACATCTAAGGACTCAAGCAAAATGGAGAGGTTTCAGGGGTACCATTACTAAGATGATAAATCAAACCACAACTTTACTAGCCAATTATCTATTCTCAATGTTGTTAACGTGCAACGCACGTGTACAAGTACTGGTATGTTAAATGGACATGATGGCGAGATTATGTGATTGTCATATAAGATGGCTTATGAATGTGTATATATAATTGATATACATGTGTGAATGTCAAGTGTGATGGCTTGTGAATGGATGTGTGTTCATAGATGGTTTTTCGGTGTTGACCTATCAAATATTGATGATATGATATTGTTTTAATGATCGATATGAATTTGTATAAATTGATATGGTATTCATACAATTCCTACAGTGAGAAATTTTCTTTAGTGTTATGTATGAATCATACTACCATGGCATTCAATAAAAGATTGATATTATGAATAAACAAGACGTACTCTTGTAAATGGTAGTTTGTATGTGAGATAGGGAAAAACACTTTGGTTTGAGATGAAAATTAACAACGGTGGTGTTATGATAAAATTTGGTCATAAAAGAATAAAATTATGGTTGATTGTACTATACTATACAGTATGAGTGAAATGGAATAATAAGAATTCTTCTTAGAGGGAATAGTTTAAGTCATTGATCTCCAAGGCATAGAAAAGAATCTAAAAGTGGTCTTATCTCTCGTTTCAATTTTACTTAAACAATCACGATTTTAGAACCTCACACACTATTCAAATAGATAAAATCATAAATGTTTGGAATTATTAAGTCCATTTGGACTTTAACACGCTCAAAATCCATGAAACACTTACAAAAGTGATTTAGAATCATATAATAGTACTAGTTATTATTTGTGCCTGAAGGCACAATGTAATAAAAAAATGGTAAACAATAAACATATTTGTATTAATATCCAAAATTAAATCACAAATATAAAGAAGAGATAAAAGAATTTAAGCATCGATTTTGTAGTGGGGGTGAGAGGTGGTGGACGACTGTGGTGGTGGTAGGAGATGGTGATGGTTGTGGCGGCGACAACGGTGGTGGTGATGGCAGTGGTGGTGGTCTTGGTCGTGGTGGCAGCGGTGGTGGGGGTGGCGACGGTGGAAGCGACGGTAGTGGTGGGGGTGGTAGAGGTAGTGATTGGACGGTTTCAAACACTATTATTTTTTTAAAGTACTTATGAGAACTAATTTCTAGAAGTACTTTTAAAAAATCACTCCAAACATACCCTTAGAGACATTTTTTCTATTAAATTTAGGGTGTTAATATTAGCCTTTAGATTAACTTTAAAGTAAAATTTAAAACGATCTCAACCGCGAATA
>CM042191.1:13142270-13185180 GCA_023539305.1 Ilex asprella
TAATAATATGTTGCACTTAGTATTATTAATTAGTAATTAGTATTATAATAAAATTGTATTATTAATTGAATAATATTCTAATTTAAATGATTTTCGCCTCAAGTCAAACTTTTTTTTTCCTCCAATTGAAATTTATTCTTATATAAACGGATGTTAACCGAATAAATATGTTAAATTAATCAATTATTTAGCTTATCTTTATAAATAAATGGATTGTATTTGTATTTTTACATGTTTCCACGTGTTTTCATATTTTTTCTGCGTTTCCATTGCGTTTTTGAAACGTTTTTGTTTTTGAGCTGACCAAAACGGTACTTCGAAACGATATTTCGATCATTGGTTATAAGATACATCGGTCGAGGAGTCACTTCGCAATATCGGACGGTACAATCTAAAAGAAAATGTTGAACATAATGAGAGATTCAGATCATACCGCGGCATCACAGAATTATATCGACTGATTCAGCGATAATAACTTGGCGAATCATGATTGACCTGGATATAATTCAGACCACTCAGTCAAGTTGTGCGAGACTGAAAATTTATAAATATCGTGTAACAGTATTTGTCTCGGCTAACTTGTATCGGTATCAGCCGATACTTTAAACCATATTCTAGTCTCTCTTGTTTATATTTTTCCCCATCTAAACCAAAACTAGTGCATATGATCATCTTAACAAGGTTTTGATTCTCATATTCAGCAGATACTTATTTGTTCTGTGTAATGGCCCTCTTCTAGTTGGGGCTATTTTTGCTGCTTATTGGTCTCAAAATCCTCATTTTATTTGTGCTTGTTCTGAGGTCGTTTTTTTGAACTACCTTATACTTGGTATGTTGAGTGTGGTTCTGTTACGGATAGTTTCTAGAATTACAAGAGAGCACCAATCATAAACAAAAAATGCTTTCTCATTTGAATCATCGTGCTCTGATTCTATAAAAATTATGGATTCCATGTACTTTATTCATTTATTTTTCTGCTTCAAGCCACAAAAACGATCTCCGCCCTAGCAAGCTAAGGTTTTGTGTCTCGCTTTCAAAGAGGTCATAATGGCAGGAGTCTCATGCATTAGTGATACATGTAGATGATTGAATGAGCCGCGATAACACGTCACTTAAAACTATTAATTATCAAAAATAATAACAAGCTTCCAAGAGCTTTGTTGATTTGGACAATGCCAAAGCGATTGGAAAGAACAAAAAGTTGTTAGTGAAATATTATTTAGAAGAAGGTCCCTTAAAAGGGTTACATAGTTGGCTATTTATAATAGCAACACACCAAACCAAATACGAAATAAAATACACTAGAATCCTAATTGACTTTGGGAATAAAATAAATTGTTGAAAACTTGAAATTGTTGAGAACAAATACATTTGCCTCATTCGAACAACATTGATCTCGCTGGAGTTAGATGTTAAGATTATTGCCATGCAAATATCATGCGCTGCAAATTGGAAAGAATATATCCCTTGAATTTGGCTTTGATACTTTAGTCTTCACTTGAATTTAGGATCAACATAAAATTTAACCCATTATGTGTTCCATAAGCTTGTAGAAAGGTTGTCAAAACGTGTATTGAAAGGCATAACAGTGTATCGCGTATGACATGTCATGTATCGTAAGATATGTGCAATTTATAAGATATATTTAAAAATATGCATATGGAAGAAGGTCATAATAACATTTTATTTCAGCACAAATTTCGCACATAACATTATTTAAAGAGAGTGCAAGGTCCAAAACAAAAATTTAACAATTCAATTATTTCAAATTTCCAACATAATTCACTAATATCAAAATTTAGGGACTTTCATCTAGAGGAGCCAAAGGAGAAGACTTTTAACAATCCAACTATTTACTCCTGCGATGGAACAAACGGCAAAAGTAGACTTCTACTTTTAAAAATTCTGGATCATAAAATGACATCATTTCATTGACTGGTGTTTTAAAAAAATTACTTCCATGTTTAATTGAACTGTTTCAGCGAATGACTTGTTAGTAACGCAGTGCAAATTCAATACTCTTGAGCGAAAAGTATCGTTTTCTTCTTGTATCGAAATGTATGGTACGATACTAACAACCATAATGATCTATCCATTCTTGCCGCTTAATTTTTTGCCGCCCTAGAATTAATGTATATTGCTGCACTGTGTTTATCCCCAAAATTAAAGGGAAGAAGATGCACTTTTATAATATTCGTACATAACCTACTTTGGATCAGCAAGCATGTTGACGAAGACTGTATCAATAACATCTTGATTCCACAATCTTGAGACTCTGGCAAGAAGCAATACAGCTGTATCTTTGTCCATGTCTTTATTTAAAATCTCAATGGGCTCTTTACCGTAAGCAGCATCATGATGACCCTTGCGAATTACTGCAGGTGCCCTCAACAACTAATGGTCAAGTATGAACTTGGGAGAAATGTGTCAATACATGAGCATGCTGATCCTTGAAATGTTTCATAACATCACATGTAGATTGCTCATCTTCAATGGCTCCATGATTGATGAGGGAAATAATAGGAAGGCAAGTGTGAGGATCGGATAATGTCTCTATGGCCTTGTTGTTACAATCGTATGAGGCAGAGATTAGTTTGTAATCCTCCGGCTATTTCTCGTATATTAGGAATGCATTCCAATTAACTTTGTGGCTGAAGAAAAGATAGATTATTATCTAAGAATACGTCTTCCAAGTTCGTGTCAAGTACTTGTAACCTCCTCTTGCTAAGGGCAAGTAGTTGAAGTTTTAAATTCCTTGGAAACTGCCCCCATTGGTTGTATTTGATACTTTTAGGGAAGATATGGGCTGAATGATTTCAGGAATATAGAATTGCATTGTTTGATGATTTTAAGGAATTTCTGGTTAGAACATGGTTTCTTGGAGATTCTATATTTATACGGATATTGGCTCTCTCTTTTAGGTTATCTTGATGGCTGTCATTTGATTTATACTTGTATGTACTTTGATCTTGCCTTTATAACTTTATTGAATATTTAGTACTAATTGTCTGTTGCCTCTATCTAAGAAGAAAAGAATTGGTTACACCTCCTTCATTAGTCAAGTAAAAGCTTTGCTACTGTTTAAAAACAAAGTTTGCTTCCAGTATGTGCTTTGGTTGCCCTATTTTTTGAAATAAATTTACAAAATCTCTTTGTTAATTTTCTTTCCTTTTTCAGGGAAATGAAACAAGGTCAGAGACTCCGAAAAGGGCATTGCCCCTATCCATATTTGGTGATGAAGAACAGGTGATTGATGAGCCGTTAAATGTTCAAGATGATTTCATGCATCAACCTGTTTCCCACACAAGAAATGTTCAAAGTCAAGGTTCAACCATATCTATTAATGACTTAATATCAAACCTGTACAGTCAAGCTGAGCCAATCCCTTCTGTTGGCACTATGGAGAAACAAACTGTAAATGAGTCAAGTTCCACTGAAAGAATGTTTGACTCTAATTCAGTGGATGGTGGTGATGATTTTGGTGATGGTTCATGGGAATTTAAGGATGCCTTCTCCCAAACGAGGGCTGAAAATCAGATCTTTTCTCCTAGTCTTGGAGACATACATCAAAATATTTCTCCCAAATTGAAGCTGAACAATTATGTGGATTTCTACTGTAAGCTCAAGGATGAATTGTGCTTTGTTGCTCGATGCCATCTTGATGGTTTAAAGGTGGATAAAATAAATAAATTATTTTCTCATATTACTATCATATGAATAGAGATTTTCATATATAAACATCACTATTGAGTCGCTGGCTTCTGTTTTTTTCATTAGGAAGCTCGAAGTGCTGCTGCTGTTTCTGGCCAAAGTGCAAAAGTGGTTGCTCTTGATGAGGAAATCCAGGTCAATAATGAGTCATGCTTAGTCCTCTGTACTATTTTACTGTTTTTATTCTTGTCACTTCTTGTGATTTTTATGCTTTCATGTTATGATCTGAACCTTAGATGTTTGGTTATTTGAAAGCATTTCATTTCGACAATTATTTGTGTGTTTCTTTGCAATATGAAGTTCATGGCAATGATAACCAGCCAGACTTATCTGGAATTTGTCAAAGAAGATTTGCATAAAATTTGGAGATTATGATGCTAAACTTCTTTCTTCTTTTTAAAGAAATGTGCTGTATAAAAAATAAATAATTTCTATCTTGTGGACATTGCTTAGAAGCGGGACACATCCTATGTGTGTTGCTGTAAATTCCTTACATTACGCTTGGTAAGTGAACACACATACTGAATCCAGTGATGCCAAGGTTTGATTTCTTCATACTGCCTTGGTTTACTATTCAAGTGTATTTGCTGTCTGCGTCTGGGGTTACAACTTAGACCAACTGTTTGAGTGGTGGATACCAACAATTTCTTTACCTAAATTACAAAATAAAAGCACTTTATTTGAGTTTTCGGTAGGCAATATAGTTTTCAATAAGTTTAGGTTTGGGAAGCACTTAATAAACTTTTCTGTAATTTCAGAATTTCATTTTCACATCTATGAAGTGAGTGTTCAGGCATATCTTATGTTGTCATTGAGATTTGTGTGCTGACGAAATAATTTATTTTTGTGGAAGTTTAAGTTCAGTTGCAGTCCTATTATGGCTCGGTAGGCCTGCGTATGGGTCGGAGGTCCTATTATAATGGGAACACCTTTTTTCTGTTATATTCCCTTATGGTGGGGATGACAATGGAGCAGTTGTGAGACAGAACAGTCCTAGTTCCATACCATTTTGGAAAATGGAGACAATGTCCGAAAGCTGTCCAACCCCAATACGGTGCTGCTGGTTTCTGCCAAAAGTGATTCATTAGATATTTTGCCTCCGAAAAATTATTACGTTTGTGTTATGGTTTTGGGCTGCTACACCTGATGAGTTTTACAACATCATGGCTGAGCTTTAACCCTGTTTTGGAAGTATACTTTCTTAAGGATTATAAAATGCTGACACTTTTCTGTGTGAACAAGAGATGTTTGGTATCCTTAAATTGGCATTGCGAGCTTCGAGTAACAAAGCAAATAGATAAATGAGTCTATATAAAGGAGAGAGAGACTGTTGTTTGTGAGGTTTTTGTGTACTAAAGTTACAAAAAGCGGGGCCCATGTACTTTGTGGCTTTGTCATGGAGGTTGGGGTAATTTCTGAAGAATGGCATTTATCAGCCAACTTAACGGCGAAGATACATTGTAGATGATAATACCACACTCTACTATCCAGTCACTGCCCCTTGGAATGGGGTTGCCCCAGACACGAAGGAGAACAGAGCTGGGAAGATCCTAAGCTACAGTAGATAGTTCCATTTCTGTCGTGAGTTGATTATGTCAGTGATTCTCGTACTGCATCTGGAGGAAGGGGTTGGGTGAGGATAGGCTCGAGTAAAATTCCAAGTACGGGAAAATCATCATACGAGTTCAGTAAGTTTGGAAAAGAGAGGCATTGTTTATCTGATATGTAGGATGGTATCAGGAGAACTCTTTGGAGAATGGGGCAGTGAAGAAGCAATTCCACGCCAAACCTGGTCTGAGTTAGTAATTGAGATATCATTACTAGCCTTATTCTTTGTCGGGCGGGCTGTGTTACTTGACATGTTGGGTTCATTGCCATCCCACCTTGAAGGAAATCCGTTGTACAAGAAGCCATGCATAACTACTGTACAACCTCGATAACTTGGGATTTAGAATGTAACTGAAACAATCAGGGCCAACTTAGAATTTCATAGCTGTACACAAAATGTTAATGGTCTTGGTTGCTTGGTGCCATGTTGGTTGGGGAGGGTGACGGGGAGGAGGGGAAATGTTGGAAGATCTTCAGAATTCACCCTTCATGTGAATAATATGGGATATGTAAGACATGTAATGTTCACCTGCTATTACGGGATGAAGATATACAATGTTCACCTGCTAGTGTGATCATAATATGGGATTTGTATAATAAATGTTCACCTGATCCCATGTAATTTGTGGATTTTATGGAAATGGACACTAGATATTTGCTAGTTTGACAAGTCTTCTAGAAGCTTGTACTTCTTCTTACCTCCACTTTACTTTCTTTCATTTCATGTCAGCCCCCTCCCCGCAAAAAATAAAGCAAAAAAATAAAAAAATAGCAGGTATCGTTAAAATGCAACGAAATGGTAGTTGGATGTGGGATCGTAGTACACTACAGATATAGCATCGCTTTTCTTGGATCTTTATGAAGAGATTTAATTTTTCTTTTGCCTTCGCCACCTTCTCTGTCTACCCCCCCCCCCTTCTCTCAGTATGCTTTTACATATGCTTTTACATCTGGTCCATAGGTGCCTTTTTCTTGTTACTACCTGACTGCAATACTTCAATGTGTATCCAGCTTCTTATTATTTTGTCATCTATTGTAGGCGGCTTGTAAGGGACTTCTCCAAGAGAATATAATTATCGAAGGAGCTGATTCAAATGATTGTTCACCAAGAGATCTTTGTCTTGCTGACTTTCTTGACGTTCTACATGAGCAGAAGTTTCAAATACTTGAGTTGGAATACCACCTATCAAGAAGATTGTCGTTAGTATGTGTCTTCAGTCTTCTGCATTAATTTTTTGATGAATGCTTGAGCAATAAATTTGGTAGTTCTGTACCATTTGATGCTTCTGCATGTGTGAATATTTGTTGTTTTAGAATATTTGATAAACTTCCACTCAACTTTTACATTTCTGGACTGTAGCCTTAAGTTCTGATTTCTATTATCATCATGAGCTGCTTAAAAAGGAAACAACAGTATGGTCAATATCAACTAATGTTATTCCTCCAAGGATGAGCACATGTCGATTAGCCATTATTTTGGACTACTTGCTGTGAATGACTTTTAAATATAGTGACAAGTCTGCAGTGATATGAACATGTCTAAGCACTGTTAACGTGGATTGTTCTCTACTTGAGAGTGGAAAACACCTTTGATTTTGAAACCTTGGCTTTTTATTTTTTGTTCCCTGTCGTTTAAGAAGTTGACTTTTGCATATGTTTTGATTATATATATTTTTTTGCTTTTAGTCATTGCGTGAATATTTCAGAAAGTACATTTGGTAAACAGATTCTTTCAATTCATTTTTTTAGTTGGTGCATGTGTTATAGTTTTGCGTCTGCGACATTCTCATATGAAGTTGAAAATCTATTTTTATTGGAAGCAATCTTTTGATCGAAGCTCAGACTATAAGCACAGTCGTAGATTTTAGAAGGTTCAAAACTTTATTGCTGTTACGGATTCAGTGATGAATTATTGCATTACTTCCATTTTTTTCTGAATAGGCAGAAAAGGATTTGAGATCAGTGATTGAACTCTTGAGACACGCCTCAACAATGCTGAATATTCTGACATTAGGATCAATGGATGAACAGTCAAATTATGTCTCCACGTGGCTTCAGATAATCTCTGTTTGTGCTCAAGAGTTGAAGCATGGTTCCTTGATTTGGAAGCAGTCATTAGAAAAGGATGTCAGACTTTGGGTTCTCTCTCAAACTCAAGGTACTGCACCACAAGTTTTTTTTTTTGTCCTTTTTTCTGATGGAAGTGAATTGATTATTATGTATGTTGGATTTACAGTTGTAGCCATTATAGTAGCTGTGGCTTTCGTGAGAAGAATAACCTTAAGTAGCAGTATAATCAATGAGAAGTATATTATTTTGATTCTGCACAAAATGAAAAAAATCAAAGAAATGTTGGGTTTATGTGCTTTTCAGTTTCTACCATTTGATAAAATTTCTTCTATTGTTGTACACTACAATATTGTTATGATATATACAGGGAAAAGGTTCATTCTTTCCCTCGGGGAGATTTATAGGGTGGTGGTGGTTCTGGGAGCCTCAGCTAAACTTTACAAGCCATGGATACTATCTAGTTCTGTGGATTCTGCACAACTCAATGTTCTTTTCGAAGAATGTCATGCTCTATGGTCTAGTTCAGGGCTTAAAGAAGCACTCTTGAGCATATCAGATCCAGTTGGTTTCGAATATTGCACCACTGTTGAGGCATTGACTCATTCTATTGAGTATGTCTATAATCTGGATGCTCTTGCACTTTCAAACCTTGTTTTCAACGAGCAAGAAGCCGTTTGTCAACTGTCAATTTTAACTGCAGGAGTTGTACCAGGTGAGTTAACTGAAACTTTCTAGTCAAATAATTAAGGAAATTAGGAAGAGCTGTAA
This sequence comes from Ilex asprella, assembly GCA_023539305.1. Classification (NCBI taxonomy): domain Eukaryota; kingdom Viridiplantae; phylum Streptophyta; class Magnoliopsida; order Aquifoliales; family Aquifoliaceae; genus Ilex; species Ilex asprella. The sequence continues at coordinate 13,150,428 of CM042191.1, forward strand.
AGGTTGGATTCTTGAATTTAAGCTTGCCATAGGGAGACTCGTAGCTGTTACACTCAAGACACGTTATATCAATACTCAATGGTATCAGTTTAAGTAAATTTCAGACTTTGATTCTGTTCCAAAAGCACTGAAACAACATTTAAACAAATTGTTGAAATCAAACACAAATTTGAAATTGTTTGACATTTTCATCAAAATTTCAAACTTGTGTCATCCAGAATAAAAGGGTATCCCTATTGCCAGGCTAATGGCAAGTGAATCTTGCAATGCATAGTTCAGCTGTCTTCATTATCGCTTTCTCTAGCATCCAGAGTTGCTTGGGGAAAAAGCAGCAGCCAATGAATGGAACTTGATAATAATTAATAGTCATATCTGCTTTAAGCACCTGGATAATTTGGTGTAGTTTGCCATTTATTACTCTTTGTGTTTATGACAATTTGAATTGCCACAATCAGGCATGAAAATGTTGATCTGGAATGGAGAGCAGTACTTTCTCACGCTTGCAAATTTGTGGGCAAATTTGATAAGCTGTGATCCTCCAAAGTTGCCACGATTACATGTTGGCTGATGTGTAAGTCATGAGAGAAACTAGGAAGGTTTTAACAGGCTCTTGTTTAAGCTGCAATGCTACCCAACTGTTTTTGTAAGGGTTGCGGCCACCACCGAGTCATCGACCTTTGTTGGTTAGCTGCGAAGATTGCTAAGGCGAGAAAAAATTGCTGGCTAACATATTGAGATCCAAAAGAGCCTTACAGTCAAACCAGAGCTGTGCGTACGATCATCATTTTTTTGTGTATTTGTTTTCCAATTGGCATTCTTTATGTATTAGCTGTAGCATAGTATTTGGATATAGTGGTGTTGTATCTCTATGTTATTTGTAGTGTTTGAGCTGAAGCTCAAGTGAAGTAAAATAAAACCCCCATACGCCTAGGTATAGAATTGTGAAAACCATGTATTTATTGTACCTCATTCTAAAAGTTTTCTCGCAAGTTGATGGTTGGAAATGAAAATTTGTTTAGGTTGCAAGTGCTACATGGTTGTTTTACTTTTTGACAGCATTTTGAATTACACAATCTGTGCCAATTTTTCTTTAAAAAAAAAAAAAAATCTTAAAAGGCAATTGGTGCTTTTCGGTATCATTTTGTCAACGATTTTTGCTACGCACGAGGTTTTACAAGAGCGGGAAGTATTTGATGAAACAATAGTAAGGAGAGATTACGTGAAGAGCACCAATGGAGTGCTCTCTTTGCTGGTATTTTGTTATTCGATGCAATGCGCCCCTGGGAGTCACGCTTCACGTACTTCATTTTAGATAAAATGAGTCGTCTTAACCTTAGTTTTATTATAACATTGCGTTTGGTACACGATAATCTTTTTCAGTAGAAATGGAATGCGTATTACCATTCTAGTGTTTAGCAGTTTTTTAGGATTAAGTGATAGAATGGAATGTTCATTCCATTTTCATGTTTGGATAAAACATTTTTTTCATTGGAATAGAATAAATTTTAACCAAAATTCCATAGTGACTAAAAATAATTAATAACAAATTTATTTTTATGATTGCGATTGCTTTTAAAAGTTGTGTAAAAAAAATTATCATTAAAAAATGAAAATTCATTGAAAAAAATTAAACCCCTATAAATTTTAAAAAAAATAAAAAACAAATTTCTTCAAAAATAAGTTTACAAAAAGAAATCAAAATCAAAAACTATTTTTTTTTTAAGAACAGGAAAATTTTATTGATTGAATCAAAGAATTACAAGAATTCTAAACACATTCAATACAGCTAAAAGGTTTTAATCCTTCAAAATGCTCCAAAAGCACCTTCATTTCACCCATGGCAGTAGCCTCTTCTCCCCTTAAAACCAGTCACAGCACAGCAAAGCAATTCAGCAACATAGGCACACATCAGCCTCATAAAACACTCCCAGCACTGCAGTCTATCTAGACCCAGTCAACAACAAACCTACCTCCATCATCCCTTATCATAAAAAACAATCACCTTCTTCTTTCTCACCACAGGTAATCCCATCTGATCTTGCAACAGCATCCATTTCACTAAACAAGGCATAGCAGCAGACACATGCTCACAATGTAGAAGAGAGGAATGCTCAAAGCAAACACATATCACACTCACTTTTCTCCAAGAACAGGAACCCCTATGCCAGGTCTGCCCAAATTACTGTATGGTTAGGAGATCTTAACTACAGATTACAAGGGATGAATACATTCCTGGCCCAAAATCTAATAAAGAATAACCTTCACCAAGTTCAACATATTTCAGAGGTTATAGACAATACTAGTTATAAGTTGCAAAATTTCTAAGGGAACTGTGTTAAGTGGATTTTGCTGCATTTTATTTGACCACTGTAGTTATTCACCAGCAAAGATCAGCTTTTACAAGAGGCTGAAAGAGGGCAAATTTTCAATGGATACTGTGAGGGAACTTTGGCATACAAATATGATGTAGGAAGCAGTGACTATGATACAAGTTACAAGGTATCCTCTGTCTTCCTTATTCCCCCAAAAAATAAAATAAAAACAATATGGTGATAATACAGTCGGGGAGATTATATATTAAATGTATCCTCCGGTGTACTTTTTCTCAATTTTGTCCAATGTAGATTATGTGCAGTGTAAGGGTGTGAGACTCACCATGGTGGTTGATAATTCAGACTAATTTTTTTCCATGCTAGTGTATGTATTGTCCTGTTTTCAAGTTGATTTACACTAAATTTGCTTCCATACATATTTCCTCTTCACAGACAAAATTTTGTTCAAGATAAATGATCTGGATGAGATCGATGCAACGTTGCACTCTTATGAATCTATGGACCTAATCGACAGTTCCGATCATAAACCAGTGAAAGCACACCTCTGCTTGAAAGTTAATAAAACAGTCAAACAATGAAGCAGTTAAATACAAGAAAACATGAGCATTAATCTCAGTTTTTCAGATTCTTTCAAGCCATTCACCAGAGCCTAGGTAACAATGAATGAGACTTACTACTGATTAACAATGTTGAATCCTTAGTCATCCCACCCCACCCCAACCCAATACAGCAATCTGTTTTTCGATGTACATATAGTCAAGCCCAAAATGCAATTCTTAATTGGTTCGGTCCCTGCTCTATACTTTTTCATGTCCCACCACCTGACGAGCCTGATTTGAGTGAGCGGAGAAGACACAAAAATACATTATCATGGTCCTAAACTGAAAAAGTCAAAGGAAAGCATGAAGATGCAACTGGTTTCGATATTAAAAATCAATCCAATGATGTGCTTGCTGTGCAAACCATCCACAAAATTGATTTTTCCCAATCCAAAAAGGTTTAATATCATGAAACAGGACAAGTCTACTATATCTAAATCCAGCTCGAAATGGCACCCATAGTAATAAGAAGAAAGAAAAAATTGGATATGCAGGGGATAATTTGGATCAAGTTTCAAGTAGTTTAGAACCAAATTTGAGTCTCATTTCTAATGATACTTTTAGCATATAGTTGGCAGGCAAAGTAAATTGGCACAGAGAACCAAACATTCTACAAAAGAAAAAATACATAAAAATAAAGGAGAACCAATGTATTAATCCCAACTGAGTTTAAATCTAACAATACATTGTATTCTCTCAACATTGTCTTCCTTTGATAATCATGTGTTCAGTAAATGAGAAAAGAAAGAAAACATGTTAACCCTTACAAAACTCTAAAACGGACATGAGATTGTTGACGAAATTGATTGAGGTATTACCTAAGATTGGTGGCAAGGTCAGATCTTGTATGGTCATAGTGTAGTCCCGATCGTTGTTATGGTCCCTTGCATCACGAGGAGATGAGGAGGCAGAGAATAGAGGTACTGCCATGGTTCCTGGTAAGGGAGGAGTAGTCATTGAGGTGATGTAGAGAGAGAAAGAGAGAGAGAGAAGATGGGTAGGGAAGAAGACGAAGAGTAAGAAGAGAACAGAGACCGGGACCATCGGGATTTTTGGTAAGATCAATTGGGGTTCATTACCACGGATTTGGAATGGGCAATACCACGTTTAATTTGGTAATCACTAATCCTATGTTTTGTGGTGTTAGTTATTCCTAAGGGATCATTAGGAATGAGAATGAATTTTTATTACCACAAACCAAACAATAGAATGATAATTATAATTTCATTCCTAAAGTCTAATCTTACGTATCAAACGCAGCATAAATAAGTATATTAAGGGGCTATTTGTTTTGGATTTTACATTTAGGTGGTATAAAATTTTATATCCATTCCACTCTGATCTAATAGTATATTATTTTCGGTCTTAAACTATAATCATATTATTCTCCTTGTTTGTTTATCACAAACATTATTTGTATAATAACTACTTAAAAAAGTCAACAATTACGACTATTGTGTAAAAAGACAATTTTAACCTCGTAATCCAAAGTCAACATTTCCGACTTAAGAATAAGAAGAGGGCATTTGGGTCTTTTTTATATTTTAATACCTCCTTCAAATTTGTACCAAGATATTATACTACCGGGTAGATGGTATTAAATAACACCTTGTACAAGGTATTAGGGGTACTGTTCATAGCAGGTCGGTATTATGATCTGAAAATTAATACCGTCTAAAATAGGCCAAACAAACACGGTATAAAATAGGCCCCACGTACTATTTTCTTTTATACCACCCTCTTGTACCACCCTTACACCTTAAACAAATAACTCCTAAATATATAGTGAGTATATATAATATATCTCTAATTGAGAATATATATACTAAGTGAAAGTATGCGGCCGAACTATATAAAAGGATTTATTCATAGTTTTTCTTGATGAAAGATATGGATGATAATTGACTTTCATATTATTATTTTTTATGGGTTTTGGTATATGTAGATAAAAAATGATGATTGGGATTGTGGCACTCCACTAACCGCCAATGCAGAAAGATGCAACCAAAAAAGAATAAAACTTTGTTTCGTTCTAATGTATGCATCAAACCCCATGTAACAAGCGAACTCTATATTCTTAAATTCAAACATATGGGTGCAAAATACTATTAGCTCTATTTTTATTCTACTTCAGCGACGTTTTTTTACCTTTTCTTCGTTTTGGACAGGAGTGCTAGTGTATACGAGAAGGAATAGACGAAACGCTTTTCTTTATAGTTTTACTCAATTTTACTTAATGGTAGATCATCACTCGTATATGTGTGAGGAATTAATATATAAATAGTGGATACATTGGGGTGATTTAACATTAAGTGACTACGGTACTAAAAAAAAACTATTCAATACCATATCGTCATTAACATTTTTTATGGGTGTTTTTATTACTTTTATGGTAACTTGTAAAAATTGTAAACACAGTTACCCAAAAAGTGATAAAAACACTCACAAAAATTATAATTCCTTTTGTAATAAAACCACGCATTAAAGTTATAAAATTTGATTGTATGGTACACATTTTTATATTTTTTTTGGTGTTGTAGTTTTCTCCTTAAATAAAATTGTATGAAAATGTAATAAAGAGTCAATCATTTGGAATTGAAAATAATGCAAATTGAATGTCCATTTTTATTCTCACGTTTAGATGATATGTTTTTGCCCATTGCAAATGTAAAGTATCCGTTTGAGAGGCATGATTTTCATGTTTACATCTAGGAATGTCAATTCTATCGTGTCGTGTCATTTTCATTTATTTTCGTATCGTGTCATTTTTGGTATGTGTCGAGTTCGTATCAATATTTATATTAATAAAAATTTATTTAATTCGGCAATAACTCATATAAAATTATTTATAAAATTATAAAATTTTTATTTTTTGTCTATAATACTTATTAAATATTTATTTTTTATCTAGAATACCCATTAATCGTGTTATTCGTGTCAAACCTCAATTTGACTCATTTATTATTCGTCTCAACTAATTATGTTATTTTCTAATTTTGTGTCCAATCAAATTTAACGAATAAAATTGATACGCTCGACTTTTGTACCCACCAGTTGCTCTGCATGAAGCTATTACTAAATTGTAGTGTGAGTAGTTTATATTTTCAATGAGCACAGAAACACGTACTACGTGTGGCAGCAATGTCTTTCAATATTTTCTAAAATTTAAAATATATGGGGAAATAGAAAAACGTTCTTCTACCTTTCCATTTTGCTTCAACATAAAACAAACGAAAAAATAATTTCTCTATTTTTTTCGTACTTTCTGCTCCTATCACGCTAAAAAAAGAAAGGCATTTTCAAACTAGGGATGAGAGTGGACCAGAGAAAAATAGATATTCATTCAAACTCACTGTAAGAACATAGGAACAAAACTAAAGCCAAAAAAGTGAACAACAACTAAACAATATTAAATGAACAAGTCTAACACATATAATTTAAGAGCAATGCTATTAGGACCTAATTTATTGACCTAATTTGTTGACCTAATTCACTATGACATTTGAATTGGATGTGGGGCTATCAAGCATTGGAACGTAGTGTTGATTCAATGGTTCTATTACAGTCACATCATTATGTCAACAAATTAGGTCAGTATTTTAGGTTCAAATAATATTACTCATAATTTAATAATTAAACTAAATAATGTATAAAATTTGTAAAAGTGTAACAACTTCATAAACTAATTTTGACAGTAGCAAATTATATATTGTAGATGCATATAGTATAACTATTTAAACATGCATCAAATTAAAACTAATAATCAAACATATACAATTGAACACAATATAAAAGAAAGAAAAATAAATTAGAAAGATTTAGCATTTGAAGGTCTGTGAGGCACGTTGAAACGTTATCTTAAAGCGACTGAGCATAGGATTTGAAATTCGGTTCGGTCATGGCCTGGTCATGAAACCCCGGGGAGGGTGGGTTTCATATGGGGTTTGGGGGTTTTATATTTAAATGACATTTATACCTCTTATGTACTCATACACATGTTTGGATTAAATTAGTTAAGAGACAAAATAATCATTTACATACAATATATTATCATAATAATCTTATATTCCTGCGCATACCAAACATGGGTATGGACAACATCGAATATTAAATCTCATCTTTGAGTCAAACCCGAGTTTGAACAAGCCAATCCAAACTCATCCCAAAAATATACCAAACATGTCCCTAGGATTCACGTACACCGAAGAGTGGGGATGAATCAAACTCTATTCTAATTGTCCAAAAATTTGGTATGATCAAAATACTTAAGAATATATAAAAGATCAAAACCCTTTGTGAACAACCAATATAAAATGAAACTAAAGTTTCTGTCGACTGTTCTTGTACGAAGACCAAATGAAACAAAGGATTTTATCTTTAAGTTGCTGGGAGTTTTTTATACATATCAATACTCAAAGTATTTGTCTCTTTATACGCATAAGTCATACCTAGTGAGAAAAGGTACCTTTGCACAAAACAATGGTAAGGTGCCGTTGCAGTGCAACGGTCGGACTCCAAGTATAACGGTTTAAAAAAACTTAATTAAAATTCAAGTTTCAACTCTATCAACTGTCATATCTTATATATACAATATATAATAATTCAAAATATTTTAAAATAACTCTTAGGAAAAAAATGAATGATGGAACCATTTTTGAAAAAGAAAAAAAATTAATTTATTCTAACACTCACCTCGTCTAAATCGGAGATACGTATTGAATAGGAATATATATTAAAATATTTGTATAAATTCATGCAGTGATGAACCGACACTTACTCCCATCCTGCCTCCAACGGGCGTCTATGCCCCCAAGTCCATCAGCCATTCAGCTTCAGCCCTAATGCCCCTAGTCTCTCCATCGTTGTCCGTTGATCACTAGTTGACGGCTAACTAGGCCAGGTAAGGTAACTGTCTCTCTCTCTCTCTCTCTCTCGCTCTCTGTTCATCGTCCCCTTTATGTTGATGACAGGTGCACTTAAGTTTTATCATCGTTGATTGCTGATCTCTCCATTGCTGATTGTTGGTCGCTGACCAGGCCAGGTAAGGTAACTCTTTCTCTATCTGTCCTATGCTCTATCTCTCTCGCTCTCTATATTCTCCCTCTCCATCGTCTATCTCTCTCACTCTTTGTTGATTACTGAGGGATTCATCTGTTTAGTTATGAACCTAGGCAAAGTGTGGGCAAATCCATTTGGTTGTTCTCTATTTAATTACACTTAATTTAATTACATCAATAGCATCGGATGTATCAGTTCAATATATATTTATTTGCTTATAGCAAGCTATAGTTGAGGGTTTTGAATGCCATTCTGATTTTTTTTTTCCAAATAAAGCAACTACTGAGATGCATCCTCCTGACTGGTACTTTTATACAACCAAAATGCTAATTCATTTTTTTCTCAGTCAATGTAATTTATAGTCCACAGTGTGAGTCATGCTTTACTTCTGCCCAATCATGTGTAAGCAATCATCAGCCATGCATTCGATATGTAGGAACTGCCTGCTAGAAAAAAAAATTATTGCAGAGTCTTTCAATTAATACTAGAACAAGTAGTTTACGTGTGTCATATGTATTTTATTGTATCATGTGTATAGCAGTAATGAGAAATAATTTTGAACATTGATATATATTACAAGCATTAATATTACTTAAGTGCATAGTTTCCAACTATTTGTGGGATAAGAGTAGAAATATCAAAGTAGTTTCAAAATCCCAAAGATATGATAAAAGATATGTCTTTGAATATGTTGGAAAAGTTTAACAAATATTGGAGTGTGATTCATGATATTATGGGACTCACCAATATTTTAGATGCACGATATAAGTTGGGAATTTTGGAGTATTATTATGAAAAAATGTACGGACATGTGAAGCTTCAAATGAAATGATGAGGATTAAAGAGTTTTGCTTAGAATTGATAAGCATATTTTTATCGAGACAAGGAAGTAATTATAAACCACAACTTTCTCATCCCCCTCTTAAATCAAATATTGGATCCAAACGCCATTAATTGGTGATCTCTCTAATTTTGGTAAGTTTATATAAACAAAAGACATAATAAAAGCAGGTGGGAGGTATGAGTTATATCATTACTTAGAAGATGGTATGATGCCCAGAACTTCAGGTTTTAATATATTATCTTTTTGGAAGACAAGTGATCCCAAGTATCCCCTACTTCAAATGGTTGCTAAAAATCTTTTTGCTAATTTCTATTTCTACTGTTGCCTCAGAATCAATAGACTTCTTCCAACTATAGTAGAGATTTTAATGTGTTCTCAAAGTTGGTTATGGGTTGAAGAACGAGGTAATAAAATATTATTTGTATGGGCATCATAATATTTTTTTTTTGGGGGGGAGTAAAGTATGACTACTGCACTATTTTGTTTTTCTTTGGTTCATCCACTTCAACGGTCCCAAAGAGCTACACATTATTGGAGTATTTTGAAATGGGTGATGAGGTATAATATTTTAGTTGAAAAATTCCCTTTGGAAGAATCTAAAAGTTTTTTTCTTTTCTTTTCTTTTCTTTTCTTTTAATTATCTTAGTTGATGTCCACGTGTGTTACACGTAAACCATTTTAAATATGAACTATTTTATGTTAAAATCATGAACTATTCTGTCAATTAATAATCGACAATATATCTCATATCATTATCAAACCAACTTATGTGAGTTCATTTCACTTCTGAAAGTGTTCCATAGTTTTATCATCTTTTCCGCATACTTGGTATGAGAGCTACTGTGAGCTTTTTCAATTAAATATTTTTTTTTTGTTGCCAGTGAATTTGTACATGCACTCGCAATAAAAGCTTAATCTTATGTTGTGCATTCATATTCTAGATGAAAAGGTCACGGGTTTTATGAAACGAATAGGAATCTTTGTGCTTCCTATAACCCTTCCTGCCTTGACCTTGAGTTCTAAAAAAAATAACATCCGTAGTTGAATTTAAATATTCTTTTAGAATCATAGTTTTATACTATGATCTCTTCCTCTTGTAGCACACTGATTGGAATGGAAAGAATGACAATATTCTCTTAAGCTCAATCTACAGGAATAATATTCTCCTGCTTTTATTCCCTTATTTTACCAAATGGAGAGAATGATAATATTTGATGGGTTAAACCCAAATAGCCCAATTTATGTGAAAAGACCTAACCTCGATTGAAGAGCCCAGTCATGTGAAGACCCACTAAAGTCTAAATTCAAGTCCAATCTAGCACGGGCTCCTCCTCCGAAGGAATGGGAGCACGAGGGAGAGAAATGCGGGGCACAGAGATACCCTACTATGTTTATAAATTACTAAAATAGGAAACTCTTTTCTCATGCCACCGCCTCATCTCCAAATCCTAACTCTATAAATGTAAACCTTGTCCACATCTAGGGCACGCCTCCCAAAAAATCTACACTCGTCTCCTACACAGATTTTTCTCCCTCTCCCTAAAAGCATTGTAGCTCCCGGAGTAAACTCAACGGAGAGTATCATTAATCATCAATAAAGAACACCAACCACAATTGCCATTCAAAGTGGACGTAGGCCACGACCGAACCACTATAAACTTCTGTATCGATCCATTATTTAATGTTCTTGCCATTGATTGTTTGTTTACTGCACATTGATTGCATCTATTCACCTTCTTAACTGTTGATCTTGCGCGAAAATCAATTTTGTGCATCATCAGTTTGGCGCCGTCTGTGGAAAACGACAGAATTCTCACTTCCAAACACTCCATTTTACTAAAACAATGACGATCACTACCAGATCCAGGAACCAACATGAAGGCAATCCTCCACGAGAGGAGGAGGATGTTCCTCCACCTGCCAACCATGTGCTGGATGCTCCAGCTCCAAATTCTCAACAAATGTTGGAGATCATGCAGCAGCTGGTGGCCCAAATCCAACAGATACTGCAACTTATGTTCACCAGACGAGGAGGGGCACAACTTGGCGGAGCACAACATGGCGGAGCACAGCTTGGAGGAGCTCCATGTCCTGGAGGTCAAGGAGCTCCACGCCCTCCTACTCCACATCTAGGCGGCCTCGTATGGTTGGGCGCTCCCTTTGGAGTCCCCATGGGCGCCCCACACAGGGGAGCTCATCATGAGGGACCTCCACCCCCTCCTCCTCCTGCTTCTCATGATGAGGACCCTCCTCTCCAAGAGGACGAGGGCGAGAACCAAAGCATGGAGCATGGGAGTCACTTTCATGATCATTCCAGAGGAGCCCCCAACCTTTGGGATGAGAAAATCAAGGAAGTGCAAAATTAACTAGATGACGTCTTCAATGCCATGAAGGCACAAGGACCAGAGACAGTAGACTATCTTGTGCGGCGGACAGACACGCCTTTCAAGCCCGACGTAGCAAACTACTCTCTATCCAGAAGTTTAAAATGCCCTTTGTGGAGACCTTTGATGGAACAAAGGACCCACTGGATCATCTCAACACCTACAAAACTTTGATGCAGTTGCACAACATCCCAGACAAAATCATGTGCAGGGCGTTCTCAACCACATTAAAGGGGTTCGCCCGACAATGGTTTGCTAAGCTCTCCCCGGCATCTATTGTCTCCTTTGCTGAGCTGAGCAGGTCATTCATGTCACATTTCATTGGGGGGCATCGCTACCAGAAGCCAGTCACCCACTTGCTTAGTATAAAGCAGGACCGGAAGGAGAGCCTGAGGAGCTACCTCACTCGTTTTAACGAGGAGGTACTTCAGGTTGATGAACTCGCCGACAAAGTGACAATGACCGCCTTCCTAGGTGGCGTCCGCTTATCAAGCTTCCTTTTCTCAGTGATGAAGCGTCCACCGAGGAGCATGCCAGAGCTGCTAGCCAAAGCCCAAAAGTACATGAACGCAGAGGACGTCACAAGGGCCAGGCGGGGTGAGTCATCTAGGATAGGAGAGAAGAAAAAAGAAAGAGATAGGGACGACAAGGAGACTAACAATAAACAAAGTAGGACAGAGAGGGTACCCGTCAAAGACGGGCTCGGTCCTGTTCCCCAGAGGGACCAACAACCTTTCACTACCCTCAATGCCGCTGTCGGGCATATTCTACTGCAGATTCAATATGACCCCATGATAAGGTGGCCGGAGAAGATAAAGTCTCCTCCAAATCGCAGAAATCCTAACAAGTATTGTTGCTTCCACCGCGACCACGGGCATGACACCGACGACTGCTATGACCTCAAAAGACAAATTGAGAATCTCATTCAATGTGGTCACCTACGCCAGTATGTTGCTGGTAGAGGACAAGCGCTACCACCACCCTATAACCAAGAAGATCAACATCCCGTTGAAAAAATTCATACTATCTCGGGAGGATTAGTAGGATGTGAAGAGTCCCCCTCTGTCATGAAGGCCCACGCTAGGAAGACAAGGCACCTTGACGAAAGGCGCCCATCCAAAGCGCCCAGGCAAGGCACCAACGAGGTCATATCATTCTCAAATAAGGACCTGGAATGAGTTCAGCACCCCCATGACGACCCCCTGGTGCTCACCATGACGGTTGCCAATTTTTAGGTGCGCAGAATCCTAGTGGATAGCTGCAGTTTTACAGATATCCTATTTACAGAAGCTTATGACAAGCTCAACCTGGGCAGGGAGAGACTGCATCTCATCAAATCTCCCCTCATTGGATTTTTAGGGGAGAAGGTGTATCCCTTGGGGTCCATCACCTTACCAGTCACAGCCGGAGAAGCGCCTCGTAGCTCTTCGGTCATGGTCAACTTTTTAGTGATAGACTGTCCATCAGCTTATAATATTCTATTAGGACGACCTGCTCCAACACATTAAGAGTTGTGCCCTCCACCTATCACCTCATTCTTCGATTTCCAACCCCTAACGGAGTTGGAGAGGTCAGAGGAGACCAGGTAGCAGCAAGGGAATGTTATGTCTCCTCCATGAAGACCAGAAAGTCACAAGAGACATTGCAAGTGAAGGTTCTTGACCCAAGGGATGACTCCACCATAGAAAGAGGAGAACCAATCGAGGAACTCACCCCTATGGTCTTAGATGAAGAGTACCCAGACAAAAGAGTATATGTTGGCTCTTCCCTTTCTACAAACCTGGTGGGCCCGCTCATAGATTTTTTAAGATGTAACATGGACGTCTTTACATGGTCACATGCAGACCTTGAGGGCATCGACCCAAAAGTGGCCACACACCGTCTCAATGTCGACCCGCGACACAAGCCTATTCGCCAAAAGCTGAGGGGCACTCCACTGAAAGGGCCCAAGCTATGGACAAGGAGGTGGGAAAGCTAATAGATAACGGGCAGTCAGAGAAGTAACATATCTTGAGTGGCTCTCCAATGTGGTGATGGTAACTAAGTCTAATGGAAAGTGGCGCCTCTGCGTGGACTTCACAGAACTCAACAAGGCGTGCCCAAAAGATAGCTACCCACTGCCACGGATCGACCTCCTCATCGACGCCAACGCAGGCCACGAGTTGCTCACTTTCTTGGATGCATACTTTGGATATAACCAAATTAGCATGTACCCCTATATCAGGAGAAGACATCGTTCATTACTCCGAAGGGGACCTACTGCTACAGGGTCATGCCCTTCAGGTTAAATAACGCAGGAGCGACCTACCAACGGCTTGTGAACAAGATGTTCCAATCCCAAATCGAGCGAACGATAGAAGTATATGTGGACGATATGCTGGTTAAAAGTCTCGCAGAAGTAGACCACGTTGATCACCTCCAGGAGACTTTCAACGTCCTAAGGTCTTATCACATGAAGCTCAATCCTGAGAAATGCGCCTTTGACGTAGGGTCAAGAAAATTCCTGGGCTTCATGGTCAATCAGAGGGGAATAGAGGTGAACCCCGATAAGATCAAGGCCATCTTTGACATGAAATCACTTTCCTCAACCAAGGAGCTCCAGCGCCTCAATGGGAGGATCGCAACACTCAATAGGTTCGTCTCCAAGTCTGCAGACAAATGTCTCCCTTTTTTCAAGATTCTCTGCAAAACTTTTTAAGTGGGGACCTGAGGCGGAGGAGGCCCTCCAAAGGCTCAAAGCCTACCTAGCTACACCTCCCCTCTTATCGCATGCCACTCCAGGAGAAACTCTTCATCTTTACCTTTCTGCTTTCCTATCAGCAGTAAGCTCCGTGCTCATTAGAAATGATAGCGGAGTACAAAAGCCTATCTATTAAGTGAGCAGGGCCTACCGGGGAGCGGAGATGAGGTATTCGGGGCTAGAAAAGCTAGCGCTAGCTCTAGTTACAATGGCAAGACGACTGCGACATTACTTTCAGAGCCACAGTATAATGGTCATCACAGACCAACCACTAAAAAGAGTCCTGGGGAAACCGGACGAATCTTGCAGACTTCTTAAGTAGGCAGTGGAGCTTGGTGAGTTCGATATTCAGTACCAAACAAGAATAACCATCAAAGCACAGGCTCTGGCAGACTTTATCACCGAGCTTACACTAGCAGAAGAAGAGAGCCACGAGGATACCCAAACCACCAACACTAGCAGGACTCTCAGGCATCAGAAATGGGCGCCCATGTCAGTCCAGGCGCCCAAGATGCACCTCCAGACGCCCACGCTACACCTTCAGGCACCCACACTACACATCCAAGCGACCATCCTACACCTCCAGGCGCTCCCCCAGGCGCCCAGTCTCCCACTTTGATTCTCAAAGCCCTCCTTTCCTCTACTTTAGAAACTCTATGTAGATGGCTCCTCGATAAGGGAAGGAGAAGGAGCGGGCCTAAACTTGATCAATCCAGATGGCACAACTCTCAAGTATGCAGTGAAGGTCCACTTTATTGCCTCCAATAATAAGGCAGAATACGAAACCCTACTCTCTAGGTTGAGATTGGCAGTAGAAATAAAGGCCCAACACCTCACCGCTTACAGCGACTCTCAACTGATAGTCAACCAAGTAAAGGGCGAGTTTGAAGCCAAGGGAGCCAGAATGCAAGAATATCTTGGCATAGTGAAAAACATGATCGCAAAGTTCCATTACTTTCAGATCTGTCATATCCCCAGAGAAGACAACATGGCCGTCAACGCACTCGCAAGGCTCGCCTCGTCCTTAGAAGCCCCACCAAGAGGGCCATCATTCATTGGTCACCAGTTTGAGCCAAGAAAGTTAGACACGGTGGCCACCAATATCAACTATGCATTAGATGAGTCAAATTGGATGACTCCAATAAAGGCATACCTCCAAGAAGGTGTGCTGTCCGATGATCCTCTATAGGCCAAGAAGCTGAGGGTGAGAGCCTCTAAGTTCACCATCCTGCAGGATACCTTGTACAAGAAAGGCTATTCATTGTCGTTGCTGCGGTGACTTTCACCCAAAGAAGCTCATTATGCCACGCGAGAGATCCATGAAGGGATCTGTGAAAACCACTCCGGAGGGCGCTCCCTTGCTCACAAAGCGCTCAAACAAGGCTACTTCTGACGCCCAAGAGTTCTCCAAGAAGTGTGACAAGTGCCAACGCTTCGCGACCGTGCCCAAGCAGCCTCCAGAGGAGCTGACAACAATCATGAGACTATGGCCTTTTTTCAAATGGGGCATTGATATTCTAGGCCCTCTACCTCTGAGCAGGGGACAATGCAAGTTCGTCGTGGTCGCCATCGACTACTTCACAAAATGGGCAGAAGCGGAACCCTTAGCAAAGATAACAGACACTAAGGTTAAAGATTTTATTTAAAAAAACCTGGTCTGCCGCTTCGGGATACCCCACCTATTGTTAGCGATAATGCAAAACAATTCGACAATAAGCTTCTCAACACCTTCTGCTCCAATCTACAAATAAAGTAGCCCCATTCTAGTCCAGCGCACCCACAGGTAAATGGACAAGCAGAGGTTATGGTGAGAACAGTGTTGTGCAACTTAAAGACAAGACTTGAAAAGGCAAAGGGCCTCTGGGTCGACGAGCTACCGGGCGTATTATGGGCCTACCAAACCACGCCAAGAACTCCTACTGGAGAGACCACTTTCTCCCTCGCCTTTGGGACTGAATTGGTTATCCCTGTGGAGATAGGGTTACACTCTCTAAGGTCCAGCTCCATGACTCCATCACCAATGAGGAAGGACTCCACGTCAACCTAGATTTAGTGGAGGAGGCAAGGGAGATGACGGTGGTCCACAACGCGGAATACAAGCGACGTATGGCCAAACACTACAATTCAAGGGTGAAGTCTTGTTCCTTCCAATCAGGGGACTTGGTCCTCAAGAAAGTGATCCTCGCCACAAAGGATGCATGCGAAGGGAAGCTAGGGACAAATTGGGAAGGACCCTACCTCATAACAGAAGTAGTAAGGCCGGGCACCTACAGGATCCAGAATTCTGAGGGAAATGTCTTACTCCACCTATGGAATGCAGCCACTGAAAGCTCAACCTCCCTGAGCGCGTCCTCCTGCAAGTCGCCAAAAGCCCAGTCTCAAGCTTAGTTTCCCTCTCGCGGGTCAAAACTAGCTCAGCTTCTCTAAGTGCATCCCTCTCACGGGACGCCAAAAGCTCATACTTAAATTTGAACGCCTTCGCATGGGCCACAACAAGATCATCCTCTCTAAGCACATTCCTCTCACGGGACGCCGAAATCTCGGACTCAAGTCTGAACACCTTCTCATGGCCCAGCACAAGCTCATCCTTAGAAGCCCTGCCAGCAACTTCGAGCTCAGTAATCTTCCCCCGAGCGGCAAGAAGTTCTTGTTGGAGGGCGACGTGATCCTGCCTCAGGGTTCCATGGGCATAGGCTCTCGAAGATAGACAGAGAGACATAGTCGAGACCTGAAAGAAATAAAAGGCAGAGATACGATAAAAGACATAAGAAGGGATTGGAGAAAAGGAAATAACAGACCATTACCTGAGCCAGACCTTCTAAGTACATGTTGACGATCCTCTCGATGCTCAGAGTATTCATCTGATTAACCTCGGGGATATACACAAACCTCCCAAGTCTTTTCTTAATGATTGCCAGGTTGCCTAGCATGGGGCGAGACCAAAACAGTGCCTCTGCAGAAATTCCCACGGGAGGAAAAGACGGAGGAGCAGAGGCAATGCCCGGCATGAAAGTCTCTGGAGTAGTGACTGGAGGGGTCACTTGATGAGGACACATCTGAGGATCTATCGAACGGGGTGCTCGAAATGTGTCCGCCTCATGCATCGCTGTTGTAGAAATCACTTGGGGGACATCATCTGTCCTTGCCACCTTGGAAAGAGGAGGACTCCTGCTGGAGAGGCGAGACCCAATCACTCCTTTATATATAGCTGCAAAGAAAATGTAGTGTCAGAAATGCATGAGACACCAAGTAAAATAAAAGGACATACAAGAATCGACTCACCCTTCCTCTTTGAAGAGGAGCCACCAGACTTCAGGGAGGGAGTAGCAGATTTGGCATGAATAGGAGGAGGGCCTTTAACCCCCGACAGCTTTGGGAAGAAGAGCTTTCAAGTCTCTGTGGGGACAATCCCTTACGGCCTCCAGTTTTTGTTTTTGGTCTATGGAGAGCACAGACATGTCTGCAGGGGAATATTGAGCCTATACATAAAAAAAAAAAGAGTAAAGGGAGAGTAAATGAAGGGTGTACCTGGTTTCATAGCAACAACCCACTGCATAGGTACCAAGACCTTGTCATCTTCCACAGCCCACTCACCGTCGACAAAAAAGAAGTAGGATTTCTAATCGTGACAATTGGAGCGTAATCCTGTAAGCGTCGTGCCACTTCTCGTGGTAAAATAGTACCACCCTCTATTTGACACAAGGGTCTCACTCAAGTTATACGCTATGTGGAACTCCTTAGGAGATGCATCTCCATGGTGCATTTTCCTCCACAGTACAAGAAAGCCCGATAAGACTCTCCAACCATTAGGTGCCAACCGCCCCGGAGTCAAGGAAAAATAATGCAAAATTTGACAAATGGAAGAGGACATAGAGAATCTAAGCCCAGCTTCGAGCATCTCCTCGTAGATGACGATATCGCCAGAGGATCCATCACAAGCAGGCTCACCCTCCTGGGCTCGGTGACACAATACGGTAGGAGGAATACGATAAACAAAAACAAGCCTTGAAATATCTTCACCAGAATTGAGCAAACTAGAAACGGTGCTCACCTTAGACCTGTCGTCATCAGATATATTTTGGCCTTTCTGCTTCTTCTTGCGAGACCATGAGGAACGGCCTGAGCCACCGTCTAAGAGGTCCTGAGTGATTTGGGTTTGAGAAATTATACTGGAAATAGTCAGATTGCCATCACCAAAAGCGGTGCCCAAAATTTCCTTGTCACTTGTAGTGATCGACCCAACACCTGGAGGAGCACCTGACACCCTGTGCTCGTCTAAATGAGTTAACCCAACATCTGGAGAACTGTCTGACCATCTTTCCTCGCTCGAACGGCCCAGCGGTATCTGGCCCTCCAAAATCGCATGAAACAACCTGCGCCAAGCCATCCAGCGAACCAGGCCGCACGTCCAAGCTACCAAGTTTGTCTCCCTGCATACCCCAGACAGCCCCTGCAGAGCCTAAGCTGTCCAGGACAGTTCCTGCAGCACAACCGATGCCCAGCGCCCCTGTTCGCCTGCTGTGCACACCTGCCGCACCGACCAACGCTTCATCTTGTGCGCCCAAGTCCAGCCCTCCATTATCAGCGCCTATTTTACGCGCGCCAACTCCCCAGCCGACTTGCACGCCTACCAGTCCCTCATCTTGCTCGCCAACCACAAGGACCGCTTGCCCAAAGGCTGGAGCTACACGCCCGCTGGTCTGCACGCCCAATGAGCCGCTGACCAGCCCGCTTCCTTGACCCATGACCTCTCCTTCCTCGTTGAGCAGTGCTCGAGACACCCCAGCTTCACCCCCTTCGATTTCTATCAATCCAAGGACTCCATGCCAGTTTGTTTCAGCCCCAATCTTCCTATTCCCCACGGCATTAATGGGGTCTTGCTCATCTCCCTCAATCGTCATTGCAACTTGGATACACCACACCAAAAAGAAAGAATCTCACCTACAAGTACACTAATTCTTGAGAGTATTCAAGGAGAACTTCTCAAGTGTCTAAGGAATGGGCAACACTTGGGCTTTCAAGGGTTTCAAGAATGGAGCTTCAACTCAAGTAAATGAAGTGGGTATAATGAAGAAGAAGGTGGGATTTATAGCCTAGGGTTTTTTAAAAAGGGAAAAGCCCAAATTGAAAATCAAGGGCTCTCTTAAAATTCCAGGAAAAAATAGAAAAAAGACATGGGTATCTGCAAAAAACATTGTGAAAGAGAAAAAAACGTCTAGCAGAAGAGGGAGTCTCCACCTCCAAGATTCAAACAAATGCCCCATTTTCCAAGTTTCCTTAGACACGGGGCATTGGGGGGCAAATGATGGGTCAAGCCCAAATAGCCCAATTTATGTGGAAAGACTCAACCTTGATTGAAGAGCTCAGCCATGTGAAGACCCACTAAAGTCCAAATTCAAGTCCAATCTAGCACGGGCTCCTCCTCCGAATGAATGGGAGCACAAGGGAGAGAAATCCGAGGCATAGAGATACCCTACTATGTTTGTAAATTACTAAAATAGGAAACTCTTTCCTCACGCCACCATCTCACCTCCAAACTCTAACTCTATAAATATAAACCCTCTCCACATCTAGGACACGTCTCCCAAAAAACCTACACTCGTCTCCTACACAAATTGTTCTCTAACTCTCTCCCTCTCCTTAAAAGCACTGTAGCTCCCAAAGTAAACTCAACGGAGAGTATCATTAATCATCAATAAAGAACACCGGCCACAGTTGTCATTCAAAGTGGACGTAGGCCAAGACCGAACCACTATAAACTTCTGTATTGATCTATCATTTACTGTTCTTGCCATTGATTGTTTATTTACTGCACACTGATTGCATCTATTCACCTTCTTGACTGTTGATCTTGCACGAAAATCAATTTTGTGCATCATCAGATATTCTCTTAAGTTCAGTCTACAGGAATAATATCCTCCTATTTTCATTCCCTTATTTCACCACACATAAATATTATACTAATTGTAATGAATGGAAATTTATATTGGAGTTGGTAAAGACATTTTGTAGGTAGAACAACACCTCACCATTTGAGGTGACAAAATATGTAGAAGAGCGTCACACAAAATGTCAAACAACAACTACAGAACTATAGAATAAGCATTTTAAATCACAAGGGTTTACTAGATTTTCGGAGTTTTTAGTAACCTAGACTGTATTAATTAATTTGAGCTAGATGTTTTCTCTAGGTTCTGAGTTCTCAATCAAGGATGTCCCATTGTCTCACTATTGTCTACAAGTTTCTTCTTGCATCAAAGTACTATAGAGCAAATCAATGCAAAATGTGACTCATTTGAGATTTTAAAGGGTAAAAACTTCAAAAGTTTTTCCAAGACTTTCACTCCTTCAGCAATCGATGCTCATATCACAACTGGTAGTCAGTTCCACTATTGTGCTCTAATCATGTACGAAATTTGAGATGCTACGTTCCACCCAAAGCATTAGCCATCAAGGAAGGGTTAAAGAATGATAAAATGAACCATGGGGAAGAGCAAAACAGGCAATTGCACACTTATGCTATGTTGGAATCTAACCCTCTAATCATAACTTCAAATAATTTTTTTTATACACCCACTTTTCTTTTTTAAATTTGATGATTCACTATTTTCCCTATTTTTTTGTAAGCCCTCTTATGGGGACCATCCTCTCAAGAGCAATATGAAGTACAAGGTTAGTAAGTTACTTATCCCAATACCAACATTAGTCGCTATTTAAAATCTAAAAGACATATACAACATAAATATAGAAGCCCTTTCATCTTTTTCGGAAGTTTCCTGAATAATCATCAGAAGAAAATTTTCTGCAAAACCATTTTTTTATATATTTTTGAAAATTGACACAAAAAGTAACAAGAACCAATCAATTAACCCATAATATCATAAATTAGAGAACCTAGTAACATCAAAGATAGACATGACACAAATGAAAATTATATCCAAAGCCCAATCTATGAAAATTGGTAGAGCCATATCATATTAATGATTTATAGAAGGGAAACTTTGTGCTATCAATCAGTAGCCCCAACAATTCCTAGAATTCACAGATGACCACATACTTTTTTATAGAAAATATGAAGCTTGAAAATTCTCTAAACTGAATGTGACCCTCAAGGGTCGTTTATACATTTACTAAGGGTAGTTTATACATTTACTTCATGTGTGTTGCCCTTCTATATAAGCCTTACTTTGTGCACTTCTAGGCTATTGAGAATCACATACTGGTTTAGCTTAATAATATTGTCTCTCTATTTTTTCTTTCTTCTCTCTTTGATAAATATTAACATGTTATCAGAGTGGATCTGGACCCAAAATACATCAAATATCATGGCATTCCACCAGAGAAACACATCAGGCAAAACTATTCAGGCATTGGGGTTAACGTCAACAAACAATGATGAAGACATCAGCATTCTGGACTAGGGAAAGCCACTACCAAACTCAAAATTTCATGGGTAATCTCATGGTATACTTAGTTTTTGATTTCGTGGCCATTTGATAAGGTTTTCCAATTTTTGATTTTTTTTTGAATTTTTGTCCTATTTTTTTAACCTGAGATTTCTGGCAATTTTTGTTGAATTTGTTACTTCAAATCTACTTTGAGCGACCAACTACTATTGCTTGGAGGCTGGTTGGTGGATTTGGAGGCAGTAGATTGATTTTTGGTGGATTTTTGACCAATTTGGGTACTTCAATGTGAACAATAATTGAAAATAACCCTTTGCAGTTTTTTGGTCTTCTTTGTTGTAATTTGGGGTGTTGTTGTGGTTTCTGTGGTATAGTAATCTGGCGGTGATTTACAGGATGTAGCTTGGTTTTGTTTGTGGATTTTAGTATGACGAGTCTACGCTTGCGTCTGCCAGTGTGGCTGCTAAGTTCAACTGGTTGATTTAAGTAGTGAATTTGGTTGTTCTATATGCTGAGTTAATGGTTTATTGTTCTTATTTGATTTGAATTTGGTTGTCTTCTGGCTTGATTTCAGCTTTTCTTGCTTCGGTGTTTGAAGGAGTTTGTTTCTTTGTTTTTGTGGAGTAGTGGAGTGGATTGGTTTCCTTGAGCATTGGGTAGTGATATTGGGTTTGATTTGTTTGAGTGTATTTTGATAATTATTTGTGTTTCTTCTTTGTTGACATATGGCAAGTGAAAATTCTAATTCGCTTCAGGTCATTAGTGTGAAATTAACTCGCGAAAATTATGTTTATTGGGCTTATGTTATGAAAAAAAATTGTTGGGAAAAGACATGTGGAATTATATTAGTGGTGTTGCATAGGCTCCAATTGATACTAAGGCAAAAAAGTATGCTAATTTGAAGAGCAGTTGGGATATTAACAATGCAAAAATTATCACATGGATCAATAACTTAGTTGATCAGACTATTGGGGTTCATCTAGCCAAGTTTAGCACAACTAAGAAATATTTGAGATTATTTGGTCACACTCTTTGTCTAGTCTAATTTTGCAAAAAGGTACCAGCTAGAGTATGAGATTAGATATGTGCCTCAAGGGGACAAAACATAGAGAATTCTACTAAGTTTAGCACTAATTCGACTAGATATTGGGATCAGCTAGTACTTACTGAACCCACTGAGTTTAGCACTAATTCGATATATCATACTTAGAGAGGAGCAACGGCTAGTGCAATTCTTCATGGCCCTTAGAGATATTTTTTAGGGACTTCGTGGTTCCATTCTTCATCGTCATCCACTCCCCTCAGTAGATTTAGTTGTTAATAAGCTCTTAGCTGAAGAGATTCACCTTGAAACCCTTTCTGGAAAGGGTCTTCTTTCTTTGCCTAATTAGACTATATTGGTTATTCTTGCCAAAGTGGAACTATACTTCCCAAAACAAGTATCGAGGTCGAGCTGCTTATGATAAGTGTAGCTTATATCATGAAAGGGGTCACTGGAAGGCCTAATGTTCTAAATTGGTGAACAACAATGCACAAGAGTCTCAAAATCAATCATTTAAATTTAGAGATCATCGTACAACAGTTGTTGCACCACTAGTGGATGAGTCTGCCTCATCTACTCCCCGTCTAACTATGCTTCCAGATTAGTTGTAGAAGTTTCTCTCTCTCCATCAGCCTGGTGCTCTCATAGTTTCTTCCACTGTAGGTTCATTCAGTTCAGGTTCTTCAAGTATATCTCGAACTACCTGGGACTTTGACTTACATGTCACACATCATATGACCAGTGATTCTTCTTTAGTTGTATCAATTGTTTCTCCTCCATTTATATCTGTACTTACTGCTAATGACTGTCAAATGTCGTTAGCTAGTGCTGGGACAATTATTTCTTCCAACCTCACTCTTTCAAATGTCTATTACATTCCTCAACTTGCTTTCAATCTAATTTCAGCCAGTCAACTGTTTGACTCTGAATTTGTAGTTCATTTCTCTTCCTCTTGATGTATTATGGAGGATTCACAGTCCAAGAAGTTGATTAGGATAGGTCATAGATAGGGAGGTTTATATGTGTTGGATGAGCTTCAAGCCCTAGATGTTGTTGCTTCTACAGTTGATTTCTTTTCTTTTTGTTTAAGTCTAGAGTTATCTAGTTTTTATTTATGACATTCTCACCTTGGTTATGTTTCTCATTCTCGTTTAAAATTTTTAGTTTCTACATGTAGTTTGGATAGTTTAGAAATTCATGACATTTCTGATTGTAGTGGATGAAAGTTGGCCAAATTTAGTGCAATACCTTTCAATGAAAATGTTACTTGTTGCCTTGCACCATTTAATCTTGTTCATTCTGATATATAGGAACTGGCTCCTATTCCTGCACAAAGAGGGTCCAGATATTATGTTTCTTTTATTAATAATTATACGAGATACTGTTAGGTATACTTGATGAAACATCGGTCTGAATTCTTTTCAATCTTCATTATTTTCGTAACATGGTTCACACTTAATATTCTGCAGTCATTAAATATTTTCGATGTGATTAGGGAGGTGAATACAATCTTACTTCTTTTTTTTTTTAAATCTGATGGTATACTTTATCAATCCTCTTTCACTGACACACTTGAGTAGAATGGTATTGCTGAACGTAAACACCATCATATTCTAGAGACAGCACGTTCCCTTCTCTTATCAGCACATGTTCCTAGCTCATTTTGGGAGGAAGAAGTTCTTACATTAGTTCATTTAATCAGCTACATTCCTATTATTCTTACCTCTAGTGTCTCCCCATTTAAAATTTGTGTGGTAAGCCGCCTAACTATTTTTATTTACGTGTGTTTGGTTGTACTTGCTTTATTTTGCTCCCTAGTGTTCTTCGTACCAAGCTTTCTACTTGCTCAACTTTATGTGTCTTTCTTAGTTATGGTGAGAGTCAAAAATGGTATCGTTGCTATGAGCCTATTGCCCACAAACTTTATGTCTCTTGTCATGTTGTCTTTATGAAGCATATCCTTTTCTTTTCAATTCCATCTAGTTCTTCTCCACTAAATAAGTCTGACCTGCTACATTGATCCCTTTCATGTTGATGTTCCTCATAACACATATGTTGGTAATTTAATTATGTTTGATCCTTCCCCTTCTGAGTTGACAGTTCCTCATCCCTTTTTTGTGCATACATATATTGGCAGGACTCCAATTATCTCCTCTACGAATAAGGTGCCTCCCATTTCTCCTTCTTCTACCCAATCAAGTTAAGACACTATGGACCATACATCACGCTATCCTCAGCACTCTCACAAATGTCTAGACAGGTTTGGTTGTTATTCTCCTAACTTTTGTTCTTTCCTTATTTCTATTCACTCTTTTTCTGAACCCACCTCCTACAAGGAGGTTTTACTTGATCCATTTTGGAAAGAGGCTACGGATGAAGAGTTATCTATCTTACATAAGACTAGAGCTTGGGAACTATTTTTCTTACCACCTGGTGAACGCACCATTGGTTGTAGGTGGGTTTATAAGAGTAAAACCAAGTCTGATAATTTTGTGGAGCAGTATAAAGCTCGATTAGTAGCTAAGGGTTTTGTTCAGGAGTATGGTCTAGACTATGATGAAACTTTTTCCCCTGTTGTGAAGATGATCACTGTTCGCATCGGGATTGTAGTTGCTGCTATTCACCAATGAAGTTTGTCTTAAATGAATATGAAAAATGTATTTCTTTATGGAGATTTAAGTGAAGAGGTTTTTATGACTCCTCCTCCTGGATTGTCTCATAGTCCTGGTTAAGTATGCCAACTTCACCGAGCTTTATATGGTCTTAAACTGGCTCCCAGTGCTTGGTTTTCCAAATTTTCTTCTGTTATCTATGATTTGGGTTTTCGCACTAGTGACCATGATTCGTCTTTCTTTTTACGGTCTACTTCCTCAGGTTCTATTACTCTTTTATTAAATGTTGATGACATGATTATTACAGGTGATGACACTACTGGTATATGCTTATTAAAAACTTAGTTGTAGAACCATTCTAAGATGAAGGATTTTGGGCAGTGTAGGTATTTCTTGGGCATTAAGATTACTTCCTCTCCTAAAGATTTTCTACTCTCTCAATCCAAGTATCCTCTGACGTTATTCAACGAAGCTCAATGTTCGCTACTCTTCTTCTGATGGTACTCCATGTCTGACGCTAATTTTTATCGCACTATTGTTGGGAGTTTAGTATATATTACAGTCATTCGTCCAAATATCTCTTATGATGTTCAAATTGTGAGTCAGTTTGTTGCCTCACCCACCACTATCTAATGGATTGTTGTTCTTCATATTCTTCAGTATCTCTATGGTACTCTACATCAGAGTTTACTATTTTCTCACTCTTCATCTATGGAACTTAGGGCTTACTCCAATGCTGACTGGGCTGGTGACTCAATGGATCGCAAGTCCACCATTGGTTTCTGCCTTTTTCTTGGGGATTCTCTTATTTCCTAGAAAAGTAAGAAGCAAACTGTCATTTCTCATTCTTCCACTAAAGTTGAGTATCGTACTAGGATATCTACAACAACTGAGATAGTCTGGTTACGATGGCTCCTTGTTGATCTTAGTATTTCAGTATCTTTTCTTATTCCTATGTTCTATGACAATACTAGTATTATTCAGATTACTCACAACTTGGACTTCCATTAGCACACAAAGTACATTCAAATTGATTGTCATTTTGAGCACCATCATCTTTAGTAGGGCACCATCACTCTCCCCTTTCTTCCTACCATCATGCAGATAACGAATTTTTTTACGAAGTCTCACACCATACCACATTTTCTATTTCTTCTTGGAAAACTCTTGATGATTCTACCACATCATGAGTTTGAGATGGGGTGTTAGAGTATTAATACTAAAGGTAGTTTAGGTATTTACTTTATGTTGTGTTGTCCTAATAAATAAGGCTTACTTTGTGTACTTCTAGGCTATTGAGAATCATAGACTGGTTTAGCTTAATAACATTGTCTCACCATTTCTTCTTTCTTCTCTCTTTGATAAATTTTAAAGAATGATAAAAAAAAAAAAAGATTGAAAGAAAAGTTAGAAAGTAGTGAGAGAAGACTGATAGTGCACTACTACTAACACCTTATCCAAAATCAGAAAACACTAGGCAAAAAGAAGCACTAAGCTTCTATAAAAGGTGAACCAAAGCCTTCTGTTTCATAGGGGTGGCCTTGGTTTGACAGCCTCATGCCAACTATGTACATTAGTTTAAATGTTTACATCAGATTGGTTGAACCAAAGCAAAAGGTGAACCAAAGAAAAAGGTGACAGGATTGGTTGAACCATCCAGTTTACATGGATTTTGTTAAATTTTGTTCCGTTCAATTGAATTTTTAGCAGTTCGGTTACTTAAGCAGTCTAATTTTAGAACCAAATTGACTTGGGGTCTGATTTATCAATTGGACTAGTCGATTTGGTCCGGTTCTAATAACACTGCTTCCAAGAGATAGGGTAAGAGCCAAGAAAAACACAG
This sequence comes from Ilex asprella, assembly GCA_023539305.1. Taxonomy (NCBI): domain Eukaryota; kingdom Viridiplantae; phylum Streptophyta; class Magnoliopsida; order Aquifoliales; family Aquifoliaceae; genus Ilex; species Ilex asprella. The sequence continues at coordinate 13,177,289 of CM042191.1, forward strand.
TAACCTATAATAGAGCGATAAGAATTAGTACAACTGGCCCAATCAGCATCGCAAAAGACTTGTAACTGGAGATCACTGGATGAAGAGAGTAAAATTCCTTGACCTAGAGTTTGCTTGATATAGCGAAGGATGAAATTAGCAGCATTCTAATGAGGTTGACGAGGCTTGTCAAGAAATTGACTTAATACATGTATGGAAGAAGTCAAATCTGGCGAGTGTTGGTGAAGTAAATTAAATGTCCAATTAATTGTAAACAAGTTGCTAAATTAAGTGAATAGACGCAACCTGAGGTACGTCATCAAATTTCTACTGTAATTATAAATTCCCTTGTTTTAAACTATAATGCCCTTTCACTTTTGCTAAATTGTAAAACCAGCAGTTGTGTTTGTTAAATTTTTATTTCTGAAATGTTTGATCCCTCACAAATCCTTCAATCTTGTTTTTTTTTCTTTATTTTTAACTTGTTTATTGCAATATCAAGGGTGCATTAAAACATGTTGCCTTCTTCTCTTGTATTAAAATCATGTGTTTTATAGTTAATCTTGCATTTTCCACACGTGGGTCATTGTACTTTAAAGCCACAATATACTCATTTCTGTTGAGAAATAGCTTGACTGTCAAATATGGTAGCATTAAGTATTGTTGAAGAATATGATCTATGGATTCAGTAGTGAAGATTGGCTTTGTGTTTGGAAAGAATTGGATTGTTCTTTTCAATATCTCGGAGGCTTTTAAAAAAGATTATTTGGTTTAGTTCTTGGTTGCAAGATGTTTATTTCTACTAAGAAATGATTAGAGCTCATGCTTTGGGAAAATGGGGAAGAGTCTATGAACTAATCCCCTTAGGATTAAATCCATATTTTATTAATGGGCTATCACTATCTTATGTATTGTATGAATCTCCACAGGTTCCTGCCACTTCCACTGGTGTAAAGAAGACACCAATTTTATTAAAGTAAAAGAAAATTATAGTACAACATGATAATACGGTCAAGACATACATACACTAGCCACATAATAGAGGTACTACAGATTAGAACAATTAGGAACAAAAAATTCATTCACAAGCCGCTTGTTAGTATTGAAGTATAAATGTTAAAGTTACATGCTCTCTAACAACTCAAGTTTTTGGAGTAGATGATTATTTAACATGATATCAGAATAGGATGTCCTATGTTCAAATCCCGCCGCCACCCTAATTATTAAAAGGTTTTCATGCGTGTTGAAGTATAAATACTAAAGTTACACCATCTCTAACAACTTAAACTTTTGGAGTACATGATTGTTTAGCAGCCAGCTTGTCATTGTACCAAAGGGAAGAATTGGAGCAAAATCTTTTGAAATTGATGCCCAAAAATATGCCAAGAAGTATATACAGTTTCACAAACCGTCAACCCCCTTGTACTTAATTTCAAACACTCTAGCATTTCTCTCTAACCAAATCACCCAAATAATAACAAATGTTGCACAACCCCAAAGGGTAACTCTTCTACTTCTCTTGGAGCTACCCAAGAAATCCCAGTCAACTCCAACAACTTATTCTATAATTTTAATGCAATTGGGCAACGCAAAAATAAATGGCTAGTACTCTCATAATCCATTTTGCACATAATGCACCATTGTGGACAAAGAGAAAGATAAGATATGAGCTCCTTCTTTGGATCATATCATTAGTATTTATTTTTTCATGAGCAATTACCCATGCACAAACTTGCACCTTTAAAGGCACCATAGCCTTCTAAATTTTCAATAATAGATAAAAGATTGGGGAAGTCGTATTATTAATCAAAGTAAGATTTGCATGAAAACACCCCCGTTGAGTCCATGACCCAACTCCTCTTATCAATTGATTCTTTCCTTAAAGTAACCTCATCAAGTAAAGAAAGAAGAGAAAACTAACTCTAAAGATTCCCTTAAGACTTCTTCAAAACCCAAAATTCCATAACACTGGGAAAGAATAAGACTTAATCATTGACACAATACAAATAAGATGATGAAAAGAAAGTCTATAAAGTTGAGGAAACAAACACTCAAAAGAGACTTGCCCAATCTACACATCCATCCAAAATCTCACTTTCTCTTTATTGCCCACTTAAAATTTAACCCTTTGAGAAAAAGAAAGCAAACCTTGTGAAATAATTTTTCATGGGTTTCAAAAATTACTTCTTTCAACTCCATTAACATGTCATTTATTGGCTTGTAATCCATACTAAACAAAATATTAATCTAGAAAGTATGCCTCTTAGGCATTAATTTGGGAAAGGGATTTGTGTAAATGTTTTGATATACAAAAATTGTGATTTCAGGCTAAGATAGAGATCATTGAATGGAGTAGATTGAAAACAAAACACTTGTCTCTTTTGGCTACTAATTTTTATGGTCTAATCATAATTATTTGACCTTTAAGGTTGCCTTTAATATCCTAAACCTTGTGGATCGTGTTCTTTAGTAAAGTATGACAACAAATATGGCCACTAAAAGAGCTCAGGACATTGTAGGCTAAACAATATGCAAAAAACATGACTTTGAATTTTTCCCATTTAATGTTACATAGAGACACAACAACAATTAAGAGAAATATGACAAGGTTCTTGATTTCTTTAGATGATGGCCATACAATGACCTAGATGGTGCTTCTAGATGAAATTTGAAAGTCCATGTAAGCATCGACTAGTTAAAGGTAAATGACGTTAACTATTGTTATGTTTTATTATGAAGATATATGTACATAAAATATATGTTTGATTTATTAAACGGTAATAAAACTTATTTTGCCTTTTTTTGGCCATATTAATTTTTTTCACTTAAATATGTGCGTTAATTTTAAGGGTTACGTGATGGGGGTGTTTGTTTCACCAAATTAGGTGGGATTACATGGGGATAGGACATAGGGTTAAAAAAATCCATGGGGCTCACATATCTTTTGTTTGGATATGCAAATTTGAGTGGAATAATTGTTGGCTTTGAAATACTCAACTCATAGTAAAGGGAGCCCAACTCCCTTCTAATTTGGATATCTGTAACCCACGTTGCGTGTGTAAGGGGTGTGCAACAATCCAAAAATCCGACATCGATTCCAACTCTGACTTTGTCGAAGTCAAATTGAAGTGCTAAGTTGCAATCGGAGACGGATTCGGAGTTGGTGTCCAAAACGCACTTCGAAAATTATCCGACTCCGATTTTTTTAAAATAATATTATTTTAAATATAATATATATATATATATATATATATATATTATATCAAAAACGACAAGGGTTAATTACGCCAAAGGTCCCCAAAGTAAATAGTTTATTTCATTTTAGACTCAAATATTTCAATTGCATCATTTTGGTCTCTGAAATATTGAATATATTTTTATGTGGTTTCTCAAGTAGACAATATCTAAATTGCTAGCTGTTTTTTTATTATAAACTTATCATGTGATACCTAAATATAGAAAAAAAATTTGGGTTGCTCTTGACCAAAATTTAGGTAGCTCTTGACTAAAAAAAATGTTTAATATGGGTAACTCTTGATTAAAATTTGGATAACTTATGATCAAATTGTGTAATTTAGGCAACTTTTTGACCAAAGTTTGGGTAAAAATTTGATAAATATTATCTAAATTAATTTTTTTCCATATTTAGATATTACGTGACAAAGTTATAATAAAAAATCGTTAGGAACAATTCTTTGTTTGAGAGACCATATAAAAATATACTCAATACTACAGTACTAAAATGATGCAATTGAAATATTATGAACTACAGAATTGAAGGCGAGTTGCTATTCCATAGGAGCTTTTTGAGAGTAAAGTCTACCATTGACCTTAATGAACCATTGAAGAAAGGATTCTATCTATCTCGTAAAGGGCCGGGTGACTTATGGATTAACTTCAGGTATGAGATATTATCTAACTTTTGTTATCAATACGAAAGTATTTAGGTCCAAATTTAGAAGCCTAAAATCAACAAACAGTTGTTTTCTTTAGAGAGAATTGGTCAATAAAGAACAAGAAGCCAAGGAGAAATAACAAAAACAAGGAAAAATGAAACTGAATAGGGTGTCTGCCAGAGAAGATGAAGTATTTGCCGATGCGTGATGTCCCAACAGATAATCTAGGAGCACATGCGAGTAAGGACGGACAACATAACAACCAAGCAGAGATTCCCTCAATTCCTCAAGGTCCAAAATCAGTACGAGCAAACGTGAGGGCAACAAGTGGAAAGGCTAAATCAAAGTTACAACATCTTTACAACTCGTTGTAAAGGGCTGAGCAAGATACACAACTAAAAAAGGATAGTAGGTTGGACCTAATTGTGTTGGATCAGTAAGGGGGATCAAACAAGAAAAAGGAAGAACAACAACAAAGCCCAAGGGGAGAAACCAAATTACAAGTGACAAATAAAGCGAGTAGTCCGATGGGCAAGGAAGGCTAGGGTTATTTTGTGACTGAACCCCTGGATAGCTCAAACAAGATCCCAAAAGGTGTGTGGTGGGGAAGACCAATTAGATCAAATAGGGTCAATTTAGGCCCAATTGCTGAGTCTTAGGGCCAAAGAAGTGATAGCAAAAGAGAAGCTAAAAAAGAACTTTCAGAAAATGACTTTAAAAATGAAGGTCTAACTAGAAGGAATGGGCCTAATAAGGAAAAAGTTAAAAGCAAGTGATAAAGAAGGGAAGGTCAATCGGAGTTGGAAGAGATAATTAAGTAAGATGCTTAACTAGGGTTCTTGATTTCCCAAAGTCAATCCCCGATAGCCAGTAAATCCAGAAAACCTGCAAGGAAAATGCAAAGGAACAATAAAAGAGAGAAGAGAAGTGGAAAAAAGGATATTAACCCATTCATAAATTTACTTTGCAGCTTTGGCAGAATAAGAGCAACAAAATATGGATGTTATATAAGAGGAATAAGGAGAGAACAATATCAGTGTTGCATGTCCTAGTGGGTTTCCTAAGTGCCCAATACCGCACTTCAAAACAAGGAGGAAAATATGGTCTTTGAAAAGGCGATGGTGGCTGGCCTCAAACAGCCACAACTCCCATGTTAATCATCTCCTGGAACTGTCAGAAAGTGGAAAGACCCCAGACAGTTTGTACCTTGAGAGGGTTAATTGATACCCATTGCCCAACAATATTCTTCCTCATGGAGACTAAAAATGGGAAGAAGAAACTGGAGAATTTGAGAAGAGCATATAATTTTCCAAATGGGGAGTATATAGAACCAGTGGGATTGTCTAGAGGGTTGGCTTTATGGTGGAAGATGAGATAAAGTTACAGATAGAGTTGAAGAATAAAAACATCATCAATATTTTAGGGAGATGGCAAAACAAAAATTACGTGTGGCAGAGTACATTCTTATATGCTAACACATACTATAATAGAAGACAGAGGATATGGCAAAGCTTGAAAGCTATAGCTATAAACAACTCTATGGCATGCATGGATGGTTACATGAGATTCTAAGGTCATTGGCTCAATAAGGGAGAAAGAAGGAGGTAGAGTAGCCAATATAAAGAAGGTGGAGGAGATGCAATGAGTAATTTCAAACTATATGCTGATTGACATGGATTTTAAAGGGCAAAAGTTCACTTAGTCAAACAATAGGCTAGGGGTTGCAAATGTCCAAGAAAGGATTGATAGGGTGTTGGTGAATGCTAAATGGTATGCCAAATTTCCAAAAATGCAGGTGTTGCATGAAGCCAGGATAGGGCTTAGACCATAGTCCCTTATTATTAGTATGAAGCCAGAAGTGAGAAAAAGTCCTTACTATTTCAAATTTGAAACATTGTGGATGGAAAGTACAGGCTGTGAGGAAAGCATCAAAAGAAATTGGGAGTATAGTTTGGAGGGCTCTGCTATGTACACAATGATAAGGAAGTAATAGAAATGTGGCAAAGAGCGTAAAAGATGGGCGTGACAAACGTTTGGAAACAGCAAGAAGATCCTAGCATAGTTGAATACAAAGCTAATTGAAATCTAAATGTTAGAAGCAACTAAGGAAAACCTAAGATTAGAAGCTGAAGTAAGTTTCGAAATTGACAGTATAAGATGTAGAGAGGAAAAGTACTAGAAGCAAAAGCGAGAATAAATTGGTTGGAAGCAGGAAACCAAAATTCGAGGTTTTTCCACTTAACAACATTGCAAAGAAGACAAAGAAACCAAATTTTGAGACTGAAAACAGAAAATGAAGGCTGGCTGGAGGATGAGGATAAGTTGAATGATGACATTCGAGAGTATTTTCAAAGTTTGTTTAAAATAATGGGTTAGTGAAACGTAGAAGAGGCTCTGTACCATATGGAATGTAGAGTATCTGAGGCAATGAATCAAGACCTACTCAGGAAAATTACAGATAAGGAAGTGTATAAAACAGGTAAGCAGCTAGGGCCCCTCAAAGCTCTAGGACCTGATGGTGACCCAGATATCTTCTGCCATGCATATTAGCATATTATAGGGAAATATGTGTGTAAAGCAGTTAGAAGCCTTTTTGAGGGGGGTTATATGCCAAGGGAACTAAATAAGACTAACATTGTCCTCATCCCCAAAGAGCCCCCCTGAATCTATATCTCAATTCAGACCAATTGTCCTATGTATTTTTTTTTACAAAGTGATCTATAAAGTTTTAGCCAATAGGATGAAAGGAATTATGGTTGTTATAATCTCACCCTAGCAAGTTGTATTAGTACCAAACATGCAAATTCAAGATAGTATCATAATTGCTAATGAGGTTCTCCACTATCTAAAGCTGAAGAAGAAAGGAAAAATCCCAAAAATAGCTATAAAGATGGACATAAGTAAGGCATATGATAGGATCAAATGGGATTTCCTAGAAACAACAATGGTTAAACTGAGTTTTGATAGAAATTGGGTGCATCTGATAATCCAATGTGTAAGTCCTGTGTCATTTCAGATTGTTATCAATGGAGAGATAAGGAATATGTTTCAATCATAGAGGGGAATGCGTCAGGGGGACCCAATCTCTCCATATTTGTTTATTTTAGTGGCCAATGTTCTTTCAACAATGCTTCAAAAAGGTGGAAAATGGGAGATTTATGGGAGTCAAAGTTCGAAAGTAGAAGCCCAGTAGTATCTCACCTCTTTTTTGCAGATGATTCATTATTTTTTATCAAAGCAAAGGAGCAAGGAGTTGTAAATATGTTGAGCATTTTTGAAAAGTATTGTGCAACCTCGGGCCATAATGTGAACCACCAAAAATTAGGCATTGTCTTCTCAGCTAATACAACAGTGGAGAAGAAGGTGTTTTTTAGCCAACTTTGGGGAACACAACCTTTAAATGATGAGACAATATATTTGGGACTGCCTTTCTTCTGGGGAAATTCTAAAAATGAGTTTGGAAATTTTGATAAAAGCAATTGTCCAAGTGATCCCTAATTATGCTATGTCTGTCCTAGCCTTCCCAAAGAACTTCTGTAACAACTTAGATAAATATGTAAGGAACTTTTGGTGGGGAAGAGGAGGAGAAAATAAAAGGATTCATTGGAAGAAATGAGACAAAATTGTGCAAGTGAAGGCGAGGGGAGGAATGGGATTTAAGGAGTTTCAATACTTCAATTAAGCCCTCTTAGCAAAACAATGCTGAAGAATAATTCAAAACCCAAACTCCTTTTGGGCTAAATTTATGAAATCTTTAAACTTCCCTGATTGTGACTTCATGAAGGCAAAGAAAGGGGGTGAGGGCATCATGGGCATGGAACAGTATGTTGAAAGGTAGAGAGTTGATTGAGAAGGGGCAAATGTGGCAAGTGGTGGAAGGAAACTAGATTATGATATGAGAAGATAAGTGGATTCCCAAGCTAGCAACTGTAGCTCTTACTTCCAACAAACCTCAAGATTGTGATATTTCTCATACCCCTGCCCCGCCTCGCCCCCATTATATATATATATATATAT
>CM042191.1:13199601-13267949 GCA_023539305.1 Ilex asprella
ATATATATATATATATATATACTAGTTGGTGCCCACGTGCAACACGTGGATTATTTCAGGTTATTATAATTTTTATAATAAAATATTACTTTGTCAAATTATAGTTAAATGACAATATTGAAAATTTTAAGAATGTCATGCTCATGTGTGTTGCATATGAACTTTTTTAAATTAGTATAATAATTTGTAATTTTTTTTATGCATCTTCCAAATATCAAAACATATATTTTATTGTAGATTTGTAAAATGATAACTCAGTTCCATAGTAGAGGTCAGACCAAATACAAACAATTAATTATCACAATACAAATTAAAACAATCAAGGATAACAATTCATATGTATGACAAATAAATAATGATGTATAGATCTAAAATTCTTGACCAATAGTTCAACCTGCAAATTGGCTGATGAACAGTGAAATCCCCTTCTTCAAATTAAAAAGCAACACATATACGTAATTTTAAAGAAACTGTTTAAGTTATTTTCTTCAAATTATGTACCACAACCACACTTGTGAAAGTCAACCAAAGCTAATTAAAATGTCCATCAAACATCTCCACTAAATTTTTGGTTGTAATTCATATTCGTGATAATTATAACACCATTTTTTTTATTGTTATTACTCTAAACAAGCAATTTATTAGATTTTTTAACAGTAACCAAATTCTAATTATTCTTTTGAATGCTAATACACATGGTGTGTTTGTGTTTGATTTCTCTGTGAAAATTCAATTTTTTTGGTATCATAAAATCTAGGATGGATTCGCAAAAAAAATTTATAATATATATATCAGTAGAAGAACAATATCACAAAAAGTAAAGATGCACCAAACGTTGAGATGCAGAGAGAATTAAATGCATAGAGTAACGCATGTTGAGAGCAGTAGAGAAAGACAGGGAGAAAAAGGGGAACATCGAGGGTTTATAGAAATGGTAAAAAAGAGAAAGAAAGAGGTTTATTTGATATGGTAGAAGATGAAGATGAAACGATATGGGAGAGAGAATATTAGGAGGCGTTGGTTTTTTTTTTTATGGAACGTGAGGAGGCTTAAGTTTATTTTGACTTTATTGTTGAAGGATAAGAATGGGATAGTTGTGATTTTGGAGGATAAAAGTGAAAAAAAAAATTATTTTTCAAATATGCTCACTTTTTAAAAGTAGTAAAAATAAGACTTAATTGCACTGAAGGTCTTCAAAGTATAAAATTTGTCTCATTTTGATCCCCAATATTTTAATTGCATCATTTTGATCTCTGGAACATTGAATATGTTTCTTTATGGTCCTTCAAGCAGACAATATTTAGATTACTAACGATTTTTTATCATAAAATTGTCACGTAATACTTAAATATGAACAAAAAATAATTTTGATAACTTTAAAATAAAATTTGGATAGCTATTGACAAAAAATGTGTAATATGAGTAGCTTTTGACCAAAATTTGGATAGCTCATTATTAAAATTGTGCAATTTTGATAGCTATTTAATCAAAATTTAAGTTGAAATTTGGTCAAAAATTATTCTAATTATTTTTTTGTTTATATTTAAGTATCACATGATAAATTTATGATAAAAAATAATTATCAATTTAGAAGTTATTTGCTTGAGGACGATATAAAAATATATTCAATATTTCAGATCAAAATAATATAATTGAAATATTAGTCACTAAAATAAAACAAATTCCTTACTTACTCTGCGACCTTAGTACAATTAACCCTATATACAAATAAAAATACTCCCAATTAAAGCCGTAAGGCCCCCTTTCTTATTCTCCTCCTCTAATCTCTATCACCCGCCCGCCTCTATCGCCGCTCAACGTCGACTGCGCCTCTATCGCCGCTCAACGTCGACTGCGCCTCCATCTCTGCTCAACGCCGACTGGTGCTCTGTTCCTCCCTCCATCGTCTCAACCCCGACTCTCCTCTGGTATCAGATCTTTCTCTCTCTCAGATCTGGTATCACTTTTCAAGATATGACAATCTGGTACCAGATTATCTCTCAAAAAACATGTAGTTATTATTCCTAGTAATTTTTTGCTGTTAATGTATGGCTATCTTGTTAATGAGAGTCTCAAGATTTAAGCTTCTCAAGGATGAAGACTGCTACTTTAGTTAGGACTTTAGATTATGTAAGATGCATGCACTTTTTATTTTTTATTTTTATATCGGTCTTTTATATCGCAGCTTTTATATCACAGCTTTACTCTCACGCAGTGCTTCAGCCGTCCTCCCTTTTCTGCCGGACACTCTCTTGCTCTACGACGTTTCGTTTCCACTACTCCAGTACTCTCTCTCTCTCTCTCTCTCTCTCTCTCCATATAGGTTCTGCACTGTATGTATACATGTACAGTGATAGATATACATTTATATATATATTGCATTCTTCTTGTTGGTTTGTAGACAAAGAGAATGTTGGACATAAATCTGTTCAGGGAAGATAAAGGTCACAACCCCGAAATCATACGCGAATCTCAGCGACGTCGTTTCGCCAACGTTGATCTCGTCGATGAGGTCATTCGACTTGACAAAGAATGGCGTCAGCGTAACCATCTATCCCTCTGCACTTTTTACTCTCTACTAGATTCAATTCATGCTGGGATTTTCATGATTCAGGGTTTTGAATCTGTTTGTGTGTAATTTGGGGAAGTTTCTTTGGTGGTTTTGTAGGTCAATATGAGCTCGATCAGTTGCGGAAAGATTTTAACAAGATTAACAAAGAAGTAGCAAAGCTCAAAATTGTGAGTATTTTGGTTGACTTTTTGATCATGTTGGTTGCTGATTTTTTATTTTTAATAATTTGCTTCTCGGGCTTTATCTCAAACCTAATTACAGAATGCAACCTGACTGCTATGTTTTTTTTTCCGTTACAAATTTTATAAAATAGGTATTTATTCTTGCATTTCAGTTTGCTATTCTGTTCTTGGGGTTCTTATTTTTACCCCTGAAGCATGGGGAGTGTAGTACTTTAGGAACATGAAACTGTAAACACAGAGCTTCATTGGAAGTTGATAATTTTGGGTTGTGGAGGCTCAATGGAGGCAATGGTGCAATTAAAACTTAGGCACGGACCTTACAAGTTCGTTAAGAATAAAACTCATTGTCAATTTGGGTCCAATTGGCTGAGATGGTGCTGGAGGGATGGATTTACACCACTATAGGTATTTTGTTAATGATTCACAAGCTCAAGATTGGACATGTGATTAGGATATTAAAGATCCTCTCTTATTTTAATTTTTGCAATATCTACAATTTTTTATGTGAACCTTGTTCATGGGATTTTGGTTGAGAATAAGCTTGTTGAGTTTTCTGCGGAATGATCTTGAGTATTTTCTTTGCCTTTTCATTTGCATCTTGGGGGTTTTGGTTTTGAAACTGAATTGTGGAATTGGTGTTTGAAAAGTCGGGAGGGGATGCGAGCGAAATGATTAAGAATACTGAGGATAACAAGCAATTAACTGCAACGAAAGAAGCAGAAGTTCAGGAAGCTCGAGCAGCACTATATTCAAGATTGGAAGTTATTGGAAACCTTGTGCATGATTCAGTTCCAGTTAGCAATGATGAGGTATGTATCAATTTTTTAATATTGTTCAGGTGTTTTATGGGATTTGTAATCAATCTCTTTCTCATTTCTTCAATAATTTTGTAGGCAAACAATGCCATAATTCGATCTTGGGGAGAGACGAGGTCCGAACCAAAACTTAAAAATCACGTAGATCTTGTTGAGCTTCTTGGAATTGCAGATATAAAGAAAGGTACTAAGTTTTGTTGGTTTAGTCTATCTTTTTCTTCCAAGAAAAGAGTAGCTTCAATTTGCCATTATCTAGTGTTGCACTATGAACTGTTTGTGATTGGAGCTTTAGTGACCAAGCAGGCACGTCCCCATTTCACTATAGTTTCACCCTCGTTGGACTTGGGTGCTCATGTCAGTGCTAGCATGCGTCTGAGCCTCGTAATTCATATAATCATAAAATTCCAGGGCAGAAGTGCATATTCAAAATGGGTAAAATGACTGTTTTTGCAAGCATGATCATTGGTTGATTGGGTCTCTATGTGTAGTATTGTTTTGCAGGGGCACTTGTCTCATTTTGTAATAACCATGAAAAGTGCAGCATATCAAGAAAGTTTTACCTAAAGTTAAATATCAAATTAACTTGCTAGACAAGCTTCTTGGTTGCATTATGACTAGAGATGTCGAGCACATATACTGTGGCCCTATCCAATGATGTCATGTTGACATGACAAGGATTTCAGTATTTAACTCTGTTAGCTGAAACAATGTAAGATAGTTTGATTTTCTTTATTGTTCTAGTTGATTGCGGTGATGGAGTGGAAATTGCATGCTAAATTACTCCAAAATCCAAATCCACATTGTTTCTGCCAATTGTACTCAATCTAAAAGCCACAAGAAACTACATCAAACTCTCAAAACTTGCATGGTTATTTGCTTGTGAAATTTTGATCATTTGTCAAGTAATTGAATAAATAGAAATAATGCTCACACTAAACACGAGAAGAAAAAGAAATACAAATGAACATAAAACAGAATATGTATGCATCTTGATCTAGGCTGGCCTCTGTGTAGGTGACAAACTTCCTCTTGAATCACTTTAATGATTGTTGATAATTTGGAAATTTTTTTAATACTGTTTGGTATTTATGGAATAGATATGCTCTTTGGTTAATGGGTTTGATGAACTGTAGCGTCGTTGTATTCATTTGTGATATTAGTTGAGTTTCTTGGGATGGATTGTGGAATTTTTTCTTGCATTGTTTCATTGGTTATTGTGCTCCATAGTTCAACTTGTGCAACTCTAGTTTCAGCTATTTGAGATCAGCTACTCAAATCTGCATTGAACCAAATCTATTCTTGTTGGCTGAGTTGCCAATTCTCATTGAATAATGAATATGACTCAATCATGGTAGCTGACTTTTTATGTCATACTATTTAAGACTCGCAACTGCATACTTGTTTAATTAAGTGTGCTATTACATTAAGTAGTCTGCTAATCGAAATGTTTGAAACTGTAGGTGCTAATGTAGCAGGAGGTAGAGGTTTCTATCTGAAAGGAGATGGTGTATGTCTTAACCAAGCTTTGATCAACTTTGGTCTTAAATTTTTGAAGAAAAGGGGGTACACGTCATTGCAGACTCCATTCTTCATGAGAAAAGATATTATGGCGAAGTGTGCTCAATTAGCACAATTTGATGAAGAGCTTTACAAGGTAACGTATATGATGTTTTAAAGATCTTCATTGTCGTGAAATCTTGTGTATTTTGTTTATGTTGTTCAAGATAAACTTGAGATCTTGCACTCATTTTTGTTTTCACACGTGAATAATTTAAATAATATTTTTTTTGTTGAATCTACAAAAATATGAATTTTATGTGTAATTGAATTAAATAATAAATTTAGTGTCGGAGAATTAGTATATATTTTAACTCTTGTTAAACCTAATTATAGATTAAAAAAATTAATCTTAGATCTTAGAATTCAATTTGATAACTACATGTATATAATAATAGAATGTAGATTAATATTTGCTTCTTCATATAAATATAGACATAGATATAAAAAAATTGTACGTAGGTGTACTACTTATAAAGGAGTGCAAAAGAATTTAGAAGTCAAATACTATATAAAAGAGTTTAAAAGAGCTTGGAAGTCAAAGATTAAAAAACAAAAATTAGATGACAGTAAATATAACGTGCGATTAACTTCATAATAAAAATAAAGGAAAAAATAGGAAATCAGAATTTTTCCACATAAGTGGACATTTATAAGTAGTATCTAACTATAGATATAGCCATAGATATAAAAAAATTCTATGTAACTGCAGTACTTATAAAGGAGTCCAAAAGAATTTGAAAGTCAAATACTTTGAAGGTAAATATAAGGACATAATGAACTTCATAATAATAATTAGGGATAAAATAGAAAATTATAAGTTTTTCACATATGCCAACATTTATAAGTAGTATAGATGGATGTGGTACTTTTGTTCATGAACTAGCAAGACCATGCACTAGCAATATATCTATGGATAAACAATGACTTCATAATTTCTGTCAAATGTTTCATGTGCTTGGCTCTTCAAGTTCTTTGATCTAGAATTTGCCAAACATGGCTTCACAATTTTTATGCTAGACTTTTTTATGATTGTCACTCGTCTAGGTGTCCATACTATGAAACACAAATGTGCACCACTTTTATCTACACCAAGGTTTGAAGTATTGACCGAGTTTGATATGACTTAGTCAAATCGTGTCCAACTCGGCCACTACCAATCCTATAATGATATACGATACTAGAATGTCACGAGTCTCCCACGAATCAGTCATGACTCGGTCCAACTCGGTAAAACTTGGACGAATTACATCCGAATCAAATCGATTCGGACAAAATCTAAGTCAATGGAGAAGATGCCAAAGAAAAAGGTATTAAAGCTGAAGAATCAGACCTATATTTGAAACTGCACATGCAATTGTTCAACAAGAAACCTTACATCAAACTTTTTTTGCAATTTATGTAAAAGAAGAAGGAATTGAAGAAATTTGTAACCCAAAACCTATAAAATAGTGTAGCCTTGAATATAAAAAGCCCTTTTTGTTTTCCTCCTCCCCCTTCTTCCCTTTCTTCTTCTTCTTCGTCTTGTATCTTACGATTTAATTGCAGCAATAAGGAGTGGTTCTATTTCAGTTCTAGTCTCCAAGTGACAATAGCAAGTTGTTCCTTCAGTCTTCGTCTTTTAGCCTTCGACTCTCAGCATTGAACCTTGGATCTTCAATCGTCTGTCGGGCCTTGCTTCTCTCCCTCGAAAAGGCCAAGGAGTGAAGACAAAGAGCCTACATTTGTCTCACTCCTCTTAAATGTGTTGAATAATGGTTTTTCCCCCTAATTCATGTTTAATTTCTAGTCTCTTAAAGACATGAAGTTAACATATTTTGTTGACTTCTGTTTTTTATATATAATCAACAGTTATTAATTACACTATATAATTAGAAATCCATAAATCACTACAATTCTTTATTCTTTTGGATAAAATTTTATAATTAAATACTTAACCCAATTTGTACAATTACTTACCCGTATGCTCTTAAATGCTTATATTGAACACTAGTGATGTATATCAATTAGTGTTATGAAAAGCGAGCCTAGGCGAGAAGTGAAGCGAAACGAGCCTTGATCGCCTTGAATATCTCATGCGAAGCGAGGTTAAGTAAAGCGAGGAAAAAGCAAGCCTAGGCGACGAAGCAAAAAAGCAAATCAGGTGAGAAAAGCGAACGCTTGACTACAGTTTTTTTATTCTCTCCTCCTCCTTCTTCTTCCTTAACATTAACCAAACTCTAGTAGAGATGATGTTATATGTGTATATGTATAAAATAAATTGATTGATTCATCTAACAGTAACATATGATAATTTGTCTTATTATGATTAGATTATGTTGAATGTTCTGTTTTGTTGTGAATGTTCTTGTTAATTAATTTGCTATATCCTCTATTTGATTAATTAATTTGTGAGTGTTCTGTTTAGTTGTGATATTAATCAATCACGGTGAAAGTCGAACCCACATTTGTTAGCTTTACATTTAGATGACGTGATTATGTCAATCGGTTATTTTTTGAATGAAATAATGTTCAATATTTAATATCTTGTCTAAAATATTGTCAAACTAAAATATTTGCTTATTTTTTATATTGTTCGCTTTGCTTCGATGAAGCACTCGCCTCGCTTGTCGCTGCTTGCCTAGGCCCTCAAGAGACTGGTTCGTTTCGATTCGCTTTAAGCTTTAAATAACACTGGTATCAACGTCCTTCGAATCGATAGTCGATATCGAAACCTTGAACCATGATCTGAACCAAGTCTGAATTACCTAGAGGAAATGGAGTAGATGATGTGGCCAAACGACCATGATGTCCACCAAAATTGTTATGTTTTGCTTTATATTTAGCTAAAGGGTATTCAGTACTTGTGTTTGTAAATAAGTTGAGATTAGTTGTGTGGTGAAATACTCAACCCTAGATATATTCTTGCCTCTCTTGGTCTTCTCTAAGTTCTCTTTTCCATATTTAAACCCTATAACTGTACAATCTAACTTGATATCAAAACAACGATTCAAATTTGAAGCCTTAAAAGTCATTTGAAATAGTTGAAAATTTTCTGATCTAAACGTAGTGGTTGACGTCGGTCTCTGACATGATGATGTCACCATGACGCAGGGTGTGATTTTTTTTGACATTTTCATGGAAGACTCGAATTGATGCTCTAAGATTTATAGTGATTTTCTTGAAATTTTTTGTGATCATGTGATAGAGTTTCCAATTTGTTTGAAGATTTTTGGTTTTTTCGAGTTCGAACGTTATATCTGTGATTTCTAGGTTTTGTGCCTGTTTTTCTTGATTCGATTCCACTAGTTAAGGTGCAACTAGGGTGAATCTAAAATACCCATGAAATTTTGTTGCATTTTGATTGGTTTTGAGATGATTTTTGGGCAATTTTGAGGGTTGGCTATAGTGTTTCAGCCTAGTTTGAGGCTCCTTAACGTTTAGTCAATGCTTAACCTCTGATGTGAGGTTCTTTTGCTGCTATTGTGCACACTTGGCTGTTGTGTACAATTCCTTGGTCGTGATTTTGCCATTTTTGGTTTTTTTTTTCCACACATTGTGTGGACATATGAGAAGATAGTTTGACTTTTGGGGCAGTTGTTAGTATCGAAGGAAGTGGATTGAATTGTATGGGGGCTCTTACCAACAACTCCTCTCTTCAAATTAGCTTTAGAGAAGACAATTATTTGGCATGGTCATAGGCTTGTTTATTGTCGATCTAGGCTATTTCTTTAGATGGGTATTTAGTCGGGTAAAGTAAGAAGCCGAAGGAGTAAGCAGTGGACATTTGAGAATGCCTTGGTCATGTATTAGTTTCTTAACTCAGTGCAACCATCCATCAGTCGTGTGTTTCTATTGCTTGATATTGCACACAAGGTTTGGGCTGTTGTGTGTCATACTTACTATCAAAGGGGCAACAATACCAAAGCCTATGACTTTTTGAAGGTCTGTGAAACTAATCAGTCAGAAGGATAAATCTCTTGTAACTTATTATACATAGTTGACTACTTTATAGTAAGAGCTTCACTACCACCACCATTTTCAAGTAGATTGTGCCAGTGTTTTGAAAAGCACGCCTAGGCGCTCGCCTAGGCGAGAAGCGAGACGAGGCGAGACTAGCTCGCTTGGAGGACCCCAGGCGAAGCGAACTTGAGCAAAGCGAGAAAAAGCGAAAAAACGTTCGCTTTATTATAAGAGGCGAAATTGTTTTATTTTTAATTTGGACTATTTGATTGGGCGATTGGAAAAAAAAATTATAAGATGAGATACATCGAATTATCCCCTTATCCAATAAATAAAACCCCAAATCCTAATTTAAGTCTTCGCTACTCGTTGGACTCTATCGATTTCTTCGCACTGGACTTGATCGACAGAGACTCTCTGTCGCTGCACCTACAGGATCGACAGACGATCGATTTCTTCGGTGCTTGCTGGACTCGATCGACAGAGACTCTCTGTCGTTGCTCCTACAGGATCGACAGACGACCACTGTTGCACCATCGCTGCTACACGATTACTGCACCTTCGCTGGACACAGGTTAGTCTCTCTTCTTCTTCTTCTCTCTTCTATTTCTCTTTTTTTCTTCTCTTCTTTCTTCTGCTCCTTCCTCACCGATTCTGCTCCTTTTTTTATTCTTTCTTTCTAATCATAGGTTAGTTGTCTCTTTTATTTTTTAAGCATTGATGACTTATTTTTTTGACGATCGCTGGTCTTTTTTTTTTTTCTGATAAGCAATGCTCCGAATAAAACACATTCCTTTTTTTCCTTGTGTTGCTGTCTAGTCCATATGAAGATCCCACACAAAAGTCATTACAACTTTTTTTTTCTTATTGATATTGATGGAATTAAACGTTTAAAAGAATTATACAAACAGATGAAGATGATATTACTTAATGCATTCAGTACATGTGAAATAATTACATGTTCTGCTTTTTAAAAGAATTATACAAACAGATGAAAGCTCAAAACCCCTATTCTGCTTTTTTTTTTCAGTACATAATTACATATGAAATTGTTTACAATTGATTCTGCTCCTGTCATGATCATTATGCTTCTGTTTTTTTTTTTTGCTCGTTCTGCTTCTTTTTTTTTTTTTGATTCTGTTGCTGTCCTGATTTTGCTTCGGTTTTGCTGTCCTATGTTGCTTCTGTTTTTTTTTATCCTCATTCTACTTTTTTTTTTGTTGCAGATTCTGCTGCTGTCCTGATTCTGCTTCTTTTGTTGTCCTATCAATATGAAAATGTTTACAACTTTTATGAAATGTTACAACTGTTGGGATATTATTAGTGTTTGTTTGAATTTAAATGTTTAAGCTATGATTGTTATTAAGATTTGAGATATTATTAGTATTTGTTTTAATTTAAATGTTTATGGTTTTACTTGCATTTAAATATTTAGTATATATAAAATTAGAACTTAGATGTTTAGAAGTAATTAAACTAAAATATATATATTTTTTTAATTGTTCGCTTCTCTTCTGTAAAGCGTGTTGCTTCGTTTTTCGCTTCTCGCCTAGGCGTTAGGAGCCTTGGTTGCTTCGGTTCGCTTTACACCTTTCAAGACACTGGATTGTGCAATGATACATCAAAATTTCAATATATGGTTGAAGAGGAACGGGTCTCCGACTTTCTTGACGGCCTTAACATTGAGTATGACTAGATTTGGGTTCAGATTTTTTGCCGGAACCCATTTCTCACTTTTCAAGTTGCCTATGCCTATGTTACCATTGACTGGGATATTTTTAGCTATGGTTATGGTTCATGCTCCCATTAATGAATAGTCTGCTTTAGCTATTATCCCTTAGCATCACCTCAAATTAGGCCAACCTAAGTCTACTAATAAGCTTGGTACCATTGGCACGGACATTTTAAAGTGCGACTATTGTGGGAAGATTAGACACCTAAGAAGTACGGATACTTCCCGGAGGGGTACCGTGGTAGTGTTGGACACGGCTAGAAGTGTCGTGAATTGTGGACCTAGTCGGACACGGCTAGGATACAACTAGGAAACGGTGTGGATACTTCTAGGACATGACAAGGAATTGTTTTTAAACTATTAAAAGAGGTGTTATTTCTATTTTTTAAAAATATAATTTTTGTTATGTAATTTATATATTATGAATGTCGATGAATGTAATGATGTTAGATGAAAATGGTCAATATTTATTTTAATCTATTTCAATTTTAATCAAAAAATTAATATTTGCTCGCTCTTATTATTAATATTGTTATAATGTTTTATTTTTTTAAAATATACAACTCTATTATTATTTAAAACTATATTATATTTTTTTAATAGTTGTATCCTCGTTGTACTCGTGTCCTATATGTTTGAACTTTACCGTATCCCCGTATTTGTATTGTACCGAATACGACACTTGTGTCCGTATCTGTGCTTCCTAGCTAAACACTTTAGGTAGTTTTGTTGGAAACTGACAGATTGGACACTCTACACGTGGGCTAGATAGTGATCGAGATGGTACTATTCGATCACATGATTGGGTCTTCAAAGATTTCATCCCAGTCTAGTGCCAACACCTTTATTAATTTTTTTCAGGATGAGATGCAAACTCTTAGGCATCTGATAGCTCGACTTGATATTTTCCTTACTATAGTTTCTAATCAGGCTTCTATTTCCTACTTTGCTCATTCAGGTATATTTGTTAGTGTGTTTAGTGTTTCATCCTCATATTCCTCTTGAATAATAAATTATGAGGTCACTGACCACATGATAGGTTCTTCATGTCTTTTTTCTTCATACTCTACATGTTTTGGTAGAGATAAAGTAAGAATGGTGGATAGATCTTTATCATCTATTTCTGGGACATGTTTAATTAATTATTTTTCCACCATGTCTCTCTCATGTTTTATGTATGTCCCAAATTTTTTTTTCTAACTTATTATCTGTTAGCAGTATTACAAACCGCTTGAATCGTTTAGTTACATTTTTTTCTCATTGTATTTTTTAAGAACTGGAATCAGGGAAAGCCATTGTCAATAGTAGAGCACATGGTGGTGTATATTTTTTGGATGTTGAAGTTCCTCATCCTTAACTCCCAAGCCCTTTAGGAAGATGGTGGTTCACCCCTTCTGTTCTTCCACCAGTGATAGAGACATTTGGGACATTCTTTTTTTGGTGTCTTAGATTTTTTTTTACCTAGTCTACTAAACTAATGTAGTAGACAATTTTTTGTTTGTGATGCTTGTGAAATTGCCAAGCATAAACTGGTCGAGGCTAAACAAGTTCAACTACAAAGCAAACATAAACGTTCATCTTATCATTTTAATAATAATTAAAGCACTGCCTTTTTATGGTTATTTATCCTGATGTGTGAGGATCTCCTCGTTTGGTATTTATCTTCAGTTGTTATTGATTTGTCACCTTTATTGATTGTCATTCTCGTATTACTTGAGTTTACTTAATTTGCACTAGGAGTGAAGTGTCCTCTTCCTTTAAATCTTTTCATAAAATGGAGAGTTACTGATTTGATGCAAAAATACAAATTCTTTGAAGTGACAATGAGACTAAATACATTGATGGGGAATTCTATTCATATTTTAATAAGAATGGCATTTTTTATCAAATCACTTGTGTGGATACTCCTGAACTGAACATATTGGTGTCACTAAGTGCATAGTTATCAAAATCGTACGATTCGCGATTCGATTCATACGATTCGGTTTGACACAAGTACAAAACGATTCATATCTTATATGAGAATCGTTTTAGAGTTGAATCGTATTTGAATCGTACGATTCAATTCGTACCTCATGAACTGCACGATTCAATCACTTTTGTTTAAAACCTAATTTTTTTAAAAAACGAGGTCGTTTTGTCTGCTAAACGATAAAATGATGTCGTTTTGTTTGTAGAAGAACCCACGCCTTAATAAAAATTCAACCTCTTTACTCGTTCTCTCTCTGATGTCGTCTAAAGTTCGTCTTGCGTTATCTAAAGTTAAAGGTCGCAGCTAACACTCTCGCATCATCAGTTTTTTGCTCTTAATTTTTTCATGGATAATTTGTTAGATTCTAATATTTTGTTTTAAAATGTTGGCTAGTATGTTTTCTCTCAATTAATTTTCTTATTTTTTTTTTTTCATTCATGTTTGTAACCTAATCTATACTGGGTGTCACTATTTTGGTTCTTGAATAGCCATGATTCTTTAATGAATTTTTTTTCAAGTTGAATTTGAAAATGGTTAAGCAAAAAATAAAAATGAAGCAAAATACTAGCGTCATTCCATTTAGACGACGTGATTATGTCAATTGATTATATTTAGAATACAATGATGTTGAATATTCAATATTGTCTATTTTAAATATGCAATATTATTTTTTATTTTTGTTTAAATTTTGTATCGAATCATTCGATTCATGATTCGATACGATTCACGATTCTCAAATTTAGAATTCCGATTCACGAAACGAATCGCGATTTGACAACTATGACTAAGTGTAAAAATCATCACCTTCTTGAGGTTTTTCGATCATTAATGTTCATTATAAATGTTCCTTCAGCTTTTTGGGGGGTTGTAGTTTTCACCACTGCCGCATATTTTTAATTGTCTGCTTTTAAGTATTCTTTGGTTTCAATCACCTGTTAATATTCTTTATGGAATTTTTTCCATTCCTTCCATATCTTTTCTTCCTTCTAAATTTTGGGTGTTTGTTTTGTACATGACTCCAAATCATCAATCGAGATTGCCCTGGCTTCTTAGGCACATGAGGAACCAGCCTAACATCTTTTCAATCGAAATCCCAATCAAAGACAAGTTTTACCAAGGCCAAGATCTGAAAGAGAATATTCACTTTCCGGAATTTCAAGTGACATGATTCCTTAAGAAGCTAAAGTTGAATGATCGAAGCGAAGTCATCAATTCAACCATTCACATGGTCTCCCCTAAGCATATTGATGAGCCTCTTTTCCAAATGAACCGAACCTCGATACCACATTCATCAAACGGAAAATTGACCCTAAGACCTTGTGGTGTATTTTTATTGGTTATTCTATTACTTAGAACGGGTATAAGTGCTACCATCCACCATCACAGAAGGTGTGAGTTAGCATGGATGTCACCTTTCAAGAATTTGAGTCATTTTTCCTAACCTCTCAGTCATCTCTTTTGGAGGAACCTATTGCAATTGAGTAAGAGATGGTATGTCAAGAGTCCTTTCTTTAGTGGGATATTAGTAAGGAAGAGAAATAGCCACAACTTATTTGTGATACTAGTGATTCATTTGCTGTTCGTTTTGACAAGGATAATTTTAAGACTTATTCTCGGCGTACCCATGTGCCATCAAGTGAATTACATTCTCAAACTTCAGTTAAACATCATCTACTGATTTATCATGTAATCAACTTCCAGCCATTACTCCCCGTCATTGATAAGCCAATTGATGATTCTGAGCTTCATATTACAATCATAGAAAGTATTACAACTTTCACTCAACACCCCATCTCTAACTTTGTTTCTTATAATTCTTTATGATCATCTTATCGTGCTTTTGTCTCTTCTCTGTCCTCTATATTTCTAAAGGTTAGAAAAAAACTCGCACCAATTCTAAATGGAAAGAATTTAGGGCAGAGAAAATGAAAGCACTGAAAAAGAATGATACATGCTAGTTGATGTGCCTATCTACTAGGGCAAGGTAGTTAGATGCAAAGGGGTGTTCACGGTCAAGCAACAAGCTGATGAGATAGTTGAGAGGTACAAAGCTCGATTGGCTTCTAAGGAGTTCACTCATACTTACGACATTGTTTATCAGGAAACTATTGTTCTAGTGACAAAGATGAACTCTATACGTGCTCCTATTTGGTGTAGTTAACCTGGGTTGTAGTATCAAGCAATTGGACATTAAGATGCTTTTCTTCATGTAGGAGGTATATATTGTATCCCTCTAGGGTTTTCATCTCAGCTAACGAAAGGGAAGGTGTGTAAGTTGAAGAAATTTCTTTATGGGTTGAAACAGTCACCTGGAGCTTAGTTTGACAGGTTTCTTAAAGCTATGTTGAAATTTGGATACAATAAAAGTCATGCTAATCATATTATATTCATGAAACGGGTTGATTGTAAGATAACAGTTCTCACTGTATAAAAACGAGCTCGATAGACTTAACAGGGGATGATGTGTAGAAAGTAGAGTTAATAATTGAGCCGAGCTTTACGAGTTCAAGTCAAGTCTATTGAGCTCGTTTTTCTAAACGAACCTAAAAAATTATTCAAGTTTGGCTTGTTTAAAAAATGAGTTGAGCCTGAGCCGAGCCCAAAACAAGCCGAACCTCAACTATTATACATATAAATGAGCTGAGTTCGATCCGAACTTTTTAAATGAGGCTAAAAAATTACTCAAGTTCGGCTTATTTAGAACATGAGCTGAACTCAAGTCGAATCTGATCCGAGTCCGAGTAGCACGGTTTGATTATTAGTTCTACCCTAGCAGTAAGTCGCTAAATTGAAAGTTCAGTTGGTTAAGGAATTGGAAGTCAGAGACTTGAATCCACTGAGATACTTTCTTGGGATTGAGGATGTGAAATCAGATAAAGGTATTTTTATCTTCCAAAGGAAGTGTGTTATTGATCTTCTTATAGAAACAACTATGTTGGGTTATAAGCCTTTTGATTTGCCTATTAAAGCAAATCATCAATTGTGATATAGTGGATAAAGAAAGGTACTAAGATTGATATATTTCTCACACACTCGACGGTGGTTATTGTCAGTCAATTTAGGCATAATCCTTGAGTTCTTCATTTCGAAGTAGTTTAATGTATCTTGAGTTATCTCAATTTTGCTCCAAGAGAAGGGATCTTATTTTCAAATCATGGTTACTTAAAGCTAGAAACATTTATTGATGTAAATTGGACAGGTTCAGTAGACGACATACAGTCTACTTCAAGTTAATGCATCTTGAGAGGAGGGAACTTTGTTACTTGGTGAAGCAAAAAACAAGCCATAGTAGCTAAGTCAAGTGCAGAGGCTGAGTACAAGGCTGGCTCGTGAAGAGTTGGAATTTCTAATGATGGACCTATGAGATTATAGTGTGATAATATATATCAATATTGCTCATAATCCAGTTTGACATGATAGAATCAATCATGTTAAGATTGATTGTCACTTCATCAAAGAAAGCTGAACAAGGGTTTGATTTCTATGCCATTTGTGAAATTAGAAGGCCAGTTGGTAGACTTTTTCACTTAAAGGACTTAGTGGCAACCTTTTTACCCCATTGTTTGCAAGTTGGGCATGCAAGATATCTATACACCAACTTGAGGGGGAGTGTTATGCTATGCTTTATTTAGTTTATGGGTATTTTAGTACTTGTGTTTTCATATAATAGCTGGGATTAGTTATGTGGTGAGATACACAACCCTAGACATATTCTTATCTATCTTTCTCTTCTCCTCTCTAGACCCTAAAACTTCACTATCTAACTAAAATATTTGTTCTGCATATACTGTTTGTTGATTTATGTTTGCAATTCATATTACTGCCTTATGAATTAAGTGAGGTATATTCCGTGGTGCCTTTTTGCCGAGTCCTTTGGCGTGGTGGTGTAATGCTGACATTTTTAATAGATAAGGTTTGTCTTTCTTAAAATGAAGGTGGTTGCATGATTACTTGTTTCTTCAATTTTTGTTTGCCAAAATAGGCCTAATTAGTTGTTTTTTAATAGGTAACTGGCGAGGGAGAGGATAAGTATTTGATTGCTACTGCTGAACAGCCACTTTGTGCTTATCATCTTGATGATTGGATTCATCCTTCACAGTTGCCATTAAGGTTAGAACATTTTCTATTAACTATAGTTGCTTTACTGGGTGCGAAAGGACCTTCACAAATTACAAAAGAATGTCAGTTACTTGTGTCAATTAATACTGCACAATATGCCAGGTATGCTGGATATTCATCTTGCTTCCGTAAAGAAGCTGGTTCGCATGGAAGGGATACTCTTGGAATTTTCAGAGTGCATCAGTTTGAGAAAGTGGAACAGTTTTGCCTTACAAGCCCAAATGGCAACGACTCCTGGGAAATGCACGAGGAAATGCTCAAAAACTCTGAGGAGTTTTATAAGATGGTATGAGTTTTTATGTCCTTGTTATCCTATGAGAATAATGGAATATATTTTTTTATCTTGCGTCAATTTAATTGACACCCCCTATGGTTTAATTAATGAATTGTTAATTTAAATTAAATGTTCATTCATTATTAATTTGATGAGATTCAATGTTTAATTTGGGGTTGGATTGATGAAATTAGATTTTAAATGGATGACATTAATGGTAATTGAATAAAAATAAATTTGAAATTGATGAAATTCATTAGTTTTGTTGGATGGTGTGCGTGAAAGAGAGTGAAAATGGCTTGCACAAGAATGGAGGATAAATTTAAGGGTAATTGTGTAAAAATATAATTTCCGTCTGTTTCGTTAAAAGACAAAATCTGACAGGGAGTGGCAGTGATATTTCAAAAACTCTAGGGGGTGTCCTTATCATTAGGTTATTTTTCTGGGGGTGTCTGTGAAATTTACCCTTTTTCCTTAGCTCAGAATTTTAATTTTATTTATGTTACCTTGTCTAGTTTGCATTCTTCCCTGTGTTATGTCATATGTGAACCTTTTTTTTTTTTGTCTGAAGGTGTCTTATGTGAACCTACTGCACATAATTTTGGTCTGAAGACGCTAGATTCTGTGCCATAAACATACTTTCATAGTTAATCCTGCTAGCTTTCAATATTTCAAGAAAAACAAGTGATTCATGAACCGATGGTTTGGTGATGCTAAACTCTGCCACTTGGGACAGAATATGCGGAGTTGTGTATGGGTCTCCATTTGTGACACCTGGACAATCTCCTCTATTGATGCCTTTTTGTTCCGTAGAAGATCTGACCTTTCTTTGTTTTACAGTTGAAAATTCCTTATCAAGTTGTGGCCATCGTTTCTGGTGCGTTGAATGATGCAGCTGCAAAGAAGTATGATTTGGAAGGGTGGTTTCCTTCATCCAATACTTACAGAGAGCTTGTCTCCTGCTCAAATTGTACAGACTATCAGTCAAGGAGATTAGAAATTCGCTATGGGCAGAAGAAGGTAGATGCTGAACTGCATTTCTTGTTATTATTGTTGAATTGAGCCTTGTCCATCTCTACATTCCTGACTATCAAGGGTTTTCTCCATTGAAAGAATGAAAGAGCAATTTTTTCTTATGAAAATTTAGGCATAATATAGCAAACACATAATTGATAACAATAACAATATGAGGTGTATGAGGTGCATCCTTCACTCTACAGGTTATTATAATTTTTAGCAGGTTGAATACATGCTTTAGTTTCTTGTTTAATGTTGCTTTGAAATTCTGATTGTTTTCCTCCTCTTACAAATGTGATGCAGAACAACGAGCAGGCAAAGCAATATGTCCATTTGTTGAACTCTACCCTCACAGCGACCGAAAGAACAATGTGCTGCATCCTTGAGAACTACCAGAAGGAGGATGGTGTTGAGGTACCAGAAGTGTTGCGAGAGTACATGGATGGAATTACATTTCTTCCTTTCTTGCAAGCACCAACCAAAGAAGTGAAAGGAAAGAAATCCAAAGCTTGAGGCCTAGTTTTATCTTTCCCCCTTTTTTAAAACAAAAGCATTGATCTACTTTGGGGGTTGAATTTTTAGAGTTTTTTTTTTTTTTGAACGTAGAATTTTTAGAGTTAATTGGTTGAAAAACTACCCACAAAAAAAAAACGGAGACAAAAGGAAAAAAGACTCGGGTATGGTGGGAATCTATCTCTAATATGGTAAGAAATTTGAACTCTTTGATTTGAAATGATTGGTATTAAGGAGATGCTACTACAATGTTACAAGATATTTTGGGGATGTCTGACCGATTACTGCAACTAATTCGTGCTGCCTTGGTATCATTGTTATTGATGTTATTGGTATTGAAACGATCTTCATTTTACACTAAGAATAAATTGAAGGTCAGTTAACACTACTTTTTGTGGAACATGCTTTTGTAGGATATGTGGGAGTAATTATAGTTTTTTGCTTTATTTGGTGCAATGTCTATATGAGCATGAGTCAGTGAGTTGAAGTTTTGTGCTTTATTTGGGTACAACCATAAACCCTTGGAAACTCTTCGCTTCTTTTCTTTTTTCTGTGCTTGAATAACAATCATATGCAAGTGTTGTCGTGGTTATTTTTTACTACAAAGAAAGAGTTTATAACATAATTATCAGGTCAGGTGAATGTACATTTTTTATTTAGTGTTGCACAAGAAAGTTATTTGTTCTTTTCTTCTTTATTGAACTTTTTCAAACACATCTTATGAATTTCTCATGACAAAGCAGCCGGCCTTTTTATGTATACACTTGAGTAGCATGTATTAATATATCATACATTTTATTGTTTTCTCAAAGATAAATCACTAATCATGTATCGGTGAAGGACCCGCTTATGTAATAATAGTCTTACTTGAATTCATATGAGATGGTCTACTATTAAGTGAAATTAGAGGAAAGTATATTGAAAAGAATCAAAATGATGTAATTGGTAGACTTTGACATAAAATTCAAGACAAATGCATATAATTTATCGTCGGAAGGGGTTCCACTAAAAGGTTGAGAGAAAACTTTAAGAACCTTAACCTCATTTGGAAACTCTTTGATTCTGTTTTATTTCTCAAATAGCTATTTAATGATAGAGTAGATTAAAAATGTCTGAGCAAGAAAAAAAGAAATAATTTGCAAATAAGTAGATATAGCTTTGCTTCCGAATATGCAAATATAGTAGGGAAACTATAGAAGAGATTTCTAATTGTTCGAAAAGATATTATAGGAAAAAACAAATGACAACATTAAATTTTTGAATTTTATTGCATCGATGAGTTTGAATTTCTTGTCTTTTCTCCTGTAGAATGTCATCTCAACAATTAACAAATGGTTTTATAACAATATTGAATTAAATCACAGAATTTTGAAACCATCATTATATGAGTATGAGAAAACAAAAATGTGTACTTAGTCATGATGATCTATGTATATTTATAATTCTTATTGATTATAGTATTGAACAATTGCATGGAGAAAGCATGGATATAAAATAATACATATGTAATATTTAATATATATTAGATGTTTAAATTACTAAAAAAGATAAATTATGTGACACTACATTGTAATATTGAACATCTTTACTATGATAGTATCTTATAACAGTCAATGAAAAAAATGCATAAATAGAAAATAACATACATATTATTTTTAATCCTTGTGCATCATCTAGTAATCAATTTATCTCACTTAATCGGTTTTATGGACGAAGATTCGATAGTGAGGGACGTGCAAAGACTACAATAGTTGCAAGATGGACATATACATCAATCTTTTAAATAGAAAAAGGCATAGCAAGGCCGGCCCTAGGACCAATAAAGTAGTCGCCTAGAGCCTTAAAATTTTGGAGATCCAATTTAATTTTTAGCCCTTTATTTAGTTTCATGTTCTAAAGCTCTTTTGAATGGACCAAGTTAAAGGTAAAATATATTTCACAAGTCTATCTAAAGCCTTTTAGAAAACAATAAAATGTAACAATATTTTTACAAGTCTATGTAAATCTTTATAAAAGTCCTAAAATAAAACAAAGTCTTTTAAAAAAATCTAAAAATAACGATTTTTACCTTTAAAACTAGCAATCTCTCTCAAGTTCTTTTTCATTATTTTTCCTCCACTCTCACCACCTCTCTCCAACTCTTTCTCTTCCTTCCACTTTCATTGTCTTGCTCTGATTTGTTGTCCTTATCTTTAGTTGTCTTGTTGTTTCTTTAAGACTTTATTCAATTTATTTATCTGTAAAATTCTGACTTCACAATTGCACCAAATTTATTGTTTGATCCCGCTCGATCCCAAAACCAGTAAAACTTTGAAAATAAATTATACCGTAAATATCTGTAAAGATCTTGTGGAAGATGCTATTGTTGCCTACTCTCCTTCCTAGCAACAATTATTACTCATTATCCTTTTACTCTTGAAAAACAATTATTATTCGCTATCCTTTTACTCTTGAAAAAAATAGTTAAGGATATGACTTTTTTTTGTAAAGAGGTTATCAAACATGTTTTTTGTTTTAATTTTCATAATTGGTAAACACAAATGACTTCCAAACATGTTTTATGTTTTTAGTGTTTACCACAAAACAAAATTTGTCTCTGTTTTCTATTTTTTTTTAAAATGTAAAAAAAAATGTTACCAAATGACTCCTCATTCTCTACCCAAAATACCTTTAAAAAAATAAAAAATTATCTACCCAGAAGCCAAAGGTCATATTCCTAGCCTAGCCTAACATCACGTTGTCTGCCTCTAAACAAGACCACTTTTGCCTCCCTCTTGTCGTCACCAATCAATGTAGCAGCTAGCTTCAAAGACCTTCAAGTAAGTCTCTATTTCTTTTTTCTAGTGCAAACCCTCAATCTACGCACAATTGCAACTGCCATTATACATTTAAACAACCCATAAAGCACAACTATCCACCCCTAGAAGCTGTAAGGTACAAACCCCTAATTTGATTCAAGTTTTTACATTTTTTGGTGGTTTCTACTGCTACATTGTCTAAATCTAGAGATATCTTATCTGACCATCTTTATCTTTGCCTCCCTATAATTTTATATCTATAAGTAGTTTAGATTTGACTATTTTAGAAACCAAACCAAACCAAACTAAGCCTTATATCCCAATTATTTGAGTCGACTATATGAATCGGTCTATGAATACACATAAATTTTGTCTATTTTAGAAGCAATTCTGTGAGTTTCTGGTTTAGTAGAAAATTAGGAACGTAGAAACACAAATACTTGGATGTGTTTAAGTTGGTGCAAGTAGAAACTGCATTGATTGTCTTTTGAAGCCACATAGTATTGGCTATGCATATAATAGTTTTGTGTAATACACAGCTCAACTTTGCATGATTGAGGTCTGCATTCTTCCTACAAAACAAGAGAGTAACCCCCATCAGACATGGTTTTCTCAATCCCTACAAAGTCTCAACTCTCTTCTATGTATAATTGGTGTTGCATGTTAAGCACTTATACCACTCGTAAAAGCTGTGAATGTAATGGTGGTGATACAATGGTTTTTGGTATAACTTGACAATCAATTTTTGTATCAATAATGCTTGATTTTTTCTTCTGAACAGTGTGGTTTATGACAATATTGCAACGATGTTTGTAATGAAAATATTGGTAACAATTTTGATGGTGTTTGTGGCTATTTCATGGGACTGAACAAGTCTGGGGCAGTTTTGTGAATTATGACTACACTTCAATTTTGTCTTGTTTTGAAGCACTTTTTTGAGTTTTATGGTTTAGGAGAAAATCAATGACAAATACATGGATGTGTTTAACATGGTGTAAGTAAGAATTGCATTGATTTTTCTTTTGAATCATAGTCTTGGCTATGCATGTAATAACTTTGTGTAAACCCCAGCTAACCTTTGCATGATTGAGTTCTACGTTCTTTCTACAAAAAAAAGAGGTTTAAGGCTCAGATAAACTGGGCCTGCAATCTTATGTATCTTTTGAACAAGGAATTCCCATTTGAATGCTTCATGGTTGATATGATTATTCATAATGAAACTTATAAAGTCTTCCTTTTGAAGATCCAAGAAATTCCAGTACATGGATAAGACTTTGTAATATACTTTCATATTTTTTTAATTAATCCTATGTATCTTTTGTGATTGGCAAACTAAGATACTCAGTTCCAAAACTTAGATAGCTAATCGACAAAATATTTAAAAATTATGATTGTTTGTTTCTTTCCCTTATAATTTATATGTTCTTAATGCAGGATCAAAATCCAACGGCTCAAGACCTTATGGTTGGCGGCAGAAGACACCTTAGTTTACAAACACATCACTTCAAAAGACCTTTCTAGAGCCATCACCACCCTTGGTGTTGCTTATGGGGATATGGTGTGGGAACAACTTGGTTTTTGAAAAGCCACAGTGAATTGGTGTAGTTTATTGGTAAGCTAGAGGAAATGAAGGAGAAGATTGTTGAGATTGATCTCAAACTAAAAGGGAACTTAAAGATAATGGAAGACAACATAACTGCATTACGTAAAGAAGCCTACTATATCCTAAGTACTGTGGAGAAGAAATGAGGCTTCTATCTCCCTTTTCTTGTTATCATTGTGGTGCATTTTTCCTGAAGTAGTACTCTATATTAGCAGCCGAGTAGTACCTCATATTAGCAGCTTCTTGAAGTAATGACGATTCATTAAAATTCATCTTTTGAGTATACCTGATTTGCTTCAAGGACAGTTTGAATTTCCTCCAGCCACATCTTAGGTTCACGCTTTGACTATTAATTTGTTTTTGTATTTCTTCCAAAGTATTTGGTGATATTACTTGAAATTTTGTTTTTGAATAAGTAATATTGCTTGAAAGTTGGTTTTGCATGATGCCATTATAAACAACTTTGCTGGAGCCCTCAAATAACTAGGAGTTGGTAAAACTTGAAGGAGTTGCCTATGTTTACTTTGCTCCACTAACAAATTATTTGTCTCTTACTCTCGAACTAAAATTGGATCTTTTTCCGGTGAATTTGTATTTTTCAAAAATTTAGGGGTGTTTCTGAAATTTAAGAGATCTGGGTTGGTTATGTTGGGGCTAAGTTAATATGGGATTTGGGTTAATTTTTTTTTTCAAGTTAAGTACAAAAAATCCCCGGTACTTAGGGGCACTTGTAGACCACTTATATTTAAACTCTTGCACTAAACCTCTTTTCATACAGAAACAAAGTGCAAAAATAATGGGACCCATTATTATGATGGTGCGTGTTACATACAAGCTAAAAGTGTGTGTAGAATGTGAACAGAACAATCGCAAAGCTCGAAGGGTAAATTATAACCCGCCCCCTGAGATTCATCATTTAATTAGATAGACCCGCTCATGGTACAAAAAATTACATTGACATCTTGGGAGATTTGTGCGCATGTTACATACCGATCCTTGCCATTACGGTTCATTTGAAAGACCGTCTAAGTTGAATTATGCAACTATGCTTTTGGTGGAAGTTTCCCAAATTATCTATTCTTAGACTTTAAGACAAATTGATGATTTCTACCAATGGCAAAACTACAATTAAATCATGTCCACTCCAAAACCAACTGCATGCCTCCCAAGCTGAGCACCCTGTCCCCCAAAACCATTGTCAACACCCTTCATCTTTTCTAATGTCTACCATATCAAATTATAAAACATAATCTAAAGAGTGAGCTCATGAGCAATCACCACTTCCGCTGTTATATGATGAAAATGCGCAGCTTATTAAGGAAATTTGTCTTAGCAGAGTTGGTTCAAGTACCCCGAGAAGC
Source organism: Ilex asprella (assembly GCA_023539305.1). Taxonomy (NCBI): domain Eukaryota; kingdom Viridiplantae; phylum Streptophyta; class Magnoliopsida; order Aquifoliales; family Aquifoliaceae; genus Ilex; species Ilex asprella. The sequence goes on from CM042191.1 coordinate 13,224,059, forward strand.
CAACGCCTAGATTGACGCCCTGGCCAAGCTAGCTACCACCGCCAACCAGGACTTGCTAGGACAACCACCCGTCAAAATCCTGTCCGAGCCCAGCATACAACTTGATGAGGAGCTAGTCGAGGAAAACCAAGTCATGCCAGTCGAAGACAGCGCTTCGTGGATAGATCCTATCGTGTCCTTCCTGTAAGACGGAGAACTCCCTGACGACCCAAAGGAAGCATCAAAGCTGAAGGCCAGAGCGGCAAGATTCACACTAGTCCAAGATAACCTGTACAAGAGAGGTTTTTCTTTTCCACTAATGAAATGTGTGTCTAAAGTGGAGGTAGACTATATTCTAAGAAAAATCCATAAGGGCATGTGCGAAAACATGTTGGTGCAAGGACCTTGGCAAATAAGACGCTACGGCAAGGCTACTTTTGGCCGACTATGTCCAATGATTCAAAGGAAGTAGTGAAGAAGTGTCAGGCCTGCCAGATCCACGACAATCTTCCGCATTGCCCACCCAAGCAACTCACCCGTGTGGTCAAATCCTCGCATTTTCTATAATGGGGTTTGGATATTATGGGACCCCTTCCAATCGGGGTCAAACAATGCAGATTTGTCGTGCTCGCAGTGGATTATTTCACCAAGTGGGCTGAAGCTGAGCCATTAGCCAGGATCATAGCACAGAAGGTCAAAAACTTTGTCTAGAAGTCTATAATCTACCGCTTCGGTGTCCCCAGGGTGCTAGTTTCAGATAATAGAAAGTAGTTCGATAATCCAACATCACAAGTTTTTGTGTCGAGTTGGGGATCAAAAACTACTTCTTAGCACCTACACACCCGCAGTCCAATGGCCAAGCTTAGGTGACCATCAGAACCATCAAGCTGGCACTAAAGACCAGGTTGGAAACATCTAAGTCTCAATGGGTAGATCGTCTCTCGGCAGTATTATGGTCATATTGAACATCCGTTCGAACTGCGACCGGCGAGACTCTTTTCAACCTTGCATTTGGGATAGAGGCAATGGCCCCCCGTTGAGGTCGACGTGCCATCCACAAGAGCCGAACTCTTCAACCCGAAGCAGAATGAGAGATCCTTGTTGGTCAATTTCGATCTCCTAGATGAAAAAAGGGATGAAGTTCTGCAATGGATATTTTCTTACCAGAGGGGCACGACCAGGTTTTATAACAAACGGGTGAAGAAAAAAAATTTCAAACCAGGCAACTTGGTGCTGAAAAAGCTACTCCTAGCCAGGAAGGACCCAGCCCATGGCAAGCTCGGACCCAACTGGGAGGGTCCATACAATGTGTAGAGGATAATCCGACCTGGGAACTATGAGTTACTGACAGAGGAAGGAAAAGATTTGCAACACTCTTGGAACGCGGATCACCTGAAGCGTTACTACCAATAGAATTTCCTAAAATCCTTTGTAATAACAAGAAGGAGAGCTATTGTAAAATGCCGCTTTAGGATCAATGAAATTTTTGAAGTTATTATAAAAGAAAAAACTTGCCCCAAGTTCAGCCTAAGAGCTCGTAAGCTCGGAAATGACTACGCTTTTTAGCCTAAGAGCTTGTAAGCTCGAGACCACTAGGTTTTTCAGCCTAAGAGCTCGTAAACTCAGGACTGCTAGGCTTCTTAGCCTAAGAGCTTGTAAGCTCTAGACTACTAGGCTTTTCAGCCTAAGAGCTCGTAAGCTCAAGAACGACTAGGCTTTTTAGCCTAAGAACTCGTGAGCTCGAGACTGCTAAGCTTTTCAACCTAAGAGCTCGTAAGCTCAGGAATGATTAGGCTTCTTAGCCCAAGATCTTTTCAGCTCAGGAATCAACTAGGTTGTTCAGCCTAAAGGGCCTCCTAGCGTGGGAGACAATAAATGTTTCAACACGTTATCCAGCTCGAGAGGAAAATCTCAAGCAAAAGCACAAGATCCACAACCACAACACAACCAAAAGATTTCATTATAGCGGAAACAAAGAAGTTCACAATTTGGGTGATAGAGACATCCACAGGAGACAAGAAGAAACATCCACAGGTAACAAGAAGAAACATCCTTTTCCACAAGAAGAAACATCACAAGCCCCTCTCTTCCCAAGTCCTTCTGAACATCCCCTTTCAACTTACGATCCCCTTCTCCAGTTGAGCATTCACTACTTTAAGGCGGGCGTTCTCCTCCATCAGGGCGTCCCTTTCTCCTTCCACCTCTGTAAGCCATTTTTTTAGAACTTTTACCTCAATATTTTTCTCATCAGACGAAGCTGACGACTGAGATTCTGAGTCGATCCTTCCTCTCTTTCTGTTGGAGGCAGCTTCCTCCAACTCAGCAGAAGGGGTATTAGTGTAAAACCCGCGCAAATTTGAACTTTTTTCTCAAAAATGGTAAAACAATAATTTGTCACTAGAATATGGATTTAAAATATGTATTTTCTTAGAGCTTGTATGATACAACGGACTTCGCCGTTGGATTCATATCGTAAAACCGAGTTGCCTAATAAATTTTCATCAAATTTGAGATAGTTAAAATTTTTACGTTTTACGAGACAACTGAGTAGTGAGTGACCTCACGAACGTCCCCAAAAATAAAATTTTTTTATAATTGAATTAAAATTTAAATAAAATTAATTTGAACTTAAATCGGGATGAAATTAATCATTTCGGGACAGAAACGGACCCGAAAAAGAGGGGCATGTGGCACGACGTGCACCGAGCTTTAGAGGTTATAAATAGGGAAAAAATATTTGATTTTCCCCACTTGTTAAGATGATCACACATTTGAGAGGAGAGGAGAGGGAGAGGAGAAGAAAAATTAGACTTCAAGCCTTCTCTCTACGATTTTTAGAGTTCCGTTGGTTGGAATCATTCGGACCAAGAGTTAAAGTCGATTACGTCGACAAGGGCTACACAACCACACCAAGAACAAAATATTTTACCGAAGATCCAAGGTGGAGATTTTTGAGAAATCAAGATCTTGAAGTTTGGTTGGTGTTTTTGAAGCTCTCCACACTTCATTTGAGGTAGGGCTCCATCCTATTTGGTTATTTACAACCTATGGTGTTCATATGGAATGATTGGGGGTATAGAACTACTTATGTCTTGCCTCTTGTTATAGAAATGAGTCTCTTGTTATAAAAATGAGTCTCTGGTTATAGAAGTGGTTTAATTCAAGTCCTACCTTGAATTTGATATATGAAAGTTCCTTGTAAAATCTCTTGGAATTTTGGTATTGTATGGGTATGCTATGTGTTTAGATGGTGCTCTTGTGATTAAGTGTGAAATGACATTCTTTGGCCATGTGTCGGATATAAATGTTGATATGTGTTAGTTGATCTATTGACATGGTGATGGATTGTGGTGATTATATGCATATGATATAAGTTATCACGGAATATGATGATATGCAATTATGTAGCTCATTTGTCTTTATTGCATATTGGGCATGATGTTGGCATCACATTCATGGGCATGAGTCATGGATAACTCTTTCCCACTGATTTCTTACCACAACACCTTGTCCTGCTCTGCCTAGGTTTCCTTGGATGCACCATCAACATTTAGTTGCTTTCCCTAGATGGGTTGGTTGGGTCTAGAAGTTGCCCTAAGATCCAAAGAATTTCTAAAGCTCAGACCCGAGAGAGAGAGAGAGAGAGAGATCTACTAATTGCTCGTGCAGATCGGTCAACGCTCAGTTGTTGTCGACAATTAGTGGTTGCTTGTTGTCACCGATTATCGACCCGGCATCCTTTTCTCTCTTCGTTGTTTTGCAAGTTAACTTAAGATAAACACAACTAATTCCTCAACAGAGACAAAAGGAAGAAATAAAGATGGTTTGAGGGAGAGATTTTAAAAAATTTTGAATTTTGAAATTACCAGTGAAGTATGAAGATGAAGCGGTAGAAGTAGAATAGTAAATTTTTTGAAATTGCTAGTATTATAGACACCGTTAGACATTTCTTGGAATCCGTTAGGCAGTGACGAAGTTAACTAACAGGTGGGAAAACTTGTTAAAGTGTTGATGTGTATTAGAACTAACAAGTTATTCATGTATAACTTTCTTATTGGTTATACACACCACATGTATCCCTGGTGTGTATAACTCATGCAAAAATTTCTCCATAGAAGTAGACAAACTGAGCAATGAAAGATTGTAAGTCCTTGGTTCCCAGGCCCAGGTACAATGAAAGGACCTGACGGGTAGATATTGCCACCGCAAAAACATCCGACAAGTTCCTGCATAAGCCGTAGAAAATGTGTTCACATGTACTATAGTCTATGGACAAATAATAGGACTTTTTTTTTTTGCTCATGACAAATAATAGGACTTGATTACTTATAATATATATAAATTTGTGCCTGCAAAAACCGTGGGGTGTGAGTAGGGGGCTATAAAAATCGGACTAATTGTCTACTAAAAGTTCTGGAGAATAAGGGGGACCAAATAGGTGACTGTTTGCAATAAATAGATTGAAATGCCCGAGAAGCATATTTCTTTGGGAGAAATATACCCATATTCTTGAGATTTGTTATTTAATCACTCAGATTTTTTGATATTTAAAATATTACATACAGATCCCCTTTATACGTGGATAACACTTAGATCCTTATTGTAAATATATCAGTTAATAAATTACACCCAAACCCCCTAAAGTTTATAAATATATATTACTTAGATCCCTTAAGTTTAAAATGTTATACTTAAATCAAAAAATTTTCAATCGAAGATTAAATATCAAATATTTTAAAGTTTACAATTAAAATTCATGTTCTATTGAATCTTTTATTTAAATAAAATCAAAAACAAAAATTCGATTTTTTCTTAAAAAATCGTGATTAGTATACAATTATATTGTCTATTGAAATTCAATTTGGTCGTTTAAACGACCAAATTAAAATACCAAATTATCTCAATAAAAACTAAAAGATATTGTATCCATTACAGTTTGACCACTTGTTTAATTTTTTAGTTTTATTCTAATAGATTATGATTTTTTTTAAAAACTAGATTTTTATTTTTGATTTTATTTCAATAAATGACATAATAGAACATGATTTTTAAATGTAAAATTTATGTTCTATTATGAATGACTTAGATCCCTTGTTTGATTTTTTAATTTTATTCCAATAAATAATATAATTGTATATTAATTACGATTTTTTAAGAAAAAAATTAAATTTTTTATTTCAATAAATGAAACAATAGGATATGAATTTTGATTGTAAAATTTAAAATATTTGATATTCTATCTTTGATTAAAGTATTTTTTGTCTAAATATAATATTTTAAATTTAAAGAGTTTAAATATTATATACCTACAAACTTCAAGGGAGCTCAAGTGTAATTTATTAATGGACATATTATAGCAGAGTCTAAGTATTATGTGCGTACAAACTTTAAAGGGTTTGTATGTAATATTTTAAATGTCTAAGAGTTTGAGTGATTAAATGATAAATCTTAGAGGATGTGAATGTAATTCGCCCTATTTCTTTTCTTCCAAGAATCAGAGTACAACTCGTGTCTGACCTGATTTTATCGGTCTTTTATATTTCTTTTCATATCGGTGTTTCATATCGCAGCTTTTATATCACATCTTTACCCTCACGCAGTGCTTCAGCCGTCCCCCCTTTTCTGCCGGACACGGACACTTTCTTGCTCTACGACGTCTCGTTTCCACTACTCCAGTAATCTCTCTCTCTCTCTCTCCCTCTCCATATACATACCTATAGGTTCTGCACTGTATGTATACATGTACAGTGATAGATATACATTTATATATATATTGCATTCTTCTTGTTGGTTTGTAGACAAAGAGAATGTTGGACATAAATCTGTTCAGGGAAGATAAAGGTCACAACCCCGAAATCATACGCGAATCTCAGCGACGTCTTTTCGCCAACGTTGATCTCGTCGATGAGGTCATTCGACTTGACCAAGAATGGCGTCAGCGTAACCATCTACCCTCTGCACTTTTTACCCTCTACAAGATTCAATTCTTGCTGGGATTTTCATGTTTCAGGAATCTGTTTGTGTGTAATTTGGGGAAGTTTCTTTTGTGGTTTTGTAGGTCAATATGAGCTCGATCAATTGCGGAAAGATTTTAACAAGATTAACAAAAGAGTAGCAAGGCTCAAGATTAACAAAGGTGTTGGTTACTGATTTTTTATTTTTAATAATTTGCTTCTGGGGCTTTATCTCAAACCTAATTACAGAATGCAACCTGACTGCTATTTTTTTTTTCGTTCCAAATTTTATAAAATAGGTATTTATTCTTGCATTTCAGTTTGCTATTCAGTTCTTGGGGTTCTTATTTTTACGCCTGAAGCATGGGGAGTGTAGTACTTTAGGAACATGAAACTGTAAACACAGAGCTTCATTGGAAGTTGATAATTTTGGGTTGTGGAGGCTCAATGGGGGCAATGGTGCAATTAAAACATAGGCACGGACCTTGCAAGTTCGTTAAGAATAAAACTCATTGTCAATTCCGGTCCAATTGGCTGAGATAGTGCTGGAGGGATGGATTTACACCACTATAGGTATTTTGTTAACTATTCACAAGGTCAAGATTGGATATGTGATTAGGATATTAAAGATCCTCTCTTATTTTGATTTTAGCAATATGTGAAATTTTTTATATGAACCTTGTTCATGGGATTTTGGTTGAGAATAAGCTTGTTGAGTTTTCTGCTGAATGATCTTGAGTATTTTCTTTGCCTTTTCATTTACATTTTGGGGTTTTGGTTTTGAAACTGAATTGTGGAATTGGTGTTTGAAAAGTCGGGAGGGGATGCGAGCGAAATGATTAAGAATACTGAGGATAACAAGCAATTAACTGCAACAAAAGAAGCAGGAGTTCAGGAAGCTCGAGCAGCACTATATTCAAGATTGGAAGTTATTGGAAACCTTGTGCATGATTCAGTTCCAGTTAGCAATGATGAGGTATGTATCAATTTCTTAATATTGTTCAGGTGTTTTATGGGATTTGTAATTAATCTCTTTTTCATTTCTTCAATAATTTTGTAGGCAAACAATTCCATAATTCGATCTTGGGGGGAGACGAGGTCCGAACCAAAACTTAAAAATCATGTAGATCTTGTTGAGCTTCTTGGAATTGCAGTAAAGAAAGGTACTAAGTTTTGTTGGTTTAGTCTATCTTTTTCTTCCAGGAAAAGAGTAGCTTCAATTTGCCATTATCTAGTGTTGCACTATGAACTGTTTGTGATTGGAGCTCCAGTGACCAAGCAGGCACTTCCCCATTTCACTATAGTTTCACCCTCATTGGACTTGGGTGCTCATGTCAGTGCTAGCATGCGCCTGAGCCTCGTAATTCAAATAATCAAAAAATTCCAAGGCTGAAGTGCATATTCAAAATGGGTAAAATGACTGTTTTTGCAAGCATGATCATTGGTTGATTGGGTCTCTATGTGTAGTATTGTTTTGCAGGGGCACTTGTCTCATTTTGTAATAACCATGAAAAGTGCAGCATATCAAGAAAGTTTTACCTAAAGTTAAATATCAAATTAACTTGCTAGACAAGCTTCTTGGTTGCATTCTGACTAGAGATGTTGAGCACAAATACTGTGGCCCTACCTATAATGATGTCATGTTGGCATGACAAGGGTTTCAGTATTTAACTCCATTGGCTGAAACAATGTAAGATAGTTTGATTTTCTTTATTGTTCTAGTTGATTGCGGTGATGGAGTGGAAATTGCATGCTAAATTACTCCAAAATCCAAATCCATATTGTTTCTGCCAATTGTACTCAATCTAAAAGCCATGAGAAACTACATAAACTCTCAAAACTTGCATGGTTATTTGCTTATGAAATTTTGATCATTTGTCAAGTAATTGAATAAGTAGAAATAATGCTCACACTAAACAAGAGAAGAAAAAGAAATACAAATGAACATAAAACAGAATATGCATGCATCTTGATCTAGGCTGGCCTCTGTGTAGGAGACAAACTTCCTCTTGAATCACTTTAATGATTGTTGATAATTCGGAAATCTTTGGTTATTTTTTGTAATACTGTTCGGTATTTATGGAATGGATTTGCTCTTTGGTTAAATGAGTTTGATGAACTGTAGCGTCGTTGTCTTCATTTGTGATATTAGCTGAGTTTCTTGGGATGGATTGTGGAATTTTTTCTTACATTGTTTCAAATGTCTAATGTTTGCATTGGTTATTGTGCTCCAGAGTTCAACTTGTCCAAGTCTAGTTTCAACTAATTGAGATCAGCTACTCAAATCTGCATTGAACCATATCTATTCTTGTTGGCTGAGTTGCCAATTCTCATTGAATAATGAATATGACTCAATCATGGTAGCTGACTTTTTATGTCATACTATCTAAGACTCACAACTGTATACTTGTTTACTTAAGTGTGCTATTGCATTAAGTTGTCTGCTAATCAAAATGTCTGAAACTGTAGGTGCTAATGTAGCAGGAGGTAGAGGTTTCTTTCTTAAAGGAGATGGTTTCTATCTTAACCATGCTTTGATCTACTTTGGTGTTAATTTTTTGGAGAAAAGGGGGTACACAGTATTGCAGACTCCATTCTTCATGAGAAAAGATATTGTGGCGAAGTGTGCTCAATTAAAGCGCAATTTGATGAAGAACTTTAGAAGGTAACGTATCTGATGTTTTAAAGATCTTCATTGTCGTGGAACCTAGTGTATTTTAAAGATCTTCATTTTTGTTTTCACACGTGAATAATGTAAATAATAATTTTTTTGTTGAATCTACAAAAATATGAATTTTATGTGTAATTGAATTAAATAATAAATTTAGTGTCGGAGAATTAGTATATATTCTATCTCTTGTTAAACCTAATTATAGATTAAAAAAATTAATCTTAGGTCTTAGAATTCAATTTGATAACTACTTGTATATAATAATAAAATGTAGATTAATATTTGCTTCTTCATATAAATATAGACATAGATATAAAAAATTGTACGTAGGTGTACTACTTATAAAGGAGTGCAAAAGAATTTAGAAGTCAAATACTACATATAAAAGAGTTTAAAAGAACTTGGAAGTCAAAGATTAAAAAACAAAAATTAGATGACAATAAATATAACGTGCAATTAACTTCATAATAAAAATTAAGGAAAAAATAGGAAATCAGAATTTTTCCACATAAGTGTACATTTATAAGTAGTATCTAACTATAGATATAGCCATAGATATAAAACAATTTTACATAACTACAGTACTTATAAAGGAGTCCAAAAGAATTTGAAAGTCAAATACTTTGAAGGTAAATATAAGGACATAATTGACTTCATAATAATAATTTGGGATAAAATAGAAAATTTAAATTTTTTCACATATACTGACATTTATAAATAATATCGATAGATGTGGTACTTTTGTTCATGAACTAGCAAGACCATGCACTAGCAATATATTTGTGGATAAACAATGACTTCATGATTTCTATCAAATGTTTCATGTGCTTGGCTCTTCAAGTTCTTTGATCTAGAATTTGCCAAACATGGCTTCACAATTTTTATGATAGACTTTTTGATGACCGAAACGGTACTTCGAAACGATATTTCGATCCTTGGGCATCTGATAGCTCGGCTTGATTTTTTCCCTACTATAGTTTCTAACCAGACTTCTATTTCCTACTTTATTCATTCAGGTATATTTGTTAGTGCGTTTAGTGTTTCATCCTCATATTCCCCCTGAATAATAAATTCTGAGGTCACTGACCACATGGCAAGTTTTTCAGTCTTTTTTCTTCATACTCTACATGTTTTAGTAGGGATAAAGTAAGAGTGGATGAATCTTTATCATCTATTTTTGAGACATGTTTTACTCAATTGTTTTTCCACCGTGTCTCTCTCATGTGTTCTGTATGTCCCAAATTTTTTTACTAACTTATTATCTGGTAGTAGTATTACAAAACCACTTGAATCGTTTAGTTACATTTTTTCCACCTCATTGTATTTTTTAGGAACTGGAATCTGGGAAAACCATTTTCAATAGTAGAGCACATGGTGGTGTATATTTTTTGGATGTTGAAGTTCCTCATCCTTAACTCCAAGCCCTTTAGGAAGATGGTGGTTCATCCCTTCAGTTCTTCCACCGGTGACAAATACGTTTGGGATATTCTTTTTTGGCTATCTTAGAATTTTTTTACTAGTCTACTAAACTTATGCAGTAGACAATTTTTTATTAGTGATGCTTGTAAAATTGCCAAGCATAAACCAGTCGAGGCTAAACAACTAGTTCAACTAAAAAGTGAGCATAAACTTTCATCTTATCCTTTTAATAATAATTGAAGCACTGTCCTTTTTATGGTTATTCATTCTAATGTGTGGGGATCTCCTCGTTTGGTATTTATCTTCGGTTGTCATTGATTTGTCTTCTTTATGGATTGTCATTTTTGTATTACTTGAGTTTACTTAATTTGCACTAAGAGTGAAGTGTTCTCTTCCTTCAGTTCTTTTCATAAAATGTGGGGAGTTATTGATTTGATGCTAAAATACAAACTCTTTGAAGTGACAATGAGACTAAATACATTGATGGGGAATTCTATTCATATTTTATTAAGAATGACATTTTTTATCAAATTGCTTGTGTGGATACTCATGAACTGAACATATTGGTGTCAATTTTTTATCAAATCGCTTGTGTGGATACTCCTGAACTGAACATATTGGTGTCATTAAGTGTAAAAATCATCACCTTCTTGAAGTTTTTCGATCATTAATGTTCATTATAAATGTTCCTCCAACTTTTTGAGGGGATTCAATTTTCACCACTGCCGTATATTTTATTAATTGTTTGCTTTTGAGTATTCTCCGGTTTCAATCACCAGTTAATGTTCTCTCTGGAATTTTTTCCATTCCTTCCATATCTTCTCTTCCATCTAAATTTTTTGGGTGTTTGTTTTGTACATGACTCCAAATCATCTAGACAAAAAGTTAAACCCTAAGACCTTGTGGTGTATTTTTATTTGTTATTCTATTACTTAGAAAGGTATAAGTGCTATCATTCACCATCACAGAAGGTGCGAGTTAGCGTGGATGTCACCTTTCTAGAATTTGAGCCATTTTCCTAACTTCTCAGTCATCTCTTTTGGAGGAGCCTACTGCAATTGAGTAAGAGATGGTATGTCAAGAGTCCTTTCTTTAGTGGGATATTAGTAAGGGGAGAAATAGTCACAACCTATTGGTGATACTAGTGATTACTCTGTTACTCGTTTTGACAAGGATAATTTGAAGACTTATTCTCGGCATACCCATGTGCCCTCGAGTGAATTACATTCTCAAACTTTGGTTAAGCTTCATCTACTGATTTATCAAGTAATCAACTTCTAGCCATTACTCCCTGTCATCGATAAACCAATTGATGATTTTGAGCATCATATTACAATCAGAGAAAGTGTTACAACTTGAACTCAACACCCCATCTCTAACTTTGTTTCTTATAATTCTTTATGATCATCTTATCGTGATTTTGTCTCTTCTTTGTGCTCTGTATTTCTCAAGGTTAGAAAGAAACTCGCACCAATTCTAAATGGAAAGAATCTATGACTGAGGAAATGAAAGCACTGAAAAAGAATGACACATGAGAGTTGGTGTGTCTTGCTACTAGGGCAAGGTAATTAGATGCAAAGGGGTGTTCATGGTCAGGCAACAAGCTGATGAGACAGTTGAGAGGTACAAAACTCAACTGGTTGCTAAGGAGTTTACTCAAATTTATGGCATTGTTTATCTGAAAACCTGGGTTGTAGTATCAAGCAATTGGACATGAAGATGCTTTTCTTCATGTTGGAGGTATATATCGTATCCCTCTAGGGTTTTCATCTCCCTTAACAAAAGAGTAGGTGTGTAAGTTGAAGAAATTTCTTTATGGGTTAAACAGTCACCTAGAGCTTAGTTTGATAGGTTTTTAAAGCTACGTTGAAATTTGGATACAATAAAAGCCATGCTAATCATATTATGTTCATGAAACAGGTTGATTGTGAGATAACGATTCTCATTGTATAAGTGGATGACATAGTGATGACAGGGGATGATGTGCAGGAACTAGGGTTGATAATTGAGCCGAGCTTTGCATGCTCAAGTCAAGTCTATTGAGCTCGTTTTTCGAAACGAACTTAAAAAATTATTTAAGTTCGGCTCGTTTAAAAAATAAGTTGAGCCTAGGCCGAGCCCAAAACAAGTCGAACCTCAATTATTTTACATATAAATGAGCTGAGTTCGAACCGAACCTTTTAAACGAGGCTAAAAAAATTTTCAAGTTCGACTGATTTAGAACATGAGCTGAACTCAAGTCGAGTCCGAGTAAGGTCGGTTTGATTATTAGCTCTACCCTAGCAGGAAGTTGTTAAATTGAAAGTTTAGTTGGCTAAGGAATTTGAAGTCAAAGAGTTGAATCCACTGAGATACTTTCTTGGGATTGAAGTTCTTTCTTTGGATTGAAGTTGTGAAATCAGATAAAGGTATTTTTATCTTCCAAAGGAAGTGTGTACTAGATCTTCTTAGAGAAACAGATATGTTGGATTAAAGGCCTTTTGATTTGCCTATTAAAGCAAATCATCGATTGGGTAATGTCTTTGGTGATATAGTGGATAAAGAAAGGTACTGAGATTGATATATTTCTTGCACACTCCACGGTGGTTATTGTCAGTCAACTCATGCATAATTCTTGAGTTCTTCATCTTGAAGTAGTTTACTGGATGTTGAGATATCTCAATTTTGCTCGAGGAGAAGGGATCTTTATTTTCAAATCATGGTTACTTAAAATTAGAAACATTTATTGATATAGATTGGGCAAGTTCAGTAGACAACATACGGTCTACTGCAAGTTAATGAAGCTTGAAAGGAGGGAACTTTGTTACTTGGTGAAGCAAAAAACGAGCCATAGTAGCTAAGCCAAGTGCAGAGGCTAGACCCTAAAACTTCATTATCTAACTAAAATATTTGTTCTGCATATACCGTTTATTGATTTATGTTTGCAATTCATATTACTACTTTATGAATTAAGTGAGGTATATTCCGTGGTGCCTTTTCGCCAAGTCCATCGGCGTGTGTAATGCTGACATTTTTAATAGATAAGGTTTGTCTTGCTTCAAATGAAGGTGGTTGCATGATTACTTGTTTCTTCAATTTTTGTTTGCCAAAATAGGCCTAAATAGTTGTTGTTTAATAGGTAACTGGTGAGGGAGAGGATAAATATTTGATTGCTACAGCTGAACAGCCACTTTGTGCTTATCATCTTGATGATTGGATTCATACTTCACAGTTGCCTTCAAGGTTAGTACATTTTCTATTAACTATAGTTGCTTTGCTGGGTACGAAAGGACGTTCACAAATTACAAAAGAATGGCAGTTACTTTTGTCAATTAATACTGCACAATATGCCAGGTATGCCGGATATTCATCTTGCTTCCGTAAAGAAGCTGGTTCGCATGGAAGGGATACTCTTGGATTTTCAGAGTGCATCAGTTTGGCAAAGTGGAACAGTTTTGCCTTACAAGCCCAAATGGGAACGACTCCTGAGAAATGCACGAGGAAATGCTCAAAAACTCTGAGGAGTTTTATAAGATGGTATAAGTTTTCTGTCCTTGTTATCCTACGAGAATAATGGAATATGTATTTTTCTTCTTGCGTCAATTTAATTGACACCCCCTAGAAAATAGCCTAATTACTAGGACGCCCCCAATGGTTTATATGTCCATTTCAATTACCATTGTCAAGGATGTTACTAACAAAAGTGATGATCTCAACGAATCTTCTCTCTTAAATGACAATTTTGCCCTTTAAATGTAAATTTTTAAAATATTATTCCTGTATCCAAACATTTCTTATTCTCTTTTTGAATAATATTAATCCTAAACTCAAACAAGTCTCATGTCCTTCCCACCTTTCTTTCTTCTCTCTCTCTCAACTTGGCCACTTGAAAAACATTAGCACAACCTACAATTGTGCTTTTGAATTCGATTCCAATTTTAAAAAAAATCAATATCACTTGAATTTTGAGACTAATACACGCAGGTACACATACTCACAAACACATTCATCAATTGAATGTTAAATTTGATGAAATTAAATGTTGAATTGAAGAATTTTAAGTCTAATTTGATGAATTGAAGGTTAATTCAGTGTTAATTTGATTAAATTAAATATTAATGTGATGAAATTGAATTCTTATCAATTGAAATTTAATATTAAATTGATAAACTTTAATGCTAAATTGATGAAGTCTTGTGTTAATTTAATAAAATTGAATGTTTATTGACAAAATTGATGGTTCATTTGATTGAATTGAATGTAAATTTAATAAAATTGGATGTTAAATTGATGAAATTGAATATAAATTTGATTGAATTGAATATAAATTTGATGAATTTGGAAATCAATTTTCATAAAATTAAATTTAAATTAACAAAATTTAGTGTTAATTTGGTATTAGCCTTCATTAGCACCACCCGCATAACCCAAGTTTCATTAATGAATTGTTAATTTAAATTAAATGTTAATTTGATGAGATTCAATGTTTAATTTGGGGTTGGATTGATGAAATTAAATTTTAAATGGATGAAATTAATGGTAATTGAATAAAAATAAATTTGAAATTGATAAAATTCATTTTGTTGGATGGTGTGCGTGAAAGAGAGTGAAAATGGCTTGCACAAGAATGGAGGATAAATTTAAGGGTAATTGTGTAAAAATACAATTTCCATCTATTTCATTAAAAGACAAAATCTGACAGGGAATGGCAGCGATATTTCAGAAACTCTAGGGAGTGTCCTTATCATTAGGTTATTTTCCAGGGGTGGTCCGTGAAATTTACCCTTTTTTCTTTCTCACAATTTTAATTTTATTTATGTTACCTTTTCTAGTTTACATTCTTCCTTGTGTTATGTCATATGTGAACCTACTGCACATAATTTTGGTCTGAAGATGCTAGATTCTGTGCCATAGACATACTTTCATAGTTAATCCTGCCAGCTTTCAATATTTCAAGAAAAACAAGTGATTCATGAACTGATGGTTTGGTGATGCTAAACTCTGCCACTTGGGACAAAGAATATGCGGAGTTGTGTATGGGTCTCCATTTGTGACACCTGGACAATCTCCACTATTGAAGCCTTTTTGTTCCATAGAAGATCTGACCTTTCTTTGTATTACAGTTGAAAATTCCCTATAAAGTTGTGGCCATCGTTTCTGGTGCATTGAATGATGCAGCTGCAAAGAGTACGATTTGGAAGGGTGGTTTCCTTCATCCAATACTTACAGAGAGCTTGTCTCCTGCTCAAATTGTACAGACTATCAGTCAAGGAGATTAGAAATTCGCTATGGGCAGAAGAAGGTAGATGCTGAACTGCATTTCTTGTTATTATTGCTGAATTGAGCCTTGTCCATCTTTACATTCCTGACTATCAAGGGTTTTCTCCATTGAAAGAATGAAAGAGCATTTTTTTCTTATGAAAATTTAGGCATAATATAGCATATGCATAATTGATGTACTTTAAGAGTGAGAGGCAGAACTAATTCATTCTATTTGCACTTTATAACAATATGAGGTGCATCCTTCACTCTACAAGTTATTACAATTTTTAGCAGGTTGAATACATGCTTGAATTTCTTGTTTAATGTTGCTTTCAAATTCTGATTGTTTTCCTCCTCTTACAAATGTGATGCAGTGCAACGAGCAGGCAAAGCAATATGTGCATTTGTTGAACTCTACCCTCACAGCGACAGAAAGAACAATGTGCTGCATCCTTGAGAACTACCAGAAGGAGGATGGTGTTGAGGTACCAGAAGTGTTGCGAGAGTACATGGGTGGGAAGACATTTCTTCCTTTCTTGCAAGCACCAACCAAAGAAGTGAAAGGAAAGAAATCCAAAGCTTGAGGCCTAGTTTTATCTTTCCCCTTTTTTAAAACAAAAGCATTGATCTATTTTGGGGGTTGAATTTTTAGAGTTTTTTTTTTAACTGGGAATTTTTAGAGTTAATTGGTTGAAAAATTACCCACAAAGAAAATAGCAGAGACAAAAGGAAAAAGACTAGGGTATGGTGGGAATCTATCTCTAATATGGTGAGAAATTTGAACTTTTTGATTTGAAATGATTGGTATTAAGGAGATGCTACTACAATGTTACAAGATATTTTGCGGATGTCTGACCGATTACTGCAACTAATTTGTGCTGCCTTGGTATCATTGTTATTGATGATATTGAACATGTATGAGGTGACTAGTGCAAGACGCGAGTAATTGGTATGCATATATCTCTTGATGAGTTATTGCAAAAATCTCTTGTCGAGATAACACTAGGAAGAAATGGGTATCCATATTGGTATTGAAACGATCATCATTTTACACTAAGAATAAATTGAAGTTCAGTTAACACTACTTCTTGTGGAACATGCTTGTGTAGGCTACAAGGGAGTAATTATAGTTTTTTGTTTTATTTGGTGCACAATGTCTATATGAGCATGAGTTAGTGTGTTGAAGTTCTATGCTTTGTTTGGGTACAACCATAAACCCTTAGAAACTCTTCGCTCTTTTTCTTCTTTCTGTACTTGAATAACAATCATATGCAAGTGTTGTTGTGGTTATTCTTTACTACAAAGAGTTTATAACATAATTATCAGGTCAGGTGAATGTACATTTTTTATTTTGTTACACAAGAAAGTTATTTGTTCTTTTCTTCTTTATTGAGCTTGGTTCAAACCATTTCTGATGAATTTCTCATGACAAAGCAGCCGGCCTTGTTATGTATTCTGTGTTACACTTGAGTAGCATGTATTAATATATCATCCGTTATATTTTTTTCTTGAAGATAAATCAGTAATCATGTATCGGTGAAGGACTCACTTATGTAATAATTGTCTTACTTGAATTCATGAGATGTTTTACTCTTAAATGAAATTAGAGGAAAGTATATTGAAAAGAATCAAAATGATGTCATCGGTAAAATTCTAGACAAAGGCATGTAATTTATTGTAGGAAGGGTTCCACCAAAAGGTTTAGAGAATTTTACAGGCCTTTCAATTATTGTTAATAACATGTTCTCGTGCGGTTTCAACTGAAGAGCCTTGTTGTTCTTTCATATAGCACTTCACATACGATCCGTCATACCCATTTGGAAACTCTGAGTAGTTTATAAATGGCTGAGCAAGAAAAAAGAAATAATTTGCAATTAAGTGGATGTAGCATTGCTTCCGAATATGCAAATATAATATAGAAACTATAGAAGAGATTTCTCGTTGTTCGAAAAGATATTGTAGGAAAAAACAAAGGAAAATGTTAAATTTTTGAATTTTATTACAACAACGAGTTTGAATTTCTAGTCTTTCCTCCCGTGAAATGTCATCTCAATAATTGACGAATGGTGTTACAACAATATTGAAATAAATCGCTGAATTTTGAAACCATCATTATATGAGTATGAGAAAACAAAGAACTCCACTCCACATAACCCGATCCAACTGGTTTTGAAAACTAAATATAACATAAGAAATAATTTCTTTTTTTGGTTTTATACTCCATTGGTTTACTCAATAATTAAACACTGTATATAGTAAGGAGAAATAAAAATAAAGCTTTTATTTGGCAGAGCACATTAATTTGTAAATAATGATATTGTTGACATACATGAAACCAAATACAATTCATGGATGCCTTTCTCTAAAAGATGGGAACATTACCATATTATGTAGGCCATAAGATAAATGATCCTAGCTGCATAATAAGGCATGGAATGTATATATATATATACTAGTTATTGTCTGTGCTTAAAGACACAATGTAATAAAAAATGATAAACAATAAATATATTTGTATTCATATCCAAAATTAAATTACAAACATAGAGAAGAGATAAACTAATTTAAGTATCGGTTTGTAGTGGGGATGAAAGGTGGTGGATGGCAATGGTGGTGGTAGAAGACAGTGATGGTTGTGGTAGCTGACAATGACCGTGATGGCGGCGACGGTGGTGGTGCTGGTGGCAATGGAACGGTGGGGAGGGTGGTGACAATGGCGACAGTGATAGTGGTGGGGATAGTGGTAGGGCGATTTCAAATACTATTATTTTTTAAAAAATACTAGTGATAAATAATTTATAAAAATGATTTTAAAAAATCACTACAAACACACCCTTAAATACTTATTTTTCTTATTAAATTTAGGGTGTTAATATTAGTCGTTAGATTAACTTTAAAGTAAAATTTAAAGCAATATCAATCGCGAATAACAAAAATCATTTTGTTTATCTTTTTAAATTTGAAAGAATTATAAACTACTTTATTATATAGATATACACGTGTGTATGCATATTATATAGGCACACGCACACAAACACCATAAGTTGGTTCAATATAGGGCTCCAGGATGTGGGCTAGCACAATCACCTAGGTTTAACAACCAGATATCCTTTATCTGTAACAAAATGATCCATTTTGTTTTGGTTTTCCATTCAATGACCACTTCTACAAAAGCCAAAAAAAAAGGGAGAAAAAAAATCAGCAAAAAGAGGAAGAAGAAGCCAGCACTGGCTAGGACAATAAACCTATCAGTATAAACAATTTGACATTTTATAAGCTTCATAAAATAAAGAGCTATATGATCTATGAACAACCTTAATAAACTCATTCCAAGTGAATGAAAAACATGCTAGATTCACAAACACATGCCATTTAAAGATTTCCTTACATGCCAAGTTGAAAATAAACATCTGATTACCACCAGATGAGACTGAAGAAATTATTCTGATGGAATGCAGAGCTCCCAATGCCAGATATAAGTTTATTCTGAGGTGAAGCACCAACACAGACTAATGTTGGTATTTCTCTATGTCCATGTATCGGTGAATATCCGGCATCAGATTCTCTCTTATAATGGAACTACTTCTGAGGTTTCAGCTACATAACAGTTATGTGTTCATACTGTCTTATTCAGGGCTCTGCACGATTATCGTTCAACAAGTGCAGCATTTTTGCCAGAACTAGAGCTTCCTACTCGAGCATAAATTCTGCATAGTTCGTTTATTCTATGAAGTCCATATTTCCAACTAACTCATCCACCCGTTATCGTACCCCTTGTTAGCAGTAGAGACCTTCTGATTGCAAGCATAAGTACCCAAGTGGTTGCAGTGATTTTCTCCTTTACCATCAAAAGCAATGCAGAGCTCAATACAGTCTTCAAGATCTGAGCCCGCAATCCCTTAAAGAAGCCCAGCACCCCTTCTTTTCTCCAAATAGCATGAAGAACACCAGATATTGTTTTGCGGGATTTTTGTCGCTCTTTCTTAGCCCCGTCGTCACTGGAGTCTGCAGCCTGGATCATGACCTTACACCTATTTGCATTTCATTATTAAATGCTCCAAATATGGTCAAGTTGTTAAATGCAACAGGGCATGAAAGGATACTGAAAAACCTTATTGCTGGATATGTCAAAAGGGTGGCAATGCTCTTCGAAACCGCACCCAACACAAAAGCAGAAAGGGCTCCAAGGGTCGAACCCTTCTCCACTTTACTCTGCTTCTCCTTAAGAAGTCTTTGTTTGAGCTGATCAAACACCGTATACTGCAGTAATTAAAACCTAGTATCAGTTTAAATGTTCTCTATTTAAAGGAAAATGTCCATGTTTAAGTTGTTTGCTTTAGGGTAATAACATCATTTCTTGAGGGAAGATCGAGTACCTGAATTGCAGGGTTGGAAGTCAAAAGAAGAGAGATGCCAAGGCCGTCAAATGCTTCACTCCAACTGCCCTCCGTAAGTGTTTGCCAAAGCCCTTTTGATTTTCCAAAAGCGCTGGTTTGCATCCTCGACGATGCTGTATCCAGTGGCTACATAGTAATATCAGGTGGTTTGAACAAAAAAATTTAGAAGTGAAACATATATGTTATGTTTAGTTGAACAAGATGATGAAGGGTAATGAAAGAAAATTTGGATGATACAAAAACCATTGCAACCCCTATTTGTCCTAGAATTCCAAGAAGCAAGCAGAAAAAAAAAAAAAATTAGCCCAATGTATATAAATTTTTTTACCACCACTCCAGCCCATGTATATAAAATTTCTTCCTTTTCCTACATGTAATCAGAAACCAACTGCAGCGTAATTCAGTCTATAAAGTTTTTATTCAAATAACAGAAAAGTTGGGTATTTCACATAATAAATGTAATTCTTTGGTTTTTCATATCATACTAAAGAATCTAGTCATACTATCATAACATCAAGTAATTTCTTCTGTCCCTTGCCAAATTGCACTTCACCCTTTTTAAAGTCTTTTCTAGGTCTTCATGATACCAAGTACATCATTAAATTAAATTTATAATGCCAAACAAAACAGAAGCTGAAATTGAGGTTTACAATATAGATAGCATTCTCAGGTTCTGCATCACCAGTTTCACGTTTTTTAAAACAATTTCAAGCTGGAGATTTCAGAATGATTAAAAAAACTACCTGAGTCACAATGGCAGTACATGCCCCAGCAGCAGCAGCAAGAATCAAGTTGGCTCTTGTTCCAATGGATTTGAAACCAGTCCTTTCCAGGTATAACCTTTTGAAGTAGCTATACCCATAGAAGTAGACAAACTGAGCAATGAAAGATTGCAAGTTTTTGGTTCCCAGGCCCTGGTACAATGAAAGGACCTGACGGGTAGATATTGCCTCCGCAAAAACATCCGACAGGTTCCTTCATAAGCCACAGAAAATGAGTTCACATGTACTACAGTCTATGGACAAATAATAGGACTTGATTACTGATAATATAAATTTGTGCCCGCAAAAACAGTGGGGTGCGAGTAGGGGGCTATAAAAATTGAACGAATTGTCTACTAAAATTTCTGGAAGAATAAGGGGACCAAATAGTTGACTGTTTGTAATAAATAGATTGAAATGCACGAGAAACATATTTCTTTTCTTCCAAGAATCAGAATACAACTCGCATCTGACCTGATTGTTTAAAAAAAACCACAGAAACAGAAACAGAAACCAATCCAGAGCTCCTCCAATCATGTGTTTGACTCATATAGTTCTGGTTATGTGGGTGGTGCTTTGTGGTATCATAAAATTATTGGTGTACTAAAGGTTATTGTAGAGTTTTTTATGTAGATTTGTGTGGTTGTTTTAATTTTTGGGAATTGCCAACTCTAGTACTGTGAATGTAGTAACGACTATATCCTCTAATGTCGTTGTGGTTGAAGGTCATGGTATTGACCATCAACTCGGGAGGCTCTGAGATACATGGATCGCGGCATCACGGAACAGTGTTCAGCAACACGACCTAAAAGAAGAAGTTGAACATTGCGAGAAATTCAAGTCATGACGGGCTGTAGAGAAACAGTATCAGCCGATTCGATAATGATAACTCGAAGTTAATCTGGAGAAATCTCGAATGACTCAGCCGACATGTGCAAAACGTGGAGTTTATACTTAAAAGGGAACGATATCGACTTGGAAGAACCGAGTCGAATATGACTCGGCTGATTGTATCAGTATCAGCCAATGCTTTGAACCTTGCATTAATGTGCAAATCACTACCACAAAATCAAATGACTTCAATTATTGCTAGTGGGCACAAGCTATGAAGGTGGCATTAAGGGCTAGGAGGAAGTTGAAATACATTCCATCTGATCCTCCATCTTTTGATGATGACAACAATGAGGAATGGGAGTCCGAGAACTACGTGGTCATGTCTTAGTTACGAAATATTATGAATCCTCCATCTTCCAATGTTAAGAATAATGAGGAATGGGAATCCAAGAACTACGTGTGGGCAAATTTCTTGTTTTTTCCATTTTTTAAGGAGATTTGGGAGGTGGTTCGTAAGGCATACTGATGGCGAAAAATATATCTTGAGTGTATAAGGTTTACGAGAACTTGTTCCTTCTTCAAAAGAATTCTAAGTTTGTGTGTGACTACTATAGCACCTTCAACGGCCTTTGCATCAGTATCGCCTTTTCACTAGTGATAGGAGATTCCTACGAACCAAAGTTCAGAGTCGTACATTTTTAAGTTTCTTCCCAAACTTTATCCAAATCTTCTATAGGCTCAGATTGTGGTAGTAAATAAAGTATTCCTTCTTTGAGTAATGTGTATGTTAAAGTTGTTCAAGTTACTACTGGATATATGCCATACACTTCAAGATTGGAAAAGTTTGCACTATTGATCTATTCTTTTTTTTATATATATATAGGAAACAAGAACTTGTATTAATGAAGAATGTAAGTACATCAAAAAATGTTGGATAAGAAATCCAAACCATTGGTGGTTTTGAAAGATGGAGTGCTAATACTAGTTTTGGAGGTCATGGTGTTGGACATTATAATTCTCGATTTGATGGTTATGGTACTGGCCGCGGCCAAGCTAGAGGTAGTGGGACTAATAGTGTTCAAAAAGTGTACTCATTGTAGGGAGGAGAATCCCATTGCATATTGCTGCTTTGATCTCTACTATAAACCTTAGGTTAAATGCTTTGATCTTCACAGTTTTGTAATTTCTAGTTAATACATATACATATACTATCAATGGATGACGTACATTGCACATGAACGATTTAAATAAAAAAATTTTTGTTGAATCTATGAAAATATGAATTTTATGCGCGATTAAATTAAATAATAAATTTGGTAAGGGATAATTAATCTATGTTTTATTTCTTGTTAAAAATAATTATTGAAAAAAAAATCAAATATAACATATATTTGATCTTAGAATTCAATTTGATAACTACATGTATAGAATAATAAAATATAGAATTGTCTTTGCTCCGTAATATAGATATAGACATAGATATAAAAAATTGAATGTAAGTGTACTAATTATAAAGGAGTCCAAAATAATTTGAAAGTCAAATACTGGTTATAAAAGAATTCACAAGAACTTAGAAGTCAAAGGTATAAAAACAAAAATTCGATGAAGGTAAATATAAGGATATAATTGACTTAAATAAAACATATTAGGTATATATATATCGAAATTAAATATCATCTCAAATTTACCAAACTTAATTTTTCATTACTCATATTTTATTATAAGATTATGAAAATTTTGTATGTTTCCAAAATTCTTTGTTCTAACTATAAAAAAATTAAATAAAAAATAGTTAAAGCTCCATTTTTTTTAGAATTTTGTGGTTGAGATTGATTTTTAAGTGATGTTTAAGAAATTAAATTTTTTAAAATTCATTTGATTAGGATTCCACTTATAATTCCTTAAATAAAATAAAAGTAATTGTCAATATACTAATCACATTAAAATCTTACTGTAATTAGGAATTAATTAGGTCAATTAGGATAAGATTTAATATACTACTCTATAATATTTATTATCAAGCATATTAAAATTCTAAAAAATTCAAGTTTTACTTAAAAATACACTATAATATCTATTTTTATATAAAATCTTTGTACAACTGAAAAAGTTTATTGTGACTAAAGAATATAACATAAATTAATTTTAAAAAATTATATATACAATTATTTTTTATCTTAAAAATAAAAGGGTTAAACTTTTCGATGAAAAAGAAAATACATATATGTAAGCATAATGTTATTGTTATATATGAGATGAGTAATATTATATTGATGGAGTTTTTGAAGGTTTTTTGGACACTTTTATTGAAAATATATTGATGCATATCTTTTTAAGGAAACCAGTCAATTTTTTTATAAAAACTGATATTTTTACGTAAAGAATAGATAATTAAAATAGATGTTATAGATAATTTGGAGATTTAAATACATAAGGATATGATGATAATTTAGATATTTAATTGTGAAATGATAGAGTAATCTTTGCAATCCTTTATAAAGGTAAAATAGACATTCAAAAAATTTTCCTGTTAAGATACTTTTATTAGTAGAATAAATTATTATTATTATTATTAAATAAACATATATCTAGAGCTCGTCTACCATTCAAGGTAGACTAGTCACTTATATTTCATCATCTCAACAAATAATATCCTCACAGCAAACCGCTCAACAATCCAGACTCTAGAGTGCTCAAAGTGTTTGAATAAAGTTAATAGTTCCAAAGCGCTACACAATTTCTTATGAGAGTCGAAAGGAAAAATACTTAATTTTTTATCAGAAAACTACAAAAACTAAAGGCTTGTGAATAAAGTACAGTCGTCAAGGGGCAAAGGAAGTGAATCAGACAAAACTTAATGTAGGACTAATAAAAAGAATATAGGAAGAACTACATTGTTCTCCATTACATCTTCATTGCCTAAATTCTCATTGCAATCAACCTTTGTGAAAGAACAAAACAAAACTAAGAGAATCAGTTACCTGCCGGTTTGTCAAGCCAAACAGTCAAACAGATATACTAGCACCATGATCGAAAAAGGTTAAAAACCCTCTCTCACCCTTTCACTGTCATTCTGTCCTTTTCTGTCAAAAGATACAGAATCCTAAAGTCCCTTGATCCCACTCCCATGATTTAAATCATTGAACTCTCTTCTCTAGCTGACCCATACTACTCAACCAATAAGCACTATCTGTCCAACGCTGATATCAACTCTACAAAAGCATCTTCTTCCATATTGCATGCCAAATCTGTTTAGCACACTTGAAATACTGAGGAATTATTGTAACTTGCCACCTAAAGGAAACATTTGATAGGATTAATATAATGAACATTAGTTGTCAATCTCCCAAAGAGCTTTAGGAAAACAAAGAGGAAAACCTCCTGCATGGTGTACCAAGTAAGCAAATCCAAATGTTCTTGGACCAACATATAAGCCTAACGCAAGTCATTAGCAACTAGAAATCTCTATTGCCCGTATGATGCTCTCATAGCTTCAACGTAAAACTATTTGATCCCACTAACAAATGCTCTTGGGCCATTAGTTAATTATAATACCAACTTTACACCCATGGTACCAATAAATCGAACAAAGAAACTCAAATATCCTCACTAGTCCAGCTACAGTATTGTACACAGCAGCACATGACAGACAGTACTGAGCTTCAGCAACTGCTACAATCCCTGTAAATCAGAAACGATAAAGTGTCTGCAAAAGCCACGGTCAGTGCAGTCCAATACTACTGATGTCTTAAACAAATGCACGAATAAGGAAGCTAACCTATGGTTGCCAGGTTTTCCTAGAGTATCCCATCCCACTTTAGGAGCTCTCACAGACAACTTTAGACTCACGAGTAAAAGTGATAATCATTTATCCAAAAAACTACTAGTGGTTACTGAGAAGACCAGACACAGATCGAAGGAACTATTGCTAATATTCAATACAGTCCCACAACGGAGGTACTGAAGGAAGGACAAACCATCACAGACTAAAACAGCATGTCAAGGTCCTCAGGCACCAGTATTTCACTGCATGAATATTGACAACAACTAGGAAATACAAGGCCTTCAGAATGCAGATGCCCATATAAACTTAACTTTTATGAACCAAACACTTTGATTTTCTCAAAACTAACCAATCCTTCCTCATAACAGCCACAGAATGTTCATTTTAAGACACAGGTAAGCAGCATAGACAAGAAAAAAGAATGATGCAACTCTGGAAGCATGAATTTCACATGTAGCTGAAAATTTTGCACCGAAAGAGCTCATAGAGTTCGTAAACAGTGAAAAGGTCGCAGAAAAGAAAACTGGTAGGATGGGTACAAGATATTGAGCTGTCTATGAAAAATAGGGCAAGGAAATAATTGCAAATGCATAAGTAGCCCCAAAATGATTTCAAATGACCCAAATGCATGGATATTACAACAAACATCATAAATAAAAGTTAACATCTGTCTGCTACATCAAAGCTCTATGTCGAAAGAGGCCACATTATTGGATGACTAGAACTGTGCGGCGATGGACTTCATTCGTGGACAGTACAAACTAGTGGAGAAAAAACTATTACAGTGACTGATTAAATCCATATGTGAAGCACAAAGACTTGGATAACTACTGAGAAATATCTTTTATTTTGGCGTCCATGTATGCAATAAAGCCCCGGTTCACCAAAATTAATTGCTGGTTAGTTGTATTTGAAACCTCCACTCAGCATGTCCAAGCATGGTTCAACGTCGCAGTATCGGCCACCGACTTGGAGGATACTGATACACATCGGTCGCAGCGTCGCGGCGCGGTATTGGCCGATACGCTCAAAACGCAAAATACAAGCTCCAAAAAAATTTGAAAAAATTATAAAAAATTCTAAAAATATGAACATTATCATTCATGCATTATATGTCCATAATACATCCAAAAACACATTAACATAATTAAACATCCTTACCTTCAGTCTTCAGACAAAGACTTAGTTTTCTCAGTCACGACGAGAGAGAGAGAGAGAGAGAGAGAGAGAGAGGGGTACAGAGACAACCACCACCCCCTCACCGACAAAGAGAGAGAGATCCACTCACGTTCACAACCACCGGCGATGAAAGAAGAACCGAAGAAGATTGTCACCTCAAAGAACTGAAGAATATCGTCACAAAAAAACTGATGAAGAAGATGCAAATCCTATTTGGTTCGATCTACAGAAATGTCAAATCATTAATCTTCTTGGTTTTTATAGTTGAAAAAGAGGGGTTTAGATTACAGATTTCATGTGATTTTTGCCATATATGGTTAATTTTCACATGGGTTTTGACTGGTAGTGGTTCTTTGATTCTTGCTTTATTTCACACCCTCTTTTTTTTTGTTCAATTTTCGTGAATGATTGAGTGATTTTAAGCTTTTACAGAGGTGAGTCTTGGTTTTTTGTTCTTTATCTTTGATTTGGGGGAATTTTTTCACTGGCTTGTTTGACTCGAAAAGATTCCGATATGAATCACTCGAGTTGAACTGAGCTATCACCAAGTCCTCTGAATTCAGCCGAGACGTACGAGATATCGCCGATATTAGTTCAATTTGTGATTTTTATGATTTGCGTACGGTTATCGTATCGACAGTTATCCAACTCGGTCAAGTCATATTAGAATCGACCGACTAATATCGGACTCGGCCAATAACTTGAACCATGTGTCCAAGAGTTCTGAATAGAAACTTAAAAGAGTTCTGTCCAGTTTGTGAGATCTCTTATTAGAGGTTGTTCGGAAAATAAATGTGGATCAATCCACTTTTACCCGGTCTAGGTTTCACCATACATTGCTTTGAAACTATGTATATGCTTTCAATTTGCTTCTAGTACCACAATGATTGATTTAAGCACAAATTTGAAGAACAAAAACTTGGATATGTAATAGAAAATGTTTGTGCTTTACATCTCCATGAATGTATTTCAGCCCTGGCTCACCAAAGTTAATTACAGATTACATTTGAAACCTTTAGCTTGCAGCATGCCAAAAAGTTCTGAATTGAAAAATTAAGAAGATGAGGGTAAAGCAGAGCCTACCTTCCTATGTATCATTTATTTGATAATACACCGTTTAGCTTGTCATACGAAGATCTAATGACAGATAGGAGCTAGAGGTAAGGGCAAGCATCACAATAGAAAGCTTGCAATATAGCACATATTGACAATTTGTTTTCTCCACGACTTTGAAATTGCCATCGAAGCTATGTTACTTCAGCCAACACCATATTAAAAGCCTTCAAATATAAAAAGTTGGGCTGGCCAGTTCACATTCTCTGAAAACACTTGCAATACACATGTACAAACCATAAACCAGAACCTGAAGAGTATCCATTAACAACGCGAAGGAATACAGCACCACAACCCAATGCAATTAGGCAAGCAATGGAAAACTGTACATGTGAAATTCATAAGGTGAGGTTAACAACAATAACATAAGAACTGTTGAAATATTAGGTTCATTCAGCAAAAGAAACAAGGTAGTAACAACAGATTATGGGAGTAGTTTTTCACCATAACACCAGTTGGATATCCTAAATGTCAAAATCACGATGAAGCTACAACTAAAATTTTGGATTAGGTTTGATATAGAAGGTGAATTAGAGGGTAGAAAGTGCCACTCAAAGTCACCGCATACCAATTTCAACCTTGGGAACAATTTTGTACTTTACACACAAATGTTTCGTTTCCATGAACATTGTAAATACAACATAGAGTGATTGCCAATCAAGACATCAAATTATAGTAGACATAGAATATGAAATTCCATGCATTACAATTAGGTAGGGATTTTCATTGGACCAATGGTCTTTCACTCGTCAATCACTCTGGGATGAAGGAAACGTCACTTATGGCCAAGTCAATACCAACCAACTAAGGATTCCCATAATATCAGTTTGGACTGATAGTTTCAATTACTTGATCGTATCAAAAAAAAAAAAAAAAATTCCGGAAAGTATCGTATCAAAATTTAGTTGCAGATAAACATTGGAAAAAGGTTTTAGAAGAAATAGCATTTGAATTTAACGACTACTACTCCCTCCGACTAATCAGAACAGTTTGTATCATTTCATGCCTCAGGATCCATGGGATGGCCAAAATTTATCATGATATTCAGCAAGAACAATTGCTGTCACAAATGGAAGATGAGTTTGGTCTCACTTCAAATAACATTTCTGACAAGTTCATCAAGTAAATACCAAAGAATGATAAAGAAAACAATCCAACATACCATTTACAGTACAAGTGTAGCTAGAACCAGTAAAACTAACCTATTTCATGAATTATAGAACAATCACATATTAAAAGCAACACAAACCAACATGCCACCTGGTATTATTGTACACAAAGCAAGTAATTCACAGAGATCTAAATTATTAAATTTTATGAATTAAATAACAAACAAAAAATATAACATTCCACCAAACTCTCTATACAAAATTAAACTGATTCACCAAGGACCCAATATATTTAGATAAAACAGAGAAAACCCAATTCAGCAAATACTATACCATGATCACCAGAAAATATGACGGAAGTAGATCAATTAAGGAAATCGGAACAGAGAGAGAGAGATCACCTGTATTTTTGCTGACCATGAACTCGAATCTCAGCTTGGTACTTAGCCTTGCAGGTGTCAAGAGGGTACAAGATGGTGGTGCTCACAAGAGCCCCAATAGCTCCTGAGGTGGCCTCTGACAGAGATTCAAGATCAACAGACATCCTCCACGTTATAAATGCTAATTATCCCTTCAAGATCAAACACACTTATTATCTATATTGTTATTCATACACAACATGTTTGGAAAGTCAAACGTGGGATCACCGCGTCAGCATGCGAAAGTTTACGCATGAACTCTTCTTTTTCCTGTTCCTTTACACATGAATTCGATGGATACTAAGTTGGGGGAAGAGGTAGGCGAGAATGCACCACTTGTAAACTGTCTATATTAGAAAATGACTGGGAGAGAGATGCGAAAAGGTTTTTGGAATTGGATTGAGGATGGAGTATTCTTGGGAAGCGTAAAAACTTAATGTCAATCAACCTTGTTATGACAATAAAACTAACAAATCAATAGCTGCAAACAAATCATTCCCATTTCCTTCTAAATTCGCTAGAATTACTTTGGTCGACATTTAAATTTTAAAGAGTAATTTACATAAGCTTTTACGCCCCATAATAAAAAAAATTCAAAAACCAAATAAATAGAATGCATTTTTCATTCAATCTCCTAATAGTTTTTTTATAAGTAGAGAGTACAGGCTATCAGCCCCGAGAAAGACAAATGAATTTAATGAGTATTATAGTTGTGATCATCCACCCATGTGTGAATGTCCAATATTTTCAACACTGACCATACCTTACCAAGATAGGGTCGGGCTCGCGAATGTTAGTTTATTAAAAATTTTGTTTGTAAAATTTGGTAGAAAAGAAAACCTTATCGAAGGAAAAACAATACAACGTGCAAATTGTCCAATTAGGATCCTAAACATTGTGTCATTAAAAATCTTTCTAAGTAAAACTCATTGAAAAAAACCTTAGTGAAAAAAAAAAAAGTGCATGTCTCGTCCTGTTAAATACATCTATCCAAAATAATGGCCATTTAACTTGATAAATCTATGAGATGTTGCATTTCGATTTGGTTCACCAATTTTTGGAATGTAGTTAGTGTGAGTGTTTTAGTGAATAAATCTGTAAGATTTTTAGTCGAACGAATTTGCTGAACATTAATATCATCGTTCTTCTCTAACTCATGGGTGTAAAAGAACTGTAGTGAGATATGGTTTGTTCTATCATCTTTGATATATCATTTCTTGAGTCGTGCAATACAAGTTGTATTGTTCTCGTATAATATTGTTAAAATGACTTTGATTAAAGATAGTTCATTTTGCTCTTGAATATGTTTGAAGAAGACTTGCTTCATGATTGACTAATATTTTCAAAATTATTGGATGATGTACAAACCATTGTTGTTTCACCGATTTTTATGATATAGTTGTACCACTATAAGTAAACACATATCCAACTTATGATCAAGTCTTACGTAGATTAGAAAGATAATCGACATCTGCATATCCAACTAGCAACGGACTTTTGTCATTCGTATAGAATAATCTCATGTCCACCATTCCACAAAAATACCGCAATGCATGTTTGATTTCATTCCAATGCCTTCGAAGTTGGTGTTGAGTTATACCTTGGCTATAAGTTAACTACAAATGATATGTCTGACTTTGTACAATTTGCAAGATACATTGGTGCACCAATTGCTCGGAGATATAGTGCTTCAGGATCTAGAAAATATTCACCTTCTTCTTGAGGATGAAATAGTTTTTTTTTTTTTTTTGGTATCTAATGATCCAATGACCATTGGTGAACTCATTGGATGAGATTTATTTAGATAAAATTATTTTAGGACCTTTTCTGTTAATGGTGATTGATGAATAAAAACTCTATTTGTTAAATGTTTAATCTGTTGTTTGCCCAAGATATTTCATCTTTTGTGAGCTCTTTAGGGTGCCTACTAGATTTAAATCACCTACATATATAGTGATAATAACAATTCCACTATTAGATCTTTTAATAAAAATATATGGACATATCAAAATATTGACGTATTCTATTTCAAGAGATATTTACTAAAACAATTATATCACATCCGTCATGATTATTTTAACCCATGCAACGATCATTGAAAATTTTGGAGGAGCTATCAGTAACTTGTGTACTTGTTGCCGATAGCTGAACCTTCTGGCAGCGAGCTATCGGTACCTGTGAACCTAGCTACTGGTACCTGAGCCCACTGCCTACGAGTTACTAGTAGCTACCCACTACAAATTGTGCTATGGATAGCAGGGCCCAATTTAATCCTTTTTCAATTTCAACTCAGCCAATCTCGTACAACATTTACCCAAACTCACATAGCATCAAATTTTATACAAAATAGAGTCCAATGAGTTCATTTTACAATCGTTTATACAACATTATATGTCCAAAACTAATTACACAATTTGGTTTACAAAATACAATTTAAAGTCACAATTCACCTTCTTCTCAACAAGGTCCCATGTGAGGGTCGTCCACCGGTGCTTGTCCTGCATCTGTAATATTATTATCATAAAAGGGTGAGTCATACTCAATAGGGTATCTCTTAAAGAGGCTACTCCCCAACCTTGATACATATGAAATGTTCACATGTAATTCAACAGTCAACAAACATACATTCAAGAATATATAATTTAATGATGAATACCACAAATGCTAAGTCATGTTTGAGATGAGACTCATACATGTAATGTAACTTGAGCCCTCCACCGACTCTCATAACACATACAATGTCATGCGTGTAAATTCGGGCTTTTAAAGCCCTCGCCATTGATGCTACGCATCCAATGATAATTTATCAAATAAACCATTTGTCTCCCTTGGGTAGGTGACTTTCTGTACTTGCACCAACGGTCTACCACACTGACACAGATTTTCATATCTCACCTCTGGTTCTACGTACACCAATACACTATTTTTTTTTTCACCGTTGGAATTGTATAAACTAGCAGTCGGATCTTGCACCCGAGAGAAAATCTAGTTATTCTTGCTATACCCGACACAAGTTTTCATGCAACCCGTGCGACTTAGTCAGACCTTGATCCAACCCTTCTGGGCCCACTTACAATCCACCAAGAATGGTGTATGATCAAAACCATGCACACACTCACACCCATGTCACATGCCCACAAATATAGTGCTTCATGTGCATATGCAATATAATGTACAATTGTAATTTTCATGTCATGTTCAATATGTCATAAGCACATTATGAACAATTCTAATTCCTTAATGTAACTTATTTCATAAAGCATATATAATTACATTCAAACATCATCACAAAACATGATATATCAATTTCATTCAAATAACATGCTAAATCATTATAGGCATTTTATCAAATACCCAAAAGACACAAAATCATATAAACACATAATCATGCCCAATTTATCATAAATCACCAAACAAGCAATTTGAACAATACTCAATTCATGCAAAATTGGTTTCATACATTCTTATACCATTTTCTATACTCAAGTTATACTTTGAGTATATTTAAACAATATATTTTTTCTCTAATTATACTACCCATTTCATACACAAACCCTATATTGAAAATAAACTTAGTTAGGAGAAGAACCCTACCTCTTGAAGTGCAATATGAGTGGTAGAAACTCCCAAGAACTCAAATCACACTTTAAACCTTGATTTCTATAAATCTTGCCTTTGAGACTTCAGTGAAATCCCTAATTTTTGATACATAGATGTAGCTCTCGTCGTATAGATCAACTTTTGTTCTTGATCCGAAGCGTTTTGACGAACGGTTGGCTCTAGGTCGTAGAGAAAAACTTGAAGAAAACTCTTTTTCTCTCTTCTTTTTCCTCCTCTTTTTCAAAAACCCAGCAGCCAAAATGGGGGAAATCTAATTTTTTTTTCCCTTTTTATACCCCTAGGATACTTGGTCCTCGTAGCACCATACATCCATCTTTTCTTGATCCGATTTTATCCTGATTCATTTAAATCTCGTCCTGTGTTATATTCAATATATTTTATCTGAACTAACTTTAAATTATTTTTTGTGTTTCACCATTAAACCCGATCGCGTTTATTTTGGTCACGTGATGCCCGTTCGTACTGTAAAATGCAAAAAATTCGAATATCTTAAAATTCAACAAAAATTGACTGGATAACTAGATTTCGTGAGACGAATGCAATGATGAGGAACGTTTCGTCATTCGAATTGTAGAAAAATTCAAGTTTTTAACCCGTATCGTAGCGAGTAATTGCAGTTTTTCTTTTTTCCTAAAAATTCACAATATTTTGAATTTTACATTCTTCCCCCTTAATAGAAATTTTGTTCCCAAAATTTATACACATGCATATGCAGCTATTATATAATACTTTATGACTACAAGGAGTACCTCCATCCTCGAACAAGAATGGATAGGTGGTATGGATAGTGTCCTTACACTCTCTCATGTCACCTCCTCCACACTACGGTGCTACCACAATACCTTTACCAGTCTCAGGGTCTTGTCTCCCAAAACCTGCTCTAGATTATCCATAATACGCACCGGTCCCTACTCGAATATGCCATCCATATCAACAACCAGCTCACGCCAATCCATGGGAAGGATCTAGAGTGTACTTCCGTAACATGGAGACATGAAATACTGTGTGAAAACTTAATAGATTTGGCGATAACGCTTGTCAATAAGCTACTGTACTGAACTTCTCGAGTATCTCAAAAGACCTGATATACCTCGACGATAGCTTTTCTTGCTTCCCGAACCTGACCACTCCCCTCTTAGGCATCACCTTCAAAAAGACGTGATCTCCAACCTCAAACTCTAGAGGTCGTTATCGTGTATAACCTTAGCTCTTCTGCCAGCTCTAAGTCGTGAGAAGACATTTTTGTATCAGGTCCACATTCTCTGAAGTGTCTCTAACCAAATCTGGACCCGTAGAGGGTCTCTTTCCACCCTATGTCCAACAAACCAGATAACGACACGACATCCCATAAAGTGTCTCATAGGGTTTCATCTATATACTTGTCTAATAACTATTGTGATAGGCGAACTCTACTAAGGGTAAATGCTCATCCCAACTACTTTTAAGACCAAGGACGCATGCCCGTAGTATGTCCTCTAAAATGTGGATGATCCTTTCTAACTAACCATTCGTCTAGAAATAAAAGTTGTGCTTATCATCAATTATGTCCCTATAGACCATTGAATACTCTCCTAAAGATGGGCTGTGAATCTAGGACCTCGATCCGATACTATAGATACTGGTACCTTATGTACCCAGACTATATCTCGTATATACAACCTGCAGAATTCCTCTAGTGTGAAGGTCATTCGCACTGCCAAAAAAGTGTGCCGACTTCGAAAGTCGATCCACAGTCACCCACACTATGTCATGCCCCCAAGATGTTCGTGGCAAGTGGGTCACCAAATTCATAGTGACATGTTCTAACTTCCACTCAGTCACCTCCAAATGCTAGAGCAACCTTGCTGGTCTTTGGTGCTTAGTCTTGACCTGTTGACATGTGAGACATCTGCTAACGAAATCCCAAATATTTCTCTTCATCTTGCTCTAATAGTATTAGCAAAGAAGAATATGGTGCATTTTCGTGCCACTTATATGTACAACAAAACGAGAGTAATGAAACTCCTTAATAGATTTTAGATAGCTAACAGCTAAGCCACTAATCATACAAGTAAGAAAAGTCAAAGAAAGTCTGTTATTACTAAGACAACTCATAAAAGTCATTTCTTTCACCCCTATTCCCTCTAAAGCTTCTAATCCCTTTGCACCACTAGCCCTGATTGGCGGATGGAACTACCAAGGTACGCCTGGAAATCACAACCCTTCCCTTGAACAAAAGACTACCATCTACGTAAATGGCCCAGCCCTCGTCTCTTGTACCCGATCGTACCCGGTCTCTAATGGACAATATCTCCCTACCGTGCCCTTAAGACTCAATCACTCTACTTAGTAGGGAAGGCGTACCCACTAGACTCCCCAAAGTACCCTAAGTCTGACCATTATAGTGTAGCTAAAACTTTCTCACGGTCTCGAGCATCAACCACTCCTGGGAATGTATAGTAACCAAGACTCCCCGTGACTTTCGGCCATAGTTATTAGAATCGAATCGGTTATTGAACTGGTAGAGGGATCGGGTTAATGGTTTACTGGTTCAACTGATGGGTTAACTAGTCAAATCGGTCATATAATAAAAAATATATAAAATATATAAAATATAATAATTTAATTAAAAAAATATAAAGAATATATTTTTCTAGGAAAGAAATTGACAAAGTATAAAACCCTTACATTACAATAAAAATCACAATCACGTGACAATTAAAATTCCTAATTAACTTGGAAGGACCAATACTCACTACCTCCAACAGGACCAATATCTACCTGCTGCCTCCAATAACACCAATACCCACTACACTCACTGGATCAGACTTTTCTTTTGTCTTCCATATAAGTTACAGTCCCCCTCTTTTTCTGTCTTTCATCGAGTATATGTCATGTGTGTGTGAGAAAGAGACAGAGAGAGGCTGAAATAAAGCAACGACGGAGAATAGAAGACGAAGCTGGGCTACAAAGAAAGGAGCATTCGAGCTGAGTTGTTGGTCTACACCTGTGCCTATGCGTCGTCTGGACTGGAGAAGAAGAGAAGACAAAGGTGCCTAGGGCCAAGTTTGCCCCATTTTTTTATTATTATAAATGTGGAGTTATTGGAACCGCTTGATTCACCGATTCAAATGCTTAAGCAGTCTATTAAGCAAACCGGACTGGTGTAGGGCCCGGTTCAGGGTCTGACCAGTCCAACTGATCGGTCCGGTCCGGTTCTAATAACACTACTTCTGACTAAGTGCATCAGCCATGATGTTTACCTTATCGGGATGGTAATATATGGTGAAGTCGTAATCCTCTAAATACTTCATCTACCTACGTTGCCTCATATTGAGGTCCTGCTAAGTGAAGATGTATTTCAGACTCTTGTGGTCGAAAAAACACCTTAAACTGTTCTCCATACAAATAGTGGCGCCATGTCTTCAAGGTAAAGAGAACGGTCGCCAACTCCATGTCATGCGTGGGGTAGTTCTGTTCGTGACTCTTCAACTGACGTGAACTATAAGCTACCACCCTTCTGGACCTAAGACCGTCCTTCGAAGCATCATAATACACAGTGTACCTCTATCCCATCTCTAGAACTACCAAAATAGGAGCCGAAATAAGTCTCATCTTCAACTCTTGAAATGCCCTCTCACATGAGTTATCCCATTAAAATTTGACTTCCTTCCTGGTCAATCTAGTCATAGGAGCATCTAATCAGGAAAAGTCTTAAATGAACCTCTTGTAATATCCTGTCAATCACAAGAAACTACGTATCTCGAAGACTGACTTGGGTCTCTCCTAACTCATGACTACCTCAACCTTTTTTGGGTCAACTAACACATCGAAAACCCACACTACGTGTCCTAGGAATTTCACCTCCATTAACCAAAATTTATACTTACTGAACTTGAAGTACAACTGGTGGTCTCTCAAGGTCTAGAGAAAAACCTTAAGTAACCCTCGTGCTCATCCTATGACTTGGAGTAGATCAGGATGTCATCAACGAATACCATAAAAAACTTATCAAGATAGGGTTGGAACACCCTATGCATAAGGTTCATGAATGTCACTGGGGCATTCGTCAATCCGAATGACATCACAGTAAACTCGAAATGCCCATACCGTGTTCAAAACGCCATCTTAGAGATATCTATCTCCATAATCCTCAATTGATGGTATCCCATGAGCAAATCTATCTTGAAGTAGACACGTGTCTCTCTCAATTGATTAAATAAGTCATCAATCCGCTGTAAAAGGTACATATTCTTGAAGGTAACCCAATTCAACTGTCGGTAATCTATACACAGTCTAAGAGTCTTATCTTTCTTCTTGGAAAATAAAACCAGAGGACCCCAATGTGAGATACTCGGTCTAACGAAACCCTTATCCAATAATTCTTGCAACCAAACCTTGAGTTCTTACAACTCCGCTAGTGTCATCCTATACGACGTCATAAAAATAGGTTATCGTGTTACAACTCAATGATAAAGTTTACATCTCGATGTGAAGACAATCCCAATAGTTCATTTGAAAAAATATCTGCATACTCATAAACCACCTGAGGTAGACCCAACTCTTGTCTCGTCTCGTCCTCAAGTATAAGGCTCTCAAGCCAACCCATCAACTGCCCGTACCAACAAGCGTCAAACACATATTGGGGTAAAAGTATCGTGTTTTTCCCCTGAAACTTGAAGCAAACACCTTCTGGTGTATATGCAGTGACCCTCTTATGAACACAATCAATGATGACTTGGTGTGTCACCAACCAGTTCATCCCGAAGATGACATCAAACTACAAGCATGTTCATGACCCTAAGGTCCACGGTGAGTAGAACCCCTGAAATCTCTAGCTTACACACTCAACATATCTAATCAATGCATACCCTAGCTCCTAGAGGTAAATTTACACATAATTACTCTTCGAAGGTCTCAACCTCTATGCCAATTTTTTTTACACATGATATAGAAATGAATGAATTTGATGCACTAGAATCAAACAAGACCCTTGTCCATAAGGGAAAAAGTAAAAATGGACCCTAAATCACTGACTGATTTACCGTCTCAATTTGAGTAGTGATGGCGTAAACCTGCCCATGGGTCCTTAACGTCTTGGCCTGTAAGCCCTGTTATTGGCCTTGGCCCATGCCCTGACCTATTTGGCCTGATTGCGAAGTCTTCGCTTGTAAAGTGGTAGAGACCTGTGCAATACCCTGGAACTGGAACTGACTTCCCTGGCATATAGTAGGGTGGGGAGGAATGAAGAATGTATGTGGATGTCCCACCGATAATTGGGACTGCGATGCCCCATAGCTCTGGGATCCTTACCTCTGAGGACAATCTTGTTTTATATGACCCAACTTGAAAGTCCTCTAGCCCACCTAATAACTGGTCTTAGAAATTATCCCGCCTTGGGAGAATTGACCTTGGCCCTGGCCTTGGTAGTCGCGACCTTGTCCTTGATACCCTTGTGGGATAGAAGTCTTCTACTTTTTTCCCAAACTAGAAGAAAAAGATTGACCCTTCTTCTTCTTGTCCTTAGTACCTGCCTTTCATATACCCCTCGTGTCTTCCACCTCGCTCCCAATGGCAATGGCCGTCTCGACCATTGAGTCCAAATCTTGTAGGCAGTGACCCACAATCTTTCCCTGGATGCACAACTTTAGACCATCATCGAACCTCCTCACTTTGGCCAAATTTGTGGCCACATAATCATTGGAAAAATGGGTTAACTCGGTGAACTTAGTCACGTATTCCCTCACTTTCATAGTCTTCTACTTCAAATCTACGAATTCCCTGGATTTTGCTTGACGAACAGCCAACGAAAAGTACTTGATAGTGAAGAGCTCGCGAAACTCTCCCTATATCATTACCTCTAGGTTCTTTGAGTCCTTTGCCCAATCCTACTATAAATGGGTACCTACCTCAAGCTGGAACGTGGCTAACCTTATCTTAGTGGCATCAGACGTGACCTCCATTTCCTCTAAGTTCTTATCAACTTGTTGGAACCAAAGGTCGGTCACCATCGAATCCGCTCCTCCCATAAAAGTAAGTGTCTCGTATGCCTTAAAATTTTGGAGGTTACTTGAGCCCGCTTGGCCCACGTTGACACTAGCTTGTGCAAAGGTAGTCGGCATTGTGCCTATAGCCTCCATAAATGCTTATTAGTCAAAGGTCGATGGTGTTTAGATGTTGTTTTGCCCACCCCTTCTACTGTTTCGGTGTCCTTTTCCTCTATCTGTCATCTACACACATGTCAAATAGCAATAGAGTACTAACTTAATGTCCCAAGGTACGGATCAAATTCAAAAAATTGAGTTTCTTCTCATTGTCTCGCTAGTAGGGTGTGTGTCACCCACTAGTAGACACCTTAACCTTGAACCTTCTCCTTCTCTCTTTTTCCAACCTCCAAGGTTATGTTTTCTAATCCTAGTGTCTCATTTCCATATACATTTAATCTTGCATATAATTCAAATAGCACGTAGCACGTTGCATCTAACATTTAAAGCACATAACATGTATTCTATAATCAATGTAATGGATGCAATGACCTAGACTTATGCCCTCCAAGCCCTAGGTAATTCGAGAATCTAGGCTCTGATACCAAGCTATGACACCACTAAAACTGAGGGTAATTTCTCAACTCGTTAATCACTCATCAACCCACAAAAATACCCGAATATGCATATAACCCAACACCACGTCACCATATCCCCACGTCCCATTCATCGAGATCGTAGCCCACATAGAGTTTGGCCAGATTCTCTCTTGTACTAGAGCACTCCCAACACATAACTTGTATGCATATTAATCACATAACTGTTTCAAGGTCCCATATCCATCAATATTACTCCATTTACATCATTTGAACAAAAGGGCTCAAGGCCCAAATGTTTGACGAAGTTATTTTAAATATTTGAAAATTTTGGAAGAGTTACTGGTAGCTCGTGTACTTTCTACCGGTAGCTGAGCCCACTACCCTCGAGTTACTGGTAGCTGTGAAATGAGCTACCAGTAGCTACCCAAAACAAAATTATGCTACCGATAGCTAATCGATGTGCTACTGATAGTATGGCCCAATTTTTCCCAATTCAATCTTTTTTCAATTTCAACTTACCCAATCTCACATAACATTTACCAAAACTCACATAGCATCAAATTTTACACAAAATATAGTCCATATGAGTTCATTTTACAATTGTATATACAACATTATAAGTCCAAAACTTATTACACAATTTGGTTTACAAAATGTAATTTAAAGCCATAATTAAGCTTTTTCTCAACAAGGTCTCATGTAGGGGTGTCAATCGTGTCGGGTTAAATGATAACGTGTCGGGTTTAACAGATGAAGGGTGAAAAATATGTAAACTCATACACGACATAGTTAATAAACGGGTGAAAATCTCAACACAAATACGAACCGTTTAATAAACGGATAACACGACATAGCTCGTCTAACCCGTTTAATTTTAAAAAAATTATATCAACAAATTTTAATACTTCACTTTTTTTATTGCCACTGTATTTTTGAAAAAAAAAAAAGAAAAATTTTCCGCTAAATCTCACATGAGAGTCAGACTTGAATGCTGAAAAAAAAGAGGAAGAGACCACTACCTTTTATAAGCAAGTCAGCCTCCCATCTCCCCTCATTTGTCTATGTGGGACAAATAGGCCACTGTCTTTTGCTCCTTTACTCTCTTTTTTTTTTTGTTGAAAAGGCCTCTACCTTTTGCTTCTTTACTTTTTTTTTTGTATTGATTTATTTACTTCTTTTTTTTGGCTAATATTTTAACATAATTATTAATTTACTATTATATTAATTTTATTTAAATGGGTAAACGTGTGATAAATAGGTTGACAGGTCTCATCCGAACACGACCCGTTCATTAAACTTGTTTGGCGGGTTAACTCATTTACCACACAAACCCGTTAAGATCCACCCAAAACCGCTTAATTCATGTTATGTCGAATTTTAACAGGCCTAGCCCCATGTGAGGGCCATCTACTGGCGTTTGTCCCGTACTTGAAATATTATTCGCATAAATGGTGAGTTATGCTAAATAAGGTATCTCTTAAAGAGGCCCCAACTAAGATGCATACAAATAGTTTACCATACAATTCAACAGTCAACAAACATCTATTCAAGAATATACAATTCAATAATGAATGTCACATTGCTATGTCATGTCATGAGGTGAGACTCAACACATGCAACGCAACCCGAACGCTCCACCGGCTCCTATAACACTTGCAGTGTCACACGTGTAAATCTAGGCTTTTCAAGCCCTCACCATTGATGCAACACATCCTATGACAATTTATCAAATAAACCATGTGTCTTTATTGGATATGTGACTTCCTAGAGTTGCACCAACAGTCCACAACACAGACACGAATTTGGGTATCTCACCTCTGATTTCACATACAACAACACATTTTTTTGGACTTTTACAATCGGCAGTGACCAGTAGTCGGGTCTTGCACCCGAGAGAGAATTTAGCCATTCTTGCTATACTCGATAAAAATTTTCCATGCAACTTGTACCACTTATGTAAAACCTGGGCTAATTTGAACTTTTGTGCATAAGGGCAAAATAGTCATTTATCATCCGAATGCTTATTTGAGATACTCATTCTCTAGACCTCGGATGAGGAAAAGGATTTTTCCATTGGATTCGTATCGCGAAATCTAGTTACGTAGGTAAATTTCATCGAATTCTGAGATAGTCGGACTTTTCACGTTTTTCTAGTCGACGAGCGTCCAGTGACCCCAAAAATAATTTTTTATTAAAAATTTTGAAATTTAAAAAATAATTTAAATAAAATTCATACAAAAATATTTAAGCTTGAATCGGAGAGAAAATTAATCGTTTCGGGGCGAAAACGGACCCGGGATAAAAGGGGGCGTGTGGCGAAATTTGGGCCAAGCATTAAAATATATAAATATGGGCTAAAAAGCTGATTTTTTGGAAAGGGTTTCTGCTGGGTTGGCTAGTTCTGGACGTTGGAGTTGAATAGAGAGAAAAGAGAGAAAAGCTAGGGTTCTTTAGCTTTATTCTTAAGATCTAGGGCCAAGCTTTGGTCGAATCAACTTGGACCAAGAACAAAAAGTGTTCTCCTCTATGTGGGCTACAAGACCATACCAAAAATCGAAGGTTTCACCGAAGATCCAAAAGGGGGACTTTGGAGAAATCAAAGCTTTGGACTTGAATCTTGTTCTTGAAGTTTTCTACGGGTATTTTACGCTTCAAAAGGTAGGGTTTTTCTTACTTGGGTCTATTCCAAGCCTATGATGTCCATAGAATAAGGTTTGGGTATGTATTTATAGGTATGTGGACTTATATGTATAGATAGTTAAGAAAGTGAGAAATGAGTCTAGAGATGACTTAAACTACTTTCTTGAGTGAATTTGATATGTTGGAGTTACTTAAATAATTCCTTGATGTTTGATGTTATGTGATCTATGTTATGTGATTGCATAACTTGGGTGCCCTTAAGGTGTTTGACTAAATACCTAAGTGAAAATTAAGCATATTTTGCATAGTTTATGTGTAGCATGCTTGGACGTTGTATTAAGGAAATTGTGAATTTTTACATATTTTGATATATTGACATTATGACAAAGCATGGTATTTGTATATTTATAACATAATTTACCATGGACATTTTGAAATATGTTGAGATTGTTCGTATGGCATACATTACATATTAAACATATGGTTGACATATTGCTCATTTGGCATCATTGCATTTGGAGCATGAACATAGCATCACATTCATTGGCATGGAGCATGAGTGTGGATGTGTGGAATTTGGGTAAATCAACACCTAGCTTGGTGTTTGATCGTGTGTAGACTCGGGAAAAAGGGGATCAATGATCTTTTTTTGGAGTTGCACGTTGCATTGCATAAGGAAAACTTGTGTTGGGTAAAGCAAGAAGGGGCATGGCAACTTCCTTGGGTGAAAAACCCTAAACCACCTGGTTTACACACTTTCCCTGCGGTGCAATTCCGGAAAAGTGTTAGGCCCACGGAGCTTGCGGTGTGACTTTGGAAAATCCGTTGCCCAAAAGAAAACACAAGGGTTTTGTGATAAAAACACCCATTCAATGGGTAGACTCCTAATAATGATTGAATTTTCTAAAAATATATGGTTTGTTATTCAAAACGATCATTAAAAAGATTTTTTCGTCAATAGATGGGTTGCATTACACTTTGACATTTCATTGTGTGGCGTGAGTCGGGGAGGACTCGAGAAAATCTGCATGAGTGAGTCGCATCTCATTTCATGGCACGGTATTGTTACATTCCAGCATTGAATGCATGTTCTTGTACGGAATGGTGAAGGTGTGTGTAAATTATTACATGTGTGCATTCCATGTGCATCTAGGTGGGGAGTAGCCTCTGTAGCAATTATTCTACTGAGCGTGGCTCACCCTATATGGGAAAATATTTTAGGTGGGGGTTATACACCGGTGGACGGCTCGTATTCAGGGCCCCAAGAATGAAGAAAGCCGACTTGTGGCTTTTAATCAAATTTTTGTAAAACTAGACTTGTAATTAAACTTTTGCATGTAATCTATGTAAAAGGATTGAAGTTTGAACTTATATTAACCATGTTGGTGCATAGGTGTGAGGTGTTGATAAGTCATAGTGGTGCATGGCAGTGTTCCACTTTTACATGACAGTGTTACACTTTCATACGCCATGTTACACTTTTATGTGGTAGTGTTACACTTTTATACGTCATGTTACACTTTTACATGGCAGTGTTACACTTTCATACGCCATGTTACAGTTTTATGTGGTAGTGTTACACTTTTAGTGTTACACTTTTATACGCCATGTTACACTTTTACATGGCAGTGTTATACTTTCATACGCCATGCTACAGTTTTATGTGGTAGTGTTACACTTTTAGTGTTACACTTTTATACGCCATATTACACTTTTACATGGTAGTGTTACACTTTCATACGCCATGTTACACTTTTATGTGGTAGCGTTACACTTTTAGTGTTACACTTTTATACGCCATGTAACACTTTTATATGACTGTGTTACACTTTTATACGCCCTGTTTCACTTTTATATGGCCATGTTACACTTTTATGCGTCATGTCACACTTAATACATTGACATAGAAATTCCTGTTCTGGGGGCGTCAAAAGTATGGATTAATGGACCCAGTGTGGTCAGTGGTTTATATTGGTTTTAAAATTGCACAGGTTGTGTTCTGGGTAGAGTTCTCTAGACAAAGGAGACTCTGCCCAAAATTTTGTTAAATTAAGGACTCCGGTAAATGGAGCATAACGGTGTGTTATCGAGTTCTTCGGTATACACGGGCATTCCGTGGGTTGATGGGTAATCAACAGACCCCCGGATTTTGGGGTGTCACAACTTAGTTGGACCTTGGTCCAACTCTCCCGAGTCAACTTATTATCC
>CM042191.1:13271950-13359788 GCA_023539305.1 Ilex asprella
TGTATAAG
The DNA here is from genome assembly GCA_023539305.1 of Ilex asprella. NCBI lineage: Eukaryota > Viridiplantae > Streptophyta > Magnoliopsida > Aquifoliales > Aquifoliaceae > Ilex > Ilex asprella. Next base: position 13,271,959 of record CM042191.1, read on the forward strand.
AGACAGGGTCGGGTGATTGTTGGTGGTGATTTTGGGTAAGATACCAAACATATTTTTTATTTTTGTTTTCATAATTTTTTAAATATCAATGACTACCAAATATGTTTTATAATTTTTAATTTTTATAAAAAAAATTAATTTTTTTTATTTTTTTTATAAACAAAATATTACCAAACGCACCCTTAGGTTATTATCATGGTTTATGCAAATACCGAGGTAAGGCTTATTGTTATTTTCATTCCATCTTTTTTACGTTTTATACTTCTTACATGATTCAATGAACTACTAAGCAGGTTTTTATGTAAAAAGTGGGAGATTAGATATAGACAGGTTAAGTCTCGGCATGTTCAACACTTTTAATTCGGAGCTATGTTTTTCATTAAATCATAAGCATTCCGATCAATTATCAAAGTAAACTTTTGAACAATTGTATACCTTCAGGGTTGCTAGGATAATTGGGTGTGGTATGGTGCATATACCTTTCGGTAAACCTAACAATTGTTGTGTTATGTTTTTATATTAAATATCTTCCAATTAACTTACATTTAATGTGGGAGTGAATTGTAATATGGCAGCAATATCATACATTCAAGCAATGACATGCATGTCCCACTCCCCAAACTAAAGAGTGAACTTTTCCATTTATTGCAATCTATTTTCGTATCCCTAAGTTCACCCCACAATCCACTGTTTCACAATCTTTCTCTACGTTTCGTTCTCTCTTTTTTTTTGTTCAAGTTTCTAACAAATAATTTCCGGTAGAACCGACTTCGGACTTCACTGAGAATATTACAACTTGACCACTTACACTTAGATGTATACGATAAAGATCAAGTCACAAACTAGGGAATTCAATACTCTTAATTTAGCTATATTTTTTGATCCAATCCCAAGTACAAAGATGGAAAGTCTTGACCTTTTCCTTCTTAAACTGTAATCAAATTGGTTTAGAAGATTATCAGAAAATATTCTTTGGGTTTACATATCTCCAAGTTATTAGTAGAATCCTATTTTAGCGATGGAAATTATGAGAAGCCTTGTGATTAGTGATGGTTGAGGTAGTCACGCACACACACACACACACTAACCAGAATCAATGACCAAAGGCAAGAAAAGAACCAAAGCCCAAATCCCATCAAACAGTCGATTAACTACTTCATTTCCTACCGTCCATGTACGCGAATAGTCTATATGTAAAAACAAGGGCGGAGACAGGATTTTTGTTTATCCTGGGCTAAACTAAGCATTCATACGACTAACGAAATACAAATGTAAACTCATAAACATATATTTAATAATACTAATGTAAACTCATAAACACTTACTAATGAAATTGGACTCTTCTATCCTTCCTAGAACAATAGGCATCTATTATTGAATATGTACCGATTACTTCCGTTATTTCTCTTTTAATGTAGACAACTAACGAATCAGTCAAATACTCATCTTCCATTTTTTTACGAAGAGTTCTTTTGACATGTTTCATGGCTGAAAATGTTCCTTCTGAAACTGCCGTAAAAACGGGAAGAGTTAAAATAAGACGAATCAACCTATCAATCAAATTGTAGGACTCTACCTTATTTATTTCTACTAAATCATGACATAATTCTGAAATTGTAGACATACTTTGAAACCTGTCATGGTGAACTACATCAAATTGATAATGATCCAGTTGACATTTCAAATGATGCATGTCTTGTCTATTAAAATCAGTTGCATAAAACTTCTTAGCAAGTAAACAAATGCGATCAGGATTGAAATATTTTAAGTTATCCCGAGGATCTAAAGCAGAGCTGAGCATAAGCAACTTCATTGTCTCTTCGTTGAATCTACTATGTAACTCTTCCAACTGATGATCAATCGTAGCATTAAATAAGTCAATGTGATAGTGATGATCAACTGAAATGTTATCATTCTGTTTACATGAACGTTTTGCCCCTTTGTACTGAGTGCTCATATCAGGTATATCGACATCAAATTTCATGCAAACTAATTTCACATGGTCAAGAAGATAATCAAAACCTTCTGCTCGCAAGGTTTGAAGCAATGATTTTGTCGATGAGACTAAATTCATTGCATTCAAAATATTTAATGATTTATGCTGCAATACCCAACAAAGCATATCCGTAATCCCCATAATCTTGTGCATAAGATGCAATATGAATATGAAATCGAAGGACTTCATTGCCGTTAAAGAACCACCATTTTCCCCACGAATTGTATTTGAAGATCCTTCGTTAACCATACATTCAAATACACTAATGATAGCATCATACATATCTATCAGACCGCAAATGAATTCAAAATGTGATCTCCAATGAGTAGTACCAGCTTGATGCAAAGTACCCATCTGATTAGCCCCTTTACCAGTCTCTTGTTCACCACTAGCTATCCCCTTTTCAATCTCAATTGCTTGGGCAGATCGCAATTTTGTATGACGTTTAGGAGAAGCACTAATAAGATTGGCAATGCATGTCAATTTGAAAAAGAATTTTCATATTGAATTCTCATCTTTAGCAGTTGCAACTAATGCAAGTTGTAAACGATGATCAAAGTAATGAACATAGTATGCATACTCACAATTATTGCGAAACAAAGCTTGCAATCCATTAAATGCACCACGCATGTTGCTAGCACCATCATATCCCTAACCTCGTAAATCTCGAATGTGCAAATTGTGTCGAGTAAGAACTTTTGATATTTTCTTCTTAAGAGTTAAAGAAGTGGTATCTTTAACATGCACAATCTCAAAAAATCTCTCCTGCAAAAAACCTTTAACATCAACAAATCTCAGAACAATTGACATATGTTATTTATTTGATGCATCCTTTGCTTCATCAACCAAAATATAAAACTTGGCATTTTCAACTTCTTCACGGATTTTTTTTCTTACTTTAGTAGCTAGAATATGCAAAATATTTTTTTGGATCATAAGAGACGTATACTTTGCATTTCCTTGAGCTTTTTTTAAGACAACATCATTTATCTCAACATTCAACTTTGCCATCAAACTAATCATCCTAATTAGATTACCACGGTTCTTTAATAGTAAAGATTCATCACGAACTCTCAAGGCACATCCTTGTAAAGTAAGTCATTGAACATTATCAATGGTAGCCTTAAGACGCAATCGATTTCTCTTTATTTCTTCTGAACTTTGAACATTCATAACTTTATCAATGTGTACTGATATATTCTTCAACGACTCAACATTTTTCACAACATTATTGTGTGTGGAAGCAGGACCTCCCATATGTGACAAGAAAACACATTTGACTCCATTATTCATTCTCTTCTAGCTACTAAAACCATCAACGGTAAATGCAGAATGTAGAGGTTCACGACCTTGAAAAACAAAGCACGAAAAACAAAATGGCGCATCTTTTGAAATAGAATACTCTAGCCATGTAAATTTTTTGTACCAACTTTCTTGAAATCTTCGATTTTGAACTCCAGTTTTAGTCATCGGATACTCAGCCAAGATAGGTTGATTTGGTTCCCACTTTATATAAGCACGTCTAACTTCATCTTGATTATAAGCATGATGTTTTCATATCGGAATACGCAATGCGGGATCTCGTTCAAGTTCATTCTCATCAAAAGGAATCCTTGGAGCTTTTGTTTGAGGTTGAGAACCTTGAGGTTCAACAGCCGTAAGAATCATAGGAACATCAACACTTGTTGATGTTTCTACTGGACTCAAAGGTTCAAGACTAGAATTTTATGTTTCTTCTCCACTTTTCTTTTTGAAGAATTAAAAAATTATTTTTGCTCTTTTTCGTTCTTGATTTTTCATCCTAATAAAGTAGAGAAGGGTCAAAAATTAGAAAAATAAACTAGAGAAACAAATATCACTTATTAAACATATCATACTCAAATTTTATATTACCAATACACCATAGTGATGTCAGTTGAGTAGTAGTACAAGAGGAATACCCCCTTTATGAGTGCTTAGAGTTGGAGAATTGGATTCTTACTAGTAATGGTTCCTAGGGAATGAAAAGGTGGGATTAGGAATGTAAGCACGTCTAACTTCATTTTGATTATAAGCAGGAATGTAATTCGTCTAGAACTAATGATTAAGTGGTTAGATTTGCCAACTCTAAATGACCAGTTTCAGTCTTATGAATAAATTGGGGTTTAATTGCTCTTTGATTATGGTTTCAATCTTAACATCTTCAGTTTCCAAATTTTGTTCCATTGGAGTAAAAAATTACATGACAGATGAATTTCTAAAAGAGAATGGATGCAACAAGAGCATCTTTATTTTTCCAAAAGGGACCCTATATTAATCTATAGGATATGAAGACGCATGGATTGACAAGTCAAAGATCTACACTTTCCAAATAAAAAATTAGTGACGCTTCCCAACCATTTACAATCAGATGTGTAATTACATTATAAAACAAAAATAATATAACCACAAAGATTATCAGAATTACCAACAATAACAAAGAATTTCAAATATTAGTAAACATAATGTGTGATCAGACATAGAAATATACATATTGTAAGTCCGTAAGTTGAGAATGCAAGTCACAAAAAACTTTGGACAGCTCAAGTCAATTTAATCCATTACTGAAAATTAATATTCAGCAAGTGTGTAGTATCTTCATATTTTATTAAAACACAATATCCTGTTAAGAATGAAAAATCTAGTATCAATTTTAACATAATTTCATTTATCCTGTTAAGAATGAAAAATCTGGTGAAACCAATTCATATGTATTGTATCCTGTTAAGAATGAAAAACCCCCAAATTTGAGCTCAATTAATATTCAACAAGTGTGTAGTATCTTCATATTTTATTAAAACACAATATCATCTTAAGAATGAAAAATCTAGTAAGTGTATATATAAATAAAGAATCAAAGATATTCTTAAATGAATTTGAATTTCACCTAATTGTCTATCTTGAACAAATACTAAATTGAAAAAAACTCCTCCAAGACCATATTTTTTTTCCCAACTATCTTCACAAATTGGACACAGTAATCATCCCAAAGAATACAAATGTGTATGCTCACATAGATCTCCAGTTGCAAAAAAAGATGTATATCAGCTCATCCCATAAACATGTCCACATGTAAAAACACCAAATGCATAAATAGATAATTGAAGCTTAATCAAGCGTTTTTAATCAATGAGAAGCAATGAGAAGTTTACCGTAGACAAGGGCAGAGCCAAGGAAAAGATAAGAAACAATAATAGTATCCTACGCCGTCACCACCAAGCTCTACACAACTCTTCTCAATCACTGGTGACCGGTGGTGTTGGGGATCTAAGTCAGGGACTGAAGCCAGAGAAGATGTTGAAAAATATTTTTTGATCCTCATAGATGTGGCCTGTGTGATATATCTGTAGTCTGTAGAGATTAGACATGCCTGTGTTGCACCGTTGCTTGTTTGTAAATTTGGGGAAGGGACTCGCCTGAAAGAGAAGGAGAAGTTTTGCAGGTTTGGATGGGACTCATCTGATTTGGGGAAGTTTTGCAGTGGGTTGGGCTGGGTTAGTTAGGTTGGGTTGGGTTGGATGAATTTTTTTTTTTTTTGGGGAGTGGGCTGGTTCTTAGTAGTAACTTTTTTTTTTTTATTCTAGGCTTCAGCCCACCTTAGCCCACTAATAGATCCGTCCTTGTGTAAAAACTAATGGATTTTGTAAAATCCGAAAATTATTTTGAAATTACTTATGATACCTTTTCAATAAGTAGAAGTTTAAAAAACCATTATATATGATATGAAATTTGAAGAAAAGTGATTGACAATTCGATTGTACAATATTTTATACTTAAATTGGTTCACGTGCAACACACTTATTCACTAACTAGTAAAAATAAATATCAACATAAGAAATATATTGACATGGTGATAGGTACCTATATGTACAATAAGACAACTCTCTATTGAAGACATCCATATATCACCAAACTCCTTGGACATTGAAAACTTCCAGTTACATCTATATCACGCACTCAAACCAAGTATGAACAAATAAAATATAATTCATCAAAATTACAAAGAACATAAAGAACTCAACATAACCTAGTGAAAGATTTTAAGCAAGAGTTTTGCAATTTAAAGATATTTTCCACTCTAAATTGTTAAGAAAAGTATGAAATTTAAACAAATTCTTTGTGATTAATGATGAATATGCAATTTACAAGCACCAAGGTCCCAATACTATTGTGCCTATGCTACAGTGCTTGAGACAATTTTGGTGTCTTAAATGATAGTAACAATACTGGTGATGATCCTTTTAAGGATGAAACTTGAAGGAAGTTGAGGGAAATCTTGAACCAGAAGAACAAGATGATCAACACCCTTCTTCCCCCATAATGCCACAGAGATCATGTTTGTGTCATTTCTTTCCACTAAACTCCCCATTATCATGCTAAGTAAGTATTTGCACAAGAAACAAACATTACCTTGGTGCTAGCAATCTATGCATTAAATATTTACTACTATTAGTAGTTTTATAGGAGAATTTTAATATTTTATTTATTTTAGAATATATTACTTGTTTGAATTTTAAAATTTGTTAATATCGGAACTCCATAATAGTATAAAAAAAATAATGTAACAAATACACTGTAACAAAGATAGTGTACCAATACATTGTAACAAAAATAGTGTTCAATAGTTTTGTATATGTAATAACAAATTCAAAACGGAGATAAACTGTTTTGAATGAAATTATATAAAAACATATGTTTAACAAAATGTAATAGTACAATATTTTGTATAAATGACTTGTTATATTATTGTTACACTATTAAACTGTTACCTTGTTCGGATATTAATATAATTTAAAAATAAAACTATTTAAAAAAAAAACGCATGAATCAACATATAAATATGGAATATTAAAGTTCTCACATAAAATTAGGAGATATTTAATGCACTATTTTCTAAAAAAAATACACATGGATCAATGGAGGACAAAAATTTTAAATTAGTATCAAATACACATGGATCAATACGCATGAATTCAAATAATGTACTTTGATACAAATAAGTATCAAAATTAAGGATGTAATTATTCGACATTTTTTTGTATATTTTTTTACAATTAAGTCTAATTTAGTGTACCCCGTTCCAAAATTTTCTTATTAAAATTTTAATTCTTAACAATATAAACTAAACGTTTAAAATTTTACAAAGAATAAAATGATGTTAGAAGGAAAATCTACAATATAGATTAGTAAATTTCTAAAGCATAGAGCACAATGAAGAAGGGACTTTTTTAGAATATTTATCTTACAGCTTATTTTTTAATATTTTTAATTATATATATTTGCCTATTTATAATAACATTTTAACTATATTATTTTTTTAACAAATTTAAATATTTTAAACACAACAAATAATTTAATCAAACCCAAACCCAGGAGTACATCCTCCCTGCGTCCCCACTGTCCAATCAAAATCACGCTTTATCTTCCCTCAATGCTTCAACGCATGCCCGTTCAACAGCGAACTGTGTCACATAAACCCCAAAGCCACAGTTCAAAGAAGCGTCTTCGTACTCTCTAGTATTCTTCCCCAAGCATCCTCTACCACCGCCACCGCTAGGGTTTCGGTGGGGCCTCCAATCTTCATCAACAAGGTAGCACATTTATTGTCTTGCTCTGTATAGATTCATGTTCGTTGTATAAGCTTTAGGGTATTGGTATTGTGGTGCAGTGAAGTGTGATTGGTGAATGGCGGGAGGTGGTTCAGCTGCGAAGGGGAATACTGGCGGCGTAAGAATCGTCGTCGCCGGCGATAAAGGCACCGGAAAGTCGAGCTTGATAGTGACGGCCGCCACCGAGAGTTTTCCGATCAGTGCCCCTCCGTCATTGCCGCCAACGAGGTTGCCCGAAGATATTTATCCGGACCGAGTTCCCGTCACTGTCATCGATACATCGTCTAGGTCATTACTCGCTCTCTCTCTCTCTCTCTATATATATATATATATATATATTTATATATTTATCGACAGACACACATACGTGTCCATGTCTGTATATTTGTATCCGTGTTTGTTTGAGCGTCTGATTAGATATTGAAATATTCGAGTTGTATGTGTATATTGGAATGTGCCATTTATACATTTGTAGTTTTTAGCGTATTTCACTTCAATGGTTAGATATTCAAATATGTCACTTCAATCCTGCGTTTTTTTGTATGTATGTGCATGTGATTATGAAAGAGTGCGTGTAGATATTGACTCATTTCCGTTTAATGTTGTATCTTTCTTTCTGTCTATCTCTCCACCTGTGCGCCCAGCTGTTAGAAGAAAACAAACATATTTCTATTCAAATTTGCATGTGTGTGGGTCTGTGTCGAAATAACAACATATTTCAGTTCAATTGTGAGTACTGCTTTACTTTTTCCTCCTTTATGAACCAAGGGAAATGAATGAGTTGTGCTTTTGTATTTGTTGCTCTTTATGAGTGCATAATATATATTTTTTAATGTTTTCCTTTCTAGTACCAGCCATTCTTGTCTTGGAGATTTACCCAAACTAATTCAACCTCTGTATTCAAGCCCATGCTATGTGTTTCTATGCGTAGGAATGCAACACATTTACTTCAAAGTAACTTATTTTTGTGCGTAGTAAGAACGAGCAGACATGTTTATGTATTTGTGTAAGAAGTATATGCTGTCTGTATATGGTTACCTGCATTTTGTTTTATTGTTAACAATTTTTTTGTGCAACAATTTAGAGAACTTATATCAGTTCAAATTTGGTTATTTTTTGTGATGTTTTTTCCCATTCAGCTTGGAGAATAGAGGTAAGCTAGCTGAAGAGCTGAAGCGAGCCGATGCAGTAGTGCTGACTTATGCGTGTGACCAGCCAGAAACTCTTGATCGATTGAGTACTTTTTGGCTTCTTGAACTCAGGCGTTTAGAGGTTGGTATTAGAATGATCGCTAAGCAGGTTGGAAGTGGTTTTACTGCTTATGGAAGCAACATTTTGCTTTGGTTATTGCTTCAAAAAGCAGGAAAGTTGTTTGTGAATTGCACAAGCTACTTTTTTTTGATTGGTGATTGATTTTGTCTTTTTATGTTGTTTTGGATGTTCATGTGAACTGTGTTTAATTGGGCAGGTAAAGGTGCCAGTTATTGTGGTAGGTTGTAAGTTAGATTTGAGGGATGAACAACATCCAGTTAGCTTGGAGCAGGTGATGTCACCGATAATGCAACAGTTTCGTGAGATCGAAACTTGTATCGAGTGTTCCGCCTTTAAACATATTCAGGTAAGACTTCATTGCTGTTGAGTAATTAGTATCGTGACCAGTATATGATTTGATTAATGCTAGCAGTAGCATCTGTTGCATTATTGGACACCCTAGGTTTTCCTATTTACAGAGCTAATAACATCAGAAATTACTTTAACAAGTATGTAATGGATGGCCGTTTTGTTTAGAATGTGGTTCCTTTTTACATATTTGGGATACGGAATCGCTGTGTCACGGACCATTATGTACATTTTATGACTTAAGTTTTTTAGGCTTATTATCGAACAATGTTTAAGGGGTTTGGTTCTATGGGTCATGGATCTGCTGAATGACTTATAATTGTGGTTTTAAAGCAACCCCTTAGGGTTTTATATTAACATTTGGGTTGTCAAAAGTAAATTATCAGTATTCTCTATTTTCAGATCCCCGAGGTTTTCTACTATGCACAAAAGGCAGTGCTTCATCCGACAGCTCCACTATTTGATCAGGAAGCACAAACTTTGAAGCCTCGATGTGTGAGAGCTTTAAAACGAATATTTATCCTCTGTGATCATGATAGGGATGGTGCCCTCAGCGATGCAGAGTTGAATGATTTTCAGGTATCTTTTTTTTTGTGCATTCTTTGCTATGGTTCGGGTTAATTGGTTGGAGAGGAATGTGAGAATTTTCAAAGGCAAGTGCGAAGAGATTTAAGGATTGTGGGACCGGCTTTATTTTTTTGCCTCTTTTTGGGCTTCGGTATCTAAGGACTTTGAGAATGTTCCCCTTTTTTTATGTTTACACAAGCTTGACAACTTCGTATGGAATGTAGTTTGACTTCTTCCCTGTTGTATTTTTCGTTTGGACTTGTTTTTGGCCTGTACGACTTGACTGACTACCTCTTTCCTTTTACTTGTTTTTCTATCTGTTTTTATGGTTTTTATTAGTGATGTTATTGTTTCCTATCGAAAAAATGACATTGACACCCTTAAGTTAAGTGTAAATACACTCCATTCTTGAGGTTTGTGGTTAACTATAGTCAAGCCCTCTATGTTAGTTGGCTAACTATGCTTTGAATACATTTCATAAAATTCCTACTGTGCCCTTGTAAAATTTTAGAAATAAAAATTTGTGAGAATTTTAAAAAGGAAAATTATGGAAATTAAAAAATTTTAGAAGTAAAAAAAATAAAGATTGTCCCTCTCCTTGTTCCCTTCTATTTTAACAAAAGAGGTGAAGGTACTCCATTTTACCGGGCTTTTCCTATGGAAGAAAAAGAACTCCCCGTGATAGGGAACTTGTTTCATGGGACCACCTAAAAAGACTCTGATATTAAAATAACTATGTAACTTAATAAAGGACTATGATAGAAAATCGTTAGGCCCTTTTAAACCCTCTTTAGCAGACTATGAGCAATTCAAGTGGGCTTGATTTAGATTGTTAGATCAGGGGTTTAAAAATAAGGCTCATTTTAAAGACATAATGTATGGTCAAGGTGGAATCTCTAATTCTGAGGCATGTCAGTAGGTAAGGCTTTCCAAATTACAATCCACTACTTCTCCTTGTCTTTCTAATCAACTTCAGTTTATCACATGCATTCAACTAGGGGAGTCAGGAATAGAATATAGTAAGGGGACTAGGGGAGTGTGATTATTGCTTCAGTTCAAGCCTTTTGTTTGAGAGAGAGTGTTAATGTAATAGTCAAAGATGGTCAAGAGGGGTTTTTCTTGGTCTCTTTCTGTTGATAATGGTTTTAATGGGTTAGGGAAATTACTCGGTTCACGTCTATTAGTGGAACAGGAGGAGGATGGTAATTCATTGATGTGTATTGGGTATGAACATGCTACAGGGGATTTAGTACTTACTGATCCTTTAGCTTAGCCCATTGAGAATATTGATTGTCTTCACCAAGAGAAATTTCCTTTTATCCTAGAGGTGTGGAGGCGGTGTGAAGAGGATACCTATGGGGAGGATGGGTTCCTTTCTAATGTAGAGAAGTGGACTATTCCAAAGAAATTTTGGAGAAAATGATTTTTTTTTTGGTTCACAGTAAAAGAAAAAGTACGAATCAAGGGAGAGGAAAAGCTGAGAAAAAAAATAAACGAATAAGGGAACTTAAAAGTTAACGTTCGGGAGTCAATTATGAAGGTGGTATGTCTAGAAGGAATGGTGAGAAAGTAATGAGTTCTTTATGAAGATTATCAGCAAGAATGTGAAAGGGTTGGGTTCTAAGGAGAAGAGAAGATCAATCAAAGAAGTGGTGGCAAGAGAATGGCTGAATCTGGTTATTTTGCAAGAGACTAAAAGATGAAAAATTAGTACTACAAAATTGGATGATGAAAATTAGTACTACAAAATGGAATATTTTTTAAAGTAAAAGTTATAGAAGTCATTGATTATTGAATCATGGATGTTAATGTTGAATGTGTATCGGTATATCTAATATTATACTTTTTATGCAATGATATCATGATGTAAATTTTAGAATTAGGGAAATGATGAATTAAAAGATTATTATGATAATATTTTTATTTTATCACATTATTTTACATAAATATATATGTAATAAATGTTATTTAACGTATCGCTAACGTGTGCGTGTCCTACTGTTTTGAAAAATTTTGTGTCGGCATATCCGTGTCGTATCCGTGTTGTATCCGTGTTTGTGCTTCTTAGATGGGAGCGTATAGTTCGGATTATACCAAGGTGAGAAGATGATTGTGAAAGGAATTGACGAGTTTGTATGGTCTTTGTAGGTCTAGGTGGTGTATAGGGGGTGATTTTAATATTTTTAGGTATTTATCTAAAAAACTGAATGCCACCTTTCCTTTCTATCGAAGCCAGCCAACCATATGAAAGCATTTGATCGTCGCGGTTTAATCGGTTAGGGTCTAGCACTAGACCTGAAAATATAAGGGTTGTAATGGATCAATTAGGATAGAAATCTAAGGAACATGAACATGAACATGGACACGGACACGGGACATGTATACGACTCAACACGAACACGCCGATACGACATTTCTGAAAAAGTAGGACATAGACACGTTGGGGACATGCTACAAAAAATTGTATTTTATATATAACATTATATAATTTATTGTAAATATAGTGATAATGATATACAATTCATAAAAGATTCGGTATTTTGTGATAATAAAATCTTATGTCTAGTCATCTGTGTGAATTTTTATACTAAAGCATCCTCAAAATAGTCAATAATCATCAATTTTTTTTGTAGACAATGTATACATAATATATAATTTAAATAATTACTCTTATTTTCTCAATTGCTCTTTTTAAAAATATTTATGCATCATTTATTCTTATTATTATATAATTTATATTTGGAGTATAACTTTAACATATCTAGTGTTAGTAATTATATGTTCTCAAATTTGTAAGTTTTGTTAATCACATTTCAACGCATGTTTATTGTTTAATACTAGATACGTTTTAAAGAAGTGTCGGACACGTCACTAAAGAAGTGTCGGACACGTCACTAAAGAAGTTTCGGACACGTGCCCGAAATTAAAATTTTATTATTTAATTATGGACACAAATAAAAGAGTATCAGACACGTGTCTGAGAATGTTTGAACTTTGAAGAATGTCGGTGTCCGATATGTGTCTGACATGGATACGTCACCTTTTCGAGAGTGTCCGTGTTTCATAGATAGAAATTAAGCATTGGGTCAAACTCCTTTCATGTCAAGGTAATAGCTATGAATAGTCATCGAGGAGATGCCACTCATAGAGGTACGCACATTCAATTCCTTTCCATAGCGGAGGTTTTCACTCATTCCTATGTAGGGATTTAAAGTTTACTCGTCCCGGGGTCCCAACAAAAATGGCATGGAAACACATAAGAATTCTTAATTGAATGGAAATGAAAAATAGATGTAGCTCCAGTTCCTTCGAAAATGCTCCTTTGATCATCTTCAAGATCATCTAAATTGTATATGATACATCTTCTATGATCGAATTCAAGGATTCCAGTCAACTCAAGGATTAGAATTAGTTCAACCCAACAGTCTATGTATTGTGGTTAGTGGAGAACAACCGTTGGACTGGATTTGTTGTAAAATGGACGAGAGGGCCCCTTAGGGTCGAGGCTTCTTTATTGAAAAAAAGGGGAGGGGGGAGAGGTTCGGAAAGCCCTCACGATATTGATGGAAAATTTGGATCCCCTTTTCCTCTCACCCTCCCCCGGTTCTAGTTCAGGAAGGGTTAACACAATAATCTTACTTCAAAGCAATCTCTGGAGTTTTTCCTTATCCGAATGGGTTTTGCAAGAAAATATGATTTTATATTGAGCTCCAAATATATGTTATTGGGATAGGATGGCTCCTACTACCTCTCCCCCTAAGAATCATGGTTTTTCCCTCAAGTTCCTCCCTAACCTTAGATGGAGAAAGAAATGCTTCAGAAATAGATTCCCTCGAAGCTCACACGTCAGTTCCCCCCACCAAGAGCACTAGAGCCACAACGAGTCACCACACGGCCACCATGGCGCCCTTTGTTGGCACTAAGTTATAAAGTTGTGTTTCAAAAGTTTTATTGATGAATTATAGTTCGGCACCAAAGTAAGCTCAAGCTAAAGCTCATTTTGCTAGCTTAAGTCGTAAGTCAAGTAGTGGAGATCCAGATTGATCTGGTTCTTGTTTTAGTTTCTTTCTTGTGCACTCAACCATCCCAAGTTAGGCTCTGGACTAGGATCCACCATTAGAGGGAATGGTACCTTGGTTAAATTTTAGAGAAAACTTAGTTTGTAATAAGTTGGATAAGTTCCTATTTTCTGTAGAATGGTAGGAATGTTTTTTGAGAGTTTAGACACAAGCTTTTGTTTGGAGTGGTGTCTGATAATTACCGTATTTTGCTTGATTCATCTCAGTCCATGTTGTTTTAGGTTTGAAAATGTGTGGTTAGAACACCATTAATTTAAAGGGCATTGCCAGGATTGGTGGGAGGATGGGAGGTTTTAAATTCATGAAAAATAGGATTTTGTGGAACAAAAAGTGAAGGGATGGAATAAATAAGTGTTTTGGGGATATTGGAATCACAAAGAACCTTATCGTGGATATAATTGAGGAAATTGATAAGATGGAAGAAAGTGGTGGTGTTTGGAAGAAAATTTAAGGAGAGAGATGGGAGTTAAGGAATAAGTTTGAGAATGTGGTGTTCAAGGAAGAAATATTTGGAGACAAAAGGCAATAGTGAATTGGATAAACAAAGGGGATAATAACTCTTAAGCTTTTTGATAGAGTTGCAACTAGTAGGAAAAACAAGTTTTTTGATAAAATGGAATTGGACAATGGTATGGTTATATAAGACGAATGGATGATTGAAACAAGATTGTAGAGTTTTTCACTTAGTTACATTCATCTCAAGGGGTGAGACTGTTATTGGAGGGATTGGAAAGGAGTCTTATTGAGTAGAGTAAGGAAGGCTAGGTGTTTGGAAAGGCCCTTTAAGGAGGAAGAAGTGAGAAAGACTATTTTTGAGTGTGGGTGTGATAAGGTCCCTAGTACTTGATGGATTCACTTTAGCTATTTAACAGGATTTCTCGGACACAGTTAAAGAGGATTTAATGAGAGTTTTTAGTGAATTTTCAAGAATGGTGTGGTCAATGCAATTATCAATTCTGCCTTCATTTGCTTATTTCCAAAGAAAGAAAAGTCCAAGAAGATTAAAGACTTTTGGTCTATTAGTTTGGTGTGTGGCCTTTTACAAAAGTCTTATATTTAAGATTAAGAGAGTCTCTCAGGGATACTATTTCTGAGTGTCTAGGGGCTTTTATTAAGGATATACAAAACTTTGATGCTTCTTTCGTGACAAATAAGGTTGTGGTGGAATATAGAAATAAATATAAGGTAGATTTGCTTTTTAAGATTGATTTTGTGAAAGCATATGATCACGCGGATTGGGTTTTTTTGGACTATGTCATGGAAGTGAAACGATATGATGGAGGTGGAAAAGATGGATTCTTGGATGTTTTGCACTCTATGAATACTCGAATGAGTGGAAAAAAAAAGAGCTTAGGTAAGCTGATTGCGGCCAAACCCTACCCCTAGTCCCCATCCACTCGATTTTGCTCACATCTTCACAACGATGATTTTGATTTGTTGTTTCTACTTTGATTTTGGTTTGTTGGTTCCACTTTGATTTTGATTTTGGCGATGGTGCTTTTAAGAGAGGAATTCGTGATGGTGGATCCAGCTCCTCTTCCTCTCTCTCTCCTGTCTCTCTCAATGTTGGGTTGTGCCGATTGTGTGTGTTTTGGAGGTGGTGTTTTGGAAGTGGTGCCGTTAGAGTTGTGGGGGACAGCTATTTGGTGATGGTTGTTGTACACAGTGGTTGTTGGCCACTGTGTGGTGTATGGTGGTTTTGGATGATGATGTGGTGGCGTTGAGTTGGTTTGGCGGTAGTGAGTGTGAAGGTGGGGGTAAGGGAGGATGGGGCTGAGTGGTGGTCTGTTTGGTGGTGGAGGTTTTGTGGTAACGGTGGATGGTTGTTTGTGATGGTTAACTACTAGTGTGGCAGCGATGATGGTGGTGGTTTGGGGGAGGGTTGGTGAGACAATGAATGAGATTTAATTGAAATTTAATAACAAAACTAAAGATTTGATTTCTATTCGGTACCAAATTTGATTTAATTATTGATTTAGTTAAATTTGGGGGCAATTTTGGAAATCTGGTATATTATTTAGATGATGACACCTTTTTTTGTTAGGGTTTTCAACATCTGTTACAATCGGAGGTAACTTTTGTTGCACCTTGTGAACGTTAGGGAGTCATCATGCAATTTTTGCAATGTTAGGGGGTATTCGTGTTATTTAATCAAATGTCCTGGGGTGTGGGTGAAATTTACCCATATTTTTTTTTGGGAAGATTGGGATAAATTTTTAAATTTTAAGAATATTGTTGAGGTGTATGGATTGGTTTCAAGATTGAATATGAATATGGGTAAAAGTGTCCTTGTGAGCATTAATTCAAATCATGATATGATCAATTGAATGTCAAAACTTTTGAGATGTAAGGTGGGAGTGTGACCTTTGAAGTAATAAGGGGTGAGAATCTATTATCATCACCATGATAGTAGAAAAAGTGGGAAAAAAACTAGATGGGTGGGATATCCAAAGTGAGAAGGTTAACTCTTGCACAGTCAATTCTAGTTAGTGTTTTCACTTACTTTTTAATTTTATTTAAATTCATGGGAAAATTAGTTATGAGAATTGAAAAAATGATATGAGGCTTTTTGTGGGAAAGGAGGAAAGATCAGTTGATTAATTAGGGTGGTTTCTAGATATAGGAATAAAGGTGGTCAGTCAATTGGTAATTTAAAAGTGAGAAATATTGCTTTGGTGGGCAAGTGATTTTTGGAAGTTCCCTTTGGAATGGAATTATCTATGACATTTAGTTATCAAGAGCAAATGTGGATTACAAGCCAATTTATGGGATGCCAATAGGGTTAAGTGGGCTAGTTTTTGATCTCCATAGAAATTCATTTATCAGGTTTGGCGAGGTTTTCCAAAAATGTAAAGTCTGTAGT
The DNA here is from genome assembly GCA_023539305.1 of Ilex asprella. NCBI lineage: Eukaryota > Viridiplantae > Streptophyta > Magnoliopsida > Aquifoliales > Aquifoliaceae > Ilex > Ilex asprella. Next base: position 13,288,711 of record CM042191.1, read on the forward strand.
GGGTTATTGGGAGAAAATTCACTTTTGGAAGGATGTTTGGGTGAGAGAGTCTTCCCATTCATATCTGTTTTCTCATTTCTATCATTTGTCCTCCTCTCATGGTTCTTCCATTGTAGTGGTTTCCAAAGGAACTTGTTGATAGAGACACTATTGATTTGATTTATGTTCTGGATATATTTAATAATGTCATTGTCTATCAAGGGTCTAGTGATACAAGAAGATGGATAGGTGAGTCTTCGAGAGTATTCTTGTGCAGATCTTTCTTTGAGTCTTTGTTGGACGAAAATTCATGTCCTTTCGTTACCCTTGTATCGATGATTTGGAATGGTAAAGTGCCCATTAAATTACAATTTTTTTGCATGGCAAGATTAACACTAACAATATGCTTTAGAAAATGAGGCCTCATACTTGTCCTTCCTCTCAGTTGTGTGTGATTTGTAAAGGTGATTTTGAGAGTATTGATAATCTATTTTTACATTGTTCGATTGCCTTGACTCTATGGCATCATTTGTGCCGAGTGGCGGGATTGAGTTGGGTACTTACGTGTTTCCAGCAACATCATCTTCCTTGTGTGATGAAGACGTGAAAGGTTTTGGAAGATTTGACAAAGTTGTTACTCTTTGGTATTTTGCAATGATGGCTAGGTTTTGGGTTATCAGGAAGGAATGAAACACACAATTTTTTTAAGATCAGAGTGAGTGTGTGGAGGTACCCTCCTATTGGAACATATTCATTTCTTAGCATCTTTTTGGGCTTCATTTACAAAAAAATTCAAAGGTATTCTGCATTTTGCTATTCTAGTAGGATGGGAGTGTGACTTGTAGGTTTATCATTATTATTATTTGCTTTATAATTTTTCTTTCATTATCTTGATTGGATTTCTTATCCAACCTTTCTTTATGTACTCTATATTTTATTTATTAATATACGATTTTGTTTCCTATCAAAAAAAAATAATGTTGTTGTCCACTTTCTCTCTCCAGTTGGCAGCCTGAATTTGGGCAGATTGAAATTAATGGCCAGAGGTGATACACTTTCCATCCTCTTGTCTTTTCTTTCTATTTACCTTTCCCAACCAAACAAAGGAAAGTATCACTTTCTCTCAAATTATCCACCCTTTTCCGTCCACCCATTTTCCTCCATACCAAACAGGCTATCAAGGTTGGCTCATAACAGTTTACGAGTGGCTCAAGCCTTAAGAGAAATAAAAGTGATGATGTTGTATCTTTTGTCATTTTTAATGTTGTAGGTATTATCTTTTGTTGGACATGTTAGTTTGTTTTTATACACAAGGGGGCCACATCATTATTGTAAATTACAAGACTGCCATGCAAAGTTCCCCAATCACAACTACAGATTGACAATAATGCCATAAAAAGGTAAAAAGTAATGGAAAGGAAACTTGGAGAGCTGAGCGACTCTTTGCTTAAGCTTTACTTGCTTTTATGAGATCCTGAGTTTCAACTCAAGCTTGGCGCACATAGCCTGACGAGTTAAGGTCAAAAGATCCTATAAGGAGCCAAGCTCAAGTGGCTCTCGAGTAGCTCACCTTGGTTATAACCCTAGGCGTAGGGGGTGGCAATTTTTGACACTACACGATAACTCGATACGAACACGACACGAATAAATGGGTTTGGGTTGACTATTTTTTGACACGAACCCGTGTATGACACGACCTGTCAACACGAAATGTTAATGAGTCGTTTTCGGGTTCAACCCGCTTAACCCATGAACACAAAATTTTTAATTCGAAAGAGATTATTCTGTCATTTTCGTTGCATGTATGAGTTTTCATGTTTTGATAGCTTGTTTTTTCCATTACTTCTAATGTTTAATTTGGTTGCGCAATGTACGATTAACATATTTAATTAGTATTATAGAAATAAAATATTAATTATTTGTAACTGTTTATCATGCAGTGACATAATTATTGTATAAAAAAAAATATTATTACTCATTATTATTATTAGGTTAATTTTTAGTTTGTAGAAAAAATATGAGGAGAGATTCAATTAAGTGAAAATAATATCTTAGAGTTAAATTTTTTATTCAAAATTTATGTGGGTCAACACGAATACAAACACGAACACGACACGAAAATAAACAGGTCAACTCGACACGACACGGTTAGTTAAATGGGTTGGGTTAGAGTTGACTAATGTTCGACACGATTAATATTCGACACGACACGAACCCGACACAACACGACTCGATTGCCACCCCTACCTAGGCGGGGTAGTGGGAAGACTCACCATTGTTCCTCCACCTCTCTCTTTCTTATTTGATTTTGGCTAGTTTTATCCTAAAGATGATAATATGGTAAACTGGTAAGGAATAGGATGGTAATATTAGTAGCGTTAGTTAGCCACATCACCTGATGAACTATGACACGGGGCCGGCTGTTGTTTCTTAAAATTTTGGGGTGGAGTGTATTTTTACTAAACCTTGATGGTTGTCACTGCAAGTTGTTCTTTTCTTTTTTATTTTTGTGTGACTAATACAGTCAGCATATATGCATGTATCACATAGGCATTACTTTGAGTTTGTTCAATACCTCTCATTTCCGTTTATTATTTTGATGATTTTGAATAAGTAATCTTGTTATGCTTCTTGAAGAATATATGTCTGCGCAGGCTTGTTTCCTGTTGTTATTTAGTTTCTAATATAATTGAATGATCATCGTAAATAGGTCAAGTGTTTCAATGCCCCATTACAACCTTCTGAAATTGTGGGTGTTAAAAGGGTTGTCGAAGAAAAACTGCCTGAAGGTGTCAATGACCGTGGTCTGACTTTGACGGGATTCCTATTTCTTCATGCCCTATTCATTGAAAAGGGGCGTTTGGAGACAACATGGACTGTCCTAAGGAAATTCGGATACAATAATGATATCCGACTCAGTGATAATCAGCTTCCACCACCAATAAAACGAACTCCTGATCAGGTAATTCCTTCTTCTAGTTAATCTTCGGTTTCATGGCTAATAGGAAACTGACTAAAATTTTGTTTCAGAAGTTCACAATGATGTTCACAATGTGAATGTCAGTGTAATTATCCTTGTTAGTAGGAAATCACTAATTGATGAGTGGCATAGCTGGGGAAAACTAGTCTATCTGGCATTACTGGTAAGGTGAATCCCCAGTTATGCCTAAATTCGAACTGTTAGATTGTTTCATGGTTGTGGAATTGCAGTTTTTAGCGGTTATATTACCGACAATTTGCCCAAAATGAAGTGTCCGCGCTTCTTTGGTTATAGATGTAAATGACACCAATTGCTAACATGGCTAGTGGATTCTTGGATTTAGTTAACCAGAAATCTGATGCTTTATTGTTCCTTGATCTCTTTTTATGTTAATCATTAATATGATGGTGCTTCACAAGGTGTAGCTGGGGTGCATTACACAGTCCTATGGTTCTAGTCCAGTGCCATTTTTTTTCTCATTGTATTTCATGGTGCCAATGTTCTTTTTGATGGTCTTTTTCATGTTCTTACACTTGGAATTATTGGTCTTTGGTGTAATGACCACAACATTTATTTCTTCATTTTATTGAGTTGGTGCCATCGTAAGCCCATTCCTATCCTTTCACAGAATGTAAGTTGTGATTTATTATGTTGGTTACACCTGAAGGTTTTTTGTACATAATGTTTCTTGACAACCCAAAATATATGACAAACTATAGCTGATCTAATAGCTCTTTCCCTGGGCTGGAGTTATATGAGGCCTTCATGCCTGAACTGTAGTTGGCATTGATTTGGGACAGTGGGACTACACTAATAGTTTAATACCATAAACTGGCTCAAAAATGGGCTCATGTGAATTTGCCTGAATTGCTACCCTTTATCCCCCCGAAGTGACATTGAACTGACTTTATGATCAATGCATCTCCTCAATTTTCTTCATTCTATTTGTGGGCTGGTTCGTTGCCTCATTCCCCCCTGCGCCGATTTTATTCTCTTTTTATTGAAGCACATAGTGTTCTCTTTGAAATACTATCTTTGAAATACTAATGTGATATTTCCTTTGTGTAGAGTGTGGAGCTGACAAATGAAGCTGTGGAATTTCTAAAATACATATTCAATATGTTTGACAGTGATGGCGTATGGATTTGTCCTCTTGTTTTTATTCTTTTAAAGTTTGAGCTGACTTTATTTGTTGGTTATGTCACATATTCCTCATGTTTTGTTTAACAATAGAAAAAAATACCCACTTTAATTCCTACTAATGTTGTTTATAAATAAGTTGTAGAAAAGTTACCTCACATCATCATTATTCACCCTCTAGGTTATGGGCTTGTTCAAGTTGATAATTGATGCCCTACTAGCATATATAGGGGGTATATATCATCATGTATGGCTCATTTTTAAAAAGAACTGTAAAGTTTCTTCTTCTGGCAAGTACCAAGAATCAGGGGTTTTTGAACATCTTCATACCTATCTGACTGCTGTTGATCCTCTTCAACTCGCTCAATAATCAAGTGTTTTTCTCCTTTTGGTTTAAGAGGAAAGTAGGGTGAGGAATTACGTAATAAAATCAGAAAAAAGCAAATAATACCCCCTCTCATAACGTTTGTCCATGAAAAATACTCCTTTTTCTTTTCTGGACTTCCCTAAAAATTGTCACAGTATTGAGAATTTGTTAGGTATTCCATACTAGGTTTCCAAAAATGTCCCTTTTTAGCTATCTCAATTTCAAGCAATTCATTTTATAAGTAACGCCTAAGGGTAAGTAAGGATGTTTAATGTGTAATGTCTTTCATTTAATTGTGTTTTCAGTAGGCCAACAGAATATAGAAAGAAAGGCCTTGCCCTCAAGCATTAACAGGTGTCTCATGAATTTGGGTGACTAATTGAAAATTGATTCAAACAATCTCGTCTAAATAGCTTTTGCCACTTATTTTATTATGTTGGAGGACAGTAGTGGTGGGGATCGAAAAGGATTGTGTTCTAGAGTTTTATTACTTTGGTGAAAGGGTTTTGTGTACTTCCACTAGCTGCCAAGCATAGAGTTTTTGATGACTGTGTGATATGTTCGCATGAGCTTAATTTTTCATTTTATAGTAGCGTAGTAGGTATCAACAGTATCCGGTTTCACTCCTTCAATGATGGCACCCATTTTGTGCAATTACAATCTTCACTTTGATTTCATGCACATTTTCTAGTGTTAAATTGTGTCTCCCCCAAGCTCCAAGAATCCTGACAACATGTCTCTGGTATTCACCAGGATGGAGCCCTTAGACCAAGTGAGATCGAGGACCTGTTTTCAACAGCACCAGAAAAGTATGTTTTTTTGTTCAGTATCATTCCTTTAGTTTCATACTTCCATTTGCATAATAGTCACATTCTTTTGTTCGGTCAATAGTGTAAACCATTCTTTTCTCCTTGCAAAGTTTGCATGAATGTAATGGTTGGACAATTACAGGCTACTTTTGAGTGCAATGTGGGATTTTATTGACTGTCACCAAGTCTTAGACTTGGCCTCTACTGAAAACGATATGTCTGGATTGAATTACATTTGTTTTTTTAACAGTAGAAGGACCTCTTTCAGGCTTGAAGGTTTTGTCTATGTTGGAAATGATGTGTGCTGGTAATGCTAGTTTATATCAACTTGACATAATAGTGTGGGCCCATTCATTTTTGAAAAAAATGTTATCCTAGAGTTATTTGCTTTTGGATCCTAGTCCTGAAAGGAAATCCAAAACCCTACTGAAGCCTTTTTTAGGGGCGTAGTTAGTTTTTTTTTTTATTGGAATCAAAAATTAGATGTGGTGATTCTAGATATGATTTGTGAACACAATTGACTGTTTGGATTTCGTGTGGTGAAAAAGTGGACATGACAGACCCACACATACATGAAATGACTCCGACTCTAGATGGCTATAAGTTGTCAGAATCCATAAAAAACTGAGAAAATTCAAGTCTTTTGTATGATGTGTGTGTTATCCCCTCTTAACTTTCAGTTTATTCAGATCTTAATTTGAATGCTTACATCCCAATTTCGATTTTCAATCTCAATGTTTGAACCAATTTTAAAGTTAGGGTTTCAGTCTCCTAGCCCCAATTTGAGTTCACATTGAAAATAGAATAAGAGAGAGGAGATGAAAGGGAAGGGGTGCAATGGGGCAATGGCCTGGGCGAGATAGCCAAGTTAAAGAGAATAATTGAACTGCAATCATCCCAAATGACAGATCTTCAATCCTTCAATTTGGTCTGGGTGGTCATTGTCAACTGAGGAGGATCCCCATTTCTGCTTCTCCATGCAAAGCCAACATAACAATCCTCAACACCTTCCCTTAATTTTAACCACTAAATAATCACAACCACTGAATCACTTCAACCAAACGTAGTTGGATTTAATTCGTCCAAGCGAGTGAAGTGGGTAACATAATATTGTTGATGACTGCATGATACCCTTACCCTTAACCTTAGCCAGCAAAGAGGTTTTTGCCATTACTACCTGCCACTACCAATACCACTTGGGGCTTTGGGTTGTAGCACCACTCTCTAACTGACACTAATTCATCAAAAAGTGTTGCGAAATAAGATTTTATTTGAGAACTATTGTTCAAGTGCTCATGAGTTAAATTCTCATACATTATACAAATCAATAAGTGGTAAAAAATATTTACTGGTTTTAATTTAGATATATGATAAAATATTAGCAAACCTTTCTTAATGGCTTTGGAGTAAAAGGTTGAATTAGAAAATCTTCAATTCTTACTCAAACCCTTACTCAAATTTAAATTTGAGTAAAAATTGGTTTAAAACAACCTTTAATCCTTTACTCAAACCCATATCAAATGATGGGAGACTAAAAGTTTTATTCAAATCAAGGGAGACTAAATATATGACGCATGCATAAGATTGAAAAATGATGAGAGATTTTTGGTGGAAAGAGAGTGGAGAAGGGAAAAAGATCATTTGATTAATGGGGAGGTGGTTTTCAGATCTAAGGTTAAAAGGAACATTTTAGTGGCAAATTTGAAGGTAAGAAATGTGACCTTAGTCGGGAAATGACTTTGAAGATTTTTTTTTTTTGTAACTTAATAGATGAGATTTTAATAGAGTTGGAAGGGGAAGTTTTTCGATGCCTGTTGAAATTCATATCTTAGGGTGTACCTCGGTTTTCTCTTAATGTTAATTTTGTTGTAGGAAATAGGGAGGGAATTTGTTTTTGGGATGATGTTTGGTTGGGGGGGTCTTTGTTTGTTTTGTTTCCTCGTCTCTATTGGGTTTCTTGGGCTTACAATAGGTTATATCATTTCTTTGATCCGATTGAGTTCAAATTCAAGGAATTTAAATGAGAGAAATTCTTAATTTGGTTTCACTTATTTTCTTAATGATGTTCATATAAATCAAGAGTTCCTTGATAAAAGATGGATGCATAAGTCATCCAGATTTTTTTTATGTAAATCATTCTTTTGAGTCTTTGATTGATGATCTTTCTTAGTTTTTCTCCTCTCATTGATGATTTGGAAGACTAAGGTTCCAACTAAGGGGAAGTTTGTGCACGATCATGGTAAGATTAATACTAATGATATGCTTCAAAGGAGAAGACCTCAAAATTGTCTCTCTTCACAGCGGTGTGTTATGGGCCATGGTGATAGGGAAAGTATTAATCATCTTTTTTTTTGTTGTCCTATTTGCTTTAAGTTTGTAGAATAGGTTGTTTTTATTTGCAGGTTTAAGTTAGGTTCCTTCTTGGTCTTTTTCTTCCATGTTTGTTGAGGACTTTAAGGGCTTTGGGAATCATGACAAAGGAGTCACACCAATGTTATTTAAGGCGTAAAGCGAATCGAAGTGAACCAATCTCCTGAGGGCCTAGGCTTGAGAAGCAAAGCAAGCGCTTCATCGAAGTAAAACGAACAATATAAAAAATAAGTAAATATTTTAGTTTGATACTTTGATTACTCCTAAATATTCAAGTTTTAACTTTACAAATACAAAATATTTAAATGCAACCAAAGTAATAAACATCAATATATTTTAAATAGACAAGATATTAAATATTGAACATTATTGCATTCTAAAAATAATCAATTGACATTATTACGGTATTTAAATGTAAATCTAGCAAATGTGGGTTCGACTTCTACTGTGATTGATTAATATTACCACTAAACAAAGGACTCACAAATTGATTAATCAAATGGAGCATACAGAAAATTGATTAATCAATTTGATCAACCAAGCAAATTGATTAATCAGAGCATTCACAACAAAACAGACCATTCAAAATCATGTAATCATAATAAGACAAATTGTCATATGATATTATTAGATGAATCAATCAATTTATTTTATACATATCCACATTTATTTTATACATATATAATTTATCAATCAATTCATCTCTGCTAGGGTTTAGTTAATGTTGAGGAGGAGGAGGAGGAGGAGGAGAAAATAAAAAAACTACAGTTAGGCGTTCGCTAGATTTGCTTTTTCTCTTCGTCGTCTAGGCTCGTTTTTTCTTCAGTTTACTTAACCTCACTTAGTTTAGGATGTTCAAGGCGACTAAGGCTCGCTTCGCTTCACTTCTCGCCTAGGCTCGCTTTTCACAACACTCTCATATTATGGAATTGTGCAATGCTTGTCACAGTTTGGGTTATTTGGTTTGAGCAAAATCTTGAAAATTTGAAGATAGAAGTGAAGTAGTTGATGGTTTATGAAACCATATATTTTTCTTCTTTAGGCTTCTTTTTGGGCCTCAATCGCAAAAGACTTTTGAGGGTATTTCACTTCTCTGTATCTCAGCATGGATGGAGGGCTGTTTGTGATCTTTAGACAACTCAATTTTGGTAGCTTTTAAACGGACTAATTATGCTTTTTTCCTTTTTTTTTTTAATTATTATTTGTGCCATTGAGGTTGGATCTCTTGTCCAACTTTTTTGCCTTATGTAATATTTTTGATAGTATTAATAAAATTTATGCTTCCTATAAAAAAAAAGAAAGAATCACAGTAAAGGTAAAGAACATTGTTATTTGTAATATTGTTCAAAATAATAATAAAAATAATATCTTGAAAAATAACAGGTTGTGAATAATGTAAAAAATTAGTTGTCCATTATTTTTATTTTCAACCTTAGCAAAAGTATTGGGTATTTTTTGCACAATCTAATTCTGATCCATAAATTGGGTAGTTATTCATGGATATTCTAACCTTGGCAAGAAGACCAAATATGAGAAACCAAGTAAATTTAGATATAAAATTTTTATTGATCTGATTTTGTAATAGTTCATAACATCATTTTATAAGTTTGCTGAGAAAAATATTTGAAATTAGGATTAAAAACTTGTTGCGTTATATTTTTCAAAATGATGGTCATCAATTGTCTTAAAAGAGAGATTTTTACAGCTATTCATTTAACCATTGATTTCGTAGCTCTTTCAGATTCATAACTAAAAGTACATGGTGCTCTAGTGGAGATATATTGAGGTTACAAAGTTTGTCTAATGTCAGTTGACCTTAAGAACCTTTTCCTAAGCATTTGCTGTATGCCTATGTAATTGGCTAATGCCTCTTTTATATGTGTTGTTAAACTGTTTTTTTTACAGGAGTACATATAGGTTTTACATTATGACTTTCCCATTATCGTCCTTGATGTTCATCGTAGTATCATCATTTCGTATTTTGGACTTGGTCCTTTTTCTTGAGGGGCCATCAACAGTTTCAGTAGTAGAATGTAGAAGCAACCTCAGGAGGTGAACATTGATCTCTCCGTTGACCCCATGGAGATCGCTATTAGAGTCAGAATTATTTTGATTGTAAAAATGTTTTGTGAATGAGATGAAGCCATTATGTAGAGACTTGAGAGTAGAGAGCTTGTAACTTTATGATGTGAAAAATTGAGCTTTTATATTATAATGGAGACCTGAGAGCAATCAAGAGCAATTGAGTAAATTGGTGAGTTGAAATGAATGGACACGACATCTATTTACAGGCAATGTGTCGAATAGGAAATGCCCAAAATTATCCTTTAGTATGACCTTTTGTTGGGGTTTAAATTGAATTTTACACTTGTATTGTAGAATTACAAAATAGAGGTGTCCTTACTTGCTGTTCATGACTGTTTGCGGGTCATAAAAAAAATGTCTGGGCTGCAGGGGCTATTGCCTTTTCATGGCCCATGTGGGCCTGTGCCTGGGAGGGGCATGTTTTTGGCTGGGATGGGCTGCATACCTTTTTCCTGGGCCAAGTCACTGGGTGCCACGGGTTAAACCAGCCATTGATAGCTGTTAGTACATGGATTTCCGATGAAGAAGAAGAGGAAGGAAGAAAATAACCAAGTGAAAGGGTGGTTGGCACTGCAGCAGTATAGTGTCCACATCTGCCATCTTATGGTTGGGGGAGGAGCTATATCATCCTCATGGACTTTTTTTTTTGCCTCAAGCAAAACAGTGAACGGCTCCCATGGTGCACATGCTGTAGATATGATGGCTAAATTGCTTAAGCGTTTTGGGTATGTTTGTTGTTGTTGTAAAAGCATTAAGTTACTGGCTATAACATTATGCTCGTGTATTACTTGACATTTGTATGTTTAAATATGAATGAGTTCATAAATGGTGTACATAACAAGTATATTTATCAGGGTCATCACAAGAATCTAGCGTTTAACAATATATGGATTATGATTCGACATATTGGACTTTTGCACCACAAACTGCGATAAAAATCAGCAAATCCTCTTCAATCAGTGGAGAAGAAAATCTATTTTGGATTTCAAATTTAAATGGTAGAGTTTTCGGAGTTGTTTTTTCTTGTTTCCTTGCTTAATCCTGTCACTTTGAACTCGTTGGACAACAGATGTTGTGTGATTGATGTAAATCATTTGTGGAATCTTTGATTGATGGTTCTCAAGTGCACGCAGGGGTGATTGTTCATGACAAAGTTAATACTTATGATGTGTTACAAAGGAGGGAGCCTTAAACTAATCTATGCCCACAATGGTGTGTTATGCCTAAAGCAAGTTATGAGAATGTGTACTATTATTTATATATTGTTCTATTGCATTATTCCTTTGGAATAAATTATTTGAGCTGGTGGGGGTTCGTTGGGTAGCCCTGCAATCAATATCCTTCATGTTTTCGGTTGAGTATAAAGGTTTGGGTGCTGGTAAAAGGGGTGTTGTTCTTTGGAATTGTGCTTTCTTTGCAATGGTTTGGGTAATTTGGTTGAAAAAAAAATTCTAGAATTTTTGAAGAGATAAAGAAGATGTGAAGTTGGGTCTCTATAACGAAGGAGTTTGAAATTATTCCTCTTTTTTGTATTACCTCAAGTTGGATGGCATCTTGTGGAAGATAGTTTTTTAACTCTTGGTGGCTGTTTTGTTTTTGTTTTATGTTCATATTATGCATGTGATCGGGATGGACTACTTATCAACCTTTGCTTGGATATTACAAATTTTACTTATTAATGAATTCTTATCAAAATAAAAAAATTTATTGATAATAAAATCATTAATATAGGCATTACAATATCAATAGCCAAGTCAAAGGTGGACGATCTGTCCATCACAATGACTGATTATCAAAAGCATGAAAATAAAAGGCGAAATACAATCCACATGATGCTTTTTAACTTGTAGTAATGCAAAAGAGAAGAACATCTTCAAACTCTTTAGTCGAAGGGGTCCAAAATGAAGCCAAAAAATAAAGTCTAAGCCATAGTCCCTCAAACTCTTCGCATTTGTCCTTAAATATTCTTGCATTCCTTTCAATCCCATCAATGCAGAAAGTGAATGCATAAAGCCAAAAGGGTCTTTCGTCTTCTACCTCAGTTGAAATCCATCTAATCCAATCATAGCATAGAGGACCTGGTCCTAGTTGCCACCCAATAATGTCCCACAATATTAAATAATTTATTCCATAGTGATTGCACTAAAGGACAAAGCAAAAATAAATGATCCACACTCCCACTATCACATCGACACATAACACACCAATGAGGACAAAGGCAATTACTGGGTCTCCTTCTTTGAAGAACATCATTAGAATTGATCTTATAATGAGCAATTATCTATGTACAAACTTGCATCCTTAAAGACATTTTTTTCCTAGCCTCAAAATAAGGTATTTTAAGAGGGGAAATAAAATGGATGGGAATACTGGATAAAATGGATTAGATTTCAAACTAGTTTAGTACTTGATCAAGGAGGTATGTCATAGACCAGATAGAACTTCCCTTCATGTAGGGTATGCATGGCAGTTGTGTCGTGTTGAACTATATGTGTTACAAGTACCCAACTTCACTTCGAAGGTTATGTCGTGTGGAAGTATGTGTGTTCTTGTACCTGACTTCACCTTTATGGTTATGCTACAATGTCTTTAAAGCCCATATGCGCTGGATAGACTCGTGTAACCATGACATATTTGTAATTTGCTTAATTGAACCTAATTTCTTTTAAAAGAAAGGAATTGATTAATTCTACAAAAATTATCTTTTTGATTCGGTAATGAGTATTCTTGTTCATGTCATTAACGTGTCAAGCAGGGTGCTATGAAAAAGCCCTAGGAATTGTTTAATACACGAGGTAATCATGTCAACACGTGTCAAGAACATGGTTAACCTCTGCCAAACATGCTAATTTCGTATAAAGTTTGAGTTGTGTTAATTGTTACTCCTAATGTACAGAAGAGATCTATGTTCCGAGTGCTATTGAGATGTTTGGCCACCAACTGCACAGAAGTTGATTTAATTACCTATTGTATTTTTTTTTGTCCTTATAATAACGAAATTGTTCTTTTATGACATGACTTGTGAATGTTTTTCTTCAGTTTTTTTCATTGATGGGTTTTGTTTCTTTGAATTTCAGTCCTTGGAGTGAAGCTCCTTACAAGGATGCTGCAGAGAAAACTGCGTTGGGAGGGCTCTCACTTAATGGGTTTTTGTCTGAGGTATGTATACGCTAATTTCATTCATGTCTACTCATTGATTTCTGAGGCCACATGTTACACTAGATTACATGGTTGCATATAACATGAGATTAACTTGCATATAGCACTATTGTTAAGGCTGTCAATTTTTGACACGCACGAGCACAAAATTAATGGGTTGGACACGAAATTAAACTAGTCAGTGGGTTAAAACGGGCAACACGCTTAAACACGAAAAAAATCTTGTTGGGTTCATGTTAAATCTGGTGTATCCGATTTTGACTTGATTAACACGTTGACATGATTCAGACATGAACCCGACCTAACCTATTGTAGACCCGTTTATGATAGTATAATTTGCCTATTATGTATGACCGATATGGTCTTACCATGCATGACTATGGTAATTGAAAGTGTAATTATTAACATTATTATAACAATATACTATTATATTTTTTTGCTTTAATTTTTGGGTTGAAACGTGAATGCATTTTAGTTATAATTTCATTGATGAGATGTGATATGTTATTGGTAAAAAATTATTTGACATTTTGAATGGATGATTGAATGTTGTATTTAATGGTAATAAATAGGTGTGAAAACATGTTATGTGTGTTAAACATGTCTGTTTTATTTGTATTAAACAGGTTAAACAGATCATGTTATGTGTGTTAACGTGAAAATGACCTGTTTATTAAACGTGTCAAACAGGTTAGGATCAGGTAACCCGTTTAATGGTCAGGTCAGGCTAGTGTTTACATATCTCGACACGATTATTAATCATGTCAGGTTCGGGTTTTGAGATTTTCGACATAAACTCAAAATTAATCCGACACAAAATGACCCAACCCGACACGTTTGACACTCCTAACTGTTGTTATACCCAACAAAATTGCCATGATAATGGCCATTAGTTCAAATACGAAGTTTTATTCTATACTTTAAGGGTGTGTTTGGTTTAAGCATTAAGAAGGACCGGATTAGATAATAATGCCATCCATCCCTTACCCATCCATTTGGCCCTTGGACCAATTATAACGATAATGCCTCCTCATCCCATGTTTGATTCAAGTAATAAGAAGTAGTGAACCCACATTTATTCCATCCAATACTTTGTTTGAATGGAGTATTGAATGATAGTATAAACATTAAATTACTAAAGAACCGTCAAGACACATATCTTGGAGAAACTTGATGGTAAAAATGTCTTTTGGCAAAATACATCCCAATTTGATTATTAAACCCACCAAAAAGGTTATTTTATTTAAGAAGTTGTATGTGGTATTAAATACACTATTCATCCAGGCCGGTATTATTTTTTGGTGATAATATCGGGCCCAAAATGTGTATCCAATCATGGGTATAAGAGGGATAAGGTGGGCCGGTGTTATTTTTCCAATCCCTCTGTGCTAATACTTAAAACAAACGCACCCTAACTTCACACACTTTTTCGGTTTCAAAAGGAGGTAACCGATGTGATAAAAGATTTAGTACTTAAATGTATTTTCCCAATTTAGAGATGATTACATGGTGACTTTCATTATTTAATTTTTTTCTTTCTGTTTTTTTTGGGGAGAAGGTGGCATATTGTTTAACTGTTATCTGTGTCTGTGAACCTAACTTAAATGCTTTCTAATCATTGGGTTCTATGTAAGGGTGCTACTTGGGTGGGTAGGCCCCGAATGCAGCCTGAGATTAATACAAAAGTATCCAATTCTTGAGCAGAGATTTCTGTACTGGGGTTGGTTTGAGTAAACATATCTCAACTGAATTGGTATTTGTGGTTGATTGTGAATATGACCTGAAGTCCATCTTGACTTTTACTTAATCAGGTTCAACCTCGTTTTTAACCTGCATTTCAGCCTGTCACTTTGCATAAGAGGGGGAATTTAGGGTTAGGGCAGTCTTTCTCTCCTATTGGGTGTTCTGTGTTCTATCAAGCATTTCTCTTTCTCTCACTCTCACAGGTTGTGTTCAGTTTCATTCTCTCCCCTCCCCCCTCTTTCTCTCTCTGTGCAATGGCTCTGAGTCATCTATTCTCATGTAATCAATATTCTCTCAGTCATCTTCACCGTGCAGATCGCCTCAGTATAGTCCCCTACTACACATTGTTCTCAAGCATCTACCCACAGTTGCATACGCCACAGAAAGTGGTGTGTTTTTAGCCTTTTTCTCTTAGAACCTCGATTGTTTGTTTCTAATAATACAGTTTTGTACTCTTTATTGTATTGCTGGAACCTTTTTGGGATCTGCTGATTAGTTGTGTTGTTGATGCATTCTTTTTGAGTGGTCTCTGTTTGTGTTGCTGGAACTGTTTGGGTATGCAATGGTTTGAAATGTAGATGCTTCAAGATGGTTTGTTAGGTCACCCTTTGTAATGTTTCATGCACGTGAATGGTGATAATTCCAAATAAATGGTACAGGTTAGTTTCAGTGAGTGTCTTGCTTCATGTTGATAATTTGTCTGTGGAATGCTATGAGTTTATATGGCGAGCTAGAAGGATTGAAGGGATGATGAGAGTTTTCTTATGGGAAGGGGGTGAGGAAGGAAAGAAGGATAGTTTGGTTTCTTGTGATGTTGTCACTATGCCAAAAGCTAAGGGTGGGCTTTCCCTAGGGAATTTGGTGAAAAGAAATGAGGCTTGGTTGGTAAATGGTGTTGGAGATTTCTATTTTACCAAGGATCATTGTGTCACACGATTATTAGGAGCAAATATGGGGTACATGCTATTGGGTGGGACGCTAGGGGTTTGAAAGGGGGATCTTCCGTAGTCCATGGAAGTACATTTCTGTGGGACTACTAGCTTTTCTTAGAGGGTAAGTTTCATGGCAGGAGATGGGATAAGGGTTCATTTTTGAGAGTATATTTGGAGGGGAGAGTCTTCATTTGTTAGCCTTTTTCCTCATCTCTATCATACTTCTTGTTATCATGATACTTCTTGTTGTCATGAGAAATGTAATGCATCTTTTCTTGCGTCTTACTCTTCTCCGGTTACTTGGGATTTTGGTTTCTGTGAAATTCTTAATGACAGGGAACATTCTGAATTGGTGATACTTCTTACTATGCTCAATAATGTTTCATTGTGCCAGAGTTCGTTGGATAAAAGCATTTGGATTAGTGATCCCTCGGTGTCTTTTCTAGTAAATCTTACTTCGAATCACTAATTGATGATTCTTCTATACCATTATTTCATCCATCTTCCAAGATTTGGAATGTTAGTGTTCCTCTAAAGGTGCACGCTTGTGCATGACTAATTACTTGTGGTAAGATTATGAGTAAATTCGACCAATGGTCTCCGAGGTTTAACGTTTCTCGTACTTCAGTCCTTAAAGTTTTAATTATATCAATTTGATCCTCAATGTTCACATATTGAGTAAATGTAGTTCTTTGTACTGTTGTTTAAATGATGGACGGAAAATGTCATGTGCCAGGCACATGGAAGTATTAAGGGACATTTTTGTCACAAGACTTTCAAAACACTGGGCACAAATGGAAAAGCAAAATAAGACCATCTGTGTGTGTGTGTGTAAGACTCCTCAGCTGCTGTATATCTTCCACTGCTAAACTTCATCGCCACGAGCTACCCTTTAAACGCCCCCCTCTCTCCCTCTCACAGTGCTCTACACAAAAACAAAGTATAAACCTTAACCCCAATCTACAATCTCCACCAATGTGAAACCGCCACCTACAACCATCAGCAAACCGTATCCATCCCTGAACTTTTCGTAACAAGCCAAACAGTGATCCCCTGTGAAGCATCCCAAACCCCATTTTCTCTCAATTTTGTTACTGATTTGTAAGATATTGTCAATAAGTTGGTTACTTTTTGGTCACTGCAGGTGGCCGTGGGTGTGGTTGTTTGGAGGGAGAGGTGCTGTGTTCATTGCAGATAAAGTGAATTGTAGAGGAGAGAAATGTGTGTGATGTGCAGAGATAAAGAGACGAGTTGTTGTTTTGAGATTAATTTCATGTTTTGTGTTGAGAGGAGAAATAGAGATGTGTATGCAGGGTCACAAACTATGTTTTGGGTGTGTGTGAGAGAGAGAAAATAAGAAGAAAAGGCTAAGGAAGAAGAAGTAGTGTGTTTGGGTCTATGTATATTAGTGCCAAGAACTACATTTACTCAATATGTGAATTTTGAGTATCAAATAGACAGAATTAAAATTTGAAGGACCAAAGTATGATAAATGTCAAACCTCGGGGACCATTGGTGCAGTTTACCCTAAGATTAATACTAATGATGTGATTCAAATAAATAGATCTAAGTTTTATCTTTCACCTCAGTGGTGTGTTATGTGTAGAGGGGCTGGTGAGAGTCTGGATTATTTATTCTTGCATTGCCCAATGAGTATGACTCTTATCATTATGGAATAAATTATTTGTGTTGGTCTTTCTTGGGTGGCTCTGAGATCTATATTATCTATGATTTGCTTGGTTCTTATGGGTTTGGAAGGAAGTAGAGGAGGGAAGATTTTTTGGCATTGTGCTTTCTTTGCAACAATTTGGGTTTTATGGATGGAGAGAAATGCGAGAATCTTTGAAGATAAATGGGAGGAAGTTGAGGGCTTATGGGACCAGCTTTACTTCTTGGCTTCTTTTTGGGCATCCGTGATAACGGCAAGTTGGATTGGATTGGATTGGATCATGCAGATTGTAATGTGGTCCGTTGTCTAGTCTTTTTTTTTTTAAAACTTTTGTTTTACTATTCATTTGGATGGACTACTTGTCCACTTTGGATTGGTTCTTGTACCATTATTTTTATTTCGATTATTAATAAAATTGATGTTTCTTAACGAAAAAAAAAAGAGTTTATATGGAGAGCACACGGTTTGAGGGTTCAAGGGCTCAACTAACTTGCGAATCTCATTGTTTAATTAGCAATAGTTCTACTTTTCTTTTTATCTACTCATACTTAATGTAGTGTTTCAAGCAAGATATGTTTCTGATTTTTCTGGCAAATATGCTGATGCAGTGGACCCTCATGACACTTTTAGACCCGATTCGTAGTGTGGAGAACCTGATATACATTGGATATGCTGGAGATCCTTCTTCTGCCATCCGTGTCACTCGGAGAAGGCGTTTGGATCGCAAAAAGAGACAATCTGATAGAAATGTTTTCCACTGTTTTGTTTTTGGGCCAAAGGAGGCTGGAAAATCTGCATTATTGAATTCTTTTATTGGAAGGTGTTTCTTATGAACCTGCTTGAAGACTCATTTAACTTTGTTCAATTTTGATCAAGATTGTGATTGGTAAATGTTTAATTGTTATTGAGTATATTGTATAATTCTTATATATTCAAATTGCAGGCCTTTCTCTGATGTCTATGGTTCAACCACAGAAGATCGTTACGCAGTTAATATTGTTGATCAACCTGGGGTAAGTGCTTCGTGGACCTTAATTACTTGGTAGAACATCTCTCTCTCTCTTCTCCCCCCTCCCCCAACAACCTCATCGAACACTTGGGCAGTTACATGATGCATGGAAACATGATCTTATGGATAAAAATGGACAAAAAATAAAATGCAAAATGTTAATAAGCATGCATGGTATGGCATAGTTCATCAAGTTGAGTGAAAATCTCTAAATACCAATAAATAATAAAGAATGCTGCCAGTGACCTAAACGGTATATCTGAAATATAAAAATCTTGTTGCTTGAGGCATAGACCTAGTGAACCAAGTCGTACAAGGATGCATAAAGCTCCTTTAATTAATGCTTTGGCCTGCATTGTGCATATTATTATGGACCTTGCTCTAGACAAAGGGCTTGAGGTGTTTTGGTAAGTTTTTCCTATGTGCTTGCTTCAGAAATTTTTTTGAAATCTGATTTTTATTTTGATGTGTGATGTGATAGTGTCCTCTGTGTCTTCGTGTGTGCTGTGTAAAGGGTTTCTCTTCATTCTTACTACTCACTGAAGTCGAAATTTAGATATCTAGACAATAGTGTTCCACTGTCCCTCATATCTTATAAATCTTCTTAAAAATGCTTCCTGATTTACGCCTTATCATAAGATTTTAAAATTTTTATTCTTAATATAATTTTTAAGATTTGTATGGTTTAGCTTCGACTACCTAATAATGACCCCCATTTTCGGGGGCACCTTTGTGCCGCTCTATCCTTGTCCTTTTTGAAGAACATCAGTAACAACCTTTAGTCATGTTTTTAAAGAAGAGATAACCATCGTGGTGCTCTATTGCAATTAAATCTCTGTATGTGATTTTTTTTTTGATAGAACTATATGCATGTGCTTTGTAGAGTGTACACATTCATTAGTGTATTAATTATTCACGGATATGAGTGCCATATGCAATCCCGACATAGAGGATACAAGGCACACTTAAATTTGTAGGGGTACTTTAAACCCTAATCATTGCATGTGTATGGATCTGTCCGCTTGTTTATTTAGGGTGCGTTTGGTAACGTTTTTGTTTTTATATTTTTTTTATAAAAAACAGAACTAATTTTTATTTTTTTTGAGATAAAAACTACAAATATAAAACATGTTTGGTATTATGGTTGTTTTGGTTAATTTTTTAATTATAAATAAGTTGCTCCTCAAAATATAATTGGGAGTGCATCACCCAACAACCGAAAACCCGTCACCCAACACTCTCGAAAACCCACTCCTAGCAGCCCCAAAAATCCACCACCCAAACCCACCAGCAGCCTTGAAAACCCACCAGTTGCAGCCCCAAAACTCACCACCCAAAACCTATTGGCCCTGAAAACCCACCACCACCGGCCTCGAAAATCTACCACACAACCCAAAACCTTACCACCCCTTAAAGCCCACCACCACCAACCCCGAAAATCTAAAAAAATATTAATTGAAGAGATCTAGGTAGATTTGGAGATAGATCATGAGAGAGAGATGTTGAATCGAGAGTGGAGAGAGTTTTGCTAGAGTGATATCGTCAGAGAGAGCTTTGGTATTGAAAGCTGTGCACGAGAGAGCTGTTCGAGAGAGTCAGAGAGAAAAAAGAGGATATATGAGGTCTTCATATATGTGCCAAAAAAAAAAAATATCTTGTTTGTTGCTAACAGAACTCGAAGGTTGGATCTCATTAAAGTCCTTCCAGCTAGGGCTGTTAGTCGAACGAGTCCTAGCAGAGTTCGAGCCGAGCTTGAAAAACTTGTTTCTTAATTAAACCTAAAAATATGTTCAAGTTCGGCTCGTTTAGGCAACGAGCCAAGTCTGAACAAGCCAAAAATAAGTTTAGCCTGAGTTGAGCCCGAGTACTTGCATATAAATGAGTTGAGTGTATTGAATTTGAACTGAACTTTTAGGACTTGTTTTTTAAATGAGCCTAAAAATTTGTTCAAATTTGAGCTCGTTTAGAAAATGAACCGAGCCTAAACAAGCTGAATCTGAGCTAAACTCAAGTCAAGCTTAAATAGTTTAGTTTGATTAACAACCCAACTTCTAGCTCCTTCGCGTGTTTTCTTTTTTTGGATGTTTTCAAAAATGTCATTTTAGATGTTTCCATATTTTGTCAGTATTTTCAAAACGAAGTGTGAAGTGTAGAAGATTAACATAATATTAGAGAGGAACAGAGGTTCAAACTTATCCTAGCTCTCATACATTACTTGTATTTATAGTTAACTCACAATAATAAGAATTACACATACACCCTCTTGCTATTAATAATTTACACATACTACCTTAATATTCTTAACACTCCCCCTTAAGTTGGACTATATATATCATATAATACAAACTTGAAATAAATCGCTGTAAAATGTGTACGACTCAATGTTTTGATAAACATACCTGTAAGCTGATCTTCAGATTTAACAAATGGATTTGTAATCTTTTCAGCTACTATCTTGTCCTGAATAAAATGACAATTAACTTCAAAATGTTAGGTTCTCTGGTGAAATACCGGATTGACAGCGATATGGATAGTTGCCTGGTTGTCACAGAACAACTGTAAAAGAAGTTGAACTGGAAACTCAATTTCCTGTAGAAAGTGTAGTAACCAATTCAACTCACTCGTCGTATGTGCTATTGCCTATACTAAGCCTTAGCACTGAATTTTGTTACCATGGATTGTTTCTTACTTTTTCATGAAATAACTTTACCTCTTAAGAAAGTATAATAACCAGTGGTTGATCTCTGATCAAAAGGAGAGTTAGCCCAATCAACATCTGAGAAATTTTTCACTCTAAGATGTCCATTAGGTCTATATAACAGTCCAAGTTTAGGAGCACGTTTGAGATATTATAGAATACAAGTAACCAGTGTTTTGAAAAGCGCGCTTAGGCGCTCGCCTAGGCGAGAAGCGAAGAGAGGCGAGGCTATCTCTCCTGGAGGTTCCGAGGCGAAGCGAACGTGAGTGAAGCGAGAAAAAAGCGAGAAAAGCGTTCGCTTGACGTTTAAGCGCAAGACGAAAAAGCGACCGCTTCAGCAAGGCGGAATTGTTTTATTTTTAAATTGAACCGTTGGATTGGCCAATTGGGAAAAAAAAATTATAAGCTGTGATACATCAAATTATTCCATTTTCTTTTAAATACGACCCCAAAACCTTATTTTAATCACATGCTCCTACACGATCGCGATCGACTGAGGCAACAAAGGCCTCTGCTGACTCCTGGGCTTGATCGACAGAGGCTATCGCGATCGCTGGTGACTCCTGGGCTCGATCGACAGAGGCGATCGCTGGCTGGACTCAATCGATAGAGACGATCGACAGTGCTTCCTGTTTGTGCTCGATCGACAGAGACTATGCTTCGCTGCTGACTCATAGGCTCGATCGACAGTGCCTGGGCTTCCTCACTATGCTTCGCTGCTGACTCTTGGGCTCGATCAACAGAGACTGTCGCTGGACACGATCGCTGACTTCCTCACTCCTAGCCTCGATCAACAGGTTAGTCTCTTTTTTTTCTCCCCTCTTCTATTTCTCTTTTTTTCTTCTCTTTTTTGTTCCTCGCAAAGATTTTACTCTTTTTTTTTCTGATTCTGGTTTTGTTTTTTTCCTAACTATGCTTCCTAATTGTGCCCTGATTCTGGTTTTGCTGTCCTGAAATGTGATTCAGTACATGTGTATAAGCCTACGAATGTACATAAAAATAGATTTACAAAAACACAGTTGTGGTTGATTGATATACTTTAACAAAAATACATTTGGTTGATAATTGATATGTGAGACATGATTTTGCTGTATATGTGAGATATACAGTATATTATTATATGAGTATATGAATAATCGATATACAATATATCAATATATTGTTTCAGTATACTGTTTCACCGTTAAATATTCATACACTATTTTATTCCTTTGAATGTAGTGTGATAGTGTCCTCTTTCATAACATATACATGATTTCTTTAGTTGCTTGAATTGTGTCTTATGTTTTTAAATATTAAGATTTGGGATATTATTAGTGTTTGTTTGAATTTAAGTGTTTAAGTTATGAATGTTATTAAGATTTGAGATATTATTAGTGTTTGTTTTAATTTAAATATTTATGATTTACTTGCATTTAAATATTTAGTATGTATAAAATTATAACTTAGATATTTAGAATTAATTAAAGTAAAAAATATATATTTTTTTAAATTTCGCTTCGCTTCGCTTCGGTAAAGCGTGTCGCTTCGCTTCTCGCTTCTCGCCTAGGCGTTAAGAGCTTTGGTCGCTTTGGCTCGCTTTACGCCTTAAATAACACTGCGAGTAACTACCTCCCAATGTGGTACTCTAGGACACCCCATGAACTGATTTACTATATTGACTGCATAGGAAATATCCGGTCGAGTAATAGTGAGATAATTGAGCTTCCTAACCAATTTACGATATCGACCTTGATGCTCAAATAGTGCACCATTTTCAATCAAAAGTTTATGATTCGGATCCATAGGAACATCATTATATTTGCCACCCAGCAAACCTACTTTCTCTAGCATGTCAAGTACATATTTTTTCTAGGATAAACAAATACATACCTTAGTTAGATCGAGTCACCTCAATACTCAAGAAATACCTGAGTTCTTGCAAATCTTTAGTATGAAATCGATTTTGCAAAAATATTTTTAACTTGGCAATCCCCTCAGAATTATTTTTTGTAATCACAATATCTACATAGACCACTAATAGAACATATCCAGCATCTGTCTGTCTATGAAACATAAAATGATCTGTCTGACATCAAAGAAGACTAAACTCTAAAATTGCATCGAAAAACTTACCAAACCATACCCTCGATGACTGCTTCAAACCATACAAAGATTTCTTTAACCAACATACATTCTTACCATACTCTCTCTGAGCAGTAAACCCAGGTGGTTGCTCCATGGATACCTCTTCAACCAAGTCACCATGTAGAAAGACATTCTTGACGTCTAACTGAAACAAGGGCCAATCAAGATTTGTAGTCAAAGAAATCAAGATACGAACAGAAGAAATTTTGACAACATGAGAGAAAGTCTCCTCATAATCAACACCATAAGTTTGAGTAAAGTCCTTTGCAACAAGCCGGGTTTTAAGACGCTCCACAGAATAATCCTGATAAAATTTAACCGTATACACCTAACGACAACCAACAGTTCGTTTACCTGGCAGTAAAAGAACGAGATCCCAAGTCCCATTATGATATAAGACATCCATCTCTTCTTCCATAGTTTTCCTCCAACCCGAATCAGATAATGCATCTTATAAATGTTTAGGAATAGATATAGTAGATAATTGGGTAGTAAAACAAGAGAAGACAGAAGACAAGACATCATATGAAACAAAATGAACAATGAGATGATTAGTAACACACGAACGAGTACCTTTTCGAAGAGCAATAGGAAAAGAGTCTAAATTACCTGATGTACTAGGATCAGAAGGCGACAAAGAAGACGGTACGGACACCTTAGTCGATGAGCGAGGATGACGAGAGTAGACACGAAGAGGTAAAGTAGATGGTAATACAGTGGGCAGCAAAATATCTGAATATGTGGAAAGAGATGGTGGTACAGGAGATGACCTAAAGTCCAGATCTAAAAGGCTGACAAGGTGCTGAAAAATATGAAATAGTTTCCTCAAACGTGACATCGACACTAGAAAAGTATTGGCGTAGAGAAGAACTATAGCAACGATACTCCTTCTACGTGCGAGAATAACCAAGAAATACATATTTGGTAGCTCGAGAGTCAAGTTTGTCAAATTCAAGACCCAAATTGTGAACATAACCGACACATCTAAAAATCTTAGGAGTCGGAAAAAATAAGGGCTTATTAGAAAAAAAGATAGAATATGGACTTTGCCAATTTAACATAGGATGACATACGATTAATAAGGTGACAAACAGCAGGAACATCACTCCAAAAATATTAGGGAATATTCATATAGAATAACAGCGGGTGACTTTCAACAAATGACTGTTCTTGTGTTCAGCAACACCATTCTGTGGAGATGTGTAAGCACAAGAAGTCTAATGAATAATGTCAGTTTTACTAGAGTAAGCTGAAAAAAGATCAGATTTATATTCCCGAGTATTATCAGAATGTAAAGTACATATACTATACTGAGTTTTTATTTCCTTACGAAAAGTCTCGAATATAAAGAATAATTCAGACCGAGCTTTCATATAAAACAATCAAGTCACACGAGAATAGTCATCCACAAATATCACAAAATAAGAATATTTATTAGATAAAATATTCTTTATTGGACCTCATACATTAGAATGTACTAACTCAAATGGACTAGACACGATTATTGACTCTAAACTGAAATGACACATGGTGATGCTTATTAAGTTGACAAGCTTTACAAGGCAAAGACGATACATGATTAAGACTGAGAACTTGCGCTTCAGATTCTGGAGAGAGGGAAGTCCAAAACGATAATGCCATTAAAAAGGAGACAACGAGGTCTGTAGAGCTTGGGTAGGTGAATCAAAGTCAAGGTAATATAGACTACCGATTTCATGCCCCGCACCAATCTTCCTTTTGGTCTTGAGATCCTGAAAGAGACAATAAGAGGGATAAAAGGTGATTGAATAATTAAGAGAACGAGTAATCTTGCTAATGAAAAGTAAACTAAAAGGAAATTGAGGAACAAATAACACAGAAGATAGGGACATATCAAAACTCAAATTAGTAGTCTCCAGACCTGAAACTTTAGAACAAGTACTATTAGCAAGAGTAATACTACGTGTGGATATAGCAGATTGATAAGTAGGAAAAACATCAGACGCATTAGTCATGTGGTTAGAAGCGCCAGAATCTATGATTCAAGGACTGTGAGTGGAGGACAATAAACAAGTGGAAGTAATACCTGATTGAGCAGAAGTAGCAGTAGAGGGGGATGGGACAGCCTTTTTTTTAGATAGGGACTGAGCATACTCCTCTCGAGTAATAGTAACTAATCCAGTGTCTTGCTTGGGTTCCATAACAGTGTAACAAATAGTAAACAAGGAGTGCTGTAATGCTGAACTAGAGGAAAAAAGGCTGCTAGAGGGTTGAACCGGGCTAGAAAACCAAGCTAGACTACTGAACCGGATAGGTAGAGCGCTCTGGACCACTGCTCTGGGTTTGGAAAGGTAGTTGGACCATTGAATTGAACCGGTTTTGGGCTCTAGACCTCTGAACGGGACCGGATAAGCTTGTTGGACCGCTGAACCGGACCTGTTAGAGGATTTGGACCATTGAATCGGGCCGGATTGACTTACTGGATCACTAAACTGGGTCTGTTAGGGGCTCTGGACAACTGAACCGGACCGGATAGATTTGTTGGACTGCTGAACTGGATTAAAAACTGATTGAACTGGCCTGAACCGGTGCAATAGGCTGGATTGTGGGCTGGATCAAAATTAAATTGGGTTGGACCGAAGTGGGCTGGATTCGAAGTGGACTTAAAATAATTTAAACCCGTTGACTCGGGTATGAGTTTGGGTCTTTTATCCAAACCCGTGGAGTCGGGTTTGGATCTTTTCTCGGGTTTGAACTTTTTCTTCTTCGTTGGTTAGGGTTCCAGAGAATCCTCTTTTGCGATTACGCCTCACTACCAACGACGAATGACAAACCACCACAACAGACCACCACCAACAACACCACCACAACTGTAATCCAACAAACATGGTACCACCACGATGAATAGCCTTCTAGTATTTTCTCTTATGCATCAGAGACATTCTTGCAAGCATACACGTGCCAACACTACAAATCAATTAGAAACCTTTGGAAAATAATTCAGCTATAGTGTTTTTAGGATTTAAAAATTGTAATGAGATTTTCACCATATCCATCAATTAAGTTCTCAGCCTAATATGCATACCTTGAAATAGAGTTCCCAAGTGTTTGTTTGGTGAGATGGTTTGGAAAGAGAGAGAATTTAAAATTTGTCAAGAGTTGGGTTAGTGGGACATGGAAAATGATTAGGATAGAAACTTAATTTCTTGTATTGGATAGATTTTTCCCAAAGGAACCAACTTTCCCCGTAAAAATACATGAAAATTAAAAATTTTCCTCAAGATAGTTATATATAGTTAATGCTGTAAGAGAATTAGGGTTTGAAAAGGAGAAAGAAGAAAAGAAAAGAGAAAATAATCAGTTAGCATGAATGAAATTTAGAGAACAAGGAGGAAATACCAGACATGTGGACATAATTTACGAGTTAATAATTCAAGATGATGAAGCAAATTGGGCTTGTCACATGTGCAAAATTACTTGCAATGGCTAAACCGGCAGCTAAGCAGGCAATGGGAGAGAGTGAAGACAACTACAGGATGAGCTGAGAAGTAAGAAGTAAGATCTTCAAGAGAGCTAGATGTAGATGTAGCATGTTCACCGGTTGATGACCGAGATACTGAAGAAGTCAGGTCATTAGAAACCTGATTAGCGTAGGTTGGTCTTTCATGTTTATTCCAACAATAATCTTTCGGTATGTCCAGCGGCTCTAGAATACGAACACTTCCACTCGGAACGATTGGCACCACAACCACAACCTATAATAAAATCTAGAAATTCTTTTTATTCTTGAAAGATCCCAAATTTCAGAGTGAACAATAGTAAGACGATTAGATTGACAAATTGTACTACTAACAAAAAAGAACTACGGCGATGCTTGTATAATTGTCAACCCTCATATTCTAACATAACAAAATGACTCAAATTAGGTTTGATGAAGCTTTTGCAATGAAGGATGATTCGATCGAAAATGCCACTGGAAGGGTGACATGGTAGCGCTCATGGTAGGAATTGTTGCACTAGAATCTAAACAGTGAAGTCCATTCTGTTCATGTCCTCAAACTAATCACCTTCTTCATTTGGATGTCCTGAAAACACGAGAATTAGAGAAAAAGTCACTGAACACCGTAAAAATTTGGTTAACTGACTCACGGATAACAAATTAAAAGAAAATTGAGGGACAACCTAAAGGGATCATCAGCTAAAACAATACGAGAATTAGAAGAAAGAAAATTAAAAAACAATGAGAAAACACCAGACATATGGGCACTAGATCCCGAATCAATAATCCAAGATGGTGAAGCGGATTGTGCTGTCACATGTGCAAAATTACCTGTAGTGGTTAAACCAGCAGCTGAAGTAGGCGAATGGGACAAAAGTGAAGACAACTTTTGGAAGCATTGACTGAGTTGAGAAATAAGATTATTATGAGAGCCAGATGTCGATGTAGAAGGTCCACCGGTCGATGACTAAGATACAAGAGGAGTTGGATCATCAGAAACTTGATGCCTTCACCACAACGATTACCATCTAACACGAGTACCACAATGTCCACCATGGGAAACACCATAACTGCCATCACTAGAGATTAAGACAAAAGACTAGTGAAGCTAAAGAAGTGCCACGAGTAAGAGAAGCCTGTTGAAGGCGAGAATAAGCATTGACAGTGGTCGGAAGTTTCTCAATGGCTAAAATCTAATTTTTTAATACACCATACTCAGAATTAAGGCTTGACAAGAATAATGTAACCTGAAAGCCGTTACGTTGTCGTAGCTGAACTTTCAGATCTGCACTTGGTGGCTGATACAACAAAAGTTCCTCCCATAACCCTTTCAAAGTGCTATAGTGTTCAACTAGGGATTTATTGCCTTGCTTGGTAGTAAACATACACTCAAAGATGTCATAAATTTGGGATTCATTATGCTCTTGAGAGTACATTTCCTGAAGAGAATCCCATATCTTTAGCTATATGAAGAAGTTGTACATTAGAAGCTACCATGGGCTGCGCACTTGGCCACAACTAAGTCATCACCAAAGAATTTTCACTCCAAAAATCTTCAAAATTTGTATATTCCTTAGCAAGGGGACACTCAGTTAAATACTTGATTTTCTTTTTGGCATGCAGAAAAACTTGATGGCATGAGACCAAGAGTGATAGTTAGTACCATTCAATTTAACAGAAATAATATGTGGAATTTGATCATTCACAAAAATGAACCTGTCAGACATGATCCCTAATTGATACCACAACCAACAAGACAATGGTAGAGCGAAATAAACTGATAATCTACAAACAACCACAATAACAATCAACGACAACCACAACCACAACCACAGTCCCACCCGAAAAAAACACCAAAATCATAGCCATGAGCATCAGATCAACCAAGTTTGCCTGACAACACTAGGAACAAATTACCCATAACCCAAATTTGCCCATATCACACTTAAGAGACGAAAGGGTCCAAGAAATAACCTTGGAACTGGGAAACTCTAGGTGGGAAAGGTCACTGTTGACAACCTTAGGGAGCAAAAAACATTAAAAAATCACCCAAAATCTAACTAGGCCATGCCAAGACACTCTCAAATCTTTTAGTCGCACCCTTTAGGTAGGATTTGAAGCATCAAAACAGTTACAAATATCGGAATCAACATATTTGATATTCGAACCCTATTTTCGCAAAGATCATTCAAAAATAGCAAACCCTAGTCAGAGACTTCATAAATTTTTGAAAAAAGCACCGCAATTACTAGCACCAAATTTTTAGCCCAAAGTTGTACCTTGATGATCGGTAAGTGATGACGTCAGTTGTTGACGATGACATCAATGTCAGAGAAAATTTGAGCCTTCTCTCTTGTGTTTTTTGATGATATTTGGTCACAAATCGTTGCATTGAAGCTAAGGTAAAATCGTCAGAGAATTAGGGTTTGGAGAAGAGAAAAAAATTTGTGTGGGCTAGGTTGCCCTACACTTTCTTATTTACCCCTCATCTTCCTAAGATTTTCATTTTATCAATGATGTCCATTATGAAACATATCTTTTATCATATAAATTTTTGGCTGATTGTATTTTTACATAATTCTCCTCCCTCGCCCCGAGAAAAAAAAAAAAAAGAGAAAGGAACACAATTTGTTGGTTTTAAAATTATCTAGTTTGATGAGAAACCAATCAAGCTTGTTATTTTGTTCAAAATTGTTAAGGGACGATATATAATTAAGTGCTAAGCATAATTTTCTCTTACCTTTCATGCTTTCCAAACTAAAACCTTTTTGCATTTTTATTAAAATAAAATTGTAATGAAATGAAGACAAAAAATATATTTCCTTTTCATTTTCCTTTCTTTCAGTTCATTTTCATTTGCCATCATTCTTTTCTTTCCAATGAAATGCACCCTAAGTGATTCGTAGGACTCCCTCACTTGTGTGAAATCTCTAGATTGGTTTTGAAAGAATTTAGAGAAACTTATCTGATAAAATTAACATAAGAAATCCACCTTCGGTAAGTTTGTATCTTGCTTTTGTGCATGGAACTTTGTGCGAAAAGCGAAGAGAAAGGGAGCACAACATTAAGAATGTTGGAATTTAACCCAAACTTCCATTATTTGTGTTAATTATTTGCTGTGCAAAACCAACAAAGAAGAACACATTTGTTTCTTCTTAGGATGTTTGTGTGACACGGTTCAAGGTATCGACTGAGACCGATATGACTCGGGCGAGTCATATTTGCCTTGACCACTATCAATATGATATCGATACTCGTTACAGAAATATGAGGAAACACAATCGATTTGGGTTTGACTCAGTTACGACTTGAAAATATCGGTTCAACTCATAGTCAAATCGTTAGATTCAGACCGAGTCAAGTTGAGTTGGGACTAGATTTGTGAAATCCAAAACAAGTAGTAAAATCGCAAAAAAAAAAAAAAAAAGAAAGGTAGAAGAAAAGGAACAAGGTCTATTGATTCGTAATTGAACAAGTCAAATTACAAAGGAATAAATAAAAAATAAATAAAAAATTAGAGACTCACCATTGTAGACACCAGCGACCAAGAAGCAATTATCCAATCCTATATCACACTTTTGTGCAATTATAAAAACAAAAGAAGTAATTGAAAGGATTTCTAAGAAAAACCTGTTAGATTGATTACACTTATAGATCGATTACAAAGTGCCCATTTTTCTTCTTGTTCTTATTCTATTGTCGTGTTACTCGTATAAGTAGCAGTTGTCCAACCTTCAACCAAGTAGAAGACTTGAAAGTTTTCTCTCCTTCTCTGATCGAAGTTGCCCCTCTCTCTTTCTTACATCATAGACTCTTAACAGAGAGTCGAGATAAATAGTGAGAACATAAGGGTTATAATTATATCAATACAATATTATTAGATGCGAGTAATGGTGGGTTTTCATTATTGAGTGTCATTATTTGCATAAAATTATTTATTTTAGTAGATTGTCTTGTACAGTTGTACTGGAATAAAATATATATAAAAAATTCTACTCAACTAATATACACATACACAAATATATTTCATAATAAATATATCAATAATATATACACACCAATTTTTTTCAATTTTTTTTGAATGTTCTCATACATGAATCAATTTGTTTTTCTATTTTTTAAAATATTTATAATTAAATGTTAAAATTACATGATTTTGAGTCCTATCATTAGTCAATGCAACAATTATCATGGCTTGATCTGTTTTCAAGTACTTAAATTGAGCATTGATAATTGTAAGTATTATCGGTAGTGCTCTTATAAATCATTTTCACTATGTTTTAATGTGTTAGATGATGCCTTTTGGACATATAGTGTATACGTGTTATTTATATTTTAAAAATTTTTAATGATTTTTTTCTAGATATTTTTTGGGCTTTCTGTATAGCATTTTGAGCGTATCGACCAACACTATGTCACGATTCTGCAACTGATGTGTATCAGTGCCCTCCTAGTTGATGGTCGATACCGCGACCTTGAACCATGTTGTGCGAACAAGTACTACCAAGCACCCACACTCGAGAAAACAACCTTGCACCCTCACAAGCTTCTAATACTTCATATTTTGCATAAAAGAAAAGAGCATTGAATCTGATTGCAGTTTAGTATTGAACATGAAGTCTCGGTCAACAATATGGAAATCAATGTTGTAGAACAGAGAATTTATATTGCATTGAAAAGGATACCCAGTTGTGAGTTTTTGGTTCAACTGTCGATTTGACATGGTTTTGACAGTGATGTGAAGAGGGCTGCAATTAATCATTAAATATGTTGGGAATGAAATTAAAAAAAATAAAAAATGAGAATGTGTGTGGATGAATAAATGAGTGCTAGGTTAGTACCAAAGAAAGTGAACTTATGCTGATAGTTGAAATGAAAATAGAAGTATGGAATAAATGGGAAGGTACACCTTTTAATCTCCAAGAATTTAGCGTCATGCAAGGAGATAATTTGGCATCATGAAAGGGGTTTTCCTTATTCTTCTTTTAACCTGCCCCTTCCTTCTCCTCCTCCAAAAACGCAACATATTTTATAGTCACACTCATTCGACATCATGCATGTGATGTGAATTTGTATCACATTGAATGATTAGGATCACTCAAGGATGGTTTATATACATAAGGGACCTCTTCACTCATTGCCAATTTTAGTTGACTGTCGAACATTTTATTAGAGCTATACCTTGTGAATTTTTTGGTATGCATGTGTTTGTTTGAGAGGCCCATGTGCGAGCCAGGTCCCAAGTGACGGAAGGTGTAAAGAGAGCTTGTCTCTCACAACGAATGATTAGGACCATTCATGATTGGTTTATATGCTTAATGGACTTCTCCACTCATTGCCTTTAGTTTAGCTTTTAAGAAGATTGTAATCACAAAAAAAATTCTACCATTTAGAGGCAACCATATAGTAAGAGGAACTTGTGGTCATGGTAATTTTGTATCGTGAAATGTTAACGTTGACCAATTGTGCATCCACCGGTGTGAACAAGTTCTAAAACGAACAATAGTTTGAGACAACAATCTATGGGTCCTCGGAATTTGGGCATGCAACTGGTCAATGGTTTGATGTTTCTGACCTGCTGGTACATTCCAGTCCTGCTTTAAGATGTTGACGCAACAATGATCAAAGAGGAAAGGAGAAAAACCGTCTATAAAGGAAAAAATGGGTCAAAAATCTTTGTAGCGAAGAAGATTTCATCATAAACAAAGTTTCATTTGCCCTTTTGTAAGGTTGCTAGCGTATGTTAGAAAGACAAAATTTACAACATTTTGGAGATATCATTAGAACACAAAATACTTGACGCTTCTACAAATAAATCAAAAATACTTGCAATATGAACCTTGGTGAGTAAAATAAACATGTGATGTAAATGCATTATTTTGAAAAGATGATTTTTTTTTATGATGAAGATTCTGCAAATTTGGATCTTTTAAGTTTTTATTTTCTCTTAAAATAAATTGCCTTTTTTGCTTTCGGATGAAATATAGTATTTGTCCCTAAAGTATGCTTCCCATTTTGGTCTCCATTCCTTCATTTGTGTCACTATAGTTCCTAAAGATTTCATAATCGACTAGTCCATTTAAATTCAGATTAAGAACTTTGGGGACTAAGGTGACAATTGGAAGAATGGGGACCAAAGGGAGATGGAATGCATTTAGAGACTAAAAATGTATCTAGTCAGTTTTTTTTCCTTTCATGATGAATTATTTATCAGTTGAGGCTCATTGATTGAGAATCTTTTGTTGTGTTCACAGAGAACTAAGAAGACGCTTGTATTACGTGAGATACCAGAAGATGGAGTTAAAAAATTTCTAAATTCAAAGGATGCTTTGGCACCTTGTGACATAGCAGTATTTGTTCATGACAGGTAAGCAGAGTGCCATGGTAATAATTGGATTCAATTAGGTAAAGTGGAAGATAATGTTGTTTCAACAACTACTTGTTAGCATAGTTATTAGTATCGTACGATCCATTTCGATACATGAGTAAAACGATACGTATCGCTTAAATGTATCGGTTTGCATCGTATCGTGCAATACACCCGATACAAGACGATAGGAGACTAACTTATTAATAATTATGTACCTCATAAGTTAATTTTATTGTGAAATTAGTCGAAAATTGTTAGTGTTTGTTGACCTAATGCTTGTAAGAGTTTTGGAAAACCCACTATTTTTCCTCTTCAATTTTATATTTTCTTGCTTGTTGGTCTCCATCAAGTGCTATCAAAGCAAACCTTGGTTCACTGATATTGTCACTATTTCCTAAGCTGTTCCTCGTCTTCTTGTTCTTCAACCTCTCGTGCTTCATTTTTCGTTAGAAACATTTCATCTCTATTGTTGCCTTGGGTCTGATGATCGTTGTCTTTGTCTTTTCATAGAGAGAAACATCCGTGTTGTCTTTGTATTGTTTGTTTGATGGAAAAAAATAGGAGACCAGATTTTTGGTGGGTAGTCTCTTGCTGCCATCATTTCATTGTGCATTATTGTGTTTCAAAATTGGTTCGAATATTTTGAACCAGTTTAACCCGCAGATCCTATTTTAGGAGTACTTGATCCAAATCCAAATCCAGGCTTGATCCAACCTTGTCCAAAAAACAGCCCAATCGCGTTTGACTCAACCAAGACCCAACCCTATATTCTTCTTAATATCTTGATCCATCATTAAAGTTTTGAAAGTCCCTTGTATCTCAGAACTTTTCTAGTGTTCCAGAATTAACCCTAAAGTTTCCAAAAAATTCTACATTTATCTCTCTAATTTCCTAAAATTACAAAGCAATTCCATAGTACAAACAATCTTTGGTAAACACCAAAGATTGTTTCGGAAATTATTAGAGATCTATCCTCTAGCAACACTAGTCAAAGTGGCAATGTTAGTCTTTATCTCAAGTACAATATGATAGGATAAATGCACTCAAAGCGTCTATAGTCTCATTAAAAGACATGGAAGCGTTAAACCCACTTAAAGGAATTCTATGAACTTTGGTGCTAGATACAAGGGCAAAAGAATTGCAAAGAATGCAAATATCGTTTTGATTTGTACAAGTGCCTCCCTTACGAGCTCCATCTTGAGAAGACTGAAGATGGTTTGTTTTGGATAATGGGCTTAAACTTGAGATTGGTGAATTCCATGGAGAGAACAATCCAAAGGCACTCCTTTATTGCTTCATAGCCTAGAGAGTTTCTTCATATGGTGCACCATCTTAAAGATGAGAAGAAAGTAGTCTTTGTAAAAGCTAAATGGAAGGGCATTACAAGACTTTGATTGCACACCCATTTCGCTAATGATAGATTATGGGATACCTTGAGGATTTGTATAATACGATATTGTGTACGTTTATTATAAGTATGGAGCTCATACAGTTTTCATGTTTGACACAAAAAAAGTGTTTGGTGAGGAATATACTGGAAAGTGGTTATACCATTAGGGTTTGTTTGCATGAAGAAGTGATCATTGTTTGTATAGGTAGGGATTATGGATACTGGGATTGCAGATACGTGGTTGGATCACGATTCGCATCACTAAGATTTTTAGCTCCCAAATCCACCTACAGTCCATGTAAACTTATATTCAAACCTAACCTCAAATTGTAATCCTTACGACCAAGTATTATTTTGGTGATATTTATACATTTGTATTCTAACCATTAATCGGGAAGTTATCTTGGATTTATGGTTTGTTTTGGAACTTCTATCATAAATATCGAATAAATAGTAGTTAACTATGTATATACGGATGTAAATGTATAATTCTGTATGATTATGCATGTGATCTGGATACGTGTGCTAAACTGAACAATGCCCTAAAACAATGTATTAACTAAGCTTACCCCCATCACATTGCTTACGTTGTACCCTATACTCGTACTTGTACCATGTACCAAATTGACCCACAATTTAGGTAACATTGGTAGGAACTCAACTCATAGATCTCTTTTGAGCTTGGTTGCAAGTTGACTTTACACTAAGACAAATATAACAAGATGCATAAAAGATAAGATGAGTTGAAAAGATGACGGTTGTGAGATATTATGTGGCGCATACAACTCGAAGTTTTGCTAGTTAATGTAAGTCCATTAAAAAATCACAAGTATTCTTGCTCTAATTACTCTGAGATCTCATATAGAATACTGTTACTTCTTCCCAAAGGAGTACTAATCGTATTTCTTAGTCGAGATGTTTTGATTGCCATGGTTTTGTTATTTGTCTATTCAATGTCGTACAAGATCTCTTGCTATGGTTGGAAGGGATATTTCCAAAGTGAAATAAGAGTCTGGTGAGCCAAAATATGAACACAAATTGTGGAACCCCTTGGTGTATATTATGCTAATTTTGATGATTTGGATTGTGATCATTTAGTAGGGCTGTATGCTCTTTATTTGTTGCTAAGAATTAGTAATGGTAAGAATTATTCATATAGGAATTTTTTGTGAAGGATATGTATGCTCTCAAATAATTGGCATTGCGAATTGCACAAACGTGGTTTCAAAAAGTCTATGAAGAATGAATTTGAAAGTTGAGGCCCATCCAAACCGATATTTGTGGCATGTATTAGAAACACCAAGTTTGAATTTGTATGAGGTGCCCAATTACATTCACCATTGAAAAGTTTAGACAGTCATGTGTAATGTTTTGGCTCTCAAGCTAAGAAGCACGTACACGGATACGACACGACGTGGACATGTAAAAATGACATTTCTAAAAAAAATAGTATACGAACACGTTGAGGACACATTATAGATAATTGTATTTTAGATATAAAATTATATAGTATATCGCAAATATAGTGATAATTATAGATTATTAATAAAAAAATTAGTACGCTATGATAAGTAAATATTTTGTTTTGTCATTTAGTGTAATTTTTTAGAATAAAGCATCATAATAGTCCATAATCATCAATTTGTTTTGTAGACAACATGAACTACTCAACATAGTTAATTTAAATGATTGCTCTCATTTTCTCAATCTCTCTTTTTTAAAAATTGTTATGCATGTTTTGATTTTATTGTTGTATTTTGAGTACAGCTTCAACATATATAGTCTGGGTAATTATATGTTATCTTATAATATACTTATTAGTCAATTTTTTAAGTTTTGTTGATCACATGTCAACAAATATTTGTTGTTTAATAGTAGAAACGATTTAAATAAGTGTTGGACACATATCAAAAATTAAAAATTTATCATTTAATAAAGGACAAAGCACCAAGCATCACCCACAGTACCACCACGCACTAGCACTGCCATCACCCACCCTTATCCGCCCTTTGTTTCCCCTCTACGTCATGCACTCTCTCTCCTATACCCTACATGAACACCGTGTAACCTATTTTTTTTTTTTCTCTATTTTTTTTGAGGATCAACAGTGGTTCCCCACCTCCCCGCTTGGGTGACTCGAACCCACGACTTGACGGTTGTAGGGGAAGCATGTTACCACATGAGCTGCACTTCGTTGTCAACACCGTGTAACCTATGTCACAATCCAATATCACAAATAGTCCCTATCCAACCAGCCTCACGGTTACACTCCCCTTCTCTCGTCCAGAAATCTTCTTTCATCTCTCTCTGTTGTCAAACACACTAGTTGTAGCTCCAATTGGTGAAGGTGCTAGAGGTGCTATTTCTTCGGGTTAGGTGAGTTCGCAAAAGAAAACAATTTGACACCATATTTTTGTTCTTAGTGCTTAATATAAATTTCGCCAGATAAGCTTGCTGAATTTCTAGTTTTGAGGTAGATTTGAGTGTGAAAGAATGAGTTTGAAGCCCTCATACTTTATCATAATCAGTTATTGGTTATTTTTGTACTTTGGCATATTTTTAGGGTTTTGGAGATTTTAAAAAGAAGCATTCAGTATGGGAATTTTCTAGGTTTTCGGATAGCTTGGCTTGCTTTTTCTCTCTTCTCCTTCCTCTCTCCCCTTCTTCCCTTCATCTCTATTCTTCTTCTTCTTGCTCTAATTCTTCTTAGTCTATTCTCTTGTTTCATCTATTCTTTCACTCGCCTCTCCCATTTCTTTCCTCTTCCTACTCTCTCCTTGTGGACTCGAGGTCCCTAGAGGATTCTAGGGCTTTTCCCCATCTCTTCATTCTTGCAAGTGTTTTTGCACCTATCCCTTTTCCTTCTCTTCTCCTTTCTGTTATCTTATCCTATCTTATATTATCAAACAGAGAAAAAATAGCAATACAAATTGTGAAAATTTTTGCCCGTTAAATGTTCGATGAAAATATCATGAGGTTCAGTTGTTTACTTTGCCCACAAAATATACATACATGCTCATATAATGATTCCCATCAAACTTTTATGTCTGTCTCTATGCATGTGTTATAGGTGCTTGCTTGCTACTTGTATTTTCATTGCATATGAAGAATGCCCCTATTAATGTTTGTACTTGATACCACTTTTTTTTGTATTACAATGATTCTTACGTCCTTCATTGTTGTTATTCGAATGCTACCTATGTATTGTCTTTTGTTTCATTGTTTTATATCATTTGTTGATGTGACGTTGCTTTCCAAACATTATACATTCACTGACACTCATTTACGCTTGTATTGTTAATTCGTACGGCGTATGTTGTAATGTTTAGGATTTTCCATGCTATTATCCTTGCCTGATCGTACTTGTGGCTACATTATATATGCCTTGGAGTTTACTTAATTTTGTGCCTTTGCTTTTCCAGTTCTTTGGAGCCATCGTGGAAGATGGCAACTGAATTGCTTGTTGACGTTGCTAGTCAAGGGGAAGCTACTGGATATGAGGTGCCTTGTCTCATTGTTGCGGCAAAAGATGATCTGGATCCATATATGACTGCAATTCAAGACTCAACAAGGGTATGTATATTGGTTAAAGCCTATGTAGAAACATGGATATCTCTTAATCAGCATCTACATTTTTTTTGGAGTAATCATTAGTGGCTATATTTTTTTTTTTTGCATACTCGGAATTGGAAAACAAACCACTTTTTTCATGTTTCAGGCATAAAAGTTTGTTTTTTATTCCTTGTTAACTTTATTCAAAGTACATTTGTAGTCTCAACATGTGAGATGTGATTAGAAAAATATTCAAGTTTACAGGATACGACTGAATCCCATATAATAGTGACATCCAACTAATAGGGCTGCATGTTTATGTGCTTATAGTGCAGGATAATAGAGATGAGGTATATCTACTTTCCTTTTGTTTGCTTTGTATTTGTTTTCTTGATGTTTGGATTTGTGTAACTGTAAGGCCCATGGAGGTCCCAGATGTATAGGTAGATTTCCATTTGTTATGCTGTAATTGTTTTCCTTCATCTAATTGTCTAGGCTGCTTATTACTCCTGCCACTTTGAGTACATATTTTATTACAATTTGGTTTTCATAGGTGAGTCAGGATTTGGGAATAGAGGCTCCTGTACCCATGAGCACAAAGTTGGGAGACTTCAACAATGTATTCCATAGGATTGTAATTGCAGCGGAGCACCCTCATTTAAGCATTCCAGAAACGGAATCTGGGAGAACTCGTAAACAGTACCATCGGCTTATTAACCGGTCTCTCATGGTTGTATCAGGTATATTACTCTTGAAATCTAGATCTGGTGATCAACAGGTTACTCACTTTGATCTTTTATTGCATCCGTTAGAACACGT
The DNA here is from genome assembly GCA_023539305.1 of Ilex asprella. Taxonomy (NCBI): domain Eukaryota; kingdom Viridiplantae; phylum Streptophyta; class Magnoliopsida; order Aquifoliales; family Aquifoliaceae; genus Ilex; species Ilex asprella. Next base: position 13,327,387 of record CM042191.1, read on the forward strand.
TGCTTGCTGCATCTTCAATTAAATTTCTTTACTATATGCCCGTTTTAGTAAAGCTTGAATGCCTCCCCCCCCTCTTGCTCCTGAACTGATTGAGACTGTTAGAACGCTCTGATATTTTTTGGGCTTGCTCTATTTCTTTACTTGCTGCCGAAGTTTGAAGAGGGGAAGAGAATCAGAAAAATTTTACCTGATGCCTTTGATTATTTCTCTGAATGATTTAAAAATGGGATAGGGCAAGATCATGGGTCTTAGATTGTACCAGTGCTAAAAATTCCAATAGATTTTCTTTGTAAATGGATAAAAATTCCAATAGATATTCCAGTAAAAATATGTTGCTTTTACTGTTACAATGGTATTATATTTTTAGATCTATTGTTAGATGTTTGTACTGCTTATTTATCTGACATATCTTTACTCCAGTCAGTTGTGCTATAAATTCAAACTTGTTATAAGGCTTAATTATATCCAGACCTCTACAGGTTTGTCATAAAATTACACAAGATTATGTGGGTCTCTCTCTGTCTCTGTCCCTCTCTCTCTTTATAAAAACATGTGTGCATATTAAGGATGTGGTTGATGGGTTGGTGTTGTAGAGGTGGTTTGATGTGTGTGGTACACTGTTAGAGGTGGTGGTTGGGTGGAGCGTGCATGTGAGGGCGAAAAGAGAGAGAAAGCAATAGTTTTGTTTGCTTGGTTTTCCGTGTGAAGGTGGTTCATCAGAAATTTAGACAAATCGGAAGGGGATTGTTTGATTGAAATACACACACACACACATGCAGGTATTGTAATTTGAACAAAACAAAGGGTGTGCATCTGAAATTCAAGATTTCGTTTCTAATGTGGAAAATTCGTAAAATCAAGGCACACAGTTTCATTTGGCTTCCACAATTGTTACTGATAGGGAGTGGCAATGTATGACTGGTTGGGGTCTGGACTTTGACTTAATTTTCTATTTTGTTTTGTTGGGGTCCAGTGGATGATTTAGTTATTGTCTTTCACCATTACAGTTGGAGCTGCTGTGGCTATTGTTGGATTGGCAGCTTACCGTGTTTATGCTGCAAGGAAAAACACCTCTGGTTAAAGGGTTAAGAATTGTGCAGATCTAGTTTCACTTTTCCGTTAGGGAGATTTGGACTGTTGCCCAGGCTGCTTCAGATTGCTGCTTTGTTGTGTTTCTAAAATGGATGTAGAGAATTTTCAAGTGTAGTTTAGTCATTATCCTGAGTTCTTTGTAATTTTGGTTTGTGTTCTTGTAAGGGTTTTCTTACATAGTTAATGAATGGGCTGTTTCGAGTGGATGGGTTTCACAAGTGGAAGAAGCAACTTACAGTGCCGAAGTAAATGAGTTATGGTGCATGACTTACAATAAAAAATTTTGAAAATATTTTATTTAGATGGTGTTATGAGATCTTTTGCGCTATTGTTAATGAAATTTCAACCACTTTACAGATTGGTTCATTTTTCGTCCATTATCTCCTGCTACAAGTTTCATTGGGTTGCTTAAAGTTGGAAAAGACCATCTAAATATACTATTGAAGGTCTTTACCCTCATTATCTCCTGCTTAAATGTTTTCTGATAGTTATTTTTGCTAAAACGTGTTGCTAATTGCATGGATGCGTTTCTTTTTTTGGGAAATTGGAAAGGTTAGGGTCAGATTGACCCTCTAACGAAAGAAATACTAGCTAAGTCACTCAAACAGGTGCCCCACAGCATTAGGGGCAATTCCAGCACAACAAAGGTGTCTTCTTGTTGAACTCCAAGGTTTGCCAACTCATTTGTACTGCAGTTCCCTTCACGGAGGGGGTGGGTGGTGGGAATGTAATCTAGTTGCATTAGTTGTTTACAGTTTGTGATGAAAGCTCTCTGCGATTAATTTCGTCCATGTTGGTGGTGACTAATTTGTATGCCTCTTAAAGAATCTGTTTCTAGCACCACTCTCCTCATATTTGCTTGATTGGATCAGTTCTAAGCCTTTGTAAATGGCATAGAGCTACGCCTGTATGCTTCTTGTTACATTCAGCTTCCCATAGAAACCGATCTGCCCCAGTCCTTGATCGTTCCTGATTTGTCCTCTCACAGCTGATGGTCCTGGGTTTCTTTTGGAGCTCCATCTGTGTTCATTTTTAGCCATCTGGAAATTCTTCTGCAGTTTCTAGGACCAGTAGCCAATCATTTTTTTTGATTCAACATGTGACGGGGTAGGGTTTTTGGGCTGCATTCCTTGTTCCTGTCTTTCCAGATGTGCCATACAGTTGAAGTGACCAACTCATACCTCTCCAGCCCCTTTCTTTCCTATCCCTATAGTTTAGGGACAAATACATCTATGTAGGTTTGTAGATTGGTCAGTAAGAATTCTTGGCTACTTTAGAACAGACTCCAGATTGCTTTTGCTTTAGGGCAATCTCTTAGTAGGTGAATAGTGGTCTCTGTACAGGTTTCACATCGTTCAAAGGTTGCTTCTCTGATCATATGTCTAGTGTCTCAGATTGTTAAGAGAGAATTCTGTTATGCTGTGCTAACCACATGAAGCTTCGAATTTATTACTAATGTAGAGCCCTTTTTAAAATTAAATATCAATTTACGACAATTTTGAACTTACTTACCAATCTACTGTATTTTTTGAAAGTGGAGTCAGCAAATTTACTTTTGCATTAAAAATGGTGTGAACAAATATGTTTTTAAAAGGTCTTTTTCAGAATGTTATAAAGTGGCTTTATTGAACCCACTTTCATTATTGGTCAACCAAAAAAAATAAATTGATTTTCATTACTTTTTGAAAGCGTAGTCAACAAATCCAATTTCAAATAAAAGCATATTTGGGGAATTTGTCTGTAATTAAAGCAGACTTGTTGATTACGGTTTTCCAAAGTAAGGCCCCTCCTAAAAGCGTATTTGTTGAATTCATTTTCATATATAAGCGGGTTCAATAAATGCGTTTTTTCGAACCAATCTTGTTTGTGAGTAAACTAGCCTATAAATCCATTTTCATAGAGCATGGCTTTTCCTGTTATATTTTGATATATTGAAATATTACTTTAACAAATATGCTCATTAAAAGCGGATTCAACAAATACGCTTTTCAGAAATATATAAAGAGGTTCAATTAATTCGTTTTTCCAGACTTAACCCATTTGTGAATAAAATGCCAAAGACTAGTCAAACTTTTCATGTACCCAATGAATAAAAAAAATTCAGAACTAAGAAAAAGCCTTCAAAATCAAGAGACTTTATTTATTTATCTGAAATAGAAATACAAGAATTTGTTTCATACGACATGAAACAAAAATAAAACCAAATATTTCCAATGACGACCAAGTCCCAACATAGTGGTTTTCCACGTACGCATAGAGTAACAGAGAGAAATTTTTCATAATCTTGATCATCACTTGATTCTTCAAACTCAGAAAGTTCATTATTAGAAGTCAGTAATGAATCAGATATTATTGCATTAGTAGCCTCGACAAGATCTAAATGTTCAAAATTTGTCTTTTTGATAAAGTGGAATCGATGAAGACGTCGTTACATCTTATCATTCTCAAGTTCAAATCTTGAAATGATGTCATCGTAGTTGTTTGTGCATCATTCCACGTATATTTAGTTGAACGTGCTTGTGGCACTTGTAATCCATTCCAATGACAATATACTTCAAGTTCACAGTGCGTGAAATAAGATTTCAACCACCTTGATCCCCCACAGGTGATAATAGAACTCTAGAGGTAGAACAATGGTTATAGGTCCAATTATTACTTGACCGACTTCTTCGAAAGGGTTATGAACGTTGATTGGTTCATTCTAAAACTAACACAAGTTTTCATACCATGTTACACCCCTAAGATATGTATAGTTACTGGGTTCTGGTGACCTGAATGATGAATTTGATGCTGCTATGCACCACGATGTTGTCGTTGGTTGCTCGAGTACGACAACACATCATTTGTTTGGCTTGAAGACCCAAATGATGATCTTGTTGACAGTTTAGTGTAGGGTTTACACTGCGAACAAATGCACAAAACTAATTATTGGACACAACTATGTTAAATTTTTTTAAACACTTACTAGAAGCATTAAGCTGGGTAAAAACTTATTACACTAAAAAGACATTGATGAGTGAACAATGACATTGACTAGACACTAATCACTTAACACTGAGCTAACAAGTGTGTTGTTATGGCATTGATAACACTGAGAAAGTAGATTGTGTTGTTCTTCATGCAATATGTACCCATGCTTATTTAGTTTAGTACACAATGTCTAGTCAATTAAATAGTCAATACTCACACTGTGGTGTCAACTCCCTAAGATTGGCCATATCGTTCAGTGACTTGTCAATTCAATGTCTATTGCCACACAGTCATGTTTCAGTATGCTTTTGGAGGGCCATAATTATAGGCAACAGACACTGAATTACACCTGTAATCACATTACCTCATCTCCAGCATATTTGCCACAGCCGGCAAAACAATGACCATAACATCTGCATCGTTTAGTGATTAGTCAATTCACCATCTATTGTCACAGTCATGTTTCAGTGTGTATATGAGGGCCATAATTGCAGGTTGTAGATATTGAATTCTTAGACACAAACACATTACCTCATCTCTAGTTTTTTTTTTTGCCACAATTGAAAAAACAGTGACCACAACTGCATCACACTGTCACTATAAATCCGTTGTGTGTAAATGTCTTGTTGGTATACTTATCAACTTCAAAAATAAATTACAATCCATGCACGTTGTTTGAAAGTATGGATCATCATTGGGTATTAGAGGATGTATTTTTTTATTCTCTAAATCCTCGTTTACATTTCTCAAAGAGGTCCGTAAATACAATGACAGAGGAATGTCAATATCATTTGAATGAAAGAGAAGTTCAAAGTGAAGACTTGTGCACTTGCAATATACGCAGACCTCGTCAAATTGCTATTAATATATTTATTGACACTCCATAACAATTTGGAATATGAATTATTTCGTATTCGAGTTGAAAATAATCGACAATAAGGTTAAATCGGTACAAGCTCGTCGCATTGCATGTGATTGTGCTGAAGAAAGTTTGCTAGAAAAAACACGTTTATGCTCGCAGTTGAGTGAGGAAGCAAGATGTGTTTTTGACAATGAAATGTCAGACGAAAAAGGTTTTCCATGATGAAGATTAATTGATCAATAACCCATATGTATGTGGGCTTATCCTCCCAGGGGTTGTACAAATGTGCGTCTATAGCTGTAGTTATGTTATGTGTTTCAAGTAATGTGCATCTAGCTGTAGTATTTTATCATTTTCAACTTTAACATGTATAATTTATTGTCATATGTTATCAAAGGTATTTAAGTAGATTTGAATGCACAACATAACAATCAAAACAATATAATAGTCTTAATTGAAAAAAAAAATGTAGTATGAAATAGTGGAATATACATTATAAATACTGACTTTACATATACATTTTACAAAATTTGGGCAGAGTTTTCCCTAAAAATGTAAACCCCCACATGTTTATATTAATATAGTAATGTAATTGTGTGTTAATTCTTATATATATAATGACGTAAGAATGAACCATATAAATTGTAACAATAGGAATAAATACTAGAGAGACAAATTGATTGTGAAGTTTAAGTTTCGAAGGCGTTTAAACTTGGGAAGGGTGGTTGAATAAGTTTCTAAATATTTTTAGGTCAAAAAAATGTCTTCATTGAATCCGAAAGGTAGAAAAACATTGGAAGAGGTAATATGAGGTGTAGTAGAAGTTAGGAAGTATTTTGGAGTCAAAACACATTTTAGAAAGGATTCAGATAGGAAGGAATTGGATACTACCTTAGTATTTTAGCCATAACTTTTTACTGCTAACTCTAATTGATCTGATTTTTTGACAGTAGAAACTAGACTTTCAGGGCTACAAAAGTCTATTTAACAAAATTTTTTTGAATCGGTTTCTAAATAGATCAAAATTGATCTGGAAGTTGACGGTATTCTGTTACCCATGTCCGAACGAGAATAGACACGCGTCCGAACACGTATCGCAGAAAGTTGGGCGCAAAAACACGTGTCTGGACGTGCCAAACTGAGGGCTACACGCCTGAGACTTATTTTGGGTGTTTCCTCATCCATTTGCAACCCATTTCATCGATTCTAACCATTAGAGAAGCTTAGAGAAAAGAGAAGAAGGAAGAAATGAAGAAATACAAGGTTGAAGGAGATCAAATCCTTTAGTTCTCACATAAAAAAGCTAAGGAAACAAGGTAGGAATTTTATTCCATTCTCTTATATTGAGGCTAGGGTTATATAAATATACATGTTTTGACTCCTAATCATATGTATTTGCTATGAGTTCTTTGTTTCTTGGTCCTCTTGTAAATCTTAGTATGTTTTACACAAAGCTAGGGTTGAATACCCATGAAATCTCTTGCTCTTGCTTTAAAACCCTAATTTTTGAAAAAAAAAATGGATTTCACCATCTATCTTCACTTAATCTTGGTTTTGAAAACTCTAGTGCTTTGGGTTGATGATTAAAATAATATTGTTGATGATCTTTTGTACCTTTTTGTAAATTGGTTCTATTGAGAATATCATTAATGAGAATTAAGAATTTTTAGAATTTGCTCGTAAATTGGGGAATTTGTGGAATGGTTGGTTATTTGAGAAATTTATTAGTATTGTATTTTTGGTATGGCTGTTTGGATGAACATGTGTGAGAGGTTCCTTGTAAGAATGCTCATGCCAAAGAAATAAGACATCGAGGATGAGAGGTTCTTTGTAAAGATGCTCGTGCCAAAGAAATAAGACTTTGAGGGTGAGAGGTTTCTTGTAAGGATGCTCATGCCAGAGGACATTATTAAATCATATGTGGGGCATCGGTTTACTTTTGGAAATTGTATGGCTCATTGTTGGTAATTGGTTTCACCTTTCAGTATTAACTTTATTATTGTTCGTAAACTAGAGATCTATTAAAATGTCATGATTTTACTTCAAAAGATTAAATATATGCTATTTGTGAAATGAGATCAACTTGTTTTACATATTTACAAAACCTTGTTTGAGTTTGGGAGGATGTTCTTACAGAACTTCGTGCTCACCCGTTACAAAAATATTTATTTTTAGAATTCTATCTAGATGAGGAGATTGGTGTTGAGGAGACGGTCATATAGATCTCGAAGTGGATGCCTATATTATTCCTCTTATTCTAGAATAGGAGATCCTTTTGAGATGATGTCTATGTTAATATTTTCTAATTCCGCTGAGAGTTAACTTTGATTCTTTAGGGATGTAATTGCTATATCATGACATTTTTTTTGGATGTAATGGCCATGACTTGGTTTATTCTTTTGGGATAATATTGTAGACATTATATATATGATGAATAAAATTTTCTTTATGGTGAGATTTTATTAGTTGCTCTCATGATGTGAATGGTTTTATATAGTAATGCCATCCAAGGATATTTTGGGGGGTTACAAAAAAATTGACTCCAAAAGGCATGGTTTTTCAGTATGTCTCCAAATATGGCCCCCACTAGTCCGGCTAGCTAGTAAGCAATTCTTTTAGGTGGGAAGTAGGTCAGGCCCTACGGGCGAGCATGTTCTACAACATAAAACATCTTTGTTTGCCACCACTTGAGAAAAATTTTGTTAAAATCGTACAATTCACAAGTCGAATCGTCCGATTCGGTTCGATTCATTGGGTGGGCGATTTGAATTTTATGGGTGAATTGATTTGGGTCTGGAATCGAAAGAGAATCGCATGAATCTTGCGAATCGAACTGAATCGGCTGTATCGTATGATTCACTCTCTTTTTTTAAACCCACATAGGCGTCAAAACGACGTTGTTTTTTGCAAGGACCCAGACCCTACTAAATAAGTATTCCATCTTTGTCTCTTTCTCACTTTGCCTAAGAACGTTCTCTGTTGAAGGAGACCCACACCACGCTGAAGCTTCATCGGCTCTGAGGTATGTCTCTTCTTTTTCTTCTTACCCGCAACTAAACAGTAACAGGCTTACAACAGGCCTTACGTCTTCTTCAAGTTTTGCTTTGTTTTTATATAAGCTATGCTCTGTTTTTTTCTTAGTTTCTTAATTTATGTTTTTTTTCGTTATTGTGGCCTGTGGGTGGAGGATTTTGCAGTTATGAATGTGGGTTTCTGTATATAATCAATATGAATGTGGGTTTGAAACTTCAAATAATGCTATGTTTTTTCAATGCTTTATTGTAATTTTTTAATTTCTTTTTTTTTTAATTTTGTTGAGTGTGATTCCATGGTCTTGGTTGTTTTGGGTGTTTGTGGAATGTGGTTGTCCATGGAGTGTTGATTTGTTTTGTGTGTTTGTGGCTGTCCACTGGTGTTTCTGTTTTGGGTGTTTGTGGCTGGAATAGAGTGTTGATTTGTTTGAAATTTTGGAATAGAGAAGTTGCGGGTTTGATGAAGGCTTTGGGCTGGAACTCCTTCTGTTCAAATGTTGGGGAGTGATTTGTGACTTTGTTGATTTTGTTTTGTGCTGAAAAGGAGTTTTGTTACTTTATTTCCTTCTTGTAATGTTATGTTATTTGCTTCTTGTAAATTGTTCTAAACTATATGTTCTATTGTTTTTTTTTCTCTTTTCAGTTGTTGTTGAACTTGAAGTTGAAAATGGTAAATAAGAATATACAAGCGAGGCAAAAAAATAATGAAGATCCGACATGGGATCATTGTTCTTGAGTGTACATAGTTGTTAAATCGAGATTCGTATCGTGAATCGGAATCTTAAATTTGTGAATCGTGAATCAGAATCTTAAATTTTTGAATTGTGAATCATAAGATTCGACACAAAATTCAAACAAATATAAAAAAACAACGTCTATATTAATTAAAATAGGCAATGTATTGAATTTTGAGTACTACTGCATTACAAAAATAATCAGTTGACATAATCACGTTGTCTAAATGGAAAGACGCTAGCCTTTATGAATAGAAAATGTGGGTTCAAATCCCACCGTGATTGATTTTTATATATAATTTGCAATTTGAAAGCCAACTACAATATAAAAAAATAAAGCATATATCAAGAGAATGTGTATCTATCATTGATTCATATAATTATACTTTAATCAAAAGTCAAGTTATGGACCTATGGTCCCAAAAAAATGAGAGGTGGATTGAATGACAACAAAAAGTCAAGTTCTAAGACTCATAAAAAAAAATAGTAGTAGTGAATTTCTTCAATCATCATTATCTTCAAGGTCAAGATCTTCATCATTATCATCTTCTTCTACTTCAACCATCTCCGTTTCCTCATCATCAACCACTTCAATACCATCATCATCATCATCACCTATCTCAACAACTTTAGCTTTGTCTTTTTTAATAACATTTAAATTCCTTGGTCCTACAAATAATAATTGGAAAATGGCTAAATGGCAAACGATATATGATTATATAAATATAATTATATAATAAACAATAAAGATTAAAGAATACTTTTTTTTCTCTTTTTGCTAGAAGATACACTTTCATCAAGTTTAAAACATTCATGAACATCCATCCATGAGTTGTCTTCTGGTAGACACAGATCTTCATTCTCAGTAATCCACTCATCATCGGATTTCATATCCAATAGGCAAATTGGATCATATGTCTCATTCTTTTCTTGTCTTTTCAATTGTCTCATTTCAAGGTGAATGTTGTACTTCACATAAACAAGAGCATTTAATCTTTGTTGTTCCAAGCAATTCCTTTTCGTAGAATGTACATGATCAAAAGCACTCCAATGTCTCTCACATCTCATGGCGCTACACGTGAGACTTAATACCCTTATAGCCAATCTTTGGAGTTCTTTGCAATCATCTCTATGACTTTCCCACCACAAAGCTATTAAGACAAAGATTTAAACTAAAAAAATTAAACAAGATACCTAATATAGGTTAGGTTATGTACAATGTAAATTGTAAAAGTAAAACCATGTTCGTTAATTCTTACCGGGTTGTTTCTTGTCTCTAATTACTAATACGACCATTCTCATAGAAAATAAACCATCGGCCCTCTTGAACTTCTTTAGTTGCTAATCAATAGAGATTCTTGTTTCAATATCTGGGTACATTCTCTCAATGATCCTATACAAGCCAACTTTTACTTTCTTATCGGTATTAAAATTTGGATCATATTGGAACCTAAAAAGAAGTTACTTGGGATTAAAATTTGGATCTCAATTTATATATGAGTAAATGTAAATGGGAAGTGTTTTTGTGGGTGGGCATGCTAGCTATAACCGAATATTGTTAGCTGAAGATGACACCCACAAAAATGCCTGAGGAATTAGGAACCTATGAGTGAATTATAATGCCTTTTGGCCTAAAAAATGCATGGGCCACGTATCAAGGGCTATGAATTTAATCTTTCATGACATTATAGGAAATTCAATGGAACTATACATGGATGATGCAGTTGCATAGTCTGAAGATCACGAATCTCATTTGGAGAATATTCGAAAGGCCTTCCAAAGGATGAGAATGCATAAATTGAAAATAAACCCAGTAAAATGTGTATTTGGATTTTCTAGTGGAAATTTCCTAGGATTTTTAGTCCACAATAAAGGAATTGAAATATATAAGAACAAGACTAAGACCATAATGAAGGCCTAGAAAGGAGGAGAGAATTGATCCATAAAAAGAAAGATAAAAGATCAGGATAAATCTGATAAAGCTACCACCTCAAAGAAAGGAAGATCTGATCAAATACCTACAAGAGAAAGACTGGGACCTCACTTCCCACTAGGAAGGTTTTTGGGGTATAGTCCCGTGAACATTATGGTAGAATAGGTCCTCTTCTAGGTACAGGATGACAATATCCTCAAATGGCCAAGGAAATTGAAAAGACCCTCCCACAAAAGAACAAGGGATAAGTACTGCCAGTTCCACTGAGACCATGGGCATGATAAAGAAGACTGTATCACCCTTAAAGATCAAATAGAAGAATTGATTCGATGGGGCCATTTTAGGAAGGTTGGTTAATAGAAATAGAAAAGTAGAAAGAGCTTCAACTCTAGAGGCTCATGAACACCAACAACCCCTGGGGAAATAAAAATAAGTTCGGAAGGCCTGGCAACTAGAGGAGAAAGTTGCTTGTCACGACAAGCTTATGCAAGAAGAGGCCGCCATGATCATGAAGAAACTAACTAGTACATCCAAGAAAAATACCCAGAGTAATGCCGTCGTTCACCTTTTCAGATGAAGAACTCAAAGGAGTTCACATTGGATTAACCCTAAAATAACGCGGTAATGAATTAGAATTTAGGATTAAGGGTGTGCATAAATTAGGTTAAAGCAATTGATTTGTGCCGTATTAGGGTTAATGTTCGATTTTTTTATTTGGTAGGGTTTCAGGGATAATTAAGAAAATTCAAACGGCTAAAAGAGCAAAGAGGCTGAATAAAGCAAGGGAGGCAAGTGTAATTCACATGTCAACAAAGTTAATGAAGGAGGCTTCCAAGCATGGAAAACTAGAGGTTTAGCAGTGTTCAGACGGTGGTGGTGGCATCTGGACGTTGGTTAAATCGCCTTTGCCCTCTTCTTCCTATTGGTCCATTTGAGCGACAGAAGGCCCTGATTGGTCAGCTTGGGTGTATGCCGCCCTTATTGGTGCCTATAAATAGCTCTATTCAATCAGTTTTTAGGGAGATTAGTGCTTGGTGAAAATCGTTGTATGTTTTTCCTAAGCTCCGCACATCACTCTCAAATGTTTATATGACTTATGGAGATAAGAGAGTGTCATTCTCCCTTGGAATGATGTGAAAAATGGGGCAACAGAATGGTGGGAATGAAATGCATGAAATGATGGAAATTTATAAACAAAGTGCTCCCCAAGCGCAATGAGTCTTTTGAATGTCGTGTTTTACTTGAAAAAGTATTCCAAGGTTGTCTCCTCAAGGAAGGAAGGGAGTTGTGTGATGAAGGTGATTTTGTCAAAATGGAAAAAAGTAAAATCTTTTAGTTTGAGTTTTGTGAGTGAAGTTTTGAGGAAAATGAAACAAAACAAGTGTTGACTAATTCAAAGAGGTCATTCCAATGGTAATCCCAACTCAACTCGAAATCTTCCTCAAATGGTGCATAGATGAACGATTGATTCGTGCGAAGTTAGGGACGAGATGGTGAGGATCCAAACATAAACAGTCACTAGGCTTACAGAATATCAAAGAGTCATGACCCCATGTACTCTCAACCCAGTCAAACCGAACCATCATACACTAAGAGAAGAAAAGAAAACGAGTTGAAATGAAAAACCTAAGAGGAAGTCTCCCTTAGATTAGCCAACTAAAAATCTAGCTACTCATGAAAGCAAGAAATAAATGCATAATATAAAGAGACATAATTAATACATAAAGCATGAAACTTAACTTAATGCTAGAAAACTTAATCTAGGAATAAAAATATTGCATGCCCAATTTAAAGCTTGAAAAGAAGAAAACTTAACATAACAATGGTAGAAACTAAGGTACTCAACTAAACTTGCAAAACACTTGAACTAAATGACATTAAAAGTAAATAATGAAGCTTACAAGATCCTTAAAAAATATTACAAGTGAAATGAGTGAAAGAAATTCAAAAATCTAAGCTACTATTCATCTTCTTCCTAGAGATCTTTCTAAGCTTAGGTAGCCACCCCTGAAATGCTTGTAGAATGCTGAATAAATGGAGTGTGTGCCTTGCATTTTCATCCATAGGGTCCTATAGCATAGCTTTTTTGATGTCCTCTCCCTCCATAGGGCTATAGAAAAGTGGGTTGGATAGGGTGGTGCAGACCTCGTCTGCTCACCCAGCTTCTCTCCATTTCTTTCTCTTCATTGATCACTAAGGCTCCAAAAGTCCAAAGAGAAGTGTGCAAGGGGTGTCCATGGTATTGGGAGTGTCAGAGACAAGTGGGAGTGTGATTTGTGGGACCCTAAAGTCAACAAAGAATAGCCTGCAGAATCTGGGTTGTTTTAGTAGAGCGTATCGGTACTACATACCCGTACACTTTCCCCTGTTTTCTAATTTCTTGGTTTCTTTATCTTCCAAGCCTCTCAATCCTCATTGAATTTGTCTATCTCTTCACCACACATCCAAACTTAGTTGAAAGGTTCTAAAATCCATCATTTAAGCTATAATTACCTTCAACCACGAGATTTCAACATTATGCACAACTTTGGTTAACTCTAAGTAATTAATTACAAAGTTGAGTTAAAATGCATGTACTAAGGCCATAAAATATGTAATATTTTTCACTCATCAATTAGCAAGAGTTTAGTCTAGTTTAGGAGAAGAGAGAAAGGAGTAATGAAAAGAGAGAAAGAGAGACTTCAAAGAGTTTTACAGCCAAAAATAATGAAACCTTGTCCTAATCACTTTCCAACTAGAATTTTCTCTACTTCTATATTTTTTTTTATCCTTTCTAATTGGAGGGTTGAACCTCTCTCACTTTTGTGCCCTAGTTGGTAATAAGAGTGGTAGTGTTTCGGCTATTCTTTGGGAAAGGACTCGTTGTATTTTGTTTTCGGTTGTAATGAGATTATCTCATTCTTCTTTCTCGTCTATAACAATGAAGCATGAGTAGTCCGTTTATACTCTTCGGTGAAAGGTGAATGCATGTGTAATATTGTTTAGGTTATGAAAATGTTGATATTTTATTTATGCGTTAATGTGTATACATCCCTTAATTGATGGATGATTGTTATTATAATATGCTCATGGTTAAGAACACCGAACAAAGTTTATTACTATATACCATTCTATCAATAAGTTATTACATACTTCATATATGATTCAATGATGCATGTAGTTGAAATTTATGTAACAGTCGGGAGATTGGTTATAGACGAATTAAATCTTGCTATAGTCAATGCTTTTAATTCAATGCATAAACCGGAACTCCATCTTCATTAAATCATCAACCTGTGGATCGAATAGCTAGAGTAAATCTTTTGACTGGTTCACCTTCGGGTTTACTAGATTTATTTGGTTGTTGTATGGTACATAGACCTTTCAGATAACCTAACAAGTTGCTGTGATAGGGTTCAATTATACATCAAAGCTACCAATTAACTTTACAATAAAATGGGAGTTAATTACTGTAAGGTGACATTTTCATAAATGAGCATCATAATGCATATTAGATCCCCGAATTGAAGAGTATCCTTTATCATTATTATTCAAAGGTTAATTAAGTGTCTATTTGATAATTTTAAGTTCACACCACAAGCTATCCCATTACACACAATAGACAATACAATCTTACCCTTTCCTATTTTGAATACTAACAATTAGCTCTTAGTGGGTTCAACTTCAGACTTAACCGAGAAATATTATAATTTGATCATTTATACTTTGATGTTTTATTTAAATTAGTTCAATCAAGCTTTTTGGCGTCATTGCCGGGTAGTTACAGTGATTTCAAAATGAATAGGAAGTTTGTCTAGTTGTATTATATGTGTATACACTATTTTTTAGGACCAGGTCTCCATGGGAAAACTCGCGGATCTTAACCTTTTTGTTGTAATAACGGGCTGTTTGGGCCTAGTAAGCTGCTAGTTTGATTTGAGATTGCTCCTTTCCTTTTTCCAAGAGATCTAGGTTAATGCGGATCCATTCTTCATTCTCCTCCCCATTTTAATGCTAAATTCTGAAAGTTTGTATCTCCATTTCAGTTGGGATTACTACCTCTATTCCGTACCCTGTTGGAGTTCCGACTGTCGTGTGATATGCCGACAAGATTTAGGGTAGTTCCTCTACCTATAGTCCCTTTGACTCCTTCAGGTGAGTTTTGATTCCTTGCATGAGTGTTCTAATGGTCATCTATGCTTGACCATTACCTTGTGGGTGGCCTAGGGAGGAGTAATGATTGTGGACTCCATATTCGGAGCATAATTCTCTAAATGGATCATTATCAATCTGTTTTCCATTTTTCGACACAAAAACATGAGGTACTTCAAATCAACAAATAATGGACTTAAACAAGAAATCTTGAAGTTTCTTCTATGTGATAATGGTCAAGGGTTTTGCGTCGGCCCATTTGGTGAAGTAATTGATCGCCACAATTGCAAATTGGTTCTGTCTTTTCCTGACTGACAAAGGTCCGACTATGTCAATGCCCCTTAGGGAAAATGGCCAAGGATTTTTCATAGAAGAAGCTTTTGTGGAGGTTTCTTTGAAACATTGGCAAATCTTTGACAACTATCACAGGTTTTCGTAAAGTACAAGACATCCTTTAGTGTGGTTGGCTAATAGTACCCTTGGCAGAGTGTTTTGTAAGGAAGAGCTCACCATCCTTGGTGGTTCCCACATTCTCCTTCATGAATATCTCCGAGAATATACTGAGCTTTCTCTTTCTCGAAATAGCGTTAATAATGATTGAGGAAACCTCTTTTATACAAAACTCTGCCCATAATAGAGTACCTTGCAGTTTTCGGGCAGAGCTTTTGTGCCTTAGTCCTCTACTTAGGGTTTATCCCATATGTTAAATACTAAATGATAGGAAAGGTCCACCCCTTCTCTTACTAGGCGACATTAACCTCTGCCTTGACCTTGTCGATGCTAGGTTTAGGAAGGAGATCCATAGAGATTACACTTGGGAGCTCATTAGGCAAGCGAGCTAAAGAATCAACATGCACATTTTCAACTTTGGGAATCTTCTTGATGCTGAAGGCTTCCAGATGGGATATACACTTAGCAACCTTGGCTAAGTATGCAGCCATCCCGGTATCTTTGGTCGCGTACTCTCCTTTGATCTGTTTAACAATTAGTTGGAAATCTACCTTTACTAGGAGGTTTTTGACTCCATGTGACAATGCCAACCTTAATCCAGTGAGTAGAGCTTCATATTTCGCCTCATTATTTGAAGCTCCAAACCTGAATCTCAATGTATACTCTGTTCTGAGTTGATTCGGGGAAACCAGGATTATTCTTGCCCCTCCTCCCTCGACATTTGATAAACCATCAGTAAAGATGATCAAACTCTTTTGTCCCAAACTGTTTGATGACTGGGATTTTTTGGATGAAGTATTTTCAAAAATAAAGTTTGCCAATACTTGCCCATTGATGGCGGTTCTTGGTTGGTATGTTAGAACTCACCCAGCTCAATGACCTATTTAGTGAGCCTTCCAGAGATTTCTAGTTGTTGTAAAACTTATCGGATTGGAGAGTCAGTCATGACAATAATTGGGTGAGCTTAGAAGTATGTGCACAACTTTCACGTTGCAGAGATTAGTGCCAAAGCTACTTTGTTTAGCCTCGAATACTTGACTTATGCTCCTTTCAAGATATGGCTAGTATAGTATACTGGTTTCTAAACTCTTTGTTCTTCTCTTATCAAGGTAGAATTGATGGCTTCATCTGAAACAACTAGATAGAGGTACATAACCTCTTTTTCAACTTAAGCTAATAATAATAAGGGTGCCCCCAAATACTACTTTAGCTTTCCAAAAGTCTCCTCACATTCTGACATCTATTCGAAAGCTTTCTTCAATGTCTTAAAGAAAGGCAAACATATCAGTAACTTGTGATACAAACCTATTGAGTGCTACTACACATCTAGTAAGGCATTGCATATCCTTAATATTTCGAGGTGGGTGAATATCCATCAGAGCTTGGATTTTTTTTTCTAAGTTTACCTCAATTCCCCTTTAAGACACCATGAATCCTAGAAATTTTACGGAGGATACCCTGAAAGCACATTTTGCGGGTTCCTAAAACTTGCTCACATGGTCCTCAGCTTCTTGGCTTTTTACTAACATGTCATCGACATAGACCTCCATGCTTTTCCCAATAAGTTTCTTGAAAATATGATTGATCAAATGATGATAATTAGCATTGGCATGACCTGGTAGCAATACAACCCTTGCTCTGTGACAAATGAGGTCTTTTCTTGGTCGTCTGGGTGCATACGAATTTGATTATACCCTGAGAATGAGCCCATAAAGCTGAGAAGCTGGAAACTTGTTGTTGCATCCACCAAGAGGTCGATCCTTGGAAGTGGAAAATAATTCTTTAGGCACGCCTTTTTCAGGTCCATGAAATCTATGCAAAGCCTCAATTTTCCTTTGTGTTTGTTTACGAGCACAACATTAGTTATACACTCTGGATAGTGGACTTCCTAAATTGACTTTGCTTGTAGGAGTTTTTGCACTTCCTTAATGGTTTCCTTGGCCCTTTCAAGGGCAAAAGCTCGCCTCTTCTGCTTTATTGGCTTAAATAAGGGACCCACATCGAGTTTGTGGACTATCACATACGAATCTATGTCAGGCATGTCCTCATAACCCCAAGCAAAGGCATCTGCATTCTTTTGCAAGAACTTCTCTGCCTCATTTTTAATATGAGGGGAATGGTTGGAAGCCCACATATGTAATCTTGCCATATTTTCTTCCCAAGGTCACCGAAACCAACTGTTCGTCAGGGCGTGTTCTCTCTGAGTCCTTCGAATCTCTAGAATCTAGGTTATCCACCTGTCAAGTTTTAGAAACCTGAGAGGACCTTGCTGATGCAACATAACATTTCCTTGCTACAACTTGAACTCCTTGGACCTCTCCAATACCTTGACTTGTTAGGAATCGTAAGAGAAGGTGATTAGCTGACGATATTGTTTTGAGGGCATTAAGGATTGACCACCCCAATATCATTTTATAGGCTGAAGGAAAATTCATTACTACAAAATCTACCATGAGCGTCTGCTGGCAGGGAAATTCCCCTAAATTAATAGGAATTAAAATTCCCCCACTAGATAGGGTCTCTCTCAAGAAACCTACCAAAGGGGCCTTGAAAGGGCGGAGTTTTAACTTCCTTATTCCCAATTGATTGAAGGCATGAAAGAAGATGATATCCGTAGAGCTGTCACTGTTCACCATAACTCTTTGAACAATATGGTTGGAAACAACCACATAGATCACAAAAGGATGATCATTTGGAGTGCAGATCCCCTAGAGATCTTCATCTGTGAATGTGATGAGAGGATTTCTATAGGGCACCTTTCCTGGTTCCTGGTTGAACAAGGTTGATTTCTTCCTCCTCTGCCCAAGCTCTCCGGACATAAGCTTTCCTTGCCGAGTTGCTTTTCCCTTGAAACAAATCCTCCAGAGATCACCTTAATTTCCCCCATTGGTTGCTGATACTCTCGAGGCTCTTGAGGGGCTCTTTTTTCTCTGCGGTTCCTTTCTACAAAATCTTCCAATATGGCCCTTCTAGATCAGATCCTCCATCTGATCCCGAAGGGTGAAACAATCTTTGGTATCATGTCATTGGCAATGGTGAAAACGAAAATACTTATCTATGTCTCATTTATTAGGATGTATTCTGAGCTTTCCAAGACAGTTCAAGAGGTTATCATTTTGCACTTGAAAGAGGACTTGTTCAACCGAAACGTTCTGTGGAGTGTACGTCTGGGCCCTTGCTATAGGTAAGTAGGGCCCTAACCTGTCCATGGTTGGGATACGATCAACTTTCCCCTTCTTCGAAGTACTTTTTATGTTTGACTTTTCTTTGCCCTTTCTCTTCTCCTCAGAGGTAGAGCCTTCCACACCTTTCTTCGCATTGACCTCATCCTCTGCATTTATATAGCTCCATACTCTATAAAGGAGCTCCACTATAGTTTTGGGGGAATATGCACAGAAAAATAGAACCTAGAAGACTTGAGTCCTCTTATGAAGGCTATCAAAGCCATCTTGTCATTGATATCACCTATTTGTAGGTACTCTTCCTTAAACCTTGCTACATACTGCCTAAGAGTCTTATTTTGTCTGTTTGATGTTGAGGAGAGAAGTGGCAAGTTTCCTATGAGTCCTTTCCTCCAATGAAATAGTAAAAATAGGATTTGCTAAGCTCTAGGACGTATCCAATAAACCCGATATATGAGTTATTCCCTTCAATTTGGTAGGAAAAACTCTACACATAATGGCATCGATGGCGTTGTGCAATAACATGAGAGATTTACAAGTTTTCAAATGATCCAAAGGATCCTTTTTGCCATCAAAAGTTTCGATGGTTGGCATCTTGAACTTGGCTAGGAGAGGGTAGTTGGTGGCCTCCAAAGAGAAAGGTGACTTGAGCCTTTGAACCAAAGTTTCCACAGTTTCTGGAGCTTGAGCTTTCACAATGTTCAACACATCTCCAATTCGATGGTTCACTTCTTTGAACTTTTGATTCAAAGAAACATTTTCTTCATAATGTTGTAGAGAATCGTTTTGACTACGCTCATCCACCAAGTTTGGTTCATGGATGGAGTAAGCCCTTTTAGAATAGAGATTTTGATTGTTGATTTTGAGGACCAACAAGGCCTTGAAAAATTTGTTGAATTTGCTGGTTTTCTTGAGCCATGCCTCCAATGGTTTGGTTCATCTAATCCATATTCCTTTCAAGGTTGTGAATCCGTTGGGCCTCCTGACGCCTGTTGAGGCAATGAGGGTTTGGATTCGGATTTCAACCCCAACATTCCCTTGAGTAGGTTGTTCTCTGGTAGGGTTGTCTTGATTGGAATTCATGGCTCTAGTTGACACCATTCACCAGTGTACAACAAAACTGAGAAATAACTTCAATTATTAAGCCGTTTCCCACAGAAGGCGCCAAATTGTTGGAGTAAAAAATGTGTTTAACTATTCTAAAATCTGTTGAGGCTTATCTAGGCTTAACTACGTCTTTTCTCGAGCTTTGAGTGAGGTTTCCTACGTTTGTGGTACCTAAAAAGAAAGTTGGAGACTTGAGGAGTGCCCCAGATGCCGACCCTCAGATGCTTAAATCAGTATCCGAGAATTTCAAGGTGCAACAATTTAACTAGGCTTAGTGTGCTTACTTGGGTCTTATCCCAGAGGTGCCCTTTTATAGTATTTTGATAGATGTCCTAGGGAGAGTGGACACTAGGCTCCCTTGGTAGTTTGAATTTGCGTGATCTTCTTTCAGTTGAAGAGTCTTGACTTCTATGGACTTTATCCCTTGTTAGGATAACCATCCAAAGTCCTAGCTGTGCTTGGAGTCTGTTTGATCACACGGATAAGGCTTGTCGAGGGTATGTATGGTCTATCCTTATCCCTTGTGGTTTGGTAGATAAGGTTCCTAACAATTCGAGATAAGATTTATCATCCTTCTGGTTTCCACCAGGCTGGGAAAAGCTGAATATCTGAGGTTATTACTCCTCCAGCTTTCCTTTCTTGCCAACAGGTCAACCAATAATTATATTTCTAAAGGTAGTGCCAACTAGGACCATTCTCTTAGTTGAGATTAAATTCTCCCCATCATAGTGCATAATCCATAGGCAGAGAACTCTCATGCTGATTCTCTAGCACAATTGACTTTGTCTTTTCATGATGACCTCTCTCGAATGATCCTAGTAAAGCTTCTCAAAACATCCAACATAGAGGAGGAAGTTTTTGAAGTTAAAATAGCTCAGCAACATGAGACGACTGAACCTCTCATTCAGTATTTGGAACATGGAACTCTACCATTTGAAAGGCCAAAAGCTCAAAAGCTTTGAAGGAAAGTAAGTAGGTATATGTTAATAGAAAGAATCTGGTATAAAAGAGGTTTTTCTCTACCTTACTTACGTTCCTTGGAGTCTAAAGATGTTGAATACGTTCTCAAAGAAATTGATGAGGGAGTTTGTGACAATCACTTTAGAGGAAGAGCTTTGGCTTATAAAGCTTTACAATAGG
The DNA here is from genome assembly GCA_023539305.1 of Ilex asprella. Classification (NCBI taxonomy): domain Eukaryota; kingdom Viridiplantae; phylum Streptophyta; class Magnoliopsida; order Aquifoliales; family Aquifoliaceae; genus Ilex; species Ilex asprella. Next base: position 13,348,020 of record CM042191.1, read on the forward strand.
GTTACTACTGACCCACCATGCAGAAGGATGCCTTGGAGTTCTCCAGGAAGTGCAATAAGTGTCAGAGGTTCACCAATATCCTCAAGAACTCTCCTTAAGAGCTAACCTCTATCAATAGCCCTTGACCTTTCGCACAATGGGGAATCGATGTAGTTCGAAGTCTATCTACTAGGAAGGCACATAACAGGTTCGTAACTGTGACTATTGACTACTTTACCAAAACTCAAAAGCTCCATATAGAAGTCAATTGTCTACCGATTTGGGGTCCCTAGAGTCCTAATAACTGATAACGACAAGAAGCTCGATAATGAAATCTTTAGAGAGTTCTGCTTAGACTAGGAAATTAAAAATTATTATCCATTTGCTATCCATCCTCAAGCAAATGGGAAAGTTAAAGTCACAATCAGATCACTAATTAGGGGTCTAAAGGTTAGATTAGAAGTTGTGAATAGGTTATAGGTGGAAGAACTCCTAAGCATTTTATGGGCATACAAGACCACTATGAGGTCCCCCATAGGAGAAATTCCATTCTCTTTATCCTTTGGAACCGAGTTAGTAATCCTTTTTGAAATGGGATTAAACCCACAGAATTCAACACTTCAATCTAGAGTTGTTTAGAGTCAATCTTGACGAAAAAAGGGAGTTAGCCCAAATAAGGGTAGCTATCTACCAAAGCTAGACTGTGAGATACTATAACAAGAAGGTCAAGGTCTAGGAATTCTCCCTAGAAGTGCTGGACTTGAAAAAGGTAACCCCAACTTCCAAGGATCCTAAAGAAGGAAAATTGGGGCCAAATTAGGAGGGACCCAACCAAGTCAACAAAATGATAAGGCCTGAGGCTTGTGAACTTTAGAATATAGAAAGGAGGTTTTTGACACATGTCTGGAATGCAAAGTACCTCAAGAAGTATTATCAGTAAGGCCAATCAACCAACACTTCATCAATCAACCACCACTTCATCAGTTGAATATATGTGGAGAGCATGATCAACTCATTGATCCCCAATCGTCCCCATCCAAAAGAAAAGTGTTTCTCCAATCGGTCTACATAGTCAATCCATCACTGACCAGGATTGATCCATGATTGCAAATGGTTACTATGTTGGTCCCAAGATTTCCTCTAATGATGAGATTATTTTATCATTAGGGTTTTCCCTTAAAACACAGGGTAATATTTGAAAGGGCTGAGTACAATGTTGCAACTAGAATTTGAAGTAGGAATTAAAACTCTATTATCTATAGATTTTTGTCGGAATGCATAGGAGAAAAAGGAATATCTCAGGCAGAAGAAGAAGAGATTGGTTGAGAGGTTTGTTTCTTAGGTGCCATTTGATGAACGAGGGCGGCCCAAAAACAAGGATGAATGATGAGTGGCAAACTACATTGAGTAAATAGAAATACTATGTATCCCAAAATTATAACTCAAATTTGCCTCTCAAATGAAATGAACTATTGTATGAGTGGGTCCTATTTAAAAATTTTGATGGGCCCCACTCATTCAACGACCCCCCTTTATTTGGGATGTAAACTTGGGTTGCAGATTTGTGATACGTAGCATTGCTCATGATTAAATAATGTTCCATGATTTCCGATTTAGACTCATTTGAGACGTGTATTTACTTATTCGGGTTATTAAATTAATCCAAAATAAATGAGGCAGACATTGTTTGCTCCATATTTCACAATCTTAGAGGACATATAATAGAAAAACATATGTGGTGATTGAATCTGCTAAAAGAATTGCCAAGTGGCAAGAATTTAAATAAAGAGAGAAGGAAAGGTTAGTTGGTATGATTTTTGAAAATTAAAGAGTAAGAGTGATAGTGATAGTGATAGTGACACAATGAAAGTTTTTTTTTTTTTTTGCTGGTTGACACAATGGAAGTTATTTAAAGAAAGAGTAATGCTGCAAAACTCAAATGAAACCCAAAAAAGTTACAACCCAAATGCATATTATTCCTTGGATGAGTTATCAATTGTCACGGGAAGATAATTGTTGAAGTATCGTGACTATAAAAAGGAACACTAACAGCAGGATGAAGGAAACGATCAAAGGCCACAAAAGATCCATAACTTGGGCATCATTAAGAGTAGATTTTAGAGTAATCTTGGGATAAAACTCAGTGCTGCAATTAAGGCTGTTGCATTAGTCTTCTTGTAACTAGAACTTTTACAGATTAATAAAAGTCATCTCTTTTTTGTTAATATCCCTAATACCTTTCTTTTTTGCTTAAATCTGTCGATTAGCTCCTATGCAAGAAAATCCTGAAATAAGGTACTGAACCTTACTCACAATCGCCTAAGTACTTCTGTCGAAGGGAAAACACAAATAAAATCTAAGGAGATTTGGACCAACAACTTGTCATATTGGGAGTAAAATTCAATTGGTTTCTATCTATTAAATTGAACAATTAAACTTCCAGTTTTGTTGGAAAGACAAAGATCTTAACAATATGTCCTCTGTAAAATTTGAACAAATGAAAAGTTTCAGATTCATTTTACACATTTTAAATGTTACAGGGACACTGTTCAACAAAAAAAAAAATTGTTTACAGGGACAATTGGGGCATAACGATCATCTTGGGCTTAGTAACCTTTTCTCTGTCCCCAGATGCAAACTGGTCGTTGGATGTGGCACTTTCCTACAGCTTCCTCCTCTAGCTGCAAACAACACTTATCAAAAGTCTCCACGGTTACATGTAGTCTGAAGTCTAGGCAATCCAAGAACTTCATCTCCATCCTGTTAATCTCTGCTGTGCTTATTCCTCCCACTTGAGCATAATAAGCATTGTTGTGACACCTTTAGACATAGAATGCAACATACTATTGGTAAATGAATCTCAAATAATTATCAGCAGCAAGGAACCAACAGCAGGCTACGTGTGGAAAATGGAGAGATAAAATTGGCAGATTCAAAATCTATGGTAGCATTTTCAACTACTTCTATTTGCTATACTTTTGAAATACTATCTAAAGTAGCTTTTGTTTAGTATTTGTATATTTCTATTTTTCATTTTTTGGGTTTGCTCCCTTTCTCCAAGCTATGGTACAAATAAGCATATATATTAGTGCGTTATTCATTTACAGAGATGCATATGTACTACTTTTGTAAATTAGTAATCAATAATGTTTGATGCTTAAAAGAAATCACCGAGCTTACATAAGCCAGCCTTACAATCACAAACTACACAGGCAAAAAAATCAAAGCAACTCATACAAAGTTGTAATCAAGCTTTTTACAACAGACAAAATATATTCAACTTCAATGTTCATCATAAAACAAAAAATCCATTGCCTCTATAGTTGTATTGTATAAAAGGCTGAAACAGAATAAGGGTATGCATTTAAACCACAAAAAGTTAATAGTTACACCAGTAGGCAAAGTAAAGGTACATGTCCTTCACATCCCTTAAGCTACTTACTAGAGATCAGTAAGCATATGACTTAGCTTTTAAACCATTTGAGAGTTCAAACATTGGGCATGAGGAAGCTCAAGGCCTCAGGCCAGAAGAGAAACTTAAAATAACCATTATTTAAGAATCTGTGATTCTATTCACAGTCTCAAGGTTGCAAAACTTAGGTAATTGTCACGAAATTTCCATATTAACTCGATTGACAGATGACAAATCTAGTGTCAAATCCAGTGTTGTTTAAATTTTTTATTAACTGATTTTAATCTCAACAGATAAGCACTCCCGCTCTTATGAAAAATGAAAAATTTGCTGCTTATTGAAGTGCATTTTTCTTTTCTTGATAGTTCTTCACGTGTTAAGCCTCCCCCCTCCTCGCCCCTCAAACTGAAACATGATGTGAAAAACCCCAAAAATTAGACTATGTGAGTGTAAAATCAGAACAGGTTGGTAATGTAATGAGAGTGCTTACAAATCATCGATGAATTTTGCAGCTAACATAAATCCAGTAATTAGAAGCCGGTGAACATTGAGGGAAGTTAGATATCCATTCATCTGTTGAAGGACTCTCTCCATATATATGTATGCTACAACAAAGCATGAAGGGCTGCAGATTGTGTACTTGAAAATACGCTCAATATACTGCCTGATGCTCAAGTCAGGTGCTTTTGAACCATGGAAGATAGTAATCACATCTTTCATTCTTGAAAACTTCATTAATTTCTCGTTCTTTTGGATTGATCTTTCAAGGACAGAAGAAAGGACTGATAGAATTTTGGGAGGACCTGAAACTCCATTACCGTGTTCAAACAATCCGAGATTTGAATAAGTCGTAGATCCTGTACCCTTGCCATTGAGTGCTTGTGATCCCATATTCGACTGGAACTGCATCAAACAATAGCAATCTCATCACTGTTGCAAATTAAGTATCTATATCTTCAAGCATTTTGTAGAACAGATAATGTTATATTTTTCTTTGCCTATAGTATTGGACCAATATGTTTCAATAGAGGTCTTTCTACAATATCAAAGTTCTTTTGACTGTTTGCATTAGTAGCTTTACATGTTTTAGCCTTTTGATAAGGTACAGTCACCATGAAAGATATATACAAAATCTAAGAGAGAGATGATTCCTTTCAGGATAAGATTGCATTCCCATTGTGCTATGATGTAACTGTGCAAAATTCCAACTGAGAAGGATCAATGATAGATACTTGAAGTGATTATGAAGGAAAGCAGAAAAGAGATAATTGTGGGTGAAGGAAAGAATTGGTATATCATAAAAAGACTGAGCATGCCAATTTACATGCTGGTGACTGGTTAGGATAACAATTGAGCAAAGATTTACCACTGTTGAAACACGGTGCATTGGGTTGCATGTAAGGATTTTGCATTTAGGGGAACCCACTTACATAATGCAAATGATAGAATTCTAAACCAGATTACCTATGGTGATGACTAATTGGAATTTGAACTTCCAACACCCATACCAAGAGTTACGGCAAGAAGGACAAGCTGTTCAGGATGACACGAGTTAATGTCTCAATATATCCATAGCTTTTCAGCCTTACCAAGGAGTTAAAAAGTTAGATCGATCTACCAGGACAGATGAATTTATTACTGAGCAAGTATCTGAACAATGGCAATGAACAATACCATAAACCAAAAAAGAGTTGGAAATTTTGGTACCTCAAGAAACCTGCAACTTTTACTCATCATTTCTGTCCTATGCAATATGCAAAGTTTCTGACTTTGCCATATTGCAGTCCAAAAAACTTTGGACTGCTACTGAGATGAAATCGCAAGTGCCAATGTGATTTGGTCACTATACACCAGACCAAAGGAGGATGGAACAGAGCCTTAATCCTCAGATATATATCGCATATATGCACCTTTTTTTTTTTGAACAGTCGTACAAGGGGATAGAGGCAATGAGGTTTAAACCCGTGACCATTAGATCCAACAGTGGGTTGGTGGCCATTAGGCCTACTGCTGAATCCTCGCATAAATGCACTTATTTCGGCAATCTATGGGCTAACCAAATAAGGGATACTTAGGTGAAGGAGAAGGTTTTTTGGGAACTCAAAACTCCACAAAAATGGTCCTAGTCCTAGAGTTAGGGGAAAACTCTGAAGTGGAGAGAAGTTAAAAGACATCTGATTAAACACATTATTGGTAAGAGCGAATCAGCAAATCTCCCGAATGATAATTGACATAGCTTGGGTCCTCTATTTCTCAGGTGGCAGAACAAAGTAAATGCAGTGTCGGGCTTCAATTGTCTAGCAAAGGTAAGTTCTAACATTGAGAATAGACAATGGCATTGCACTATCTTGTTCTAATGAGTACAGACAGATCCCAGAGCATATGCATGATATTCGGAACATCAACTTGCTCTCTTGCAGCCAGATCAGATGAAATTGCTTCCTGCCTCCAAAGGGGAATACTTTGCTATTCCTGATTGGAAAAGTCTTCATAGTCCTTTTCCAAAATACTGAGCCACAATTTTACTTGACCAAAAAAGTATGTTTACTCTAAACTAGTCATAGTGAGGCAATTAAGTCCATAATTCTTGTGGATTTTCTGCAAAGAATTCACTGCATTTGCAATGGTCATCCTACATTATTTTACTATTACTACGGCTGCCCAATTGGCCAAATGGTGGCTTAGTATTTTGGAGCTCCTGATAGCTGCTGCTCCTCTATGAAAACAATCTACTATGCAGATGATTATGAGTCTGTTCTCAAAGTACAGACATACAAAGACAAAGCTTATATGAAACTTCAAGCTCACAGTTCAGATGGGTACATAGCCAGTATGATTAAGTTGGCGAAAAGAAGATGATGGACTAATTTCAATGCACACTTCTATGGAATCAACCAGCATATCAGCAACAATGCTAACAGTAATAAACAAATTATATGAGAAGTATACCACAATCAAAGATCAAAATTTCGTTTTGAAATGGTCGAAATGTTTCTGTTTTGATGAAAACTGAAATGAATCAATATCTGAAGATTGAAATTCCTATGTCTAAAGTTGTTTCCACCAATGTTTCAGATTGTTTCGAAACTTAAAATTTTAAACTTTTTCTCCGTTTTCATTCTATTTTTTAAATGTTTCTAAAACATTACCGAAATATTTTTCTTTCCCAACGTGACCGAATCAATCCACCAAAACAAAATTTTAACCCTTAAGCACAACAAAGGGCACAAAGAACTATTAGAAAGAAAAACAAATAATCCCAATTGCAAAAATAATAAACACCAAATTAGTAGTCATATAGTGTAAATACCAGATTCAACAGTACAGAAACAAAACCAAACCAGAACACACTGAAGGCAATAGCTCACGGCTTCTTCAGATATATTTTGGTCTTGTGCTTCTTACACAAAGACAAATCACCAACAGGAACTATGCAATATCTTTCCCCCCCCCCCCTTCTGCCGTGAACTGTTACGCTATCATTCTGAGCAAAAGCTATATGCTAGTGCACCCCCCTCTCTCTCTCTCTCTCTCTCTCTCTCTCTCTTATTTTGATGGTGTAAAATATACTTTCCCAACATATATGAAACAGTATCAAAGAAGTATCTCTAGCAATTTCATAGTCATTTTATTTGACCATTTTTTACTGTTAAGTTGGGGGAATCAAAAGGCATTTAGCTTGCATTAAATGGCATGTAGAATCTCCAACTTTTGATTTACTGGATCTTGATTAAGGACTCGCCATTTCTGTGAAAAAAAAAAAAAACTTTTCATAGCCAACACTTAAAAAGGGGATTGATTTTGTGATATGGATAGGACTGATATAAAAAATTTTAAAAATTATTTAAGTTCGTCGAATTTAGAAAATGAGCCGAACATGAACGACTCCAAAATGAGTCAAATTCGAGTTCAACCTAAATATTTGCATATAAATGAGTCGAATTTATCAAGTTCAAACCGAGCCTGTCGAACTCGTTTTTTAAATGAATCTACAAAATTGTTCAAATTTAGATCGTTTAAGAGACGAGTCGAATCCAAGTCGAGTTCGAATAGCTCAGTTTAATTAACAACTCTAAATATAAATAAGACGTGATTGATTTTGTTTTGCCTTTTAGGAAGAGTCGAATCCCCAACCTCTCAGCTGAAAGCTGATACTTGATGAATTTTGGCAAAAAAATAAATTAGTAACCCAAGAACAAAGCTATAGAATAAAGTTTAACCCACACTTAGAAAGCATATAAAATTTTACTTGAAGAGTTTGTTTCCTCCACCTTAGTTTGTGTTTAGAGTAAATTAAATTTTATCCCCTTGAACTAATATCTTCTTTTTATTTTGTACCCTCAACTATAAATTTTTTTATATTATACCATAAAATATCAATTTTGTTTCATATCATTCTAATAGATAATGACAAACTTAAAAATCTGTCAAATGGAAGACGGAAACCCTAAAGAACTTTGCACCAAGTACCTAGAGCCACTTATTTTACCTCTTTTACAATCAAATGATTGCTAGGAAAAAAAAAGGGTCGACTAGAGGAAGAAAATTAAGAATTTATGAAGGACAAAGTTATGGATGAATATTTTTTTTAATTTTTTACCTGTAAATATGCAATAAACAGTTGTTTATTGACAGTACAGACCAATCACATGTTTATTTATCGTAAAAAAATTGACAATCATTATTTATTAGAGTGATATGAAACAAAATTGATATTTTAGGATGCAATGTGAGAAAATTTATAGTTGAGCATACAGTGTGAAACAAAAATAATAATACAAGAGATAAAATATAATTTACCCTATTTAATATTTTTTTTTTATCAAAATTTACCCTATTTAATAATCTCTCACAATCAAAGACGTTAGGAGCACACCAGACAACACATGTCTTAAACAATAATGGAAATCAAGCATAATCTAGACCCAACACAACCCATGCTTGGTGGATTGTTTATCTGCAACAGTAGTAGTCTTTTAGACCCACATGTCACTCGGTTTTTCACTTTCTAAGCCAAGAGGAGAGCGACAAGTTTGAAATCAACTTGATCACTGCATGTTATATTCCACCACTGCATCGATTAAAGCACCACATAATACACAGGTTATATTCCCATCAGAATATATGCCTTCCTTCCTTCCCTACCACTTCCCCTCCCGGGATCGTATGACCTCTCTATTTGTATAGGAGACTATTCTTTTAGATGAAAAAGATAAATTCGCTGTAGCGAATCTCACACCCGTGCTCAACGACGTTTGGATTGTCCAAATTTGAGCCCAAATTAACTAAATCAATCGCATAATAAAAAGAGCAATTCTATGTAATTCGAATATACAATTCAAATTTGCCTCTCAAATGAAATGAGATTATCTGATCAATGAGTCCTATTTAAAAAAATTGATGGGATCCACAATCGCATAATAAAAAGAGCAATGCTATGTAATTCAAATATACAATTCAAATTTGTATCTCAAATGAAGGGAGATCATCGGATCAGTGAGTCCCATTTAAAAAAATTGATGGGATCAACTCATTTAACGGTCCCCTTTTATTGAGATGCAAATTTGGATTACAAATTTAAGATACATAGTATTTTCCTAATAAAAATTGTATAACTAACAATCGGTTGCATTCAAAGCCATCCCAACCCCTAGGCAACTTAGGTGCTCGCCTAGTGCCCCAAATTTTAGAGGACTCCCAAACAAATTTACTTTTTTTAGTATAATAGGCTTACTTTTTTTTAGGTATGATCCAAATTTTTAAGGCCCAAATTTTAAAACTTCAAATCAATAATTAATTTTATTAAACCCAAAATTACTCTCTACTTAATTAAGCCCAAATTTTGAGAACCTCCGTAAAATTTATTCCTTTAGTATAATATGCTTATTTTTTTAAGTTATAATTGTATTTTAGATATAATTCAAATTTTTAGGCCCAAATTTTAATAGTCCAATTCAATATATAATTTTGTTAGGTCCAAAATTATTCACTTCTTATGAGCTTTTATTTAAGTTTTTCTAGCTCTTTTCAGTTTGTTTTTATTTTATGTGTGCACATAACTCATGGATAAATAATAATTCTTTGTTACATTAGAATTATTTTTTACTCACATATTTTATCAATTAAATGAATTAACTGTAATATCTATTGAGAAAAATTTATTGACAAAACTTGATCAACATTTTGCATTTCAAAAAATAAAAAATAAAATTAAACAAAATATTAATAGACCCCAATATAAAATTTTCACCATGGGCCCCACTTAACCTTGGGCTGCCCCTGGTTGCATTCACATACATAAATTTTAAGACTTCGATTTATGTGCAATGACATGGATGGATAGATGATTCTCTTCATGTGTAGGTGGATGCCCTAGTTGCATAAAAGTAAGGCGCGGATGTGACGCCCCAAAGTCCGGGGGTCCCTAATTATTCGGTTGATCACCCATCAACTCGTGAAATACCGTATAACTCGATACCACGCTTTCATATCCCATTTACCAGGATCCATAATTTAACAAAATTTGGGCAGAGTCTCCTTTGTTCGAAAAACTCTACCCAAAACACAACCTGTAAAATCATATACCATTGACCCATCCGAGGTCCAATATACAACATTGACCACACCGGGTCCATTTATCATACTTAATTGCATATTATCGGATACTACCATAATTATCATCACTACGTACATCCATTCATTCATCAAAGAATAAATGTTTCAAAAGAGTCCAATTTACATGCCTTTTAAATACAAAAGAAGTTTTTGTTGCAAAAATTATACAAGGCCAAAAGCAAATATACACAAGGGACTACAAAGTCAAAATAAGAGCCACAGACCGGCTCTGTCGTCAAAGCGGGTCCATGGCCTCGCCTTCAGTGGATGCCTGACCGATACCTGAAAAATGTTCCCATAAAGGGTGAGCCAACGCTCAATAGGATAACACCTATAGAGAATTCCTCTCAACCTAAATGCATATGAAATGTCACATGCAACAATCATTTCATGCATTCATTCAAATATGTTTATTATGAACAAATGCCATAAATCATGTCATGTCATGAGATGAGACTCACACAAGCAATACCAACACTGAGCCTCATCCCGAGCTCCAACAACACATACAATGTCATGCGTATGTATCCGGGCATTCCAAGCCCCCCTGTCATTGGTGTTATGTACACTCAATGACTAATTAATTTATTATTTTGTGTCTTTGTGGGGAGAATTAACGGATCTTCAGGACATCCCACCTGCGGCTCCGTTTACGCCGTTACACTTTTTTGGAATTTCACCGCCGGAAAGTGTATAAACCAAGTAAGCGGGTCTTGCACCCGAGGGAGAATCTAGCCCTTCTTGCTATCCCCGACACATTTATCCATTTAATCTTCCGTGCGACTCAGCCGTACCTTGGAGCGACTTTCCCGAGCCCACGATCAACCACCTATGTGGTGATTGATTTCATACCATGCACACACTCCCATCCATGTCAGTGCCCATGAATGTAGTGCAATCCATGCATAATGCAATACAATGTGTAATTGCTTTTGATACCATTTATAATGTCCATTACATAATGAATACAATATAATGACATTTTCAACACAATTTCAAGCATGTTATGTAAGATAATCAACATACTTGTATTCACCTAGGCATTTAATAAACACCAAGAGGCATAATCAATTTACATAAATAGCATGTTTATTACTTCCAACATGGCAACATGTTTATTAATTCTATAAACATAAGCACCAGTCAACCACAATAATCATATGTTAAATAATCATTTAACATATATATTATTTCATAATCATATAGCAAGCTAATAATTTTATTAGACTTGATATGTCATTAAAACATCAGGTCATACTAATGTACAATTAACATACTTTAAATCGCTAACATTAACTTATATCAAGTTAATCATAATAGAATTTTACTAATTACAAAATTAATTATAAATCATATATTTGACCCACTAGTTACACTAGTCAAGACTTAACATGTGATATACACCCTTGGCCTACCCATTTCATATGCCATATTTTAAGTTGAAATTACATCTAAATAGGGGAAACCCTACCTCTCGCAGCGTGAGTCCGCGTAATAGACTTGAAAGAAAGCCCAAATTCAGCTTCCCAAGTTTTATGCCTAAATTTTCGTACTCGATATTTCTTTGGAGAAAAATACGATATTTGGTATCGTTGCGTAGCTCTCGCTGAGTAGAGCAACTTTAATTCTTGGCCTAAAACGATTAAACGGTTAAATCTTCGTAGATATAAGAAAAAAAGAAAGAGAGAAAAAAAAAATAAAACAACTTACCTTTTCTCTCTCACTCACTCTCTGTCTGTCTGCCGGCTGGGGAAGAAAAAAAT